>CM074494.1:13531167-14209516 GCA_037389245.1 Oryzias sinensis | reverse complement strand
TTCCAGTCTTCAAGGGCCGGTGTCCTGCAGGTTTCAACACACCTGATTCTGATTAATAATCACCATCCCCACATCACCACGGTCTGCACAACTCTGTTGATGACACAGTCGTGTTTGTCATGGCTGTGTTAAAGCAAGGAAACAACAAAAACCTGCTGGGACACTGGCCCTCAAGGGCCGGGCATGCCCACCCCAGCTCTAAAACAAAGTCCCATTGAGCCTCAGTCACCGCTGTCCTTACAGGTGGAAACAGGCTGTCGGCAGGTAAAAATGGGCAACTCACGAAACAATAACTCACAACACAACCCAAAAACTCACAACATGAAACAATAATTTACAACACAAAAACCCACAACACAAAAACTCACAAAACGAAACAATAACTGACAACAAAGTAACTAACAACACGAAACAATAACTCACAACAATAACTCACAACACAATAACTCACAACACGAAAAAATGACTCACAAAATGAAACAATAACTGACACCACAATAACTCACGACACAACACAATAGCTCACAACACGAAAAAATAACTTACAACACAATAACTCACAACACAATAACTCAACACAATAACTGACAACACGAAAAACTACTCACAATAAGAAACAATAACTCAACACAACAACTCACAACACAATAACTCGCAACATGAAAAAATAAATCGCAACACGAAACAATTACTCACAACACAATAACTCACAACAAAATAACTCGCAACACGAAACAATAACTCACAACACAACACAATACCTCACAACACAATAACTCATGACACAACACAATAACTCACAACACGAAACAATGACTCATAACACAATTACTCATAGCACAACACAAAAACTCACAACACGAAAACAATAACTCACAACACAATAACTCACAAAACGAAAAAAAACTTTCAACACAATAACTCACAACACGAAAAAATGACTCACAAAACGAAACAATAACTCACAATACGAAACAGTAACTCACAACACAACAACTCGCAACACAATAACTAACAACACAACGTAATAACTCGCAACATGAAACAATAACTCACAACACAATAACTCACAACACAACACAATAACTTGCAACATGAAACAATAACTCACAACACAACACAATAATTCACAACACAATAACTCACGACACAACAGAATAACTCACAACACAATAACTCACAACTCAAAATAACATACTAAAATTCGTCACAACACTAAACAAATAACTTACAACACGAAACAATAACTCACAACATGAAAAATAACTCACAACACAATAACTCACAACACAACACAATAACTTGCAACACGAAACAATAACTTACAACACAATAACTCACAGCACAACACAAAAGCACACAACACGAAACAATAACTCACAACACAACACAATAATTTACAACACAATAACTCACGACACAATAACTCACAACACGATAAATAACTCACAACACAATAACTTACAACAAGAAACAATAAATTGCAACACTTTAACTCAAAACGGATAATTTTTGCTTAAACATGTCAAGATGGAATTGCAGTAATCAAGACGAGAAGATATAGAAGTGTGGATTAGCATCTCTATCTCAGAATGCGACACAACTGGACTCTGTTTTGCAATGTTTTTTAGATGATAAAAAGAAGAGTGAGAACAAGTGACCCTATATGAAAGTCAAGAGATAAAACCAGGTCTTGAGTCACCATAAGGTTCCTGACCGAGGGCTTGATAGAGGAAGCAAGTGGACCAAGCCTCTGGACTATCTGGGTGAGGCAACTGTCAGGAGCACAGACTAGGACCTCAGTTTTGGCTTCATTTAGTTGGAGAAAGTTATTATTCAATTATTATTTTGCAGGTATTTGTTGAAGCAGATTTATCAAATGCATAATGAATGTTTTCAATAGCCTTACTACCTGAAAAATGTTGGTTTCTCATCACAGTGAAGCTCAAAGGAGGACAGCAGCCGGGGCAGGAAGCTCAGCTGCTACTCTATTGCACTGACTGTCTCCAGGCATTTAGTGTTTGAGAAGGTTTGGCCTTTTGGATTACACCCTCTGCCACATCACGTTTCACCAGGTTATGGTTTGTTATGCAAAGTGTGTGCACAGACACAAAATTGGTTATTACGATCAGCACAGATATATATGATTTTCACTTGCAGGATGCTGTAAAATGAGACCACCTCATTAGCAGAGAGCTGTCATTCCAGTGAAATTAAACATCAGTTGAGACTTCATCAGTGTTTTACATGCTGTTAAATGTCGACAGACAGGCATCTAATTCTAATAAGTGCCTGGTCACCAGGTGATGAGGCCGTCTGTTGGCTCATCCAATCAGTAGTGACAGAGCCACCCCCTTAGCTGGCTGGTGGATGGCTGGGGGCAGGGAGGCAAAGGCTGATGGAGGGATGCGGCAGGACCAATTGTCTCATGACAGGCATGTCGAAAGTAATGTCTACGTGTTATCCCTGCAGGGGTCAGCAAGCAAGCAGCTCCATCGTCATTAAGGCTGTCAGACAGCTCCTCAATTTAGTCAAGGTCTCTGTATTTTTGCTTACATGCTTTTTATCAGCCACTGCGTGTTAAAATACCACAGAAAATGTACTCAATGTCAAGCACTTTAAGGGGTTTTAAAATGATTCTAGTTTAGAGGTGATTTGATGACACCATTAATGTTGAGTTCTGGCTAAAAGGGATAGCTGATTGAATATTAACAGTCTGCTACATCTTCTGTGGATGTAACCAGCTAGTACATGTACACCAACATAGAAAGATTAAAAAAAGAAAAAGTACTAACAATTTAAAAGGACACGAGATTTTCTCATTGCCAATGTCAGAACAAATTCAAGAAGTTGGGATATGGAACAATCTAAAATAACCTGAGAGATAGGGTGAGGAGAGGATTTGGTCAGCCGCAGAGAGCTCGGAGTAGAATCCCTTCTCCTCCCCCAGTTGGGGTGGCTCAGGCATCTGGTTCGGAGGCCCTCTGGACGCCTCCCTGGGGAGGTGTTTCGGGCATGTCCCACCTGGGAAGACCCAGGACATGCTAGAGAGACTCTGTCTCTTGGCTGGCTTGGGAATATCTTGGGATCCTCCCAGAGGAGCTGGAGGAAGTGGTCGGGGCGAGGAAAGTATGGACATCTTTGCTTAGACTGATGCCTCCATGACCCGGTCCCTGATGAGCGGAAGAGATGGATGGATGGATGGATGGATGGTATACTTCAACTATGAGAAACAAAATGAGAAAAAACAATCCAGAAAATGACATTGTATGATTTTTAAAGATTTTATTAGCAAATTAATGTTGGAATATAAGTGTTTAGTCACTTACAAACAAGCAAGATTTCTGGCTCTCACAGACCTGTAACTTCTTCTGTAAGAGTATCCACTGTCCTCCATTCGTATTAATCTGTATTAATGGAACCTGTTTGAACTTGTTATCTACATAAAAGCCACCTGTCCACAACCTCAGACAGTCACACTCCAAACTCCACTATGGCCGAGACAAAAGAGCTGTCTAAAGGCCTGTTCACACCGGGACGAATTTCGCCCACGATTTTCGCCGACGTTTAACGCCTCGTGACTAAACAAAGAGCACCGATGTGAGTGTGCACACAGACGCGAAAAACACTACGCGTCAAAGCGTCACTTTTTAAAAAACGCCTCGGGTTCGTTTTTTTGGTCTGACGCGCCGCGTCGAAATCTATTCGACCAACGAGAATGGCGCTTTTGCACACGTGTCTGGAGCTTCTGAATTTACAGTAAAACACAACTTGGGGGCGCTCAAACACAAAACTGCCTTGCTGAGCACACATACCAGCGAAGCACCAGTTGGAGCTACTGGTGCTGGAAATATTCATGTTTTCTTTGTATGATTCTGACAAGCGCGTAAATACTTGCTCTCTTCTTCTGAGTGAAAAGCGACATTAAGAAGCATAAAGTTGCGCAGCGCCACCTTGTGTACAGGAGTATTTCTGTTTACATTACGCGCCATCTAATGTCAGGGAATGTAATTGCATGTTCGCTCGGCTCATCGTCAGCGAAAATCGCCTTGGTGTGAACACAAAGAACATGGCGAAAAACGCTGGCGAATAACGCCTGGCGAATATTCGTCCCGGTGTGTACGGGCCTTAAGGACACCAGAAACCAAATTGTTGACCTGCACCAGACTGGGAAGACTGAATCTGCAATAAGTAAGCAGCTTGGTGTGAAGAAAAACAAAGCATCAGTGCTCTAGAGGAGATCTGCATGGAGGAATGGGCCAAAATACCAGCAACAGTTGGTGAAAACCTTGTGAAGACTTACAGAAAACGTTTGACTGCTGTCATTGCCAACAAAGGGTATAGAATAAAACTTATTTTCCACCATAATTTACAAATTCATTCATCTTATAAACATGTTTGTCCCTGTTGTGGTCACGGGGCTGCGAAGGCAGGGGAAATCCTGGACAGGTCGCTGGTCTGTTGCAGGGCAACAGGAATCACACACCCACCTCATGCACTCTAATATCAACACCTATGGACAATTTAGAGTAACCAATGAATTAACCTATGATGCGTGTTTTTGGACAGTGGGAGGAAGCGGGAGACCCGGAGAAAACCCACACATGCATAGGGAGAACATGCAAACTCCACACATAAAGGTCCCCCATTGATGTTCTGTTTCACATCCCCCAGCCGGGACTTGAAAACAATAATTTATAAATATTTTTTAAAACAGACTACGTAAATTTCTGGATTGTTTTCTCCTTTTGTCTCTTATAGTTGAGATACTATGATGAGAATTACAGGCCTCTTTCATATTTTAAAGTGGGAAAACTTACACAATTGGTGGCTGACTTAATACTTTTTGCCCCACTGTATGTTTTCTATACAATGCCTTTTTTTTTTTTTTTTACTCTTTTCCTCCCTTAAGTATGAGCAGAAAACAAACGTTTTCTTCTCTCTATTCCCTTTCATTACCTAGGGATAGGATCTTTTGTAAGATCTCTTGTTTTTGTTGTTTTCTACAAATCGACATAAATACAATGTACGAATGAATAGTTTGTAATAGCAATCAGGGGTCTTGAATCAAAACTTTAACTTAACTTTTATGAAAGTGACACCCTTCTGAAAATCCATTTACATAAAATGTCATCATTACTCACCAATATTCAATTCACCACCTCATAGAAAATCATTGTAAAATCTCTTTTAATCATATTTAAATAAAAAAAGGAAAAATAAATAAATAAAACTATATCTTTGACAAAAAATCTGTTTAGTTTAGAACAAACCACAATACTGACTGGGGGACCAGAAACAGAACAAAAACTTCACCTTTCTGTGTGGAGTTTGCATGTTATCCCCATGTATGTGTGGGTTTCCTCCCACTGTCCAAACACATGCTTCATAGGTAAATTGTGACAGACTGGCAACCTGTCCAGGATGTCCCCTGCCTTTGCCCATGAGTGAATTTCAGCCCCGTGACCCTAAAAGGAACAAAACAGTTTAAGGAGATGAATGAATGCTCTGGTCTGACCATGGATTCAAGCCCTCATTGTTATTGTTATATCTATTATAAAAGTGTTCCCAGTGGTGTTTTTATTATTATGATTATGATTATGCCGTTTTTTCGGTCAAATCAATAAATCTATGTTGTTTTCTTGGACATAGTTTCTGCAGAGCGGCAGTAGTTCATTCGAAATTTGCCTCTGAGTTGAGGGCTGGACTGTTGCCAGGGAGTCCCCTTTTTTCATCATCCCTAAGTTTGTCAGACGCTAGTTCACACCTCCTCACACCCCAACCTAACATTACCAACGCAAAAAAAAACAACAAGCACAATATCAGAGCTATCCAACTGTAGAGTTTTGAGCCAGACAACACAGATGACGAAAAAACAAAGATGTACATGGATCTAGCCCTCCACAAGTGGCTGCATCAGAATGGAGCGGAACAGGGAGCTTGAAGCCTGCCAGTGTAGGAATAGATGGTGGAAGATGAATGAATGTCCTTCATCATGAGCAAAATGCTAGAAGAAAAAACAAACACACAATTTTCATTGGGGTGGGTCTTCAACTGTTTTAACATCGACATTCTTAGTGGAAGCGGAACTAAAGAGCGTCGTGTCTTGACGGACGTGTTTGAGCGTGCGCACAGCGATGCAGTTGAAAGAGCGCGCAAGAGCAAGCTGACGCTGGTGGAGCGTCCGCGGTGACAAGCTGACAGCGCTAAAGCTAAGCTAAAGCAGCAGCGGCAGCAGCAGCAGGAGGGATCCCGCGGAGCCTGGATGTGGAAAGGCGGGAGCGGCTTCCAGACAATCTGTCTTCCACAGTAAATAGACAGTCATGACTGAAGAGGAGTGGACTGTCCCGGACGAACTTTTTAAAGACGTCAAGTTCTACGTGGTCGGGGACGTTGACCCAAAGGTAAGGTTCTGGACATTAGCCATCACTGTGTTGGTTGTTATCATGCTAACTAGCCACACACATTCAGTCTTAACGGGGTGATGCTGCAGAAGCTAACTAGCAATGTAGCTTGACAGCATTCTACGTGATTAAAAAAGAGACCCTCTGGGGCGTTTTGATCATATGATTCGCGGTGGTAAAAGAGTGAAATGAAGTCCTGACCCCCGAAGATAGGTTTTGTTTTTCGATCAGTCAGAGCAGCTGTTGGAGCTGTTAGCATTTAGCTGGGGCTTCAAGCCCGTGAAGTGACGTCAGAGGATAGCTGCCCGCGCGCAGATAGTACTTGCATTCGGCAGGTGTCTGCTTCTGTTTCTGGTTGTTGTTACCTTCATAGTGTGTAGTTATTATGGCCGAGCTGACCGTAGGTCGGAGCGGCGGGCCACCCACGGCTGCTATGTGTCCTAATTTGTCACCGTAAACATTCTCCGTGAGTGAGCGCGCGCGGAGCCGCGATTACTGCTGAGAGTTCTGGGTAAACTTCAGATAAAGCGCGTTGTTTTCCCCTGTGGGGAGTAGATGGAAACTATTCAGCTACAGCCGTTTAATTAAGGCAGATTCTTTAAACAGTCTTTAAAATATTTTGAATTTAATTCCCCTAAAGGCCTATTTAAAAGCTTTTAATCATTCTAAAATATGTGTACTGGTTGATAGATCTCGTTGTTATTATGATCAATATTAGTATTATTTAGTCATCAAAGAAAAAAGTGACATTTTAAGGTAGCTGCCTGGCTAAACTCCCGACCATAATGTTAGGTAACAATACCACCTGAGGGATTAACCAGGCCTGCTCTCAGCACCAGATTAACACTTTTCTGTGTCCTGGGGGAGCATTTTACAGGGTTCACCAAATCAAATGCCCATGGAGATTATTCAAAAGGGCATTCTCATTAAGTGATCCAATGTCTCTAAAAGCTTTGTGTTAGTGTTAGGAAAGAGATTTTTTTTGGCTAAAAAGGTAATACACATAATATAGAAGCACACAATGAATCATTATGGACTTAAACTTCTAAAATGTACTTCTAACTTCTAAATTTACATTTCAAGAAATCATGTTTACTTGCAACATTCATTTTTTTAGTCCAAAATCCCTTCTTTTAACGTATTGTTAATAACTAAGTCAAACAAGGCAATTTTTTTTAGTATTTTTATATTTCTGCTGAATTTCAGAAGAACCATGTCTCCCACTAACATTTCTCTGTTAAAACTCTGCGCGTTTTAAAGCTGACGTCTCTTAAATCCCAATAGTTCCAGCACCAAGTGAAGGTTTTCAGTGTGAGCAGCTAATAATGGCAGCGTTGGGTCTGTAATCTTTGGTTTCCTATTTGTACAGAAGGAACTGATTCTTCAGTGCTGTGGATGATTTGAAATTGATTTAAAGGCCCCATATTGTTGGATGGATTCTAAAAAAAAGCAAACAAAGACTAGTCGCCTACAAGTGGATGCATCAGAATTGAGCTGAGCAGGGAGCTTGTATTTGTGATGTCACAACTACAGTTTTTTTTAACATGGCCTTTTAAGTTTTGATCCTTATTAACAGACATTTGAAAAAAGAAACGCTCCAGAATGCAATTTTAAGCTAAATTTTCTGTATACGTGTTTTCTTTTATTAAAAAATAAGAGTGTTACAAATACAAAAAAACGCTATTTTCATCTGAGTGGGTCTTTTGAGAAAAGAGTCAATCGTTCCAAACTGAATTGACTCGACGTGAAAGGCAAAAGCAACTTTTATAGATCAGAAGATAACACCAGCAGGGATACAAGCTGCCTGGCATCTTACTGCTGAGGTTCCTCTCTGTGCCGTTTTTGGTTTTTGCAATCATGGGTTTGTCTTCTGCCCGTCTTCCAGGTTGTCCATTTGCTTAAATCTGGAAAAGGGAAGGAGGTGTCCTACAATGCTCTGGCCACTCACATCATTGCAGAAGACGGTGACAACCCGGAGGTGGGCGAGTCCAGGGAAGTGTTTGACCTGCCTGTTGTCAAGGTAAGAGAAGACTCGAGCGATCCTCTCCAGCTTCTCTGTGTCTGCTGGTGTTGAGACCATGCTCACCTATCTAGCAAAGTGGGTCTTTTTCAACATATTTTTATCCTGTTACCTCACATCTATCAGAAGCTAAGTGTGGCATTAAAGGTGCAGATCTCTGGCTCTGCAACATTTTCCTCCAGTATCTTTCTGCTGGAGTTTATCTGGAGTCTGTTTGGCATGGATCCAAAGATACCTTTATTACCACACACTGACATGTTTTTCTGTGTTCTGCAGCCGTCCTGGGTGATCCTGTCGGTGCGATGTGGAGACTTATTACCGTATCCTTCCATCACAATCCTCATACAGGCCCAAGCTGGTTCCACAATTCTTCTGAACTAGGGGTCTGCAACGTGAAGCACCGGCGCCACATTACCTCCTTATTGTGGCTCACTGGTTGAGGAAAAAGGAAATGTTTTTATTTTTTTAAAGGAACACATTTTTCTGACTATAAGAGACATTAAAACAAAACAGTCAAACTTTATCCATTTAATTCACAAACAGTTGAAGCACAGTACATACCACTCCACCTGACTACGCTCATTGTAATGCTATGACACTCCATCCAGCAATGCAGCTTCTGTTTATCAAAGCCATACAAAAAAGTGACTATTAAAAATAATCAAAGGGTTTAAAAGGGCCTATATCATGCTAAATCTACTTTTTTGATCCACACATGCATTTCTGAGTATTCCTCTAAAAACCTGCGCTCTGAGCACCAGCCCCTCCCAACCCACGAAAACGAACGGGTTGTCACGAGCTGACGTCTATAAGTGAGGACAGCCTCTTTCAGGAAGAGTCCATGCTGCCAGCACCGCCCCCAGGCTGACACACACACACACACACACACACACACACACACACACACACTTTCTCCATGGAGCTAGCACTGATCGGCTAAACGCTTTCCTTTTATGTGCACAAATGCACATCCATCTTTCCAGAAGTTCAGACACGCTGCCGAGGCCGGCTCTAGATTGATGTCATCACATGGGCAGCACCCACACAGAGATCAAGCTGTCTTACTTCTGGGTTGGAATATGAGCTGCGACAAATATTAGTGTTGCAAAGGTCATACATGATCATATATTTCATTGGCCTCATTGGCTCTGATTTAATTTGGATAAGTTTGGTTTATGAATTTATGGCTGAGGTCTATCAACAACAAAACAAAACGAAACTTTAATTTTATTTTAAAATCCCAACTGGAATTCCTTTACCTACCACCTCATTTGCTGCAGCTTTTTTTAAAGGATGTCATGCAAACCTCTGTCCAAAGTTAAAAACTATTTCAGAAAAAATCCAATTAAAAATGGTTTATCCATGCCAAAACACAACAGCTCTTTTTCTCATTATAATGGTTATGATGATAGAAATGCAAAGCAGTGCCGTCCTTTTTTTAAAGGGTGAAGTAAGAATTGTGGTTCCTTCTGGGTTGTAGTTGGTGAGAGTTGGACCCAAATGGCTTTTTAAGTGTTGCAGGTTGTTCAAAACCAAGCACTAAAGTCAGTATGGTAACATGTAAAGCTTTGGAAAAAGGGCTTGTATTCTGTGTCTCTGTGCTGGGATTGTTGGAGTTGACTTCCTTTGACTGCGAACTCCAGAGTTACTGGATTCTCTCCAGAATCAGGACAGATTTTCTTTGGGGTGACGGTTTGTCTTCCCAGTGTAAGTGTGTTTGTACCTCTGAGAACATTCATGCTCGGTCCTACTCTGCTCTTTTTGCAACAACCGATCGACCTTGTAGCTTCGATTGAAGGAAGAGGCCATAAATGAAAAGATTTGTGTTGTTTCTAAGCTTCCAGATGATCTGAGCGCTCTCTGGGCTTACGTCACCTTTTATGGAGGAGATTGTCAGCTGAACCTCAACAAGAAGGTCACCCACTTGGTGGTAAAGGAGGCTAAAGGGGTAAGAATGTACAAGGGTTACAGCCAACAGTGTGTTACCTGAAAGAGCATTTGTTCACACATAACAGAACCACATACGTTTTTATTTTTTTTTGCATGCAGTTTTCCTACTATCTGTGAATTTGAGACACGCAGCTAGAAGTCAAATCTGACCCCATTTTGTTTGAATAAAATGAAACGATGCATCGAAGCAGCAAAAATGCTATTTGACCTCAAAATGACCGGCTGTCTTTTATAAACCTGTTGGTGATTGTATTGTGTGATTGTTGGTATTAATAAAGGAACAAATGGTTGTTTAACAATGATTGAATGATTTAATGATAATCACTGCAGCAAGGGATTTCTATGTAACTGTCAATGAGACGTCTGCACCGTCAACAGGTGTGTTAGCCGACCTATGAGCCAAAAACGCCTGCAGACTCCCAAACTGCCTGGAGTGTCTTTGACACATCAGCTCTTTTCAGGATTTAGAACAGCAGTGTCAGTCTGACCAATCAATGGCTTGATCAGACTTCGTCTTATTTTATCCTTGGAGACTTATACAGCTATTCTGCTTTGTTAAAGTCAAACTTTAATGATTTCATAACGAGCAAAATTAATAAAAGTTGATGCAGTCACAGAGCCGTCCTGTCTCTGGTCATCAACCGGGAGCTTTGTTTGGTGACAGTTGTTCTAGTCTTAGTGTCACAGCATTGTTCCTTCTGTTTGGTCTTGTGTTCAGGCAAAGTTTGAATGTGCCCTGAAACATCCTGGCATCAAGATTGTGACTCCAGACTGGATCACAGACTCCGTCAAAGGTACCGCCTCACCTGCTCGGGTTTTAACCACTGTTTTGTTTGGACCATTTAATGAAATGAAAAACATTTCTGTAGAAACTTAACTGATCGAGTCTTACTGGAAGTAGGATAGTTTCTTTCTTGCTGTGTTGAATACTTAAAAGTTGGATTAAATTGTTCACTGCTTTGCAGTCCAGCTCACCTTCATTTAAAAGCTTGTCTTGTTAGACCGAACTGATTCTATTTCTTTGAAGTTCTACTTCATTGAAAAAAGTGAAGCTTAGTGATGCTTGTTGACCTCAGCACATATGAAAAACATGAAAGAAGGGGCAAAAGAAATCCAAATTCTACAGCAATAATATCACCAACAGACGGATAACCCTCAGCACAAATCCCCAAAACGCCTTTCTTTTCTTTTTTTGCACTCTTGAATGCTTTTTGTATGCCGTCAACCTTTTCACATTTTGCTGCCATGTTGCCATTTTTCAGCCTGTGGGCCGTAGTTTGCCCTTCCCTGGTGTATGTTGTTACCAAAGATATTTAAAAAAAAAAAAAGTTCTTTGATTATAAGACACAAAGTCCCCCAACATTATCTGTCCTATTGTCCTAACTGATGTCTGATTTTTTTTTTTTTTTTTTTGGACCAGTTTTACTTAAAAAACCAGACCACAGTCAGAATGTCCCTCAGAATGTCAGAATTCCCTCCCTAGCCCCTAAAAGACTAAATAGTGCAGGTCTATCTAGTGCCCTAGATGCTAATGCATATTGGTTGGTCACCCAGTAATAAAAAACCCACCATACCTCCAGGAATGTTGTAGCTGTCTTTGTATTTTTCACAATAGTGTGTTTATTAAATCAGAACTTCTACAGGTCTGTTCTGGATTTATCAGTGACTTTTTTTCTTTCTGTGTTCTAAAGATAAAAACAGGAAGGATGAGGCGCTTTATCATCCCAGACTCACATATGTGGAACCAGAGGAAGAGGAGGAGAGCGAAGGGGAGTCTTCCGATATGCGCTCTCCTTCTGATGGAAGCTACAGCCCCCGGCGATCGCGACCATCCAGTGGTGGTTCCTCCGGAGAGGAGTCCAGCCCTCGCCGTCGCCCGGGACCTAAAAGACTGAACTCTGTGTCACCACCATCTCCTCGGAAACCGGAGCGTCGCAGCGAGCGGATGTTCGACGATTCTGACGATGACTCGCCAACCGAGAAGGAGGGCACCAACTTGAACTGGACTCCGGCGGAAGTTGTCACTCCCACGGCTCCAGTTTCAACTGGCACAGCCAGGCGGCGAGCCGGCCCACCTGGTACCAGAGATCTGGCTTCGTCTGCGGGGAGTGGCCTCATCAACCTGTGTTCCACAGTGCCTTCTGTAGCAGGGAGCGAAGGAGCAACAACTGCAAAGACCGGCTCTGCCGCCGCTGCCATCAATCAGTCCACGCAGCAAGGTCAGGAAAGCCCCGCCTCTGATGAATGTTTCCATCCTATATTTATGTTTTCAGCATATATTATGAATTTTTCCCAAGTTTACCTATTTAGAAGATGACATGTTTTTGATTGACAGTCATGCTTTTTGGGGTATATTGGTGTTTGAAGCCAAATTGACCTTTGACCTCTTGCAGTTTCTATATAACACGCTCTTTTTACGCATCAAAACTCTCTGACCGTTAATGTCGGGGCTCTGCAACCTGTACCACTCAAAGAGCCATTGGGATCAGTTTCCCACAGAAATGAGAGCACAGGGAGCCACAACACTAGGTGTGTTAGAAAGAAATCGTTTCACCGAAATATTGCGATAGTTTATTTGGTGATACTTGAATTGATTCAAAATGCTGTCAGGATATTTATTTCATTATTTATTTTAATTATTTATAGGCGTTATGTCTCCTTTTGATCTTTTTTCCATTTCCCACAACCTTAAATAGACTGTTCTGTCTGTCAAACACCCAGAGGTGTTTGAGTGAGATGATGGAAACAAATTCACTTTGATGCAGACTCCTTTCTATTTTTTATCCTTTAAATCCAGTAAATCCAATAAATTATATACATTTTCTGGATGACAACTATTTTTTGTTAGGAAGCAGCTTTTAGATTGTTGTGTTTCTGGAATCATAAGCGGTGAGTCTAAGCCCCGCCCCCACCTCTCTAATTGTTCACACCTCTGCAGCTCAAAGTTGTTTTCTCGTTCAACACCCCCCCCCCCCCCCCCGCCCCTTCTATAAAGACAGCGCAATATACGGTCATCATAGCAGAAATTTGTCTAGATAGTAGTGGCCCCCTGACGCAAATTTAATTACTTTTTCGTGGAAATGGGGGGTTTTAGTCAAGGAAAAAAACAGGCTTTTGTGTGTGTGTGTGTGGGGGGGGCATTCATGTGTCCCCTACGAGATCCCCACTGATTGTCTTCCCAGAAAAACTTTCCATCCCATAACAAACTCTGGTCAGCGTTCACAGCTTCAGACACGCCCCCTCCGCACATTCACGCTGCTCTCTTCCTCCTGCCTGCTCGCACTACCTGATGGTGTTGAAGGCACCACGACAATCTTTGATCATGATGGTTATTTTACCAAACCACGGAGAGCCGCTACACAGGGATGAAAGAGCCGCATGCAGCTCCGGTGCCGCCGGTTGCCGACCCCTGGTTTATGGAATGAAGGCGAATCAGCCGATTCTGACGCCCAGAAAAGCGGCTTTTCATATCGGCTTTGCACAAATAAATGACGCAAGGCTGCTTTCCTCCATGACAGAATTACTTGATTTATGTTGATCTCGGAAACACTTCATTACCATAGGGTGTGGCATTTTTCTCCTCTTTGGAATCTGTTGGTATTGTATTAATGGCGTCAACGGTTGTAGAGTTACAGACGTAGAAAGTATGTGAACCAGAGCTCCAGCGTAAAAGGGTTCATGTCAGTCATATGGAGAGCAAGCAATCAATGCATCAAAAATGCAAGCCTTACTGAATAAATAGTTCCAGGAAGAAAAAAATCTAGATTTTTACGGCATGCTCTTTGAGTCCACATCCTTCATTCACCATGGCAACCGTGGCAACCTGAGGCTATTTGATATACATTTTAGTTCATAATTGGAGCTTTGTTCATTAGTTATCATTAAGTGTATGTTTTTATTACAAAGACACAGCAGTATTTATTGATCATTTTATTTTACTGTTGCAAAGGATGGTTAAATTCATATATTGTGTTTTAAATTGTTAAAAAAAAGGTTTCAGGGAAAATAAAGATATATTTGTTTATAAAATGGTGGTATATTAGATGATCAAGGTAACATATTGATAATTGCAATATGAAATTGTGATCCATGTATGGTGAATCACGTCGTATCGAGAGTCATCCTGAGATTCCCTGCCCTGCACATGACGCATTGAATCCATTAAATATGATGAGTTTAAGTACTCAAATAAGGTTTTGTGAGTCATGTGACCGACAGCAACACAATACCTTTGCATTTATAATGGAGAAGCCAGAATTACACCAGAAAAGTGGCCTTTTAATCTGAAAGTTCATAATTGTTGCTAAATTTGCTAAAAGATTTTAAGGATTTGGCTACAACCCTTTATTTTAAGCCATATTGAATTTGTTTTGATAGTTGTGATTGTGACGCCCCTCTTCTATAGGGATAGATGAAAATGTAGTCCTTTGGTGATGGCGTGGCACTATTCTGAGAACATTGCAGAGTGTTGGAAAGAGAACGCTCGCATAGGATTGAACTTCTTTTCCACCTTTCATTTGTTTTCTGCAGGTGTACCGGTTCCTGAAGGCATTCCTGGATGGAGTACAGCCATGATAACCCTCCGCAACATCACCAATGCCTCTGATGTGCAGACTGCCAACCGACCACCCAACGTCGCTCATGTAAAAAGCTTCTTCACATACGCTTACTGCTGCCCATCTCCATCTACCTCCTCTGTGGTTAATCCTTTTTATGCAGTTGGGGGACTCTGAGTTCAGTTTTTGGTATTTGCCGAGGGTGTGTTTGTCAATGAACGTTGTCGTGACGATGGATGAGATTAGAAGAAAATGATGCCTGAAGAATTGAGTAAAAGTGTATTTTGAAAACTAAGAGGGACGTTCTGAGTTGAGAAATGGATGGTGGCAATTGATTCACAGTGGCGACCCCTAAAGGGAGCAGCCAGAAAGTCAAGAAGAATCATTCTAACCACTTTGGTTTAGTAAACAAATGAGTAATTCACGATCAGGATTTAGAAATGGTGATCTATGGTGATGGGATTCAGTGACCTGCACTTCAAAGAAAATGTTTTTATCGTAGATTTATCACATAACCATCATGTCATGACTGCAGCTGAAAAAGACAGTTTTTGAATCCCAGCCTGGAAAGACGTTTGCTCCTCAGGGTTTCATCAGGCCTTAAGTTCATGGTTGTTAGTAAGAAGGCCTTTAAAGCTAAGGCTACATGGGGGTGTCGTGGTTAGCACTCTTGCCTCACAGCAGGACGCCCTGCTTGAAATTCCAGCTGGAGTTGGCATGCTCTTCTCGTCCATGTGTGGGATTTCTCCGGGGACTCCAGCTCCCTCCCACTGTCCAAACACATGATCCATAGATAAATTGGTGATTCAGCATAGACCCCCCCTTCACTCAACAGCAGCTGGGATAGGCTCCAGCAACCCACTGACACTGAAAGGGATGCATTGGGATCTGAAAATGAATTAATGGATGGATGGGATTTTAAAACTAGGGATGGGTGTTGTTAAGATTTGATCGACACTACTCCTCATATCAATGTGGCTCATTGATCTGGTATTCTTATCTATACTTTTCTATGTGAAAAACAGGAGGGAGAAGGCAAATATCAAACCATGTACATGAAAACCATTTAACATTGCATGTCGGATAATTTATTGTTACAGATTATATTATATTATTATAATTTTACCTTATAGATCATATGAAAATGGTCTGTGTCTGCATCAAAATTGACAGTAAATGCTGTCGTTGTTTGGCTGAATCGGAACCTGAAGTAGTTTTATTTAACACTAAACTTGAGTATTACAAACTTTATAAATATCATTAGCTTCTGACAAAAGTCACACAAAAAAGCATCGGAAAGCAGGTATCATCTTCCTCAGTAGCTCCTGCTCCACTTTGTTCAAAAGCTATTTGTTGTCATGCGTTCCTGACAGCTGATTTTCCATGAGTGATGATTAGTCTAAAGATGCTTAAGTTCTGTTTTCTAAAAGTATTTCTTTGTCTCTCTGCAGATCATCCAAAATCTCGCAGGGAATCAAACGAAAGCTATGGAGCCTCAGACCAATCAGAACCGCCTTCAGACCCCGAGCAATTGCAACCCCGCCGCTTTTAACCAGTCCAAGCTGACAGGCCAGTCCGTCACAGCAGAGCAACAGCAGCAGTTGCTTCAGCAGTCACACCAGACTGCCCAGCAACACCACCAGTTACCGCAGCAGCAGCATCCCATAATGCACCTTCAGCAGCATCAGATGATGCAGCTGCAACAGTCACAGGTTGCTCAGCAACAGGGTTTCTCTCAGCAGCAGCAGCAGCAGTTTCTGCACCAACAACAGCAGCAGCAGCAACAACAACAACAACAACAACAAATGCATCAACAGCAAATGTTTTCCCAGCAGCAGCAGCAGCAGCCCCACGCCTTCCCCCAGCAGCAGCTGCGACCTCAGCAGCTCCTGCGACCAGGTCTGCCACAGCAGCTGCAACATCTGCAGCAGCTCCAGCAGCAGCGCATGCAGATGTTGCTGCAGCAGCAGCAGCAACAGCAACAACAGAATCCACAGCAGTTGCACCAACAGCATCTACAGCAACAGCATTTGCTGCAGCAACAGCAGCACATGCAGCACCTCCAGAAGCAGCATCTGCAGAACCAGAACCAGCAGGTCCTCCAGCTTCCACAGCAGCAGACCACCACTTTGCAGCCTCAGCACCCACAGCCTCCCCATGTTTCCCAGCTGTTTGGACATGAACCAGGGCTAGACAGTGAGTTGTTACAGCATCAATCTGGATTCATTTGTTGGGAAATACTAATACTGAACCAGAACTCCTGCTCTCAGTTCCACAGGATGGCTTTTTGCTTGGATGTGTATTTGTTATTGCTGATTATCCGGAGCAAATGGCAGACAAACAGTTACTCGCCACATGGAAACGGGTAGGAACTCAACCCCACCATTCAGAAAAAGACTGCAGGCAAACGATGTTGGTCAATGTTACATATCCAAACTCCTTTCCCAGGTCATCCAGGCTTGTGGAGGTACCGTGGATCCCACCCTCACCAGCCGCTGCACTCATCTTCTGTGTGAGAGTCAGGTCAGCAACGTGTACGTACAGGTAAGAACCCACCACAAAGCTCATTTACCTGTACAATCGGGCTCATTTGTTCAAAATCAAACCTTTTGGTGCACCTGTTGAACTTTGACCCATGAGGGACACGTACGGGTAGAATCCCTTTCAATTCATGGAAGTGCAAACTGTTATATGATTGAGCATGTAGGAGAGATTAATAATTCCGTTTTTAAAGTCCTACTCCGATCATCTTTTGATCTAGTTTAAAAGTGTTCCCAGTGGTCTTTTAATTATACCGTTTTAGACAAAACCCAAAAACTTGTGTTGTTTTTTTAGGACATAGTTGCTGCAGAGCAGCAGGAGTTCATTAGAAAGTTGCCTCTGACTTGTAGGCGGGACTGTTGGCGCAGAGCAAACCCGTTCCCGATCCTCGTCAGCCATCTGTTGACACTCTCCTGCTAGCTTACAGCCCTCACACCCCCAATCTATCATTATGTGTGCGACTAAAATGCTGAGCAACATTGGAGCTATCCAGTCGAACACTTTTGATCCAGATTCCAGCTCAGACGAGGATAATGGAGATCATGGATCTGTTTGTCTGCAAGTGGATGCATCAGAATGGAGCGGAGCAGGAAGCTGATGACCCACCCGTAGTAGCCTCTACGGAACAGCTGCAAGCTTTTCAAACTGCACCAATTTGAATCAAGAAATCCTCAGAAATGCCATTTTGAGCTTCATTTTCTTTAGATGTGTGTTTCATCGAGAGAAAGGAAGATTGGACTCTGAAAGACCATTCCAGTGACCGAAGAGTTACCAGAGTCTGTTAGCCTTTCAACCATCTGCTTTGTCTCCATCAGGCTCTCAGAGAAGGAAAGCGATGCGTCACGGCTCACTGGCTCAACACAGTCCTGAAGAAGAAGAGAATGGTTCCTCCTCACCGGACTCTGCATTTGCCCTTCGCTTTCCCTCCGGGGGCAAAACCCTGCTCTCAGCATGTAAATCCACTTTGTACAGCGTTTTGGGGAGAGGGGACACTTGAACTGTGCGTTTTTATACCATCAAATGTGTTTTATAAATGTATTGAGGTTTTTTTTAATTCAACGCTTTAACTCTAAATGTATTAGTCTCACCATAGTCCCACTGATTGTTTAAGACAACAATATGGGGGTAATGTCTCATTAAACCACATGAATACTTTCAGGGTTGCAGCAATTTGATTTGGTTTTACCACCAAACGGCTGGTGTGATCCAATATTTTCATTGGTGGCACCACTGAAAAATTCCATCTAAAATGGGTTTCACATGGGATCCCTGGCTCATGCGTCAGAATAGCCAAACTCTTGGCTCATTAAAAAATAAAGGCCACACTTACCGGTAGTTTTTGCAATAGCGCCTAATCATTTCATACTGGAGCTGTTCTCTAAATAACACACTCCTTGAACTACAGCAACTCTTTAACAGTTGACGCAATTAACGTAATCCTGAAGAAAAGTATCTTTACGTCAGTAAAGTGTTGCATGTTGGTGCAAAGCTGCTTCTCTCCACTTCAGAATCTGTTGGAATTGTGTTAATTGCGTAAACGGTTTAAGAGTTACGGAAGTCCAAAGAATGTACAGTAAACCCTTGTTTTTCGCGGGGGTTACGTTCCAAAAAGAACCCGTGATAGGCAAAATCCGTGAAGTAGAAACCTCTATTTTTTTTAACAATTATTATACAATTAAATACTCTATTATACATTGAAAAGAAAGAACAAACCATTTTACAGGCTCAAGCACTTGTTTCACAAATCAAAGTTTCAAAGTAAAACGTTTTTTTTTTCAACAAATAACTTCTGTACTGTCAAATAATAATTTGAATCATCGATGTAAACAGAATGCTTCAAATCGCGGAGATAAGCCCCGCCCACCGCGACCCGAGAGTAATTGAATTAAACGGGAGAAAATTTTATAATGATCATGAAAAAAATACAAAGTACAAACGGACAAATAGTGGCTCAGGTGTATTTCAATGCTCTTCAGTCTGAGAAGCTGCAGTGTTTTCTCCTTCTCAAGCCCGCGGTGCAGCTGTGTGTGTTTGTTCGGGAGAAGAACATAGTGATTGACAGTTGGTGTTGCTCTTTTTCTATGGGTTTTAGAGAAACTTGAAATTGCAAGATGATTTGCATGTACGTAATTTGGAAAGCTGATTTACGTACGTGTACATATTAAACTGCAACATTATTGACGCACAGGTAGAGAAGAAGCGGAGTGACTTTTTAGCCAATCAGAATGCAGAACACAATGCAAGATGCAAATCCGTGAAGTAGCGAAACCGTGAAAAGTAAACCGCGTTATAGCAAGGGATCACTGTAAACACTGGAGCTCAAGCTCTGTTTCAAAAGGGCTAAGAAATAATAAAACTGATGAACGGTTGTCTAGTGTCCCTGTTTACACAATCCACCAGCCGTCTCTCTAAGCTGTCATCTACCATTGTTTTGTCCGGACTGACAGGTTTCTGCCCTTTGGGTGTTATCATCAAGAAATCCTCAGCTGAGAATAAACTCAATGAATCCATTTAAATTCTAAGAACTGATCTCTTCAACCTTGGACTGTGCTGTGGCGTTGAAGCTTTTTGTTTGGCGTGACCGCTCTTTCAGATCATATCAGTGACGGGCTTCGTGGATGCCGACAGAGACGACCTGAAGCTGATGGCTTACCTGGCCGGTGCCAGGTTCACAGGATACCTGTGCCGCAGCAACACCGTCCTCATCTGCAAAGAGTAAGGCTGGGAAGACGAATGAGTGTTGTGGAAGGCATCAGTGTGATGGATGCTCAGAAGCAAATTCTCTGCTTCAAAACTCTGCAGCACTTCTGCACTTAGTGCTTTTGTCAGACTGCATGCAAAAATCCCAAACCTGGTGCGTTTGTCGAATGTCTACTGAGCTGATTCACTCCGCCTCTGAGCAGCAGCACAACTTCAATTAGTTGCTGCTTTTGTTACAAGTGGATTGGTAGTTATTGGTAGTTCTCGGCCAGCCTGCAGCCAAGTGAAGGATTGTGGGACTTCACCAAAGGGCGACACACCGTCGAACTTGTCCCCCTCTGGCTGCTTTCAACAACTGTATCACCTGTTTGAAAATGGAATGACTTTAATGGTAGTGGATTGATTTCTCTGCAGACCGAGTGGACTTAAATATGAAAAGGCTAAAGAGTGGAAGATCGCCTGCGTGAACGCTCAGTGGCTGTGTGATATACTCTTGGGCAACTTTGAGGCGCTGCGGCAGATCCAGCACAGCCGATATTCCTTCTACGGCCACCCGGAACCTCTGGCTCCTAATCCACAGCTGGTCCAAAACCTGTTGGGTATGAGCAGCTGGAACTTTTGTTTTCACCCCAAACCAGATAGATTGGAATCGTTGAAATATGTGGGCGTCTCCAACACGGTGTTTGTTGATCATCGTGCTGGATTTCTTCTTTTTGCAGCTGCTTGGAGAACTGCTGTCAAAGTTTCACCCGAGGCGCTGGCGGTGAGTTTGGATTATTCCACCGTTCTGAGGGTTTAGTGTTCATCTGAACTGGAGATGCAGGATGTTGGCTTTGTGTAAATATGCTGATATTTTCAGACTAATATCTGCTAATTTGATACATTTATTTTTATTTGTTTATGATATGGCACTAAATAGGCCTACACAATAAATTGCAAATGTATCGTTATCGCAATATCAAGCTGTCCAATACTAATATCGCAAAAGATGGTGAAAATTTCAATAAATGGTTACCTTTTTTTTTTATAAATTAAGTTTTATTGTTTATTTTTTGTCAACCAGATATAGAACACTAGAACATGACATCAAACGAATTAAGTCTTACAAACAAAGAGTAGAAAAGGAAAGAAAAAAAATGATGATAATAAATAAAAATAAATAAATAAGGAAAAAAGGCAAGAAAAAAAAAAGAACATGTTGAATACCATTCTTTCTCTGAAATAGTGATGGACATTTCTTTTTCCCACTTTTCTTTAACATATAAAGTTGTGTTTTTCTGACATGAAATGAGGCTGTGGTACAGTTTAGAGATCATTTTGGATGTTTTATGCTGGTACGCTCCAATTATTACCTCTAAGACTGGATTTTGTTCACTCCCCTCTTCTGATCTAATTGCTTTGTTAAAATATTCCCTCACCTAGAGGTATCGAAAAAAATCATGGTTGGTGAGTCCAAATTCCACCTTTAAGGCTTTTGCGCTGAGCAAGTTACCTTAAATGTGCTAAAACAATCTTATGGCAGCTTGAAGTATTTAACAAATCAAATAAATCCATTTATGCATTTGACCAATCAGATGGACGCCCTCAAGATGTTGACCAATCAGATGGAGCCCTGTTATGTTAGATGACTGCCTCTTATGTAGACAGGGGTCATTTGGAGTGTAATTTAAGTTATGTTGACTCTAATTGCAGAGAAACAGAAAAGTTTTTGGTTGTTTTGCTATTTGTTCATGTGTCGCATGTTATATCATCATTTCATTACTGATCACTAATATGGCATATTGCGAGTTTTCCTCATATCGTGGAGCCCTAGCACTAAGTCAGAATTTTAGTCAGGGAAGTGACGAAAAAAAAAACAAGACTGTACTTTGGTTTTAACTCAACTTCTAATCTCCCTCAAGGTCCAGAATTCACTTCTGTCCTATCAGTTCATCATGATTTTTGTGTCTGTTTCCTGTTGTTTACCCATCAGGCCTTAAAATGGCTGATTCTCCTTTTAGTTTCAGTGATTCTACTGTTGTAAAATGATTAAGAGAAGTTCAACATAACGTATCATTGAGGTTCCTGCTAAAAGCATTCACTCTCTGCCTCCCACTGAACTGTGTGAGCAAATGCCGGCACTTTGCCTTACTGTACCTGAGCTGTTTCCTGTTGGGCTTTAGTTCCTGGTTCTTTAGGAGGTTCTGCTACACATTCAGGCAGAGTCTGTTTACAGGACTGCCTAAAGAGAGAACTGCAACCTTTGATTTTACGAGACGCTTGCGGCTCATCTCTGTCAGAAAAAGATTTTCAGACTCCAGATGCTTCCTATAGATCAGTGGTCCCCAACCTTTTTAGCGCCACGGACCGGTATGATGTCAGACAATTTCCACAGGTCTCAACATCCTCTCCCCTTCCCACACTCGTGGTGCAGAAAAGAAGTACTGTCTATTACATGTACGGTAGCTTTCTTTTTTTGGAAGTCAAAGGCTCCTCTTCTGTGTCCTGGCTGGGCCTTTACTTTCCAAAGATGTTTGTTTTTTATTCATTTAGCTAGTTCCTGGGTTTTATTTTAGCGGTAACCTATCATGTGACCGAGAAGGGCGCCTTGCGTTAAGAGTAACATAGACGGATGGAAAAGAGAATCTGTCAATTTTTCAAAATAAAAAAATCTTTCAGATTTTGAAATAAATAAAACGGCAGTAATGCAAGTTATTTATTCTTTCTGTGCGGCCCGATAACCAGATGACCCACAGACCTGTACTGGTCCGCGGCCCGGGGGTTGGGGACCTCTGCTATGGATGACTGCATACCCCCGTGTTTGACTTATACCATCAGTGTGGAGGTTTAATTCATCAGTGAGTCAAATGTTCCACTCAACCTGTTGCATTCATCTCATTTTGCAGAATCTGCATCTACTGTTAAAGCAGAAGGCATCTGACTCCAGCAGCACTCCAGCGAGCAAAAAGGCCAGGTCAGTGGACCATGTATCTTCATTAAACTCTAAGCCATGGCTGATCATTCATCAATCAGCTGTTTCCATTCAGACTTTAAATAATCCTCTGTTATATCCAACCAAAGTTGACATTCTCACTTTTTTTCTCGCTGTTTTTTTTTATGCGACTAAAAGTGTAATCGTCTTAAAAGTTCATTGTTGTAGAAATAGGAGATGTTAATTATTCAAAGTAGGGCTGTTATCACCAAGAAATTCTAGAATTTATTCAATTCATGATCCATGCGATCGTACAAGATTTACACATTTAGACATTTGTAGAGAAATAGATTATTTATCTTTTAAATATATTCTTATTAATCTGATACAGTTCACTTACTGTAAAATGTATTAGTGAAATAATAAACCAATGAGATTGTTAACACCAGGGTTTCTTAAAAAGAGAAGCTGCAAAAGAAATGTGCAGATCCTTATGTTTTGCCTCTACTGAGGGCATTTCTGTTTGGCCACTAGGTGGAGCTGATGCTACAGAATTACACTTTTTTCTAGAAGATATGAGAAAAAAAATGGCCTTTAGACCACAAATGGTTACTTTAAAAATGTTTCCTTAAAAAAAATTGGAAAAATTATTCCCAATAAATATGTGAAGCTGTTTATTAGACAGCAACGTTTAGCATTAGCCGTCCTATGGGACTTTCCATTATACCTTAGCATCAAGCTAGCAGACTTTCGCCTTACGGCTGTTTTGTGTTAGGTCATCTATGCTTTTATGGATCCATTATTGATCTATCAAGCTTGGATCGATTCACATTGATTAATCCCTTTTATCAACCCAGCCCTACTTCGAAGTAGAGGTGGGATGCGACTTGTCCAGATGTTTTCTTGCACCAGAATTTTGTAGAAACCTATAGACTTGACTGAGTTTAGTTTGAGCTGTGAGCTCTGATGACCCCGCCCCAGTCCTGTGTCAGTTGATGTCAGCGCTGCAAATGAGCTTCCACTGACGTATAAAAATGGTGAAGGAGGGGGTAGGCCTCTCTAGCACCACAATTTAATGGTTTTAGGATTAGGTAGTAATCTATAACTGTCTCAGACAGAACGGCGTCCCTCAGGGGTCCATCCTGGGAACTGTTTGGATAATTAAGGACTCTGACTTTTCAATTTGTTTTATTATTAATTCCATTGAAGCACTTTGAGCTACTCAGTGTTTCAATACTTCACCCTTCCATTCTGTGATTGTGTACAGGTTGGAGGAAATACATTCCCCCAGTAAGAAACTCCCTCCAGAATCTACTCCACATGTTATTTTCACCGGCTTTGAGCCCCCACAGGTGCAGCAGCTCACAAAGGTTAGACCAACTTCCTCCCATCTAGACGTTTTTCCGTACGGAGTGATTTCTTTTCTTATGTGTCGCGTTTTTGTTTGATGGTTTTTGTTTAATGTTGTGCAGAGGCTTCACGCTCTCGGCGGGGAATTGGCTGAGAATAGCCTGAAAGCCACTCACCTGGTGGCGGTGAAGGTGACCCGCACCGTCAAGTTCCTCACTGCCATGTCGGTGGTCAAACACATAGTGAGCCCCGAGTGGTTGGAGGAGAGCTGGAGAAGCCAGAAGTTTGTAGGTAGGTGCATCGCATCCAGTTTTTTCTCCACATGCTTCAGAAAGCCATCTAATCAATATGATTTGAAATATCTCCCACCTCAAGGTTAAGAAAAGTATGTGGGATTTTATTTTTAAGCCTGAAGTTGAGCAAAACCTGGAGCAACGTCCTTTGAGAACTACTGACTGTGATGGGTGCAAAGACTTCCTAGTGATGGGATCATATTTTACTCTTAGTGAAAAAATAGGACAATATGGAAAACAAAGCAAGAAATATCCTAAAGGGAGTGAGAAGAAGTAAAAGCCTTATAAATTCTCCCCCCTAAATCATTTTTACTATTTTATTATACATTTTTTATTCGATGTGAAGAATGCATGGATCTCTGCAGTTCTGCTTCACAAACACGCTCCTGAGTGCAATAAACGCCAGACTGGGCGGCAAAAACGCAACAAATGAAAGGATGACCTCAAATGACACAAAGAGCTATTATATTAAAAAGTATGTCCAAAACTTTTTCAGTAAATATTAAAAATATTTTATGCTTCAGCATTAAAAACCTTTCCTTAAGTTGTAGAGTAGTATCTGTAGTCTAATAGCATGTAAACAACCCATATAAGCATTTTGTTGGACAAAAAAAGAGCGTTGATGCTTTATTTGATCTTTTATTATGTTCGACTAAATGACATGTATTGCCGTCATTAAATCTTTATTACATTCTGTTAGTCATCCAGCTTATGAAAAATATCCTTTGAAGATATTAAAATCTTAAGTCATTTGGATAATATTAAATTACGATCATTTTCTCTAATTTCCTACTTGTTTTGATTTCTTTGTGTTGCTGGTTAAGATGGCCTGGGTTTTGGTTTTCCATTAAAGGAGGAGGAAGTTGTGTTCAGTTGAACTGACTTTGTAAATGTCTCTTTCAGGTGAACAGGCTTTTATTCTGAAGGATGCTGAGGCAGAGGTGTTGTTCAACTTCAGTCTGGAGGAGTCTCTGAGGAAAGCCCACAGCGCTCCACTCTTCAAGGTGACACAAAAAAATCAACTTTATCTTAAAATACTCATTTCTTTTCATTTTCATTACCAACCGAATGTGCAGCTTTTTTAGGCTTCCCTTTAGTTAAAAGAAAATCCTTTTGCGCATTGTTTTCAAAAGTAGATGAGCTTTAATTTGAAGGGAAAAGGAAGAATCAGTGAAGAATCCACTTCATTGATTCAGGGAGAGCTTAGACTGGAGGACAGAAACAGTAAAGAGTGAAACGAATGAAGATGAAACTGTCTGAGCGTGATGTGATGGTGCTATTGTTTGTCTTTGGGGTGATGGTTGATGCAGGGAAAGTACTTCTACTTGACTCCGGGAGTCTGCCCCAGCTTCAGCACCATGAAGGCAATCCTGGAGAGCGCTGGAGGGAAGCTGCTCACCAAGCAGCCGTCGTACCGGAAGATCATGGAGCACAAACAGAACAAGGTGCTGCACCTGCCAATCGTGCTGCAACATCCGCCGTTTGAGTTGAATGAGAGTCGCTGACTTTGTCTTCTGTTGCAGAACCTCCCAGAAATCGTCCTCATATCCTGTGACAACGATCTCCACCTATGCAGAGAATACTTTATGAAAAATATAGGTAAAGTGCACACAGCTCAGTTGAACTAAAACAAGATTCCTTCCCCAAAAGAAACTTCAAAGTGGTACTTTGATCTGTCCTCGCATTTCTAAATATTCCTCTAAAAAAACCTGCTCTCTGAGCACCAGACCCTCCCAAGCCAGGAAAACAAGCAGGTTCTCACATGTGATGTAAATAAGTGGGGAACCGCCCCTTCCAGGAAGAGTCTGCACTGCCAGCCCCGCCCCCAGGCTAACATACACACACACAGACATCTTCTCCACTGAGGTAGCAGTGATCAGCAAAACTCTTTCCTTTTCTATGCAGAAGATGCACACCTATCTTTGCAAAAGTTTGGATGTTGTTTGTTTTTGTGGGCGAAACGCAGACACGGCTGAGGCCGGCTCTGGGATGATGTCATGAAATGGGCGGGGCACCCACAAGCAATTAAATTGACATGTAAAGTAGCATCTGAGGAAAGCAAGACATCTGCAGGCATTCTGGGGGGGAAAAAGAATCAGAAACACAAAAAGACTCAGGAAAATAACAGATTCAACGAAACGGCTTTCACAAGCAGCAGCTCAGTTAAACTTTGTGAAACATTAAAGATCAGTGCCATGTTGTGACTGCTTCTCTATAGTAAACTTCCCTGTACTCTCTAAAAGTGGGGATTCTGGCCTGATTAGGTCAAAAGTGTCCGTTTCTACAATGTTAGCAAGAACAAACCAAACGGTTGGTACAGACCTGCTCTGATGAAAATGGTGTTTTTATCATGTCCTGGTAGCATTTGTCTGATGGAGGACATGCGTAGAGAAAACCAAGCTTAAAAATGCATTTCTGAGCATTTCTTTATTCAAATGGTTGTGAATCAGGAGCAGACAATAATCAGCATTAAAGACCACTGGGAAGGCTTTGACAGTAAAAAAATTGGTAGTGAGGAGATCAAGGAGGGCATTCTGTTGGGATGAAGACTTCCAGCAGTCCGTCCCAGAGAGAAAACATGGAGTATCAACTGTCCTCTGCTAGAGCAGAAGCAGGATCAAGTATTGGTGATTGATCATCACAACCATCACAGTGGAATTTCGTAGTTGTTCTTTCCCCGTTTTGCAGCAGGTGGAGCTGTGGTCCAACAGATTCATCAGTTAAAGGATGGCAGCAAAACCAGCAGCTAAGCAGGAAGATCAAAGTTCTGTACGAGACTCATCTGAACTTATGATCAGTTTCTGCAGATCTCTACAGGTTCTGAGGGCGGAGCTTCCCTCCGTCTGGCTTCAGTGAAGGTGGCGACGTTTATGTAGTCGAGGATCATGGGGTTCAAACGGCCGATTCTGGTCTTAGTGTGTAGATTTCAATTCAGCAGAGGACAGGAAAGCCTGATGTTTGAGCCTGTTCTCTGTTGAAACTGATGTTCACAAAGTCTGAGGTGTGAGTTTCTCTGCAGCTGTGTAGTGCTGTGCCTCTGATTAGTTTTTTTTCTGCTCCATCTTCTAAACCTCCTGACCCTTTTTTTCCCCTATCGGTGGTAAAATATGGTATTTGAGGAAGCGGCCAACCTGCAGCTTCTTTGGAACGTCGTTGTCTCTAATGTCGTATCTTGTCTGATCTGTGCAGATGTCCACAATGCAGAGTTCATTCTGACCGGAGTTCTCACCCAGAAGCTGGACTATCAATCATATCCTTTCAGCTAATGATGTCTCACAGCCTGGAGCCTATTTTCTGCTTATGTCAGCAGCCGGGACCTCTCCTCTGAACATCACGTCTATCTACTAGATTAGAAGCAGACGGGAACGTCTGTAATACAGTTAATTACCCACAATGCTGCTTGGTTCCTTGATTTAGGCCGCCTTTACACTGCAGATCTTGATGCCCATATCCGATTTTCTGACTATATCTGATTTGTTTGACGACCCGCTTACATCATCTTTTAAAAGTGACCCGTATCTGATTTTTGCATTTACACTATACAGTGCTCCTTACACACACACACACACACACACACACGCAAGCATGCGTGCGCGCGCTCACACACACATGTTCCCCATCATTCCCCCCCCCTCAAAGAAATAAACGGCTTGTAGCCTGCTGTTCCATAGCAACGGTGTCCCGCTTCATTAGTTACCGTTTGCGTCCGGTTTGGACATAACAGCGGTTTCCAACTACAGTCTGAAGCCTGAGGCTGAAAGGTAACACGCTGACAGCAAAATCAGCACAAAAAGCATCTTAATAAGTCATGTGATCTCAGTTGGTGGTGTCCTGAATTGACGTCACTGTCGTACGACTGGCATTTACTGGGGAATATCCGATTTGTCTGCTTACATGGCACACGCAAATGCACGTATCCGATTCGTTTCCGATTCATTTCCACATATGAGAGAGGCCTGTATCCGATCTGAGAAAAACGGAATCCATGCGCTGTGCCACGTGAGAGGAAAAAATCGGAATTGGGTCACTTGAACAATGCAGTGTAAAGACGGCCTTAGTCTGTTCCTTTCTGTTCTGCAGTTTTCATGCAGAGCCTTCATACAAATATGACTGCATATATGTAGGTCTAACTTTAACCAAACTAACCTGGTTACTGTCTCCTGTTACAGAATACATGTTCAGTTCAAGCCTTCAAAAAAAGGAGGTTTCCTTTTACAAACAGAACCGTGTTTACTCTCTTATCTGTGCTTGAGACTACGGAGCCTGTGACCTGACACGGGGGGAAAAAAAAAAAAAATAATAATTAATTCATGTGAGAAGTCATTCATAAACACAGATGTGAGCATTTCAATGCATGGAAGACACTTGGAATGCTTGGAGATGGGATTTGTTTATGTGAAAAAAGCTCTCCAAAAGCATCAGTAATCACGCTCCATGTCTGGGTTCATTCACATCCTCCGTCCTGCTGCAGAAGCCGTTTTCCGCCGCTAATCCGTGTCTCTGTGACCCACAATATTTCAAGAGGGAAAAAAATAAAGACAAGAATCAAACTATGGGATCTTTTTATTTATTGTCTTGATGAAAATACGTACAAAACATGTAGCTTTGTACGTACCCCATAATGCATCTTGACCGATCAACGTGTCACTACTGTAACTGAGGTGCATTCAAATACAACAGGATAAATGAATATCAGAATATGACATGGGGAAGCAGCAAGTCATCTTTGTTTATGAATGACTCATCACATGAACTGTTGTTTCGTGGGATTGGCTTTATTTATTTTTTTCTACCAATGTCTGGTCACGGGCTCCGTATGACACAGCAGGGCACAGCATTACAAATGCACCACAAAAGCCAGCCAATCACAGACGTGGACGTTAAGGTTGACGTCTCGCCCCTGTGGGCGATGCAACGTCATTGAAGCAAAACAGAGGTCAGACAGTGGTCCTGCATGATGTCATCTTTGGAATACCTATTGTCTTGGTGTAGAAACAAGTTTCTGAAACTTTCAATGTGAATTCAGACCCGTTCCAACCAGAAGAAGTCTGGTTTAGTGCTTCCCTAGTGGAGTTTTGCAACCTTTTTTCCAGGTTTTCACACCGAAAGACTCAACATGGAAAGAATAAAAGTAACCCAGACACTTTAGAGTTCAACAATGAAAAAGACACGGAAGAGAAAAACTGAAGTCTGTTTTAATTCAAAAACAAAAATGAATCTGGAATCTGGACCTCACTTTTCTGTTTGTAGGTTAAGGGTTCAAATCCCGTGCTGGACTCTCCCTGGTATTAGAGAAGACGCATAACCACACATTTTAACTCGCTGGATGTTCATCCAAAAAATGGTATTTGCACTTAAAAAAAGAAAAAATAAAGTCTATAACTTATTTCGTCGTATCCAAACATCCTATATGTTTATATTTCAAAAATATTTGGTTTGTTCAACTACACCTAAGTCACAGACAATCAAAGGTTAAAGTATTTATCTGTTAATACTTTTCTAAAGGTGAATGAGCTTTTTTTTTATGGATTTTTGCAGCATTCCTTGCATTGATGCATTTTTACATGTGTGACGTCTGCAGATTCTGATTCCTTAACGCTTCTCACATATAAATTCACCTGACCAAATGGAGACGCCGCAGATGACTGGCGTCCGCTGCGGCTTCTGGCTTTGCAGAACTTCCCTCCCTGTTTTGTAGCTTCTTGTTAGCCGTTTGAGAAGAAGTTATTTTTGTGCAATGTTTCTTAATATAACAGAGGATTATTTGTTTCCTTTTTTCAAGATAAAATGTGTTAAACAAAAATAAGAAAAAACCTGAAGCTTTTGAAATAAATTTTGAACAGTTTTATTAAACGGTTGTCTTTGTTCTTTTTATGATTATTTCAAAACATAAAACTGGGTTCAAAGGAGGACAGCAGATTCATATGCAAGTGTCAGGAGACAAACGGTCCTCCTGATGAAGGTTTGGGGTACTTGCTGCAAGGCCATGCAGTCAGGAGGGTGATTGGGTGGGATTACCAGTGATGACCTCAAACGCAGGAGCAGACTGGACCATGTTTAACCCTTGTTCTATCTTAGATGACCCCACCCTCACATTTATCTGTTCTCCCTACCATAACAAAGGTGGATAAAGGTGGAAAGATTTCATGTAATCCATGGACACCAGTGAAGATCATAAATCATTGAAGAAAAAAGGTTCAGAGCACTGTCTAGTGGGTCTAGATGACCCAACTCCCAATGTTAAAGTGCCTAGGATAGCACAAGGGTTGATGGTGTAGCTCAGGTTCTGCAAATCTCTTCAGTTCTGTGAGGAGATCAGGACATGTTAATGGATGTAGAACCATTTCTTGTGAGGTTTTACTTCCTGACTGCTCCAGATGCACACTAATTCCACAGACAGGTGCTGGGGTACACATGCAAATGAATACCAGCTATTTACCATATGGTGAGAGTCAAGCTGTCCTCTGACTCCACTCACACTGGGAAACGTTGAGTTTAGCCTCATAGGTTTCAGTTTATTTATACAAGTAAACTGCAGACACGATCCCAAGGAAGCACAGATATTTTAGAAGTTCAAATAGTGTCACAATAAAAGAATTCTGCCATTAGTCTGGAGAAATCACAGCATTACTACTCTGAAACATACACAACTGTTGCACTGAAGAGTTAACAGTGGACCAACGTTTGACTCCTGTGCAACGAATGCAAGTGTCTTTACAGGTTGCTGCTTATCAATTCATCGACAAAAAATAAGAGGGTTCTATGTGAAGAGGAAACAAGACAGATACTGTACTCTTTATTTTCTGCTCTTTGCACAATTTATGTGCTCTGGTAGTTGTGGTTAAAAAGGATCTGCAGGTTTTATTTTTAACTTGACAGTTTGGGACTAACTAAAGCACGCTAAGGGGAATAAAACATTGAACCACGTTGTTATAAAGAGTTACGTCCTGTTGCAAAATTCCCAGTGATTAGATTTAAAATAATTTTGCTGAATTTTTTAGATGTTTTCTGAAGAAGTGTTTTCTTTACTTGATATGAAAAATACATGTAACTTACATTTATTAAATTACACTTCATATCAAAAAATGTTTTTGCCTGAACAAAATATACAAAACTGCTGTAAAGTACACTGATCCATGGATTTCATCAATATTGCATCTCATGATTGATGGATCACCTTTTTAAATCCAGTCCTTTTGCTTCGATCTGTTAGACTGTGATAAGCTTAGCTCTGTTTACGCAAAATAATTTGTTAAAAGAAACACTTATTTTATTCAAGAAGTTGAGTTAAATCTTGTTGAATTAAACCATGTTCCTTATCAAATTTATAAACCGTTAAAAACCCATTTGAATAAAAATGTCTGAATTCATTCAGTTAAACCATTAGAAACACTAAAGCAAAGTTTGAATGTTTCATCCATAACTTCGGTTGTAACGGTGCAGACGTGCTACCTGGTCAGGGTAATACAAATTACACACACACAAAAACAATCTCAACATATTGTTTTTCTGATTGTTCACACAGAAATCTTTGGATTGATTTGCTGGGTGACATAATGACCTTTTAAATCATAAAAAACTCATAGTGAATGACAGTTTGACATTTTCCTGTAATAAGTTAACAGTCTAAAAAGTAAAAACCCTACAAATGACAAACGTTCCTTTGGACAGATGATCTCCTCTGTAACAGCTGGGTTCACCGAACAGTCTTCTGCGGTTCTCCCACAACCATCTTGGAATGTCCCACCAGTGGAACTTCTCAGCCAGGTTTTGTTACTCTCTCCTGGCTTCAACTATTCCGTTTGAGGTTGTCGCTCTGCTCCTGGATGTTTCCTGGTGGTGCCTGGAATAGGATTTCAGAAATAACAAAATGTGATGTTAAATGATTTTTCTTTTAGAATGGACTGCTTCCAGAAGGTATTTATAGTGATGTCATGGCAACAGGATGTAGATGCAAGAGTACGGACCTCGAGCAGCAGAAATATGACTTGTAAGGATGATGGGAAGAGATGGACGGATGGAGAAGGGTGAGAAATACAAAAGTAAGGGGAAGAAGGAGGGCATAAAGACCTACTCCGGTGAAAATTGTGTTTTTGGTGTTTTTAACTGCTTCTTTTGGCCTTTTTCTGGTGATGGAGGACATGTATAAAATGAAATTAAGCCCTAAATTGTATTTCTGAGTATTTCTTTATGCAAATCACTGAATCAAGAGCAGACATAAGAAAAGCCTTTTGAAAAAGCTTACTTGTGGTATAGAAAATACACTCTGGGCAGGCCACAAGCTCCCTGCTCTGCTCCATTCTGATGCATCCACTTGCAGACAAATAGATCCATGAACGTCTTTGTTTTTCTCATCTGAGCTGGAATCTGGATTAAAACTTTACAGCTGGATAGCTCCAACCCTTTTTTTGCATCGGTAATGTTAGGTTGGTGTGTGAGAGGCTACAAGCTAGCAGGAGAGCGTGAAAACAGAGAGCTCTGTTTACACAGCAAAGTGGAGGGGAAGTGGGGTGGGGTTGCTTTGGTGCAACAGTCCCACCTAATGAACTCCATTTATTTGACCTGTTCTCCCTACCATGACAAAGGTGGATAAAGGTGGAAAGATTTCATGTAATCCATGGACACCAGTGAAGATCACAAATCATTGAAGAAAAAAGGTTCAGAGCACTGTCTAGTGGGTCTAGATGACCCAACTCCCAATGTCAAAGTGCCTAGGATAGCACAAGGGTTACAAGGGTACTTTTACGAAAAGATGATCAGAGTGGGACTTTAAGATATGAAGAAGCTCTGTTTGGACTCACATCCTTTTGTTTGACCTTTTTTATTGAGACTTTGTAAAAGCTTTAAGGAAGCTCACTTAAACAGTTAATCAACAAGAGAGACAAATTATCCTAATATTTTACAATTTACAGTTGTGTTTATTAATTAACGACTAAACATTTGGAGTAGTTTTGGTTTTTGATTTCCTAATGTTTTCTAGATGATTGTGGATTTAGAATGATGAATGTAAAAAATGAATCCATAGAGACCACATATAACTACAGTTAACCCTTAACACAGAGGTTACCGGGCCGTGAATACCGGACAGTACGTAGATGTCGGTAAAAAGTTGCTGTCTGATGTCACTCTATACTTTGCAGTGCGATGTTTTTAAAAATCTGTCCTCTCTGGTGATCCAAAGGAAGAGGGGCTAACATTGGAGGGCTGCTGGCCTGACAATCCAAATTTTTTTCCACAGAATCAATCAAAAATTAACGAGAAGGCTACATCCCAGTGGGGCCTGTTAGGTTTATGAAAATTATTTGCAGATTTCTGCAGCTTCTGTTTGTGTCATGCTGCTTTGGATTTCTATTTTTCTTTCATTTTATTTTTCATGTATGGTTTCTTGCATAGATTCTAACCCAGATTTAAGCTAAAACGCTAAAGTGTAAATCAACCTACTGTATGAGTAGTGTGGATTCACTCAGTTGGGGTCCAAAGATGTTCTTACAAATTCCTCTTTTTCTACATTTGCCTGAAGTTGTGTCAGTAGAATGCTGCGTGATCCAACATCCTTTAACTGCTGCCCCTAGTGCTCTTTCTTCTTTTTTTCTTTTTTGGCACACCATAGTTTAAACTCAAGTAACCTTCAGGACACAAACATCTGATTAGTGATTGTGTGAACTTCTGGAGTACCTGCATCGCAGCGGATGAGTCCGGTCTCAAATTGGGTGTAAAGGAAGGGTTGTGGTCATGGTGGGTGGCCTCTGTGCTCATTCTGCGGGCTGTGGCAGGAGAGGCTGAACTTGTCGGATTCACAGAAAAGGGCGGGACTTTAACTGAGCATCGAGGCTGGAGAGTCGGTGAACTATGAGGGCTGTGGATTGTAGGGGGTCCCTGCTTGAGTGGGTCTGCTCTGGCTGACCTGGACGACCCTGACACTTGTCTGTTGGGGAAAGAAAAAAAAAATGAAAGAAGGAGCTCAAGTTTCAATCATTTTAAAGGAAGTGGTGGAGCACAGGTGGATTCTTCTCTAGGTACCTGCGCATACAGCTGAGTGTTTCAGTCAGCGCTCGGACCCGCTTTAACATGGAGTCCATTTTCTGAGGCTCCTCCTTCAGGAACCTCACTGCCTCCACTTCCAGCGTTAGTGCTGACTGCAACTTCCTCTGCAGCTCTGGAAACTCATCTGACAGCGCAAACACATAAAAAATCCTGACGTGTAAAAAAAAAAACTTTGGCACATTCAGACTTCATTTAATAGAGTAGACCAGTCTTAATATTAGAAATGGTTCCATTTACTAACCAGATTGCACACATTAAACAGGCAAAATAACACAAGCACCCTCTTTCTAAAACTGGTAAGAGTAAATGGAAAAAGAGTGGAGCAGGATTGCAGCAACTGATTTACATTTATATTTAGGGCGTCTTTCAAAAGAGAAGCCAACCAAATGCGACAAAGACTGCAGCATTTCTGCTCATGTAAACACTTTGGAAGGCCAGAAACAAAGATCATTAAGACATAGGCTATCATGTTTGTGCTTTTGGACGACTGAAGGACTTATGTGGAACTGGTTATACCTTTCTAGCCTTTCTAGCTTTTCTCTTTTGCCAATCCCACATTAAGGCAGACTGAATCCCATAAACTCAGGCACATGCAGTCTATTTTCCACGTGCATTTGATTTGGTGCTGTTGTTTCAGATCTTAGGAAACTGCTCCCCGAATTTTTTTTTTTGTGACAAGGCCGGTCATTATTCTCGTGAAGCAGCAGTATAAGTCTTCTGCTCAGAAATAAACACAAAAAATATGTAAAAATTTAAATTCTATGTTCAGTGTTGCTTGTGTGATTCAGATCCAAACATAGGTTGCAGTGCTGTGTGCAGAAACTTTGCGGTCACCCACTTTTGAGGCTTGCGAGTGCCTCCCCGAGTTCCCGCAGGCTCACCGCCGCCTTCTCCACATCACTCAGTGTGACTGCTGGCTGGCCAGGATAGGAGCTGAAGCTCTGCAAGCGCTGAACGTACCTCTCCAGTTCACTGTTGGGGAGAGACATATCTGTTAGGAACCAGCAGAAGTTCAGCTTTTAACCGACAGAAGAGGGCAGCAGAGAGCCGACTCAGTCAGCTGGCCTGTTGGTGTACCTCAGATTCCATAGGACAGTTAAAAATTCCATGCATCCGATTTAAGAGTATGCAAACAAAAATGTTATACAGAGTAAACAGACAATGAACAGTGTGAGAAAACGACCAAAAAATATGATGTTTAAAGAAAAAACAAACTTGGGATGTTCTCAGTTCGAGGAGGGGGGCTGACAGGAAGCCGTATTCTTGAACACGTGGGAGTGTGAACCCATAATGCTCTTGATAACCAGCCTTTTGACAGGTTTTGAATCAGCTGACTCAAAACTGCTTTTGGGCTTCAGTGTCTGGTTTTATTGACCTTCAGTCTTAAAGGAGGAGGAAAAGGAGGAGGAAGAGCAGTTGCTGCTTTTTGTCATTTAGAGTTATTTCAATTAACTATGCTAACACAGTAGTGGCAAATTAACCCTTGTGCTATCTTAGATGACCCCACCCTTACATTGACGTGTTCTCCCTACCATGACAAAGGTGGATAAAGGTGGAAAGATTTCATGTAATCCATGGACACCAGTGAAGATCACAAATCATTGAAGAAGAAAGGTTCAGAGCACTGTCTAGTGGGTCTAGATGACCCAACTCCCACTGTTAAAGTGCCTAGGATAAAATGTTGTTAGAAAATGTGATGACATGTTTAATAAATTAATATTAAATATCAGCAGGATGTTTTTGCTGAACTCCCTAAGGAGCTAAAACCATGTCAGGATATTGCTCCACTGGCTCCCTGTGGAGGATGGGGTCTCTGCTGTGATCAGATAACCTCTGCCTCTGTGGGAAGGTCACAAGCATCTCCTTAGTTTTGCCGGCGTTTAGCTCCAGCTGTGAGCTGTTGCACCATTCCACAAGCCCCTGTAGAACCTGAAAATGGTTCTGTGAGAAGCAGGACGTCATTGTGTCATTGCAGATTTTCCCACATGGCAGTTTGGCTGTGTGGATCTGCAGTCTTTGGTGTAGAAGATGCCGAGCAGAGGAGAAAGCACACAAGGATGGAGCCAGCTGAGATGCAACACAGAACATGCTTTGTAATCTGTCTGCCAGGAAATCCAGGATCTAGAGGATTAACTGGTCATCTAGATGAAAGCAGGTGGAGTGTTTTGAGGGGAACTGCAGGTAGAAGAGGTTAGTGGCTCTAAATCTTTCTGAATACTGTCCATGATAAACATTTTGGCGTCGTCCCTGCATGTGTGACATGCAATCTGGAGTTGATCCGTTACAGTTTTCAGGAGTTGAGGTAAGAACCACAGGTCAAATGTAACTCAGGGCTCTGGATATCTCAGTTTAGTCTTAACACCAGATCTCTACTGAAGGATGGTCCATGTTTATTCTGCAGAGCAGCTGTAGTCCGACACAAGCTTGGAGAAAAGCAGCCACATCCATGTCTTTTGCCTCATGCTGGGGGTTGTAGGCGGGAACAACCACTCACAACGGGGCTGAAGATTGTCCACAGATTATGAATGGAGTTCTCTGCAGGCCTTGAGTTAGCATCATAAAAAACGAAATGTCTGACCTCTAATCTATGATTCTAACTTTAGTAGAAATTTTGGACGGTATAATTATGATAAATATTTTTAAACAGGAAAAAAACTATAAAAGAAAACAATGTTTTTGAGGGTTTTTGAGGGTTTTTGTGTCCAGACATGTAAAGGCTTTCAGGGTTTAAAAAGAATACATTTTTGCAACAACGTGAGGTTCAGAAGATATTGTGTCACAAGGGAATAAAACAAGATTTAATCTGAAGAGTTGGGTCTGCGACAGGAGGAAGTCTAATCATGTAAATAAGCACTGCACTGCTCAGCCCAGAAGTACCGCTTCAGATGTCATTGCAACAAATATGGTGATGTAGAATCACTGACCCGTGTGTTGACCAGCGTTCCAGATACGTCCTTCTTTCTATGTTCCCTGCAGAAAAGACTGTGCTCAGTCGTCTCTTGCTTGATGTATTGACATTTCGCTAATCTCTTGTGGTTGGATGTGGTGCTCAGAGCTGACTATCTCAAACTCATCCGGTTACACGGATAAATGCCAGACCTCTGTTGGCTACTAAGTTAGGGAGTTATCTTTGGAGGGGAATAAATGTGCTGCATGCTAATGCGAAAATTCGCTGTGACAACCACGTCATGAGGGATCAGCTCACCTCCCACCCCCCCCCACCTCTATTTTTAACAATACGCATCTCCACATCTGCACGACCTCCGGTGCTGATGTGACGGCAAACAAGCACTTCCCCTCGGATGCAGCTGCCTCAGTGAGCCTGATGCTGGGATGTGGGCATGCAGCGTTAAGGAGAAAACCATCTTGAATCATGACCACTCATGGATAGTGGGATTTAAATGGAAAAAGATATTCTGTGAATTCCTAAAAGAGACATTAAAATGTGTGGCAGCCATTTAGCATTGAACCAGAAGACAGGATGTTTTCATGAGTACATTGAAGGGGGGATGTTCACTCTTCTCCATCATGTTATGCACCTTGTGCAGCATTTCTTTTTGGATAATGGATGAAGTGCTCTGCAGAGGTTGGGTCTCCTGTGGTAGCTTTATCACATGCTACACAGGTATCTGGTCTGTCCATCAGTCTAGTCCACACAATTGGACAGCACTGGGCTCTATGCATGAAACTGTGTGACGTGTTTCCGGTTAGAATTAAGATAGCTGAGTTACTTCCACTTGCAGCTAACTGCAGACATCGATTTCCCAAAAACAGACAATGAGTCCATGTGTCACTTGATTTTTGTTTTTTTGCATTCTATGTTCAATTGCTGTTGTGTGTCTACACGATGACATCGAAACAGTTAACATGCAAAAATGCACATTTCGGGCTTTTGCTGGCTTTCGCGTCACTCTGCAAGTTTTTCAATCAGTTTTCAGCTCTACGTACAAAACGCACGTCCATTGAATCCGCATTGAAAGTGAAACAAGTTGAACTCTGACCAACCAGGCACTTGGATTTGGTGACACATGGATAGCGTGTGTCTAATTAACAGAAGTGCCAACCATTTGAAAATGGGGGAGAGGTAAATAATTGCGGTTTGTGCTTGGCTGGCCTGGAATTCTTTGACACCAAGCCTTTCAGATATCGGAATAGAGCTGTGAGAGTAGAAAAAAATTCCTGGGACTTGCATTTCACACCAAGCCTCTTCCAACTGTGAGTACATGCGCTGGCATCAGGTAGTGAGTCCAGTGGGAACACCTTTTGCTAAGACGCGTTCAAGAACCCTCATTTAGCATATTCTTGAGCGCTCATCAAAAGCCTGATGTGTATGTAGCATAACATGTGTATGTAGTCCACAGACAGGTGAAACTACAGAGGAGATTGTTGTGGCCTTCTTGCCCTCTATCTAAAATCTACACATTTAGAGTCATCTCTGCAGAAATGGACGTGACCTTCACCTTCTAAAGGAATTTCTAGATGTGTTAAAAAATTCAAGCTGTCTTTCTTTTAATCTCATTACTGTAAAGTCACAAGCTGAACTTGACATTTTATAGGTCGATTTTGAAGTGTTCTCACCAAAGCTGTGTGAGGAGTCTCTCCTCGTTAGTGAGGTAGTGAAGCCGGTCTTCCTCCACCAACGCTCTCCTTTGATTCTTCACCCTCTCCAGCCGAGTCAGTCGATCAAACATCAGCACAATCAGCTCCTGACGGGCTATCATCAGCATTGACTTGATGGTGTCCATGTTTGAAAGCTTGAAGGTGTGTTAAAAAAAAAAAAGAATGTGTGTAACTGTTAGCCAGAAGTGCCAGAAAGGCATTCATCACCAGAAAACCCATCGGCGAGACAGTTCAGCAGACTTTATAGGAGATGCGTATTAAAATGGAGAACCATAAGATATGATTCAAATGTACTCTCTAGTTTAGAAAAATATTGATGTTCCAAAAGTTGTCATTGAAAAATAATAGGTATATTTATTTCCATTTCAACATGATTAGTAATGTATGGAAAAACTAAACCATCCTCTCTCTTTTATCATTCTAATTTCCTTCCACAAATGTAAACACGACAATCTTAACCATCATTTCCTGGATGAATAATTCCTTTATTGCATGAGAACAGCTCCCCAGGAAAAGACTCGCCACTGCTGCTTCTTCTAACGTCCTATTATTTAGGTAAGTAAGGTTCTGACCTTTGGTAAAGTTCTGACTGTTGGAGGTTTTGGTTTACTGAAGCAAAACCTGCCACTGGGGAAGACCAGTACTGATCACATCCATAATAAATACCTTCGGTCACTGTCTACACTCTGTGCAGAAAGAAAAAACTTCTTCTTACTGAACTCCTACTGAGACTGGAGGTTGTGGGATCAAATCCAGGCTGAGTCATACCAAAGACTCTAAAAATGGGACCCTCCCCGCTTGATACTCAGCTTTAAGGGGTCGGATTGGGAGATAAACCACCAAATGGTTAGCGAGTGCGGCTGTGTCTGCAGCTCACTGCTCCCCTATAGGGGATGGGTCAAATGCAGACAACAAATTTCACAAACCTAGGTGTGTGACAACTAACTAACTTTAACTTTACTTTACTTTTTGGCACTAAATCTTCCATCTCAAAGTTAAATCTTTTTCTATCTGTACTGATTCCACCTCCAATCTCCAAGGTTCCCCAGATCAGAAGTACATCACCTTAAAAACCTCTACATAAACTCTAACTCAGGGCTGTCCAGCCCTGATCCTCAAAAGCCTCGTCCATGCCTGTTTTCCAGCTCTCTGGACTACTTGATGCTGAAAACCTAATCAGGTGTGTTCAGTCAATCAGGATGTGGAATTACCTGAGTCAGCTAATAAGCAACAAGCTGGTCTGAGAGGACTGGAAGACAGGCAGGATTGAGGATCGTGTGGACCAGGGTTGGCCAGCCCTGCACTAACTGAACTCAAACCCAAAACTCAACTCACAATCGCCTTAAGAACTCATGTTTTCTCCTTTACATATCCACCTCCTCCTGCTTCTTCAGATCATGCTGTTCGCCTCACTGTTCGCCTCTCCCACATGAGGAGCAAAGCCTTCGTGCCCTAAAATGCAGGAACTCTGAAACCCTCAACACTCCCCATTTTTAACCCTTGTGTTATCTTAGATGACCCACCCTTACATTGACGTGTTCTCCCTACCATGACAAAGGTGGATAAAGGTGGAGAGGATATCATGTAATCCATGGACACCAGTGAAGATCACAAATCATTAAAGAAAAAAGGTTCAGAGCACTGTCTAGTGGGTCTAGATGACCCAACTCCCAATGTTAAAGTGCCTAGGATAGCACAAGGGTTAAGACAAACTCAGACCTCATCATTTTAGAGTCAGTCTTTTAGTCCTGTACTCCTCAGGATGTCAAGCTCCAGCTCTTGAGGGTCAGTGTCCTATTTGTTTTCCAGCTAACCTGCAATTGTAACTTCTTAATGAGAAAATGCACCTGATCCAGGAAATCAGAATCAAGCAGAGGGGGTTTCTGAAATACAAGCAGGATGCTGCAGCTCAAGGCCTGAAGTACAACACCATTGCTCCAATCAGTTATTCCTTTAGGTAAACTTAAACTAGAGGCACTAGAGCTTACAAGTGAGTACATACCTGTGTGGACCTGAGTTTTCCAAGTTGCAGTCGTAGTTCAGAAATTTGTTTCTGTGCTTCCATCAAACCCCGCCACAGCCCGTTGCCAGGCGGATGAGGGACAAGAGCCAGTGGATTCAGGTCAGGGTTTGTAACCGAAGCAGCTGAAAGCCGACCAGGATCAGTGAAAGTTATCAGCAGGGAAACAGCAGGGAAACAGCAGCTTAACGCATGCGTTGGATGTGGATCTCACCAAGTATGTTGTTGTTGAGGTTTTCTTCACCAAGGTCACTAAAGAAAAAAAAATCCATTAGCTAAACCACTTTTGTTGTACTCAACAGTCTTTTTATCACTTTCACTTTATCTTTTATGCTTCTTTTTTAATAATTACTATTCATTACTTTTTACTTATAAAGACTATTTGACCTACCAGTCTACTGTGAAACGAGCCTCTGATTTCCCATTTGAAACAGACTCAAGCCTTTCATCAAACCTGCATTTTAAGAAAATAAAACAACTAAATAGCCGTGTTATTGTATCCATTTTTCAAGAGGTGCAACTGCTCAATGTTACAAACCCAGGAGCCACATCGGATACCATAGACAGAGCCTGGTGGACCAGTCCCGCCAGGCTGGCTATTTGCCTCTCCATGGCACTGATTTTTTCACTGATTAAAAAAAGGAGCACAAATACTGATTTTTTTTCAACACATAGATAATCATTTGAATTTTTGAGTTCCACATCTTCTGCCCCAAACATCCCTAAAGGTAAAATCTGTGTCATCTGAAGTAATCTCCCACTTTCAGTCAGTCACTAGCTGTCAGACAATTAAACGTTGATGTGAAGAAAACCAAATAATACACCCAAAAATCTGAAAAAATGTAATAACTATCCTCCAAAGTTTTGCAATTTAAGTGCAAAAAATGTTTATATCTCAACTGCATTGACACTTAAAATCTAGCTCTGATCATCTTTTGATCTATTGAAAAAACATTCCCAGTGATCTTTTAATTATGATTATGCCGTTCTTAGCCAAAATCAAACCTGTCTTTTTCTAGGACATAGTCTCTGCAGAGTGGCAGTAGTTCATTAGAAATTTCCTTCTGACTTGTGGGCAGGACTGTTGATGCATGAGTGAGCCCGCGCTCTTTTGCATGATCCCTTTGTTTACACTCTCTCCTGCTAGCTTAGAGTCCCTCATAACCCCAACTCAACATCAGTGGTGCAACAAAAATGGCGAGCAATATCTGAGCCATCCAGCCGTACAGTTTTGAGCCAGAGGCAAGTTCCCCAATGTCAAATCTTCGTAGTCAAGCTAGTTCTTACAACAACAGCAAGTGTAAGGCCCCACGCCCATTTTCCAAGTGTTGGTGTTACTGCTCTGAGTTAAGATGACACTTGTTAACTCGGAAAAGTTAACACTATTACTACTACTCAGGGTCACTTTAACTGTGTAGATAAAGACCATAAGTTCTCTGGCTTAGAGTTAAAATCAACTCTTTAAGTGTTGCATTAACACAGCTCAGATTAGGAAAAAGAAGATGTACGTGGATTTATAGGTCTGGAAAAGCAAGTGGAAGCAATCGAATGGAGCAATGCAGGAAGCTTGTGGCCTGATTATCATAGCAACAACTACAACCTGTTTTTCAAACTAAGTTTTTTAATCTACTCCTGTTTTACAACAATTTGAATAAAGAATTACTTAGAAAATGCAATTTGAGGTTGAATTTACTTAATATATGTCTCTTATCATGAGAAAAATGCCACAAGAACATGTAAAAAACACCAAAAACATGACTTTCATTGGGGTGGGTCTTTATTTGCTGGAGCACTTTGATAAACTCCATGTCATCCAACATAAAACCAACCATGTCATTCACAAACAAAACTTTCACATTACATTGTGCTGTGTGACCCCTACAGTTGTGTTGTGGGAGCATATAAAAGAAGATGTTTCTCTGCTTTGTTGCTTGTTGGAAGCTCACCTGTATGCGCTGCTGGTTGTCCCAAAGTTTGTTGGGAGTCCCTGGGGACTGTCCACAAACACAGACGATGCAGAAGAAGAAGAGCCCCTGCTTCTGCTCATGATATCCGCTGTCGCAAAATCACTTTCCCGCTGCAGAAAGCACGGGATGGGTGACATCTCTGCAGACATCGGGCCCCAGCCTCCACACATCTGCTCTTCCATCATCCTCAACTCGTTCGTTCTGTGGGGGGACATCGGAGGGGTTCTGCCTCCCAGTGGGGGAAGATGACTGTCTCCATACCCTCTGCATTTCTGTCTTCGTTGTTGCAAAATAAAGGGACACAAAGGAGATTTTCTTTCAAATAAAAAACTTTGGTGGAACTGAAACAAAAAATTCCACATTACTTTGTCTAAATTTCTATCATTAAAGGAAATTTTCTGAAGTCAAACAAGCACAAAAAGGAGCAAAAATTTAACAGGCTATTTAAATTTAGAGGGCTTTGTGTCATGTCTCATTAAATTCCAGTCTTGTAGAAGGGTTTGGAGCAACAGGATGACCAAGGTGAAGTGGAAAGTGAGCTGCACTATTCTAGTCATTTTTGATTATTAAAATAAACCAATTAAAGTAAATTAAATACAGGAGAAAATTTTGAAAAATACTTTATCTGAACTGGTTTTGACAGATTTGTCTTTGTTCATGACTCCTTAGGCTTCTGAGCTTGGTGCAGAAGACTTGTTTGTACCTGTGCAGTGACTGGTAATCTGCATGGTCCATCAATGGTTTGATGGAAGCACGGTACTGCGGCAGTCCGCCCGGGATCCCTCGGACAGATAAATCCACCGAGTCTGCGGGGGGAGCTCCACACTGGGAGGAGGTCATGCTGAGGTGACCTCTTCCTGTCCTATCCATGGAAGGGCAGGACTCTGGGTAAGGAACTCCTCCATCTCCACAAAGCAACAAGGCTCTGCTTTTATTAGTGAATTGGTTATCTAATACACACAAAAATACAGAGGGTAAAATGGGCTGAAAACTGTGTCTACAGGCGTTTATATGCAAAAATATGGCAAAAAAATGTGTCAAAGTCCAACTTTTTGAAGAACTTAAAAACAAAATAGAGCCCATGGGGCCCATAGAAAATAGGATGGGGAAGGTTTAAAAAATGTGGGTCTTACCAGGCATTACATCTCTCCTTTCTAAAATGACACTGCTGCAGGAGGTGCTGGATTGTCCTCCCCTTGAAAAGCTTTCCCGAGGTAGTGTGGAACTTCCTGACTGCGATGTTCCTCTTCTCCCACCTGTACTCCTGCCACCGTATGTCCTCCTGGATGGAGAAGAGGGCATGGAGCGCACCACTGGTGGGGACATCGACCCCTGCAGGTTGCTTGAAGTCAAGGTGGAGCGGGACTGGTTGTTGAGCTGACCATGGTTGCCGTACAAGACCTCTTTAGAAATCTGTAGAAAAACAATTCACCTTTTTTTAAAATTTACAATAAAAATAAAAAAAGATGGGTTAAAACACAAAACAATTGACAATCATACCATTATTCAGCTTTAAGTTTAAATAAACACATTTTTTTAACCAAAGAATGTATGAAGTTACTGTATTAAAAAAAAAAATTATATTTGAAAACAGTCAGGAGTACAGCCATTTTCATCCAATTTAGGCTCCTGGCAAAGTCTCTATTTATGGTGTGAACTCTTTGCGACCTGTTCGCAGCCAATCAATGCATCGTTGCCGTGGAGATAGCTGTCCATCAACACCTGCTGACCAAACAGATGCAGGAAGTCAGTCTGACCCCATTTCAGAGTTTGCCTCCAGTTCTCTTCTCCACAAAGACTAATGTTCATGTCTCCACCATCAGGTCAACTCACCTTACTCTCTTTTCAAAAAACATTCCAGATTGATTGAGAGTGAAAGTTTTCAATCATGTCAGAGCACACATATGAACAACTATATCTGTAGAATAAAGTAAAAATATAAGAATTTGAGCACTGTTGTCCATCAGTTATAGCCTCCGTAACCCTTGTGCTATCCTAGGCACTTTAACGTTGGGAGTTGGGTCATCTAGACCCACTAGACAGTGCTCTGAACCTTTTTTCTTCAATGATTTGTGATCTTCACTGGTGTCCATGGATTACATGAAATCTTTCCACCTTTATCCACCTTTGTCATGGTAGGGAGAACAGATAAATGTAAGGATGGGTTCATCTAAGATAGCACAAGGTTAACACAAGAGTGAGATTTTTACGTCCCTGGGGGACGCAAGCAAAGACGGACCTCATTTTCTCTTTTCTTCTGAAAAGGCATGACAGTGGGCAACAGTAAAGGAGTTCTGCTTTCAGCTCGGGGTCCACAAAGGTCTGCCAGCCGCCCATTGAGAGCCACTGCTCCATCTATGAATCTAAGGCAGTAAAAGTAGGTGAATAAAAATAGAAAGCTGTCAGTGTCTGTGGTGTAAAAACAGTCTGTCTTCTGCCCACTGGCTTCCTTCAGTCTATGTCATTACATCAGTGCTGCTGTAGTAACAGTGACGTGTTTTGAGTTACAAAAACCAGATTGTGACCTTTAGAAAACCAAGAAAAAGGCCCATTCTGTAAAAACATGTCAAATTTATGTAAATAAAACAGAAGACTTGAGCCTAAATGCTCCACCTTTGTTTTTTCAGGCAACTTCTCATCAGTGTCTACTGTATGGTTGATTGCTCTTCAAAGAACTTCAGCAATAGTTGAATGATGGCTGTTAAAAAAATATGACAGTAATTTTTAGTCATTGGTAGTTCTGTGGTTTGGTGTCAGCAGTGCGCCGCAGAAGGATGTTTCATATAAACCTGTAAATGTTTTCTTCCTCACACTCACTTTGCCATCGTCAAACCTGCTGCAGGGGTGGAAGACCTGTCTGGGGTCCTTGTGATAAGCCTTCAGACAGGAATAGGGCTTGATGTCTCTGAAAGCAGATAGCATTTCTGTGAGCACTATTGCATGTCACTGAAACGGTCAATACACCAAACGTTGTCAGACGTCTGCTAATGGGTATAGCAGGTTTTTCAGGGTTTATGGTCAGAACAGAAGTGCAGAAACCAAACTTTGACCACCACATTGATAACATGGGTTCTGTGTAAGGTCTGTTCAATCCTCTGTGCCTCATTGAAATACTGAGGCTAGCTGACAAAAATCATATCAGTGGTCTTTTTTTCTGTAGAAGTCAAATTTCTCATTGTAAAAACGGATTTTGGGTGATTGATAATAGCTGTTAATGGCTTAACCCTTGTGCTATCCTAGGCACTTTAACGTTGGGAGTTGGGTCATCTAGACCCACTAGACAGTGCTCTGAACCTTTTTTCTTCAATGATTTGTTATCTTCACTGGTGTCCATGGATTACATGAAATCTTTCCACCTTTATCCACCTTTGTCATGGTAGGGAGAACACGTCAATGCAAGGGTGGGGTCATCTAAGATAGCACAAGGGTTATAGACACCCTACAGCTCTGTCTGGACAGTAAATTGTGTACAACCTGTTTTTCTTTTTGGTTTCTGTTTGTATTATTACAGCGAATCTTAAGCAATGCCTTAGTCACATGCCTATAGGGGAGAATGAGGCGTAATAGTGCTGTAGGTTTTTGGGTTGTTGGGGCCAGTTGAGAGTCGTAGAGAAGAGCAGCTGCATCTTAAGGGGAGCTCAGGTGTGTCTTACAGTTCCCTTGGGGCTCGTACGGCCACCCCAAGGGACTTGTACCATTGTCATGTGTTTGGTAAATGTATCATGAAGTATTTGTATGGCACTTGTGACAAATGGTGATGTTGTCATGTCCTTACACCAACCTCCAGTTGTTAGTAAGCAGCGAGTACTGGTTCCTTATTGACCGTTGGGTGAGTATGTGACATGTAAGTCCCCGGAGGATGTTCACAGAAACTACACTTTCTCACTTCTAACAGTCAGGTCGCATGCAAGGAGCTCGCAAGGGACACGGAAGGAGCATGCACTAATCATCACTAATAGCACTAATGGGCTATGTGTGCAGTGCGCAGGGCTCCAGAGATTCAAAAAAATGACAAATTCGTACGATAGCCTGCGTCTCTCCTACTTCCCCCTTACTTAATACTAAGTTCTGTATAAGTGTTTCCGACGAGCTGTCACCTGCAACATTCATTCATCTTCTAATCAGTTTTTTTCTCTTTCTGGATCACTGGGCTGCCAGAGTTTATCCTGGCCACTTGTGGGTGACAGCAGGGGACATCCTGGATAGGTTGCCAGTCTGTCGCAGGGCCACAATGACACACCCATGCACACTCACACCTATTTTAGAGTAACCAATTAACCTTTGGAGCATGTGTTTGGATAGTGGGAGGAAGCCGGAGTCCCCGGAGAAAACCCACGCATGCAGGGCAGAACATGCAAACTCCACACAGAAAGGTCCCCCATTGGTGTTCTGTTTCACGTCACCCAGCCGCGACTTAAACTGGGGCCTTTTTGCTGTGTGAAAAAGAGGTACCACTGAGCTGTGTTGCATTCCAGTGAGCAGTGAGCAGGATAGGCAAGTATGTAAACAGTGTACTTACCAGGGTGGTAAGTTCACCAACCTTATAAGTGGCAAAAAATGGGGCCTTTATTTAGAACAGTGGTCAACTACCGTAATAGAAATCTAAGTTGTTGTTGTTATTCACTTTTCGGTATAGCCCGTCAGGGATCACCATGCAGAAGCTTTGACTTGCACATGTGGTTTGGCAGAGATTTTTATGCCTGATACCCTTCCAGACACAACCCTGTATTTTATCTGGGGACCGGCACAGGGGAACCCAGAAGTCTGAGTAGTTGATATTATAAATTAGTCAAAAATACTGATCACACCGCAAGTCCTTGTTAATGCTCCAAACAACAAACAACTCAGGTCTAACCAATGCAAATTGTTGTATATTTTGATTTATATTAACAAAACACAAAACACAAACTGAAAAGTTTGATAATCAATAATCGGATTTCTCATTTAAAGGGCTCTTACAATTTGTTATTTTTATTTTGTGAGTATTAGAAAAACAAATGGTGCAACATCATAAGTTGACTCTCATCTCATAAAGCTTTACAACATGCATGTGAAGAAAGCACATTTTTGTCAAAAGCCTTTTTCCATTCAAAAGAAAACCAAACTCGGTCTGTGTATTTCAAAGTTCTTCTTGTGTTTGCCGATAGTTCCTATAAACTGACAGAATGAAGTGGTTCTCACCTTATGTCATTTATGTCGTAGTATGCATTGCAGTTGATGTCTTTGATGCAGATGCCCATGTTAGGAGCCTGTAGCATGTTCATGGTCAGGTGGGGGAAGGCAGTGGCAAACAGAGCGTGCACAGAGTCCAGACAGCTGATTTCTGCAGGCATCTTCACCTGCATGGTCTCCTGACCATACTGTAAATACAGCACACCTGACAAACAGACAGAAACGCGTCATTGGTGATGTAGCATGTGTTTGATTTCTTTTTCACACAATAATCCAAACACTGGATTAAGTGGTCTGAAATTTTAAAGGTAAAGAAAACCCCTTTACTCCCTCGTGACCATCGTTCACAAATGGAGCCCCTGTGCTGAAACTGTCAAGAAGGGCGTGGCCTTACTTTGTCCTCTTCCTTCCTATATTTATCGAAATATGATCACCAGATCATCTGCATCCTTTCAATGAATAATATTAGGAATTCCAATAACACACCCGACTTTGAAACATTTTAGCCCATTTGGCTTTAAATTAACTGCAAGTCACACCATGGCTCATCTTGTTTTAATTTTTTGGATTTTTGTCACAACTTTTTGAGGTTGTCTAGTTCCATTGGCAAAAACCTATAACTTTACAGGTTTTGGGGTATATATGTGAGTTTTTGTACTTTTTCTCCCCATAGATTGTCTCATTGGTTCAAATTTCCAAAAATAATTTTCCATTAACTCAACTTTGATTGCAGACCAGATAGCAACCAAATATTCAGTTCTTTTCAGTCAGTTGGACTTTGGTACCAAATAATCGTGCGCTGCGAAGACCCCTCAGTTCACATGTTTGTGCTCCTGAAGGAGTTGTTTTCAAATTATCCTTCCACATACCTAACGGACGCTCAGCTTGGTGGGTGCTCCAGTGGCCTGCAGGCAGGCTGGCACGGGTTTGACAGCCCCTTCTAAAGGGGCCTGGCGCCTCTCCATCCCACATTCTCTCTGAAGCTGCAGGGTTCTGGTCCAGATGGACACCTTCAGAGGTTTGCAGAGGTTTTTCCTGGACATGATAAAAAAGAAAACCAAACATCGATCTTAAGAGACATAAAGAAGAAAACATTTAGACCAAAGGAAAGACAGCCAACAATCAATTCCGCCAAATTATTGATGGCATAGTAAATCATAATTGCACACACTAAAGTTATAGCGTTTTTCCTCAGGGGGGTATTAGGTCTAAATGCCACAACCCAAATATTTGTGCAACATAAATAAGTTAGTCATAATTTGAGTGAGTGACATTCATTTTTCCACTCATATTGTGGGGGAAGTGGGACATAATTTTCATCTTTTAAGAACCAGTTTGTGAAAAAATATTAAAAATTTTCCTCCAGAAGAACTAATTTTGGTGATATCTGTGCTGCTTTTCCGTACATAAACTCATATTTCTGAAGGAAGGTTGTGGTGATGTGTTTGCTCCTCAAACTTTCTTTGAAGCATTTCTTTAAGGAGCTTAAAAAGCACACGTGCATGTATCATGGTCAGCCAGGCATGTAGAAGTATTTCAGTTCCTTTGAAAAAAATGTCAGCAAAAGTTTTGCATTGTTTAATAAACTGTTGGGCGTAGTGATAAAGTGATCAATCTTTGATTGGAAAGTTACAGGTTCAGTTCAACCTCTTCCCGCCCGGCGGGACATCAAAGCCCCACAATGCTCCTGGTGGTTACAGGTTAGTTAGTGCCTTGCATGGCAGCTTTCCCACCATCAGTAAATTAATGTGTGTGTGATGACTGCAAAGTCAGAGAAGTAGTGGTTAAGTGGACACCATTTACTATTTTTGTTTTTATTTCTCCTTAACCCTTGTGCTATCCTAGGCACTTTAACATTGGGAGTTGGGTCAACTAGACCCACAAGACAGTGCGCTGAACCTTTTCCCTTTAATGATTTGTCATTTGTCGTCAATGCGAGGGTGGGGTCATCTAAGATAGCAAAAGGGTTAAACAATAGAAAATATCTACCTTATATTTAGGACTTGGTGTCTCAGCGTCTAGTCATCTTAAACATTTCCTTGTACTTATCAACATAAAAGTTCTGTTTTCTCTCAGAACATACAAATGCGTTTTGAGCAAAATGGCAGTTTTGAAAGTTTCCACACTCATCTCATGTGAATCCAGTAATATGTATGGGTACAAAAATACTACAATTAATGAATGACTAATAAATAAATTAATAAACAAACAAGCAAACAAAAAGCAAGATTATCTCTACATTTAGGGTGAAACTACAGACTATTTTATCCTATAGTTTGATAGTGATCATTTCCATCAGTTAGATTATTTTTTTTTTTAAATCTGATCTCCTCCAAAGTTTGCCTTCCATTTTTAGCCCATCATACGTGCTGGCAGACTGTCTGCGGAATGCTGTCTGATAACACGAGTGCCATAAAAAATAATCATTTCCCTATCAAGAATGAAGAAACACATAATGGGATTTCTCTTTGAAGTTTTCACAGAACCAACAGGGCAGTATTTTGTCATGTTTACTCCTTGTGCTGCTGTTTTTTTCACAAATTTATCCTGACTGCAGGAAAAAAGTAAACCCAAAGCAATCCCGAAGAAGTTAGATTTCTTGAGATGGACACCTGAAGACAAGTACAGGTTGGACAGAAGGTTCTATGGATTCCTCCATGACCAGTGGTCTACAGCTGGTTACCCATGCGACTTCTTTTTAGAACCTGTCACTTCTCAAACACACAAAGGGTCCGGCTCACTGCAAGCTGAAGAAGATGTTGGAGTGTATTTATGCTGAAGGTTCTTACCTGAAAGACTGAGTTTCTCTGATGTTTTCTGACTCGTCTGCTAGGGTAAAGTCATGCCTGTGTGGGAGCTGCCTTTAGCGAGTATACCTGCAGCTTGTTTACCTGTATTGGACGCATCTGAAAGCCAGCCTCCCCAACTGACTGTTACGACACGGATCCATCGTCAGTACTGCTGGCTCTACCAGTTCGACCAGAATACAAGATCAGCTCACTGACACGTCTCCAGCAAGTTGCTGCACCTCCTACCAACCCCACCCATGACACTACTTGGTAAAAGCCAGCATGAATTATTCATGGAGCTTCATACCAACGTTAACTAAAACAGGGACAGGGAGAACCCCAATTCACCTCAAACAGGACAGATTTTCTAAACATTTTCTCTTTAGTCTAAACGTTATGAGGATTTCAGTGTTCAATATGTTCCTCTAAGTTCCTCATTTACTTAACCCCAAACTGGAATAATTTGTCAATAAATCTCTCTTTTTTGTGATATATCGATTTCCGTGACAGTATTTAAAAGTAACCTATAAACCAGTTCTCCGGATTGCTCATTGGAAGCTGCATACAGATAGATTTAGCTTCAGCTATGGGCGGCTGTGGTGCTGAGGTAAAGCGGTTGACCTCTCATCAGAAGATCGCAGGTTCTTTTACCACCTTACCCATCCGCCATCCATGTGTCGAAGTGTCCTTGGGCAAGACACTGGACCCCACCTTGCCTCTGGTGGATGGTTGGCGCCAGTGTTCGGCAGCGAAACCGCCACCAGTGTGTGGATGTGTGTGTAGGTGATTGGGACTGTGACTGTAAAGTCCTTTGGGCCTTCTAAGAAGGTAGTAAAGGGCTATAAATAAATGCCATTTACCGTCCCCACAGCCAAACGCGGTGGTGGGACATGACAGTAATGAACTGCAGTCAACAGCATTCCAAAGAATACAAAACAGATCAAGATCCTCAACAGCATTAGGCTGTCTGCCGGGACGCTAGGTTGGGGCCATTTCAGCATAATCACCCAAAACAAAGCAATTGTGATAGAGAAATGATTAGACGACAGAAGCATGAACATTTTGCGGTGGTCAAGACAAAGTCCCGGTTTGAATTCCACCAAAAATCTGAAGAAGTTGGAGGGTCTTCTCTACCCTGAAATATGTCACACATCTTTTTTTCATCTATTTTCAAAGCACTACCAGTGGTCTTTTGATTATGGTTATGCCGTTTTTTGGCCAAAGTCAAAGACTGTTGTTTTCTAGGACGTCATTTCTGCATTGTGTATTTTCTACATGTATGATCTTCTTCAAACAGGATTTTTTTCTGCTCAACAAATTGAACAAAGAAATCCTTAGAAATGCAGTTAAAAGCTTAATTTTATTAAAATATGTCCTCCGTCATGAGAAAAATGCCAATGTAAAAAACAAGCAATGTTTATTGGTTATGGGTCTGTAATACTAGTGGAGGCTTGCAAAAACCATTTAAAGGAAAGGGTCTTATAGTTATGGTAATTAAGTTTTTTCCCTCCGAATGTACAGAAGTTTATGAATAACTTTAGAAATGTCACTTTTTTATATATAAAAAAGCTCAGTTATTATTTTTACAATACTGTTTCTCACTTTTTCTTCTGTGCCGGTCTTGATGATTGCGGTCTGATGATGATCCTCCTCCTCCGGGAGCCCCTCCTTCATGGCTCCAATGTGAGGCTGCGGCACCACGGCACAACACCTTTGAGGTAAGGTACTGGAAGACTGGGAGTCTGGCCCAGCACTGGAGGGGTCTGTGTTTAACTGCTGGCTGCAGTTATTGCTGTCTTCAGTAGAGTTGGACGATGAACATGCTTTGCATTGAATGTTACTCAGATCTAAGAGGAACAAAAGCAATGAGGCGATTTCAGTAATCATGTCCTGTTCTTCAAACAAACGACTAAACAAAATATTTATTTTACGTATTTTTTTCTCATTTAGCCTTTAAGGTACAACATTCAAAATGTAAATAAAATGTGTGCATCATAGAAGAGTCAAGTAAAAAATGTTAAAATGAAGTTTGTGTAAAATTCCATTGATTTTAGCCTTGAGGTAACATCACACTTTTCTACATTTCTTTTCTATAATGTTACAAAAGTGTAATGAGATTATTGCATTTCTTATGAGATACTAACATATTTCTTTGGTACACTTTTACAGTTTTCCCCCAAAGTAAAAGCCCTGAATGGGTGAATTTTTTTCTTGGAAAACCGTTTTCTGCTAGCGGGCTAGATCCCACCAAATGCAAACTATTGGCGGGGAATCAAAAAGATCTATGGTTTTTAGCCATGAAATGAACCAAGAAATGTTTTGTTAGTTTCCATTAATGGTGTGAATGCACCAGGAAAAACCTGAGAGGACAGAATACACTGCAAGAATCTTGCCACTAGGGGGCTCCCTAACTTTTTTTGTGAACAGAACATGCAAATGTCACCCCTACTGCGGTGGGACTGATTCCAGGTAAGATGAAGCTGTGCACAGGAACAGCACCTCAGAAAAGAAAGCCTTCTCGACTTCAGGAACCACAGAGCAGAACGCTATCTGCATCACAGCAGTCTGCATAGAGAGGGTCCAGACCTTCAAGCTCTGTGGCATCATCACCCCTCAAATTCCCCTCCAACATCACTGTCATCATCAAACAGCCAGAGTAGTCCTTCCATCTTCTGGTAACACTAAATAAACATCTTGAGGACAAAGCTGCTGGTGACCTTCTACTATTTCACAGAGAACTGCTTTCTTACACACCAGTTTGATATCTGCACCAAGACAGACTGGAAGACAATAGTGTACACTCTCCAGAAGATCAGCATTTCAGACCTCAGGAAGTGGTCAAACTTTGCTTTCATGCTGGTTCCCACCGGGCCAACGGGCTTTGCTCTGGCAAGGTCTAGAAGTGCATCTGCACCCAGACAAACAGACGAAAAACTTTGTTTTTCCCTGAGCCACAAATGCACTGAATGCACACATGCGCTAAAAACCCCCCAAACCCAGGGCAAATACTGCAGGTTGTACCAGTGGAAGGCAAGGAGGCACAATCCAGTCCCAAGTCTGGATAAATGCAGAGGTGTCAGGAAGAGCATCCAACGTGGGTTTTTTTGGGTGTACATTTATTTCTCTTAAAACCCAGCTGCTGTTCAGTTTGGGTCTGCTCCTTGTGCAGTCTCAGTAAATCACCTGTAAAGCCTAGTTAAGTAGCAGGTACGTTCTCTTTGTCTGCATGTGCACACAACTTTACACTCTTAATTTGGCCATTCGTCTTCTGTTCTATGCTCCAGATTGGGGGTGGGGGGGTATATCTTTAGATAGTTTAATGTGGGATGCTCAAACAAAACTTTCACAAAATGTTTTTTGCAACATTATTATGGACCGTAAAGTAGAAATTCCATTTTTTAACACCAGAGTTTAAGTTCTAGTGTTCACATTCTGTCGACTACCAAAACTCTTTAACCGTATGCAATTAATGCAATTAATGTAATTCCAGCGGATTCTGAAGCGGTGAAAAGTGACTTTGCACTCATATACGACACTTTACAGCAGTAATGAGTTACAAATCAATGCAAACCCGATATGAAAAGTCGCTTTTGTCTGCGTCAGAATAAGCGGATTCACATTCATCACCTAAACAGTCAAAGAATCAAGGACTGTCAAAGAATGTGTGTGTATTTAGGTATCGCCAGCAACATCTCCTGTGTTAAATTACTAATCACAAATGTCACAAGTTTCTTTTATGCCTCTGTGTTTTCTGGGTAAATAATTGTTCCACATTAAAGCGTGCTGTACTGCTGCTGGGGCAGTTCATGGAGTCATAGAGAACCCTCATGTCGGCACCAGAGACAGACCTTTAGTCTGCTTAATAAACACCAGCTACAGAATACTGTTGTACAAAGTTTCAGCTTTTTCTGATGACAAAACCATTTGAGAAACTAGGTGAAAGTTGTTTGGATAGAGACTGGGGTGAAATCCTGCATTTTACTTTAAAAAAAGCTCAACTCTGCCCCCGGCTCTAAAGTTTGCTGCATGGACTCCCTGTGTCCTGTAGGACTGAATTAGCATGTCACTGAGTCATGCAGACTCATTATGAAGGATTATACAAATGTCCTTCAACACACTGCATTAATGTGGCATGGGCAACCCCTTGCCAAACACACACACATTGCTGTGGGCTGTGGGTTATAACAAATTGATGAAGACATCAAGGACAGCAGCAACATTTCTGTGAATAACGAGGAAAAGACTCAGCGTGATGCAGATCATAAAACATTAAGGGCCGGGTTCATTAAGGTCCCTAAAATTGCTCATGGTTTTATTTAGGAAGGGTCAAACTGACAAGGATTGGATCACAGCTGCAGACAAGAGATGTTCAAATAAGCATTAATTAATTAATTAATTGAATAAATGGAGAGTTTAGGAAACCAAGAAGTTTGGAAATGCAAAATAAAAGTCCACCCACTGTAAAAAAAAAAAAGAAAGAAAGAAAAAAAGGGAGATAGAAATTTAAGGAAAGTCTCTGAAAATGAAACCTAGACATCAAAAAATGAGTGGTAAGGAGTACAGCAGTGGCGCATTCTCTCTGCAATGCTACGTACACACCAGCCTCCACAATACACGTTTAAGTGACCACCTCCAAGGAAAAGTGTACGTAAACGCGGGTCTTGGCTTTCTGCATTCAAAACTCTCCCATTCACACATCGTGTGCCAAGTTTTTAAGACTCTTTTCGGACTCTACGTACAAAACGCGTGTCGTTTGAATGCGTGTTGCAAGGTAAACTCGTTGAACTTTGACCAGTCAGAGACTCAGAGTTAGTAGTGACATGTGGAAAGTGCCTTTTTCAATTCACTGAAGTGCCAACTGTTGAGTGAAAAGTGATCATGAAGGAGAATTAAGTAATAGCGGTTTTTCCCTGGCCAGAATTCCACGAGACCAAGTCTTTCATAAATCGGAATAGAGCTGTGAAAGAGAAAACTAAGAGCAAGACTCACAAGATTTGCACCGCTATGACATTTCTCCCCAAGCTCCTTCCAACTGTGGTACATGCCATAGTTTTGGGTAAAGTCAGTCCAGTGTGAACACTGTACGCTAAAAGTGCATTCAAGAACCGGCATTCAGCGCGTTCTTGAACGCATGGTACATACAGTACCTGATGAGAACGTAGCATACAGGCAAACAGGTGCAGCTCATGTACTGTGGGGAGCAGATAACTGGATCACTGTGGGGTATGACATGCTGAAGCCTGTGATGTTCTACACTCACTGAAACCATAAGTTCATCAAGAAATCCCAGGATCCAAAACAAAGCTGAACTTCAAAGTGCTGTTTTTTGTGTTCAACACCTTTTGAGTCAAACTCTATCCATCCCTCCATCCGTCCATCCATCCATCTTCTTTCGCTTATCCGGGACCGGGTCGCGGGGGCAGCAGTCTAAGGAGAGATGCCCAGACTTCCCTCGCCCCAGCCACTTCCTCCAGCACCTCTGTTGGGACCCCGAGGAATTCCCAGGCCAGCCAACAGACATAGTCTCTCCAGCGTGTCTTTCCCGGGGCCTCCTCCCAGTGGGACATGCCCGGAACACCTCCCCAGGGAGGCGTCCAGGAGGCATTCGGACTAGATGCTCGAGCCAGCTGAACTGGCTCTTCTCGATGTGGAGGAGAAGCGGTTCTACTCCGAGCTCTCCGCGGGTGACCGAGCTTCTCATCCTATCTCTAAGGCCCAGCCACCCTACAGAGGAAGCTCATTTCAGCCGCTTATATTCCGGACCTCGTTCTTTCAGTCATGACCCAGAGCTCATGACCATGGGTGAGTACTGGAATTAAGACTGACAGGGTAAATTGAGAGCTTTGCTTTCTAGCTCAGCTCTCTCATTAGCACCGATACAGCGACCGCATAACTACGGACACTGCTCCGATCCTCCTGTCAATCTCACTTATTTATTAACAAGACCCTCAGATATTTAAACTCCTCCACTTTGGGCAAGGACACTCCACCCACCGAGAGATGGCAAACTACCTTTCTCCGGTCTTTTGAGTCAAAAGATTACTCCTAATAGTACTGTATACCACACTCAGCAGGGCAACTGTCGTTCAGTCCTCACTGCAGACCAGGGTTACCTACAGCAGAGCAGTGATGACGTCTAAATCCTGACCAAACTCCTCAAGAGAAACCTTTTAGTTCAGATGGGCACAGAGGTGCTTTTAACAATTTCTCAGACTTCAGAAAAGAAAGTGAAGTTAGGTATGGGCCTGTAATTAACTATCATTATGTATTGTTCAAGAGTCTATAGAAAAATAGGCACTTTAGGCAGATAATACATGTCAAGTTTTTCATGGGCACAGTCAATAAATATTAATGTCTGCCATGCTCATTCCTCAAATAAATGCTTCCTGCAAATGTAGAGACATTGACAGGCTTATGAACTGGATTTTCAATGGTAGAAGTGTATTGATATTGAAAAAGTCGGCCAATCGCAAATGTTTTATGTTTTTGTTCCATGTTCTTCATTTCTAAATTTAAAACCCACCATGTTGAGTTTTGCAACTTAAAATAAGTCTGATAGAAACAAAGTGAATAGAAGCAATACTCCATTTTAGCCTTATAGCACATTTATTAGCAACAAAAGTAAAAAAATTAACAGTTTACTGTGTCATAAAAAACAATTATTACATTACAGTCGGCAGAAAAATTTTTTTTTTTTGCATAAAATGCAATTTTCTTAACACTCTTATTTGAGGATTTGAAAGCAGCGTCTTACCTTTGCAGGTGTCACTTCCTGGTTTCTCTGCAGGTTTGTGTTGTGGGGCTGCACACTCCATGGGCCAGTTTGCCTTTTGCACTAATCCAGCTAAAGACGGGCGTCTTTCCTGGCTGACACTCTGTTGCCAGAGCAGGTTTCCCTCACTGCCTGCCCTCATGAGCCTCTCTCCAGTCCGTAACATGCATGAGCGGTTGCAAGGCAGCTCCTTTACCAAAAGCGGGCTCTGACACATACTTCTTCCAGATTTAAACAGACGGGAGGACGACTTGGACATTTGTAGGGCTATGAGCAGAAGGCTTGTTTCTTTTATTTCTTACAAAATCAGAGTCGTTTCCCTGTGTTTTCTCCTCTTGATTTCTTTCTTATTACTTCTTCTTAAGAAGAAACGGACAAATCATGTTTGCTCACCAGATTCATATGATTATAAGCGCCTTTGGTCCTTGTAGCTGTCCTCTTGGTTTGGGTCCTCTTCTGTCTGAGATTGGGGGTCCTCGTCTGGAATGACAGGTAACACAGTTTGCCAGGTTTCCTTTGGGATTTTGCGCTGAGACAAAACCCTCTTCCTCCTCCTGAATCCTTAGACTTTCTTCTGTTTGTGACCACAAGTGTCCAGCAGTGAGAAGTATGCAACTCAAGAACAATTTTTTGTCTGGGCTCCCTTTGAGCTCCTCCGGAAGGGCTTCCTCTCATTCTACCCTCATTTTAGGTCTCTGTCTCTCTTCCTTTTCCCTCCTTTCTCTCCAAGTTATCTCCTGCAATCATGTTCGGTCTTTCCTCCCACTTTTTTTCTGCTCGACTGCTGCTTTTGCTCAAGGCTCTGCTTTGGTCTGTTTAAATTAGCATATTAGAACAGTAACTGTCCTGCGCTCTGCTCCCATTCTCATACTTTTCATGCATCTCTTACTTCCACTGCAAAGGTTACCAGAAAATGTATTTTAACTCCGGGCTTCAGAGTGTAAATGTTCTTCTGTGGATATGGAAACCATCCATTAGAAACGCCTTGGTTTACATTTGATTGTATAACTACATATTGGTGGCTGTGCAAAACGTGTTCACGATCTCACAAGAACACGAAATAAAGAAAAGAATGAACTGGCATTAAAAAGAACATTTACTTGGATTTACTCAAGAGCTCTTGATGTATTAAATATTAGTCAGGAGCTGTCTTGTGGGATTCTTATGCTACATTCACAGCAGGCTTGGAAACGCTGGGTCAAACGACCACTTCCAATGAAAAGTATATGTATATATGTAAATTTACGTATTTGTGCGTTTTCGGGATTCCAAGTTCAAAATTCTTACATTCACGCCTCGCTACACAAGTTTTTATGTCCGTACTAAACATGTGGCCATCAAACGAATGAGCGTGCATCAAAACATAAACCAGTTGAACTGTGATCAGTCAGGGACTTGGGTTTGGTAGCATCCTTTTCTAAACACAGAAGTGCCAACCGTTGATTGATCATGAAGGAGAGATTAATAATTGTAATTTGTGCCCGGCAGGAATTCTATGACACCAAGTCTTTCATACGTCAAGTCTGGAGCAAGATTTGTGAGATTTGCACCCCTTTGACATTTTGCAACAACCCTCTTCTAATTGTTAGTACATATGGTGTTCTCACTGGACTGTGGCTAGTATCAAGTACCAACAGTCCAGTGAGAACACTATATGCTAAAGTGAGTTCAAGAACCCACGTTCGGCGAGTTCCTGGACCCGCATAACAAGCCCGGTGTGTTTTAGGTGCCCTAAAGGAACTTTCTGTCTTCCAGCAAAGGAAAACAACATTCTCAGGTGCCCCCCTCTAAAAGCAGGACCGATGGTTCCCCATTTGTTTTAGGTTTCTGTGTTTTTTGTGTAATTATTTTCCATGCGGGTCAGCTGTGACTTCTGCTGGTTGCCCTGCCTCCCTTTTCGATGTCCATGACGCAGTTACAACTGGAATTACCTTTTTTATATCGTTATTTCAGGAAATGTCTTTTTGTCCACAGTATGGAGCATCTCAGGTGTTTTCCCAATAGACTTCTCAAGCTTAAACATTGGGGATTTTCTAGTTGCTTGTTTCTGGTCCCTAGTCCTTTTCTCATGCTTGGAACCATTATTATTTTTCTCTTAAATCTTTTCAGACTTCTATCTGTCTCCTTTAGTTCCTCCTGGGTTCCCTTCTGCTGGTTTCTGCTAGAACTAAGCAACTTCCTTTCAGAACTCTAATCACACGAAATTCCCATTTTTCTGCTTTAATTCTCCTTCTTGCTCTCAGTTAAAATTGCTCTCAAAGCTTGTGTTTCTGCTCAGTTATTGTCTGCATGAGTCGATCCTTTCAAAACTCTCCAGCCAATAGGATGCTGAATTGAGTAAGCATGTCACTGAGCCATGCAGCTGCATGATGAAGCACTGCACAAATATGTATCGACACAGTGAACTAATGTGGCATGAGCCCTTTGCCTCTCAACACCCCATACACCCCCACTCCCCACCCCCACACATAGACCATATACACTGCATATCAACACCAAGCAGTAAATATGTGTGTAACCAAAAATTATACAATTGTAAATTCTAAGTTCTCTCCATTCCAGCTTTGCTGCAGAAAGGTCATTCGCACCTGTATGACAGTGGAGACACTGTGAGAGTCACAGTCTTTCTCCAGTGCCTTCAACACCATCTAGCCCTGGTTACTGGGTGGGAAGCTGCGGCTGATGTCCGGTTGGCCAGTGTCCTGTCTGATGTGGTGATGAGTATAGTGTGGGAGCCCCAAAGGGCACTGTGCGCTCTCCATCCCTGTTCACCTTGTACACCAGTGACTTCCAGTACAATTCAGTCATGTCATCCTCAGAACTTTCCAGACGACTCTGCGGTTGTCACCTGTATCCCTTGTGCTATCCTATTACCCCACCCTTACTTTGACGTGTTGTTCCTGCCACCACAAAGGTAAGGTGGAAAGATTTCATGTAATCCATGGACACCAGTGAAGATCACAAATCATTGAAGAAAAAAGGTTCAGCGCACTGTCTAAATCATCACATCCTGAAAAATGATCAACATTTTTTGACAACATGTAATTTTAATACATATGTGTGATGTGTCATGTATATACTGTACATGTATATGTGTAAGGAAACAGCCCACTGATTTGTGCAATTGTGGGGAAGAGGAGGAATCAGTGGTTTGTGTCATGTGTTGCTGCAAAAGATATGGGGAAGACAGAAGGCACCTGGAGGACAGTTTCAAGTTGTCAGACGGTGAAGTTTTGAGTTTGAGGAGGCTTTTTGTTTTGTTTTGCAGTCAAGTTAGGTAGTTCCCCACCCTGACTCACAGTTCTACACAGTAGATGGCGGAAATGCACATTCACGTTGCTGCCACCCTCCATTTAAACAAGAAGAGGAAGAAGTATTGCACCTCCTCATTTCCTCATTGTTTAGTCATAATTCAGCAAACAGAACAGCTGAACCTCAGATAAAACAGAATTTACTTCATAGAAACACTCTTATTTTGTCATCTCCTCTTCAGATCTTAAGGTAAGGTCTAAGCTATTTGCCTGTCTTTTTATTGGCTGAATGTTTTAGAGTTGTGAACTGAGCGTTAGGATGACATTTGTTTTTACTTTCAGTTTTCCTTTCTTTCAGTTAAACACCATGGCAGCGACCAGCTGTTGCTTACAAGAGGAGCAGTTTCTGTGCTGCATTTGTTTAGATGTTTTTACCGATCCAGTCACGATACCGTGTGGACACAACTTCTGCAAAATGTGCATTACCAAAAACTGGAATATTAGCAGTCCTCGATGCCAGTGTCCTATGTGTAAACAACATTTTACAGTTCGTCCTGAGCTGAGAGTCAATACTTTTGTTTCGGAGATGGCCACTGAGTTCAAGCAGGCGACCCAAAGACAAAGTAGCGTGGAGCTCCAGAAAGCCAAACCAGGAGAAATCCCCTGTGATGTTTGCACTTTAACAAAAATGAAAGCAGTCAAGTCCTGCTTGACTTGTTTTGCCTCCTATTGCAGCATGCACCTGGACCCCCATAAAACGTCTGACCGGCTAAAGACTCATATGCTCAGTGAACCGGTTGAGAGCATGGAGGCCAGGATGTGTCCGAAGCACAAAAAACCTCTGGAGCTCTTTTGTAGGAACGAGCAGCTGTGTGTGTGCTCACACTGCTCTGTTACAGAACATGTGGCCCACGACATCACGTCCATCAGCGACGAATGTGAATCCAAGAGGACAAAGCTGCAAGATGTTGAAGCTGAAACTCAGCAGATGATCAGAGAGAGGCAGCTGGAGAGTCAACAGATCGAACAGCTGAAAAAATACAGCAGGGAAGATGCAGAAAGAGAGATTGCCAATTCTGTCCAGGTCTTCACCGTTTTCGTGCAGACGGCAGAGAAAGGTCTGAACAGGCTTATTGAAATGATTGAGGAGAAACAGAAGAGGACAGAACAAGAAGCCGACGGCTACATCAGAGGACTCCAACAAGAAATCTCTGTCCTCGGTCAAAGAACTGCTGAGCTGCAGCAACTCGCCCAAACTCAGGACCATCTCCTTCTCCTCCAGAAATTAACTGGCCTGCAATCTACCGAAAACCCGATGACTCGAACTTGCACAAATATCCGTCTCCCAGTGTTTGAGGGAGCTGCCCTGGAAGCCGTGGCAGAGCTGGAGAAAACACTGGGTGCAGAGAAAGAGCGACTGCTACACGAAGCAAGACTGAAAAGGGTTCGGCAGTACTCAGTGGATGTGGTTCTGGAGGCCCAAACAGCCAACCCCTACCTTATCCTCTCTGAAGATGGGAAACAAGTCCGCTGTGGGGAGGTGAGACGGGATCTGACAGAAAACGAGGAGAGGTTCTCTCTTTATGCTAGTGTCCTGGGACAGCAGACCTTCTCTTTTGGTAGATTTTATTTTGAGGTACAAGTTACGGGAAAAACCGACTGGACTCTTGGTGTTGTGAAAGAGTCTGTGGATAGGAAAGGAATCGACCCACTGAGCCCAGCCAACGGCTACTGGGCAGTTGGCTTGAGAGATGGAAACCAGTACCTGTGTCTGGACAGCCCTGCTGTGAGCCTGATTCTAAACTGGCACCTGGAACGGCTTGGAGTGTTTGTTAGTTACGAGGAGGGTTTGGTGTCCTTTTTTGATGTAGACAAAGCTGTTCACCTTTACTCCTTCACCGACTGTGTCTTCACTGAGAGTCTGAGGCCCTTCTTCAGTCCTGGTAATCACAAGCGAGGGATAAACTCTGCACCTCTCATCATCTCGCTCATAAACCGCATCGACTAGATTGTCTGTGGTGAGTTTTAATGTTTAAAAACTAAAACCATTACTTGAAAAGATGAAATTTTGATCAATGATGAATAATAAAGAGGTTTTATGGTAAAATAATGGCAAATTTTGCATGTTCTCCCCGTACATGCGTGGGTTTTCTCCGGGATCTCCGGCTTCCTCCCACCGTCCGAAAACATGCTTCGTAGGTTAATTGGCAACTCTAAATTGTCCATAGGTGTGAGTGTGAGAGTGAATGGATGTGTGATTGAGGATATTCTACCCTGCGACAGACTGGTGACCAGTCCAGGGCATCCCCCAAGTGGCCAGGATAGGCTCTGGCAACCCCGTGACCCCGAAAGGGAAAAACTCTCAAGAAGATGAATGAATAATGGCAAATGAACAACTCTGAGTTTGTCGGTCCATTCATCTTCTCCTTTAAATCCCCCCACTAATTTCATTTTCAGTTTAACCCACTGACTAAATAAAAACTGGACTGAGTGAGTTTGACGTCATGTCACACATTGAAAATGGTTTCCCTCTCTCTCCAACCAAATGAAGTAATTTCCGCTGCCCTTTTTACAACTTAATATCCATAATGGTGAGAAAATTGAGAAGCCAACTGCCTTACTTTTGTTAAGTGGCAGTGTACAACATTTTCTATAAGAGTAAGCAAAGTCATGAATTCTGTCTATCGGAAGTTGCTTAATCTTAAATTTCATCTATCCATCTACTACTTACCTGAAGCCTGGTGACAGGGGCAGCAGTCTAACCAGAGACTCTCTTTCCACAGAAACTTCCTCCAGTTTTGCCAAGGGGTAACTACGGCGCTCAGAGGTCCGCCAAGAGACATTGTCAGTTCAGCACCTTCTGGGTCTACCCAGGATCCTCTGCCTGATGGGGGATGCCCGGGATACCAGGGAGGCATCTAGGAGACATCTTAAAGTGATACCTGAGACATTGCAGCTGGCTTTTCTTGGAGAAAAAGCTCTACTCCCAGCTCCACCCAGGAAATGGAGCTCCTCACCCTATCTCTAAGGGGATTCCTCAGCAACCCTGCAGTTCAGTAAAATCAGCAAAACAATATAATGTGCTAAAAAAGCAAACCCTAAACCGGTCACACTTCCTGGCTAGGCCTAGGCAGTCTGTCCATAAAAATTCTCAACAGAACCAATCACAAAGGCTTTTCCTGACGGGCACGACTTACTGCTGGCAGTATGAGCCAAGGTGACTGTATAGAGACGGGACTCCCCTACCTTCCAGAAGAAACACAATGAGAGACAATCAAATGGTTTCTCCTAAACGGGAGTTGAAGACAATACGGTTGATAAGGGGAACAGCTACAGGGTGATCAGACATCATACAGTATAAGAAGGTGCTACAATTGCAAACCTCAATACCAACATGAGTAATAACAGCAATATTTAGAAGAGAGAGCTCAGAAAGAAATCTGGGAATTTTTTTATTTTATTTTTTTACTTTAACTCTTCATGAAGAAGACTTTTGTTACAATTCTTTTCCCAACAACAGATTTTACAGAAGTTCAAATAGTTTGATGTCAATAAACGTGTCATCCGTTACCAGTTCCATGATGTAGAATCTGCTAAACGTTATCTTGCATCTCCTGGCCTAACTTCATCAGCTTGCAAAACTGGACTAGTCTAACTCACTTTCAAAGGGTCTGTTCCAAATCTTTTAAACTGTCAAAGAATGGCCTGTTTTCTGTGAATGTCTGAATGTACATTTTATACTTCATATTTTTGTATTACATAGTATCCTAAGCTGCTTTTAATTGCTTCATGAAGACAAATGAAGTCTTTTGAATAATCTAAATAGTTTATTTTGTATCCTATGAGCAAGAGTATTTAAATCTAAGTCAGAAATTATTTATTCTGCCACACAATACTGAAATAATTTACAAAACGGTTCTCCTGTGCTGTGTTAACATGAAAATAAAAACACAATCAAAAAAACAATTTTGAATTGTCAGAAAATGATTAAGGTTTTTTAAACTGAACTGAAAAGGATAAAAAAAATAAGAGAAAAATAATTGCAATTCCTTCAGAACTAATAGTTCCTTATGAAAGGCAAAAGTTAAAATTAAAAGCAAACCTTAATTTAAAATGACTGTGTGCCACAAAAACAATTGTAATGTGTTATTACCATAACACTGGTAGAGAAGCAGTTTCTGCATCAAGAGCGAATGTCTCCTCCTTCAGCTGGACAACACAACTGCACATCAGTGTGTGTGTGTCAGCTCCTGTCGGGGTCAATGTGGTCTGGGCTGAAGCTGAAGGGCTTGTCATAGCCCATTAAGTGGTTGTAGTCCTGCGGAAGCTCAAAATAGTCTGGGTTCACCAGCAGCCCTGCTTGACCAGCATAGAAGGTGGTGAACATCCTGCTGACAGATGGGACACGGACCTGACTTTGGTGGAACACGGTTTTCTTTTCAAACATAAAAGCATTGTAGGTGACGGCAGTGTACATGTCGCTGTCGGGGTTGTGATACAGCCTGATCACGTAGCCTTTGGTGAGAAAATGGAGAAGGATGGGCGTGAGGAAGGTAAAGAAGCTCATGCAACTGCAAAAGGCCACCTGAACAGCCAAGCCCTGGACCGCAAGTGCAGTTTTGAGGAGGATCGGAGGCACGAGGCAGAGGGTGGCTAAACTGGTGCTGTAGGAGAAAAACTTCACGCCTGTGCAAACGAGATTGACAGAGAAAAAGTTCAAAATTGAAACTCAATGCAAATTCTCTGACTTCATTTCAGTTCATTCATACAGCATCTCACCGATCCTCAAGCAACCAATGTGAAAAGGCTGCCTTACTAGAGCAATAGCAACTTGTTTGTTGGCAAACGACTAGTCGACGACTTAATAGACCCTTCCACTCATTTTAATCATAACCCATTTTTAACCACAACTCTACAACTAAGCTTAGATTAGGGATCTCCTGATCAGGTTTTTTAAGGCCTGATCTGATTCTTAGTCATTTGATACAGAGTATCTGCCGATACAAAGTCCTGATCCGATACTTTTGTAAAACATAAAAAATGAATAAGCAGATTACAATTTCCTACATTTTTATTTCATTAACATTATTTTATCATTTAACACTTAGAGCACTTCTGTAAAATCATAAATTAAAATGCATTGAAGATTAAATAATCAAAATCAGCCATTACTTTTGAGTTGTTGATTAATTGAATTATTTAAAAAAACAAACTAATGAAATACGGCTGGACAAAAATGATGGTACCTCCATAAAAGACTGAGAACTAATTGCCCAGGGGGTCATGATGAACTCAGGGATGTCCTTTGATTGACATCACAGCTGTTTTCAAACCCATAGTCAGTCAGTCTGCCTATTTAAAGGGAGACAAATAGTCACGCTGCTGTTTGGTGAAAAGGTGTGAACCACACTGAACACGAACAACAGAAAGTGAAGGAGGGAATTGTCCCGGACATTAGAAACAAACTTATAGACAAACATCGTAAAGGTAAAGGCTATAAAACCATCTCTAAGCAGCTTGAAGTTCCTGTGACCACAGTGCCACATATTATTCAGAAGATCAAGACCCACGGGACAGTAGCCAACCTCCCTGGACGTGGCTGGAAGAGGAAAATTGATGACAAATTGAGGAGACGGATAGTTGGAACTGTATCCAAAGAGCCCAGAACAACCTCCAAAGACATTAAAGGTGAACTCCTAGATCAAGGTACATCAGTGTCAGATTGCACCATTCGTCGTTGTTTGAGCCAGAGTGGACTTCATGGGAGACGACCAAGGAGGTTGAGACTGGAAGGAAAAGAAAACTGCCCCTACTGTGAAACATGGAGGAGGCTCAGTTCTGTTTTAGGGCTGCTTTGTTGCATCTGGCACAGGGTGTCTTGAAGTTGTGCAAGATAAAATGAAATCTCAAGATTATCAAGGCATTCTGGATAGAAATGTGCTGCCTAGTGTCAGAAAGCTTGGTCTCAGTCGCAGGTCATAAGTCTTCCAACAGGACAACGATCCAAAACACACAGCCAAAAAACCCATGAATGGCTAAGAGAAAAGCATTGGACTAATCTGAAGTGGCCTTCTATGAGCCCAGATCTGAATCCTATTGAACATCTGTGGAAGGAGCTGAAACCTGCCATTTGGAGAAGACACCCGTCAAACCTGAGACAACTGGAGCAGTTTGCTGATGAGGAGTGGGCCAAAATACCTGTGGACAGGTGCAGAAGGCTCATTGACAAATACAGAAACCGTTTAATTGCAGTGATTACCTCAAAAGGTTGTGCAACAAAATATTAAGTTACGGATACCATCATTTTTGTCCAGCCCTATTTCATTAGTTTTTTAAAAATAATTCTGCTAATCAACAACTCAAAAGTAATGGCTGATTTTTTTGATTATTTAATTTTCAACACATTTTAATTTATTGTTACTTTTGAACGTTTCAAGTCATTTCAGTGAGCATTGTGGATTATCTTTCTTTAACTGAGTACCAACAATTTTGTCCACCACTGTATAAAGCACTGGCTATTATAATAATAAATTAAATGTCTTATACTGATTGGGAGACGACATCCGATATTGATCAAGTCATCAACCGCGTGATTGGATCAGGACTTCCCTAGTTTGGACGCTCAAAAAGTTACATCTATTTAGATTGAGTGGAGGTTGCAATTGTCCTCTAAAAGTTCTGTTGAGGACTGGTTCTCACCGTTGACTGTAAGTGAGAACTGAACAGAGTGAGTGTGACTTCACCCATGAAAAATGGCTTACTTCCAGCTCCAACAGTTTTCCTGACAACTTTAATGTAATGACTGAGTAATAGCTGTTTGTTACTCTAGGAATAAATAGAAGTGTATGGGATTTTGGCTTCTTGGAGCCCAGTGGCATATTGGAATGCAAAAGCTGGAGGGCCACTCAGTCCAGTTCTCATATACAGTCAATGGCTCTCATAAGTGTATTAATACATGTAGTATCAACACAGGTTTACTGCACAGATGCAATAGAAAGAGTGAGAATGACTTACCACGAACAACACCACCCATGCTGCCAATGTAGATCAGATTCCCGTCATTTGGGGGCGTTGTTGTGGAGAGACAGCGGCTGCTCAAACATTTGGACCACACCTTTATAAACACGGAAAGCGTGGTTTTACTTTGGTTTCTGCAGGTAAAATAGACATTTGTAAATTGTGGATTTTTCATTAATTAGAAATCTCTTGAAAACCCACTCAACTCTCCACAAGGTGACTTTTGACACAAAATGTTTGCCTATTCAAAAGACAAATCATGAAGCTTGATTGACAGAAGAAAGCAAATATCAGTGTTTGCATCATGTGAACATGTGAAAGCGTGTAAACTTTACAATCAAAAAACACTTTTTTGGGGTAATCAGAGTGAAATGGGGTGCAGTTGACACATAATCTAACATGAAAACTCAGGAATAAAGAAATGGCTTTGCTGAGTCAGCAGAAGCAAACATGACATAAGGAAAAGTAAAATAAAATGTGTATGGAACAGAGTTGGTGTTTTCAGAATACTACTTTAAATATCAATAAAACTTTATGAGTTTAAGGCAATGGCAAATTAATGTAGCTAGTTGGGTCTGTACAAGTAAATAAAATATTATGATAAATATATACTTTCAATGGGATATGTAGACAAGTTATCATTGATGGGCTGTTTTAAATATTCTGTTTGCTAATAAACTGTCAGTAGTGTCAGCAGTAGTAAGTGGGGTTTGACATTCTGTATCAATACAATGAGATGCTGTCTCTGCAACAGCAACAAAGAGAAAAGAGCTGTGATGGTGGGAACGCTCCGGTTCATCCTTGCATGGAAGACCGTGGAGCCCGAGCCGGGTCAATGCCGGCAGTCACATACCTTTACCGGGACAGAGAACGGCCTTTCCGCCGCAGCGGAAAGCTGAAGAAGCGGCTTCTTAGATCCTCGCAGACAGCACGCGGACGCCTGAGCTGCATGGCGGATGGGCGGGAAGCGCGTGCACCCGGGAAAGAGGACAAAACGCGGTCGTAATGGCCGCAGAATATTGATATAAGTCATTTTTTTAAGAACGGATGGTGACCCTGGTTAAGGTACGAGTTAAAATTGTTGTTTCTTCTTCTCGTTCTTTTTTCTTCTTCTTTTTCGAGTTTAACTCGCACTTGGTGACTTACCGCCACCTACTGTTACATGGTTTTCCTGATGGTTTAGACCCAACGACCCTTTGGATTCAAGATTCAAGATTCCGTTTATTGTCATTCCACACATAGTATTTACAGAGAAGTACACTGGTGAGACGAGATGTTGTTTCTCACTGGCATGACAGTGCAAAGAGGGAAGCAAAAAAAACAACAACAATCAAAGAATAAAAATAGCAAAAAAATAAGATAAATAAAAATAAAATAGAATAAAATAAAGTTAAATAAAGACCGGGGAGGGGGGGTTGTTAGAGTCTGTATCCTCTCTTCGGGTTGTGTGGGGGGTTGGGGGTAATCCTTTGGGTCTTATTGCAGAGTGCACTTTGTGAGAGCATGAATGTATGAGGAGGACAGTCCGTTCAGCAGCCTCACAGCTTGTGGGAAGCAGCTTTTAAGCATACTGCTGGATCTGCAGCTGATACAACTGAACCTCCTCCTAGATGGCATGAGGGACAACAGTCCATGAGAGCGGTGCTGGAGGTTGCTATGCGTAGGCAGCGCTGCTCTTATAGCTCCTCCAGGATCAGGAGAGGTGCACAAACAATCTTGTTCTCAGCCCTGACAATCTTGCTGAGCTGTTGTTTGTCCTGAACCTTGTTGCTGCCAAACCAGGATGTGAAGCTCTGTCAGGATGTTCTCAATGGTGCCGTTGTAGAAGGTGATGAGGTGAGGTGTTGGAATTCCAGCCTTTCCTGAGTCTCCGGAGGGACTCAGGGAGTCATATGATATTTAGGAAAAAATGTTTCTTCAACTTGCTAACTAAAAGCCACCTCTTTAAAAACATAGAGATATCTGTTACGCTTAAGCAGTCGATGCATTTTTTTTTTTCAGTTTTTGTTTGGTTTTCAGTAGCCTAGGCCTACTCTCAGAAGCTTCTGATGTTTAAAGAACTGAGCTGACCAAAAACTATTCAAAGAAAATCAAAACACAGCACCTTCCTGTTTTTCTGAAATAGACCTCCAGGTGCCTTTTGTGTGTTTCAACACCAGCATGTTACTCTACAGGTGTGTGAATCCTTGTCATGATGTCCATGTTTCTGAATGAGTAAAAACAAAAAATGACCAAAAATCTTATCAAACAGCAGATGACTGGCATGTCTTCAAATGAAATAATATATACTTTGGGCGTAGTGACCAAATAAGCAAGTTCATCTTTTTATTCTAGTACATGACTAATGCATGAGATGAAATCCATGTTTTGAAATAATGTTCCAGATTTAAAGAATATCACCGATGACCCGAAGACCATGATCACTCACAATACCTAATCTCATGAATTTCACCAAAGTTAAGCCAAAGAAGAGAAAATTGGCAGGAACAGGTGGTCGTAAGTTCTGACGTCTTTTAGAAACATGTAATTGTGAAGATTGATCAGAATACAAAATAACTGATTCTCATTCCTATTGTAAATTACAACGAGATTTGAGCAGCTCAAGACAAACAAAAGACGTCAATGCGCAAAAAACCAGAGGTAGTCACAAAAACGAGAGGTGGTCTCTTCTAACAGTTTATTAACTATTGAAGAATGCCCGGATCAGGATAATGGTGCTGCTTAGTAAATCTTTTTTCACCTCTATTGCCAACTTAGTTATATGGAAAGTTGAAAAAGCAAAATGCTATACCAGTGCTTCCTAATTTTTTATAATGAAAAGCCTATTAGCCAAAGGTTTTACTGCTTCTTCATCCTAATTCTACTTTACCATCAACATGTCTACGAAGACTCTCGTTCATCCAGGTAGATTCCATCATAGTAGTAGGTTTAAAGGCTGTCATCTGGACTTGGTTTTTAAAGTTGAAGACATTTCACGTTTTATCCAGAAGGCTTTGTCAATTCTGGTAAAATAACTGGTTTATATGTGCTCATGGGGGAGGAGTCAGACCTGAAACTGGATAGTATCGTCTACTTAGACTACATGGTTTTGGGTCGTTACCATCAACCACAATGGGATTTATTTCCTGGAAGGAACACACTCCATTATTTTCAGACAACAAACAAAGACAAAATTATTATGAAGTGATGTTTTAATCTTTTTTTTGTCAGTTCTCAGCATGTTGTACAAATGTAGTTTATTTTTGCTTAGTTTGAACCTGGATCCTTGTAACATCGCGATATTCAGCCATTAAAAAATTCACAACATTTTCATTTTCCACCCAGTGTCTTGGATGTAAAATCCATAGATGTCATCAAGAAATGGTGTATTTTGGTGTGTTTGTTATGTAGCCTGGGGCTGGCAGTCTTGAGTGTCTGTCTTGCACTTTTCATAGTCTTCATGTAAGTCTAGAACTCCATACAGGCTCTCAAGTGCAGTGAGAACTCTATGTTGGATTGAATCCACTTGTTCGATAGGACAGTACTCATCCAGACTAGATCTGAAAGCAAACAAAAACAGAGGTTCCAACTGCTGTATTTACCTGCACAGCACAGCAGGGGCCTGTTTCACAAAGGAGGTTAAGTGTAAACTCTGAGTTCATAAACCCGGAAATCAGGGAAACCCTGGGTTTTCCGTTTCAGAATCGGAGGTTTGTCAAACCAGAGAAAGCAGAGTAAGTCAAGCCCGTTTCTGAAAGAGAGGTAACTTTTACTCGGAGTCCGTATCCATGGTTACTTATGCTGTGAACCTAACCTGGTCGGGAGCAGGTTTTATTCTCCAAACTCGAAGTTTTTGCCGGTCCCCTCCCCTTTTTAAAGACAAAGCGGTATATTTCGCTTCAACCTTCATTGCCCACATTTCCGTCACACAGAGACGGTCTAAGTGACAAGAATGGCTTGTCCTTTTTTGGAGGACCCAATAGACGAGGAGGCTGCATTAATTCGTAGAGAATTACATTTACGTCGTGCGAGGATTTTGAGACCTCGACTCGATGTTTTGTCATTTCCCCATACGTTTTTGTTTGAGCGTTACCGTTTTTCGTTGCAGTCAATCACATATATAAAATGAAAACAACATTAGGTCTTGCTATGTAGATGTTTCATATGTCAAATATATTTATACTTCATTTTTAGCTGCTGCCATGTTCTTTTACTTCCTGCATGATTGCATCTACATGAAAATGAAATCAGGGACATTTAATTAGATTAATGTAACAATTACTTTTTGGAAACACAATTTTCTAGCACTGCTTACTTTCTTAATCCCATATAAACCTATACCACTTGATCAATACAGGGGTAGTGTTGCAGCGTGTGTGTGCTGAGCGGGGTGCGATCCACGAGAGACAAGGGGAGGGGCGAGTGCAGGTGCAGATGGGGGGGGTGGGGGTGGGTGAGCACGGATGAGGAGGACGGAGAAGGTGTCATTCCCAGAATAACTGTTTTGGAGTCATTCTGATTCCGCTCTGGAGGTTGAGGGTTTCGAACGGGAAGTGAACCCCGAAGGAGAATTCCCTTCGGCCCTGAAGGAAATCTCCCCTGCGCTTCTGACCACTGTCGGAAAGACGAGAGAAAAGAAGGAAGTCTTTGCGCAGCGAAAGGTTCAACAGTAGACAAAAGTTCACCTTTAAAAACACAATTGCATGTATTAATATTAAAATGACCAACGTTTGCTAGAGGGGAAGGTTAACAAAAAAGTCCTCTAAACATTACCGACGTTAAAGTCATTTTCCCCCAGATTGGTTCTGTACACTATGCAGCATTTCATGCATTTACACCAGGAATGACACTTCAAAAGAACACCTTAATATCGCCATTTTTTATTTCACTCCTTACGCTATTTAAAAAGTTATTACAGCCAATATTTTATAACAATGATTTAAATGCAAACTTAGGCATTAACCTGAGCAGCTATGTTTTACACGCTAACTGTCTCTGTTTTGCAGATGCAGCGGTGTTGCTTTTCTTCTGGAATATGTGCTCAAATTCACTGTAACTCTGCAGCAGCACGTCAAGTTCAGCTGGCGAAAAATACGCAGACCTCTTTTTTTCACGGTTGCCATGGTGACTAGTGATATCTGCGCTCCATTGATAATGGCTTCTTATAGTCGCGGTGCGCACGCTCACCTCCGAATCAGTCCACTCAGAGTTGATTGATCTAACGCGGATCAGCTGCTCTGAAACTGAAAACTCAGAGTTGTCAATCTCTCAATTGACCAACTCAGAGTTCAGGTTTGACCTCAGAGTTGGTTGAACCTCCTTTGTGAAACAGGCCCCTGGACATTCAGGTTTGATCTAGGCTTTTTATTTGTTACCTAGACATGGTGACCAGAGTAGGTTTGGGTAAAGCGGTGAGGAAACACCGCACAGCTGAGATGAGTCGATCAATCTCCTCGTCGGTGCTGACATGGTGAGGAAGCTCTGCAGAGTCGCAGGTTAACCCCGCCTGGTGAACCTGGGAGATTCAATAATGGGTGAAAGGATTTGTCCTCACTATTATTGTTCCATTTCAGTTTTTGCCATTTTCAAGGCATTTGTAAAATACATAATTTGAATACTTAATTAAAACAGACCCCCGCCTACTCTAAACATTATTTTAAATCCATTATATCTCTAACCATCAACACATTGATTTATAACACAACTCCCACCTACCATTTCATAGTCAGGAGAAGGATTTCTTGCCTTCAAACTAGAAATCAGTTGGGTTAAAGATGACAATCTGAAAAAATACAAGAATGCTACGTTAGATGACACAATGTAACAGATTTGCCCACTCAAATATTAAAAGTTATAGACGTTCATCATCAATCCAAACAGACAAGTCAAAATGATATTTTTCAAAAATTATAGTCAGAAAGATGTTTATTTGCACTGTAACTGAAAATGATTGCAATGCTCTTGAACATTTACTAGACCAAGAAACTTGTAAACTTCAGGATGCAAAAAAGAGCATCAACAGGACAGCTGTTGAATGGGTTTCTAGCTTCAAGTTTCTAAGAATCTGCTTTATGTAGGACCTCTTATGGTCCAACGCCTTCTACTAATTCAAACTACTCAAGATGGTCCAGAAATGTCTCTTCTTTCTACTTCTGGTGTTGTAAATTTGTATTTGCTTTAGTAATTGGATGAAGAACATAAGTAAATAAGTTCTGTCATCCAGACAAATGCTACATGGTGCATTTGTACCCTGGGTTGCCGGCCCAGCGTGAAACAGTCTCATCTCCATCGTCCTCCAACAGGTCAGCAAATGCTGCTTCAAGGTCTTCTAACTGACGAACACGAAGCTCTACACACTCTTCAACCTCCTCCTGGAGACACACATACACACAGTGGTTAAAAATGCAAATGCAAATAAACAGCAACTTTTCTTCTTCTTCCACGCCATCAATGGAGAATTCCTATGATGCTCCAAAGGGAAGCTGAAATACGAAAGAAAGAAAAAAAGTTTTTAACTTGAAACAAGAGATCTGACCTTATCCGCATTTGGGCTGGGTTCTCTGAAGTTGTATAGCTCTTTGAGGATGGAGAATTCTTCCTGGACAGAGAGAACAGATGATACTGGTCACCTTTAACACACGTGTTACATGGGACTCTTCGAAATGCAGGCAGGCTGCAGCATCTATGATCAGCTGGAAAACATGATTGAAGCAGAGGATGTACAGAAAATGGACATTCACAATGCAATTTTAAAAACACTATTCCAATAAAATCATTCACCCCCAATTTCTTTATATTTTGATTTTTTATTACATAGATTTGGTTAATAACTGCCCAGGTTTTTCTACAAACACTGCCTTCTTCCCCACTTTGTTTTCTGTGCAGAAGACAAACCAGATTACCTTTTCTATTCCTTCTTTCTGTAATACTGTAGATATTTGATCACTGCTAATTCAATTTCAAGAAATTAAAGCAAGACATTTACCAAAAACACAGAAATCTAGGTTGCACAAAGACTTGATGGAGAAATGTAAACTTTTGATAAAAAAGAAACACCTGCACCTCTGTATAAAGTTCTCTGAAGGGGTTTTTACAGGAAAAGAAGTCCAAGTCAATGTCCAGGATGAACGGCTCAGTTGGACCAAGAAATAAAGCCAGTCTCCCAAGAACATAACTCGTTGATCCATCATCGTCTTCACCATCTTTGTTGCTCACGCTTGCCCTTCTGTCGCTGGCCTCTTCTGGCTGGACTGATGTGGCGGGTGGGGAAGGAGGGCGCGAACAACTGGTCTCCCCGTTTTCACTCCTCTCAGTACAACGTCTTTTGGCTAAGCATTTAGCCTCAGGCTCAGGCCCTGAAATAAAAAAACACATCTGATCCAGGTGAGTAGAAACAGATGGGGCCAAGTTTCTGAAAAACCAGCCGGATGCCTGCCCTCGAGCCCTTGAGTCTGACACCTCTGACCAAAATAGTCTGATCTATAATCTTTCCAAACAACCAACAATAACAATGTAAATGCCTTCAATTTCTATAACTGAATTGATCTCCTAATGTTAACTGCTAAAGTTTTTATGTTTTGTTTACAGCTGGGATGTGATAGAACCTAAGTACATAAAAGACTCAAATCATTTAGAGCAGTTCGCCTGCAACTAAAGAGAAAATGTCAGCAGTTATGTGACGAAACAAAAGAACAAATACCTGGAAGAGATTCACAGCTTGGTTTGACAGAATTCACTCGAATGACACTGAGTGTGAAAGGCTTGGAGTTCTCCAGCTGCTCCTCACAGACAAACAGACCGTCACTGAGGAAGTAGTTGTCTGTGCTGGAAACTCTGCACAAGAGGAGAGCCGCATGGACCAGAGAAAAGCCAGAATTACAAAAAAAAAGAAACAGGAAACTTCCACTTTTGACCTCTGTCCTAACCTGATGGTGGTGGTAGACGAGTCTCGACCAACACACATTTTCTGTTCTCCGTCTCGGATTTGCTGGGCCCAGTATGGATGCAACCACGCCACACTGGACACGTGACCAGCATACACCATGGGCATTATCCAGTTTTCAATACTCAACTCACTGAAAAAAATAAAAAGCGTGTTCAGCTTTCAGAGGTATCTATTTACCAACTCAAGTAATGATGAAGCAGACATCACAGTTTACCAGGCCTTTGGGATCTTTAAAGCTTTGGTCCAATCAGTTCACTATTGACCCCATGATACCTTAATTTATTATCAGCTTTGAAAAATAACCACTTATGTTTTTGCTTTCAAGTAGATACTAAATTAAGGTAATTTTAAATTTTAGAGCAGAAGATGTCTGATGCATATTTGTGTCAATAGGCTTCAAGGAAATAAAAATAAAAGCCAATGCAAGTAAAATGAAAACTACTGTAGACGTTTCCTGGTATAATGAGAGACACACTGAATTCTGATCTGGAAAGCAATAAAAAAAATCCTAATAAGATGAGATACATTTCCTTAGTGAGGAAGCATCACAGACATGGGGACAGCAAAATGCAAAAGACATTGTATCCTAGGAGGCTAAACACTGGAGTTTCGTTTTTTCGCCACTGTGCTCTGCGGTCTTCAACTTCATTCGGTGCTGTCCTTACTTTTTACAGTTTATCCTGCACTGTTAACTGAAGAACTGGAGGAAAACAAATAATCTGGAATTGAGAAGAGCAGCAAAAACTTTGCCTCTAATCCCTAAATATTGCAGTATCCACTCCAACCATTCCACCTGTACAGGGATTTTTGTCATTTGACTCAAGAACGATACCTGAGGAGTTTTTCTTTTTCAAAGACTGTGTCAGCAGACATGTTGACTGGGATGAGAAGATCTGGGTGCGAGTCCAAATGAATCATCTTGATGTTACTCGGTGGGAGATGTCTTGAGGCGATGGCCCTGTATATGTGCTGCACCACCTGTCAGAAAGCACATATTTCATACGAGAAATTCCCATTCTCCTTACGGTACTTTTAAAGCCAAGGACTGAAAAGAAGGCCAATAAAATTTGACTTTTGTTCTTCATCGATAAAAACACACATGAGAAAAGGAGAGTGTCTATGCAAGAGTCAATGCAGTAAAAAATGGAAAAAAATACACAAATTTATTCCAAAATTTTCCAGCAACTATATCTTTAAACCCTTTATTGAATTAATAATTAGATTTTTTTAAACACATTTTATAACAAACTTGTTTTTTACCCAGAGACTTCATATAAACTGGTTTCAAGTCCTCCCTGAACAATGAATTGCATCAACTATTAAATCTGATGTAGTTATAGTTATTGAACCCCGCAATTATAACACACTGGATAAGTTCAATTTTCTTCAAATACTTTTGATCTTTCTTAGTTCACTTTCTGGGGTAGTTTGACTAGTTTGGCACAATATCTTCTCCAGCTCTGTCTTTTTTATTGATTTTTCTTACCTTTGTCTGAAATCTTTTATACTCCTATACATTTTAAAATGATAGGTCTTCCTTGATACCTATGTTTCTCTCTATATTTGTTTGCTCTTCTTTAGACCCTTTAATTGCATCTTCCTACATGCCTCTTTCTTATGAGGTAAAAAGTCTCAAATTCTCTTTTTTTCACTCATATAATGTATTTTATTTCATCTAGATGTATCAAAAATCCAACCCGCTGTTTTTCCTTTGACACACATCGTTTCCCCCGTAAACCCTCATTAAAATTACTATAAAGTCTGTCTCCTTGAACTTTCCACTCTTGATGTGTTGTCCGCTCAAGACCTTGCAGTACAGTTTTAGATCTCGTGCTGATATGTTCCCCATGTGTGCAAATATTTGTGACCTCCTCCCACCATTGATCCGGACCAGATTTTTGTCATCCATAAATTGCTCAAAGACCTCACTGTTTTTTTTTCTTCTTCTTCTTTCATCCCAACGTGTTCATTGAAATGTCCACATATGATACAACTCCTGCCGTGTTCTGCCATTGGGTTTAGATGATTTATATGCATTTGTTTGCATTGATTATAATAAATGGTGATACAGATCTGTCCCTGACTGGAGTCTAGTAATAAATCCATCATATCCACGCCTATTTTGGATGAAATGCTATCAGGTTGGTTAGCGGTGCAGTTAACCTGAAATCGTTGTTACAGTTACGCGTCTGTTCATCTGTTGGTTTATTTTAGATCCTGAAGTAACAGCTGTAAACCTATAAACGGAAATCAAGTTTGTATGTTTGTCTGCTTACATGGTGGTGGTCCTCCACGATCCACACCGGCAGATCCCGGTACGACCTCTTTAGCGGCGTTGAACTCATCCAAACACGAAAACAACTACAGTTTTCCCTACATCAAAGTGAACGCAAAGATTTTTTTCTTAGGGTTATCTCTTCCTTTAATAATTAAAAAAACAAACAAGCTCCTAATTAAGAAATAATAATAATTTCCACATTCAATGTCGCGGGGCGGGGAAAGTGAGATCGTCACTGTTATTGTGTCCGGGTAGAAACACGGTGCATCTATAATAAACAGTTCCGTCCAAATTTCAGTGTATGCCGTCTTAATTTTACTTTTGCTCAACTTTTTATCATTTGAACTGTTGATAAACAAAATTAAAAAAACTAAGAAGATTTTTAAAGCACACATTTGTTTTAATCATTACAACTGGACAAGTCACCCTTTCATCAAAACATTTATAAAAGGCCTTACTATTCTTTCTTGCTTTTTTTCTTTCTCGTGAATATAATCAGAATCCAAGTTTTCTTTATGCATGATTTTGTCTGAGCCAAAGTATGGTCAGTGCAAAAATTAAACAAATTGGATACTGTTTTGGGGGATTCTGTGAGTTTTCCTTTTGTCTCCTTCTCTCCTTCACACATTTATGCTGCATTTCAACCATGTAAACTTTTCTACAGATATGAATCTACATCCTTGCAGAAATTACCTTGGAATTTTTCTTTATTTTACATCAGGTTTTTGTCAATCTGTTAGTGTGTTAAAACACAGTCAATGTTGTTCATATGTTTTATATTAAATTTGTTCTAACAGAATATTTTTCTAAAACAAGAGTAACACTGGTTTGTCTGAAGATTCATGACCCCTATTGTTAAAGTAAAATATACTGTTGTAACGGAACACAAACTGTCACAGGTATAAACTGTCACAGGTATAATTTTCTTTTTGCATGTAAAAAAATGTTATTGTTTGTACATATTGTACTGTAGGAGAGTCCTAGTTTAACCCTTGTGCTATCCTAGGCACTTTAACGTTGGGAGTTGGGTCATCTAGACCCACTAGACAGTGTTCTGAACCTTTTTTCTTCAATGATTTGTGATCTTCACTGGTGTCCACGGATTACATGAAATCTTTCCACCTTTATCCACCTTTGTCATGGTAGGAAGAACACGTCAAAGTAAGGGTGGGATCATCTAAGATAGCACAAGGGATAAAATGAATTGTGAATTTTTTTGATGGACAAGTTATTCTGTCATCCTCTCATGTAACCGTGTAGATATTTGTCATAGCTTTTTCAATGAAAATGTGGAACTTCATTTTTTGGATTTCATTTTGATATAAATCTTCAAGGCCTTCAGCTCTCATCTGTTTGCCCAGCTGTTGGACAGGACAAGTTTAAAAAAAAAAAGTGACATAATGAAATATTAAAGCAGAAGGTCGTTTCATGTTTTGTTGACAACACGACAACATATTAGATGTCTTTTAGTATCTGTTGGTTAAATAACTTTTAAATAAATATTCATGATTTTTTATTATATATCTAGTAAAATGTGACTCTGTAGCACCTTTGCTACAGACATCCCTGGCCCTCGAGGAGATGTCAAATAACATTTTTACCAAAAAGAGGACTTGAAGTGAATTGTTGGAGTCAGAATCCCAATTTCATCAGCTGCACAGATGATGCTGAGCTGTGAAACGGACAGAATTTAAGAGGCTATGGGTAAAGCGTGCTTATTGTTTTGACAGAATTAAGATGGTGTTGATGTTTTTAGGGGTGCTTAAAACTAGTCCTTCACTTTAATGTAAAAGTCATGAAAATGTTTAATGTCAGTGTATGCTCAAATATGTTTAATGTTCCAGATTTAGCTTATGTACAAACCCTTTTTAGCAAACATTTTATTTTTTAAAAGAGTTAAATATACATTTTTATTAGCAAGCTATTAAATTCTGACCATTTTTTAAATGAAATCATAAAAGCAGAGTGAAACTTTTTGGAGTGACTAAAGCACAGTTGAAAACAGGTGCAGCTTTCTTTTGAGATCTTAATCACACTTTATGAGTCTAATAAAAGTACTTGTGCTTGAACCATCCAGTGAAAGTTGGAATCAAAAGCCAGCCCCCCTGAGCAGATGCTGGGCTACAAGGGTTTCAAACAAAGCTCCAGTCAACAAGGAAAAATAAACGCTCTAAAGAGGAAAAAACACTCATTTACAACCTAATCTTGTATCATCCAGTCGAGATGCTTCATCAGTTCAGCCTAAAGGGAAGCAGAAGGCCACTTGGTCCAAACAAAAAAAATTTATATGCGAGTGCATATAAATTCCTGCATATAGTTAGAAATCAGTAAACTTGATTTCCAACTTTAAACTGTTTGTTTTCAAATCCCATATTGTACAGGTGGTTAATGCATAGCTTGAAAAGTATGTTAATTTGCTGTTTGTCATGTTTGGTTTTTTATTACATAATGAGTCAAGTGATTCATGAATACATTGATTTTCCAGACAGTGTGTAAAAGTAAAAAAACAATCCCTGCAAAGCCCACCAGGAGCATTTATGGTTTTCTGGAATAAGAAGCCTCCTAAGATGCCTCTGGGCAGTGAGCATCTTGCTCAAGAAAAGTCATTGTCCGCGGCCCCATACATGTCCGCCAGCTTCCTGAACCTGGGTCCCCATTCATGCAGGTAGTGGTATTCCTGTTCCGTCTCAGACAAGGCAGAGCCCAGTGAGCTGAGCGACTCCACCACTGAACCGGAGCCCTCGTATGCATATGTGGCCAACGAGTCATATGGCGGACCTGTTGGGTTGCAGTCGTTCTCCACAACCTTCTGGTTGATGAATTCCCACACGTCTTCATTGCTGCTGGAGGTCACTGCTGCCGATACCACAGGACCAGAAGTCATGGGAGCCTGCCACAGGTTTGAAGGGTACAGCAGTGTGTCATAGGGGATAATGTCCCGCCTCTGTTTAACAGACTCCTCCAGGGCTGGGGCTGGATGGTATAGTGCACCAATATCAAAAGCCTGAGTGTCCTCCTCGCCACCCCCCTCATCATTGTAGCTCACTACATTATCCCGGACATCCTCTTTGGAGTCGATGAGAGGTTCTTGTTTCCTTCTGCGTTTCAGTGTGGTGAAGAAAATAACAACAACTGCAAGAATCAAGAGAAATGTTTACAGCAAAAGAAAAAAGGAGTAACATAGATGTTAGGGTTACGTAATTATTATTTGAAAACACTATACCACTGCGAGAAAGCTGATAGCAAGGAGAAGAAATGGAAATCAGGGTAATTCATGACACAATTTATGTGCTGAACCTATCCAACAATGGTGATAAAATACTTGAGCTTGAACATAAATGAATATCTCATAAATTTATAGTAGTTTTCATCAAATTTTAAAAGCCTTCAAGTTTCACTAGCTTTCTCTTCTGTGGAAACAGGAAAATGTAGAAAACTCCAGGAACTGTGACCCTTTGCAGTGGATCTCTTTTACTCAGTTTGAATGCAGCAATGGTGCGATCGACTCTGATGATAGTCATCATCAAGGCGGGGGTGGTGGTGGTGGTGACCCTTCCCGGTGCGTACAGCCAACCAAAAATTGAAAAAAAATTGAATTTGTTTCTTACTTACATAGCAGTATGAGGAGACAGAGAAGAACGGAAACAAGGGCTCCAGTGACGAGTCCAGGAGAGTCACTCATCGCCTCTACATTACAAAGCTCCATGTTGCCTTTATGATCACAGGCACAGACTCTGACAGTAAGCGTGCTGGTGCTGCTCTGAATTGGATAGTCTCCATCAGTGATTACCACAGGAACCAAGTGGACACTCTGCTGGAAGCGGCTGTAGCTGGATCGACGAGTCAAAATTCCAGCAGTGTTGTCTGAAACAAAGCAGTGTTCTATCAGAAAATGATTTCTCAGTGCAAAAGTCATTAGCCTGATCAGTAGTGTATCTCATAAGTACATGTGACAGTTTGTACAATCCTCAGCAACACAAAAGCAGCAAAAAAATGAATGATCGACAAAAGATGCAAGTTATTTAATGGGGTTTGAGTATCTGACATGAAATAATCAAAATGCTCTTTGCTCATTCTTTCTGCAGACACATGCTTGCAGGTCCTTGGCCTGCCTTCTCAGTTAAACATACCAGTAAGATTAAAATTGACCACATTTCGGCCGTGGGCCACACTTTGGACACGGCAACTCCAGTAAACGTTATTTTCAGGATTCTTTAAGTTTAACTTAGCATCACGTTTACATTTATTTTTTAACTTCACATGGATAAAAGCAGCATCCTTATCAAGCTTAGTGACAATATATATAAAAAAGCAGGAGCAACAGCCCTTTTTGTAGTGTTTCAAGATGTGGATTCTGTTTATTCACAAAGAAAAGTGAGAAACCATAATAAGTCCAAACGTGAATGAACGTATTATCCCTTATTACACATTTTTGGCAAATATTTACAATAAACTTGGATAGTATTAAACCAACCCATGCACCCAGCATCTGCTCATCTACCTGCATTGTCTCGGATAGTAAAGTTGCTTGTGTTGGCCTCATCAGGAGCCAAGCTGAAATAGAAACTGTGTCCTGCTGAAGGAGCATCTGCATCAACAGCTCTGATGGTCTGGATTAGCTGGAAGAGAGATCAACATGCATCACATCTGCATAGCATCCAGCATGGTCCGAGAACATCATAGGAGCTGTTGAGTTGATAAACTAGCTGGTTAGCTCGATATTCTTTCCTTCATGTCACATTTAAAACATTTGGCAGCTTTTTAAGTAGGTTTTTAGGTAAGTGCTGATATTTCACATTGAATGAAAATTAGTAGTTGCTATTAAGCCTTCAATATCTAAATGTAACTCATTGCATTTCACCAGAAATTAACAGGTAAGTGATTAAGAGTCAAAACGTCATACCATTGAATTACATAAGAGTTTTGGAAAGCGCACTTGAGTGCATTAGTGCCGGCACAACACCTGCTCACTATGCTTATGTCAAGCTGCAATACCTGGCCAACCTTGGTTCTCTCACACACAAAGGTCTCATAATCAGTGGCAAAGGTGGGGGCATTGTCGTTGATGTCCAGCAGGCGAACGTAGATCAGAGTATGGCTGCTCTGATGGGGATGACCTAGAGAGTGATAACCAGAAAAATTGGACTTGATTTCACATTCACACTGTGTTCCATATCACAGTGCAAACACTCTGGTACCCGCTTACACCCGCTGAGCAGCACTTTGCTAGTCTGAGGACAGAACATTAGCAGCTGAAGATGCAAACAGCGAGATTATGTCATGGCCTCAACTTTAAGTCATACAGAGTTGGGGTTTTCTTATGTAACTTTCTACATTGTATAGATAAGACCGAAATTTTATGGGTTTTTTTTGTAACAAACCTCTTAGAGCCTGATTCACTAGGATTGAAAGGGCCTATGCCATGCAAAATAAATTTTTTGAGCTTTTAAGTGAATTAGAATTTTAATTCTTTATTAAAAGAAATCCCAAAGTAGTACTTTGGTCCGTTCACGCATTTCTGAGCATTCTTCTAAAAACTTGCACTCTGAGCATTGGCCCCTCCCAACCCACAAAAACTAGCAGGTTTTCACATTGTGATGTAGATAAGTGAGAACAGCCCCTTCCAGGAAGAGTCTGCCCACAGCTAACACACACACACACACACACACACACTTTCTGCACTGAGCTTAGCAGCATGAGTGCTTTCCTTCTGTACTCATCCATCTTTGTAAAACTTTGGATGTTATTTGTTTCTGTGGGCAAAACGCAGACACGCTGCAGAGGCCGGCTCTAGGATGACGTCATGAAATGGGCGGCGCCCACAAGGAAGCAAAAGCCAGAACCAGAGATCAAGTCGTCTTACTTCAGGCTTGGTAAAGAACTACGGGAAAATAACTCGTATTTAATTAAAAAAAAGTGTTCTTATGTGTGCCAAAGGTAGCATATTATTAATATACATGCACATTGTTTACTATAAAATGCTTAAGAGTAGCATGGTTTGTGCCCTTTAAAATAAAAAACAAAGTTTTGCTATTTGATCAGAATTAGCAGATGATTTGTACAAAACACACTACGTGCAAACGCCACCATTTTACTTTATCGTGTCATTGATTATACACAATAAATCAGCGGAGAACAGAGAAGGAGCTCAAGCAATGAGGTGGTGCAGAAACAAATAAAACAGCCCTAGAAAAAAGCCTTTTGTGTTTGCAGTGACCTTACAATTTTTATGAACCCATACTCTGCTAATCAGACAAAAACCCTCTATAGTTAAAAAAACGACGTAACAAAAAGTAGCTCAAAAACCACAGACTTACGGAATTCTTTTGCAATGACTGAAAAATTATGCCAGGCCTTTTGCTCCCGGTCCAAGTGTTTGAGTAGGAAGACAGATCCATTTCCTGGGTGGATGCCAAATACGTGATCCATGTCAGTGCGTCGGTCAATCGAATATCTGCAACAAACAGGAAGGAATCAAGTGTTACAAAAATCTCATCAAGTAAAGAAAGGTTGATTTCTGATTATTGAAGACACCAACACAATCAGAGAGCAAAATCAAAGTAAACTCAAACTTTATTTATTTATATAGTGCCTTTCATTTCAGTTAAAAACACAAAGCGCTTAACATAAAAGCAGATAAAATAATCCTAAAAAAAGGAAAATTATTAAAAACACAGGACAATCACACACAGATGGGACCCCTCCCTCACCAGATGCCTCCCTCCACCCACCCAGTTCCCCCAGTAGAATCCTGAACAAAAACAAAGAACTGCAGCTAAAAGAAGGTCTGGCTTGGTACTGCTGTGAGGAAACGATATCATGGGGATCCATTTACTCCAAGGCCCAGCCCAACCATAGGGGTCTTTAACACAACACCCGCCCAACACAGAGCAGCCTAGGGCCCACTCTACAGATATTAGACCACAGAGCGGGAGCCCAGCCAGCCCAATGAGAACGGGCACCGCAGCAACAGTACCCCCTACAGGTGAAGCCGGTAGTGCCCCAGAACAATGGATCCCCAAGATGAAACACTGGAGTAAAATACATCAGAATAAAAATTATAATAAAATAACAACAATAGAAATAAAATAAGATATAACAAAATTAGTAATTAAAAAATAAAATACATAAAATGATTAAAACATAACCTTAAATATCACGAGTATAATAACAATAAAAAGAGTAAAATATTAAAAACAAAGATGATAATAATAGTCCTTAAAAAAAGATAGATTAATTAATAGATAAATAATAAAAGACATAAGCAATGACCAAAGTCATGTAAAAGCCAGACTAAAAAGGTGGGCATTGAGCCTCTTCTTAAAAACCTCTACAGTCTCTGCGGCCCTAAGGGTCTCCGGCAGGCTGTTCCACAAGCGAGAACCGTAATGGTGGAATGAGGGCTCACCCTGTGTTTTGGTCCTCAGCTTAAGAACAACTAGGAGGCCAGTGCCAGAGGACCTCAGGGTCTGCAAGGGCTCATATTTTAAAATAATATCATTTAAATAAGAAGGCCCAAGACCATTAAAACATTTATTAACCATTAAAAGAATTTTAAAATCAATCCTGAAACGCACAGGGAGCCATTGCAGCGATTTAATGCCGCAATGAAAGTAATGCCACAATATGGAAAAACTTTAGATACACAAATCTATCACATTTTTACAGATGTGAAAGTGGCTACCCAAGGTAAACAGTTTGGACATGGATACATTGGGGCATTTCCAACACTCTGGTAACTTCTACAGTAAACATGTATCCTGTTATGGATTATACAGTATTAAGCTAAACATAGCTTGCTCATCAAGCTATTGTTACAATGACAACATATAAAGACCTGCTCTCAAAATGTTCTAAATTTGAACTAGACTAATGTTATCAGAATGGCGGTCCCAACCACAGTTCCACACTGTGGAGCCTTTGACACTGACACTGCCTGAGGTGTCCTAATGCGTTTTTGAATAATTGATAGTTTTTATTAATCATTCTACAGTCTACTATACACACACAAGCACGCGCGCGCTCACACACACACACGGTCCCCATCATACACGCCCCCTAAAGAAATAAACGGCTTCTAGCCTGTTCCATAGCAACGTTGTCCCGCTTCATTAGTTACCGTTTACGTCCGGACCGGACATAACAGCGGTTTCCGACTACGGTCTGAAGCCTGAGGCTGACAGGTAACACGCTGACAGCAAAATCAGCACAAAAGCACCTTAATAAGTCATGTGATCTCAGTTGGTGGTGTCCTGAATTGACGTCACTGACGTATGACTCGCATTTACTGGGGAATATCCGATTTGTCTGCTTACATGGCACACGCAAAAGCACGTATCCGATTTGTATCCGAGTTGTTTCCACATATGAGAGAGGCCTGTATCCGATGTGAGAAAAACGGAATCCATGCGCTTTTGTCTTGTTACACATTCACCGATCATATCCGATCTGTGCCGCATGAGTGGAAAAAATCGGAATTGGGTCACTTGAACCATGCAGTGTAAAAGCGGTCTAAGAGAAAAGGAACTACTCAACTTAGAACAACATTCAATCAACTGTTAAATAATCAAGCCTCTTTCATTAGTTTTTTCAATCTAAGTTCTTTGAGCCCAAACAAAACATATGCATAATACTAAAGTTTTGATTGATTCAATTTGTGAGAATGTGTTAAAATGAAAAGATTTGAGCTTACGTGATTACACGACGAACTTGATCAGGGTCTGTGGCACTAACAGACCCAACAGCTGTGCTGATTGGTGCATCCTCCTTCACTTCCATCAGGTAGTGAGCTTTGCTGAACAGTGGTGGTTCATCAACATCTTCCACCCTGATCTGAACTGTGGCCATGTCTTTAGAGTCTCTCAACATGAAAACATGGTCCTTCTGGCTGTTCCGGACCTGGATTTCTATCGTGTATGAGGATTTTTTCTCATAATCCAAAGGCTGCCAAAAATGATGAAAAAAGAAGAAGAAAGAAAATCAATATTGTATGTTGTAAATATGTTCTGGGATTGCTGGAAGAAAGATATCAGCATAATAAAGTAATCTTTATTTAACACAAACATAAAAGCAACATAACTTTCTGCTAGGACAGTGGTGAGAACTACTATGTGTGTTACAGAAGAATTGAGGATGAAAGTTGGACTGTACCAAGGATCAACGTTGTGCACCTTCATGTTTGCTGTAGGACAGCACTGAGGCACTCATCCTGGCAGCTCAGGAACAAGCTCTGAGCACCAGAGCGATAGAGGCTCAGATCTACCACACCAGACAAGACCCAAGGTGTAGGCTGTGCAAAGAGCCGACTGAGACAATCCAGCACATGACTGCAGGATGTAAAATGCTGGCAGGTAAAGCATACATGGAGCGCCACAATCAAGTGGCTGGAATAATATACAGGAACATGTGTGCAGAATATGGACTGGAAAGCTCAAGGTCAAAATGGGAAACACCTCCAAAGGTGATAGAGAATGAAAGGGCAAAAATCCTGTGGGACTTCCAGATCCAGACTGATAGGATGGTAATGGCAAACCAACCAGACATTGTAGTGGTGGATAAAGTACAGAGGAAAGCCACTGTGGTGGATGTGGCAGTGCCAACAGATGGAAACATCACAAAGACGGCACATGGGAAACTGGAGAAATACCAGGGACTCAGAGAAGAACTTGAGAAAGCCTGGAAAGTGAAGGTGACCTGTGGTGTGACATATGGTGTGCCTGTGGTAATTGGAGCACTGGGGGCAGAAACCACCAAGCTACAGCAGATCCCTGGAAAGACCTCAGACATCTCAGTCCAGAAAAGCTATATATACACACCCTCACCTTTTTGACAGTGATGACTCCATTTTGAGTGTTCTTGTCTGTAGAAATATCAAAAATACCCATGCTGTCCCCACTGGTGATACTGAAAGACATCTCTGCATTCCTCCCAATGTCTCTGTCAGTAGCTTGAACACTTCCAACCACTGTCCCAAACATGGCTGATTCAGGAACACTTAGTTGGTACACACCTGAAAAACAGGACTGACAATAAGCTGCACTGATGTGGAATACATTTGTACATTTGTTTTTATAGAGCCTTTTTACCACATGATGTCAAAAATCTGTAGTTATATTTAGCCAATAAATGTCTTCAAACTAGAAATACAAAAGCAAGCCTCTGAGATCCTGAACATATTCTACTTCTTGACAGGTAGTTCATTTTTGCCTTATTTGTAAAAATAAATAGTCCTTCACATCCTCCTAAATTCTGTCTCATGATTTTGGGTATTATGATGATAATATTGGGTAGCAAAATCTTAAGACGTCAAAACTGTGTTTCTTACATCCTTGCATGAATAACAGCATAGTTAACATTTATTTAAGTAAAATTAAATTAAAAAATGAAACACTGTAAACCAGGGCCATTCAATAAGAAATCTAATTGATCAGATTTTTAAACATCAAAATACTGTCAAGCCAAAAATTGTAATTGGCAGATAAAAGTGTGTAATAGCAGGAATGTATCCCCTTCCCCTGCCCGTTACCATTACATATCTTTAAACAATCTGATTATTCTGCCAGCAAATCTTTCACAGCAGCTAATAATTAGCTTTCATAAACGTTGCAAATGATTAAACTTGCAGCTGAAATTTCAAATCATTCCTTGACTGTTTTATCATATCTATCTTATATTTTAGTCTGATGCTCTTTAGATGTTTGCTCCTCAACTCTAAAATACACTTTTTTGTTGCAGTTGGTGTTGTGGAACTGTCTTCCCTGAGCTTTTCTTACTTTGAGTGAAGACTGGAGGGTTGTCATTGACATCAGTGAGGGAGATGTTAACTACAGTAGTACCAGTGAGCCCCCCTCTTTGTCCAGCCATGTCTTTGGCTTCTATCACAACCTGGTAGTGCTCCTTTGTCTCGCGATCCATGTCCTTAGGACCCAAAGCGGTACGAATTACACCTGAGAATAAAACAAACAACAGAACTCCACGTTTTCCAAGGTCATTAACAATAGACACTTTCATTTTTAATTATTATAAATTAGTTATCAGTGCTCTAGGCTATAGGTAATTTGTGTGTCCTCCATCTCTCTTGATGTTCCCTACCTGCTCCCTGCTGTAACTATAGATCACAATGTCATCTGCAAACATCAATATCCACAGCAATTCCTGTCTAACCTCATCTGTTAGTCTGTCCATCTCCACAACAAAGATGAAGGAGATCAGAGCTGATCCTAATACTGATCCTATTTCATTCTGGCCTTTTTAATGGAACAGTGTGCCAGAGGACCTGTGAGCCGCAGAGCATTGAAGCGTTTAAGAAAAAGATCAAGACCCATCTTTTAAACTGGAGCTAATTTTACTATTCTTAACAGTTTTATTAATTTTGTATGTATGCATTTATCCACTTTATCGCATTTTATTATTTTACACCAGTAATTATTCCACGTTTTATTGTTAATTACTTATTTGTTTAACCGATTATGGCTACTTTTCATTTTTAATTTTTATGTCCAGAGCTTCCTCAGTTGGATCCTCTCCGTCTGGGTCGGCTGCTATTCAGGTGCGGCAGCTCTAGGGACCATTATCGCCACCTTGCTGTGGTGTTGCTGGGTCCCCGCCTGCAATGCTGCACCCGGCTGGATATGCAAGCTATCCACAGAGAGGGAGGTTCCAAATATTAGGATTTAAACCAATAAACTTTTTCCATGCTTAGCTTCTTTCCTAATGTTTATCTCTATCATTTAAGGGGGTGGGAAGTGTAAATAGGGTTAGAGTTTCTGTGTGGGTCGGGGGGTAGGGCTGAGAATAGGGGGGATTTATTTTTATTTACATATTGTTGTACTCATATATTATTTGTTTGTTCTGGTGTAACGAACTTTGTGTTATGTTCTATATGAAAAAACTGCAATATGAATAAAGATAGATTTGATTCGATCCTTGGTGCAATCCCACCTTCACCTCTGAGACATCGACAGCACATCTCACCGCTGTCTTACTCCACTCATACAACTTTTTCTTTTGTTCACTGCTACCAGTAAATCAAACTTTATTTATAAAAATCACTTCTTATACTTTATGCAGCTCAAAGCACTTTACAAGTAAAAACAAAAACAGACAGAAATTAAAATAAAAACCCAGTCCAACCTTAACCCTTCCCCCTCCCCTCCGTTAGCACATGCAGCCCATCACACACAGTGAATACTTCTTATAAAACCAACTTATAAAAGAAACTTGAAACAGCTTAAGACAGTATACTGGGAATCTATTCCTCCCAGGAGCCAGCTCAGCCACAAAAACATCAATACAGTGCAACACCCAGACCGGGACAGCAAGGGTGAGAACCACTGCAACAACCCTAGACCAAACCGGCAATTTGTGGCACTAAGAATCCCTACTGGGGCTAAAATCATAAAAAGAAAGAGATGTTCATAGTGTCATAGTGTCATAGTTGTCTACTATTATTGTGTTTGCAATGTCTGCATTCATACTGATATTTTAATAGGCTTGAATGTTTTCTGCTCCTGCAGATTGATTTGTTTATAATTTTCTGTTAATGAAGAGATAAAGCATTTACTCGATGTGATAAAAATTCACAGTAAGGAGTTTTATAATTGGTAGGACTGCACAATTAATCGCAAATTTATCGTTATCGCGATTTCAAGCTGTGCAACATCCCATTTCGCAAAAGTCAGCGAAAATCGCACTAAATGGTAAACCTTAAATGTGCTAAAACAATCTTATGGCAACTTTACCTATTTAATGAATTGAATAAATCCCTTTATGCATTTGACCAATCAAATGGAGCTCTTCACATTGTTGACCAATCGGATGGAGCTTTTATGTCAGATGTTGGCATCCAAATTAGACAAAGGTCATTTGGAGAATCATTTAAGGCATTTTGACCCTTCTTTAAATTATATTTTGCAGTGAAATGGAAATATTTAGGTTGTTTTTGCCATTTGTTCATTTATCGCAAGTTATATCGTCATCGCAATATTGATCACTAATATCGCATATCGCAAGTTTTCCTCATTTTGTGCAGCCCTAATAATTGGAAACATTCAGTACAAAATGTTCTGAGAGCTAAAGTGAGGCAAAGGATTTTTTTTTTTCAAATTTCTTGCACAGAATGACTTGTTTGTTCTATTCACTGGACTACACAGCAAAAAAAGAAGCTGTAAGTAAAAAAGTGACTGGATCTGGTTGCAAAACTGTCACATTTATATTCAGTCTGTGTCCTTTGTCTTCTTTAGTTTTGTAACATTTGCAAAATGTTGCTGAATGGATGGATGACTGTCAAAATACCAGTGGTGGGGTCCACAGAGAAGTATGGGTGTCCCCGGCTGATGCTGTAGACCAGCTTGGCACCAATTCCATACATGCTATCGTCTGCATCTGTAGCCGTCACCTGGATGACCGGCGTTCCTGGAAGATTCACATTAACAAGTTAGGAAAAAGTCCCCGAATGGTTTGATCACTGTGCACATAAAATGTGAAGGACGGGAAATACTCACCAACATCAGACCTCTCAGGTATGCTGGCAGTGTACACCTCCTGGCTGAACTGTGGCTCATTATCATTCATGTCCTGGAGTTTAATGATGAACTCTGTTTCTGGCTCCAGCTGCAGACCCGTCTGTTTGTTGACCACTGTGGCTTTGAGCTTGTAAAAAGCCTTTTCCTCACGGTCCAGGCGCAGCGTGGCATGCAGGAACCCTTTACTCTCATCAATGACAAAGATGGTGCCGGCCCCCTCACCAGAGAGAACGTACTTGACAGAGCCGTTGTCCGGATCCTTGTCAGACTGGAGCTGCAGAAAGACCCAAAAATGTAAAACACTTTACACATCACAGTGCAAAGGTAATATTATATGGAAATATTTTCTCAACCTGGCTTCCCCAAATTAGACTTGTATATGTATATTTCTATAAAGAAATTAAATAGATTTATTGAAAAACGAGTGCCTCATTACCTTGACCTTTTTACTTTCTCTTTTTTTGGCTCATAGGAACAATAACATCATAAATTTCTGAAACCTGATAATCTTTTTCTGAAGTTTGGTGGTTGATTGCAAAAAAAAAAAAAACTGATCTCAGCTACCCACTGAAGACAAAAAAGGCTGCTTTTATGTCAGTTGGACTATTGCACTTTCTGTTTGTTTTTATGCCTAAAACTGTTTTAGACCATATCGTTAAAGTTATGTAATATGGCTTGGATTTGCAGCATACTGACTGCTCAAGCTTTTCTTTATTATTAATACGAAAACAAAAACAAATAAGATACAAATGATGATGTCCATACAAACTATTGTTGGATAGATGTTTACAGAAAGAATTTTGATCATACATAGTTTACAACAACTGTAAAATGTCTTCATTATTACATGGTGCAGCCTTTTAGAAATTATGCAATAACCATTATAAATATGATGCAGACAAAGTTTTATTACGCGGCTTCCTGTTCCATCTTTACATGCCACTTATTATTTGATTGACATCATGTTCTATATGATTATTAATTTTGGTAAATCAACTCCTACCTGGGAATTATCATTAATTTCTTGAGAACATTTTCTATTCACTACAGGTTATCTTGACTGCCTGTGAGTAAAACGTCTGAAACAAAATCTCCTACATGTCATTTGCATGCAAAGTGAAATCAAACATGTAGATGAGCAAATCAAAGTAAAAGGATTTTAGAAAACGCTCATAACTTGTTATTGTTTTCTAATTTCCTGGTTAAACCTTTGTGGTTTAGCATCAGATTTTGCCAAATCATTTTTACAGACATGTCAGCACTTGAATTTACAAAGGAAGTAAACCACATTTTAAAAGCATAAACTTTCTCCTCGTGCTGTAATGACCAAAATTCTGTCCTTTATCCCATCATGCAATGCTTTCCAATGGTCACTAATCAGAAAGTGGGTCATCGAATGATGTTGTTTTTGTTTTTATATAAGTGTTTCCAAGTTTTGCATATCCCGAGGTGTCATCACAGGCACAGTAAAGGCATAATGTTTATGCATTTAGCCACCATCCTTAAAACAAGACACAAGAATGTTGATTTTTCGCCCTTATTCTTCATTATTTGGAAAAATATTGTCTTTATTCTATTTGTCTACGTTTCTTAGGTGTGGCCACCTGACCTGTCAGAATGACCGTCTCTCACACCTAATTGGTTTTTGAAAAATATTGTCATCAGTCTAAGTCAAAATAATGAAGAGGTAAACCAAATTTAAACATATTTTCTAATTAAATCAGGTTCTACAACCAATTAGAATAAATCTAGCCGGTATGGTTTTGGATGCAGAACTAGGAAAACACTCTGTAGATGAAATATGTAAACATAAGAGTCAAAGCTGGGACCTTTTACTGTAAATTGATGACAAATACCTCATTTTTATACCCGATTCCCTTTTTCCGTTAAATGTGTGTACTGATCTCCATTTATTACTCCTCAGATAGCCTTTCTTTTATTTAAATAACAACTGGGAGACAGGGGAACAGCTCTTACCCTGCCAATATACTGGTAGTCAGTGCCGGTATACTCCTCCATCACGGAAAACTGGTTCCACATCCAGCCTCGCTTTACTCTTTTAGGCAGCGTCTCTTCCCTGACTTCTGCCTTTTCTTCCTGTTGGTCTACATTCTGCCCTTTCAAAGACATTGCATCCACTGAAGGACAGAGAAAGACCCAAACAATACCCAACGTAACGGTCCTCATAATTCCTGAGAACACAGATGGAGAATGATCTATCTCAACAGCTCGATCTCTTTGAGTTTGAGCGGGGGATCACCGCCCGTCAGCTCATTTGGTTGCTGGAATCAGCTGTAAATAAAAACAGAAAAAAGATGTTAGTTCTCAAGATATGCTGGGGAACAAATATGTAAGACGGGAAATCATCACAGCTTTTATTAAACTACAAAATCTAACTGTGTCACTCAGTCTGTCATTAAGGGTTATGACTACAGGTTTTATAGACAACTACATTTACTCAATTACATTTCTCTGGGTAAATTTTGGTAAAAATAGTTCTTTATTGAGTAGGTTTTTCTAAATTATACTTTTATACTAAATCATACTTCTTTATACTATTACTAAAGTAGATGTATGATGATCAACCTCAGTTACATTGGGCTTTACATATTGATGTGCAATCCCTTTGTACCATTTATTCTTCGGGCACATAAAGGGTTTTTTACAATAACAATACAATAGAAGAAAAAACAAGCTTCATTACTCCATATCATTTATAAGCTGAAGGTTTTTAGTAAAACTTCTAAAAAGAGTAAGTTACTTTTTGTGCAAGTAATTCAAAATGTATTGGAACATCTAAAAATATGTTTTAGACCATAAATTACATAAATTTAAACTAGTACTCAAAACTTTAATATTATCACTGTATCCTTTTTTTATTTCTCAGATAGGTATTTGGATGACAACTTCTTACTTTCTTACTATTTGCATTTTAGTTCTACTTGAATTATATTTTTTGTAATAATGCTAGTTTAACTTAAGGATCATTTTTGGATACATGCGCTCCTCTCTGGGTATCATCGGTTCATAACTTTACTGTGAAATTTCCTCAGTATGTTTTTTAAACGCTGTCTTATCTGTTTTTCTTAGGAGCTTTAAGACATATTGATCAGATCAGATTTAAGGCTTGGGATGTTTTTTCTTACTATGACTTTTAACAATGAACTCTATCATCAGCTAAAACTGTGCTGCATCTGTGCTCTTTTAAAAAAAAGGAGAGCTGCAGGCGGGATTCACTGATCACCAACGGAAGTTTTATGGTTTGCTCCACTGAGCGTCAGAGGAAACCTGTTAAGCTGCTTTTCAGCAGAGCGCTTTTGTGTCCTTTAGATAGATTCATGTAATATTTACATAGCAAACCTCAGTATTTAAAAGTTAATGTTGTTATTTTTGTGAATATTTACATAGAAGCCTGTACACAGCTAATTATTTTAATAAATACTTTAGGTAACGCTACTGAACTTCACAGGATGAAAATGCAGAATGACACTCACAGATGTTTCAATGTTGTATTTTTTTCTTATAATTCGCAAAACTCATTTTCATTGCAAACATCTCTGCACAATTTAATATATATATAATAAGTTCCCAATTGTGGTCATCCAAATTTTATATTTCACAGCGTTTCAATACAGCAAAGAAAAAATATACTATGAATCAGGAGAAGCTTTGGTGACATTTTCTGTTTAGGATTTGCTTAACACTTTAGACTTTTTATAAACCAAATCCGTGTCAAACATGTCAATAATTACAACATCCATACGATGGAAAACGTATAAATAAATTAACAACAGTAATATAATAATAACAGGTTTGAAAAGGAGCAGGCAGACGCTTAGACGCCTTTCATGTAAAAATGATCATTATAGTTTTACAGTCATGAACGTGTTATTTTTAATCAGTATGCAAAAATGATAGAAGTAACAATAGCATTCATGTACCGCTTCGTGTTCATGTTACCTTCAGAAAGCAGTTTGACACCAATTGCCTTTAAAGTCGGTGCAAATTCCAAACTAAATCTGCTCTTCTGATTTGCTGATTTAATAAAGTTTAATGGTCAATAAGGCAAAATGTAAAACTCCTTCAGATGTTTCCAAACCAGTCCGGATAAATTTACAAATGAAATCTGTCATAGAAATACATTTAACTTGAAAGCTTTGGCTGCAGATAAATGCCACTCTGTCTTATATACCAACCATGCAAACACTAGTTTTTATAGTTTTCACAAGCTGCAGTGTTTAATGACTTCTCAATGACTCAAATTAACAAGACAAGTGATCACTGTTATGAATTATGGAGTTATTTAGTTAAATTGACCGCATAAATTATGGGGAAATGACTAGTTCCCTTTAAAAAAACAAAACAAATGCAACCCCCCACACACACGTACACACAAACAGACACAAACATACATTAACATACAGTGCACAAAGACTGCTGTGTGTCATCAGAGCCAATCAACATGAAGAGCATTTTCAGGCCTTTATTAGCATTCAGAGCTTCTCTGATGATGTGTGCTCAGCAGACGATCACATCACCTGAGTCCGTCAAACACTCCTCCTTTTTTTAATCTGTAGGCCTCCAGCTGACAGAGATGATCCATCAGGATCTATCAACATTTCATGAAATTAAACCACTCAACAATTTGAAATTTCTTTTCCTAATGGTATAGAAACCTTTACATTATTTCATCAAAAGTGGGGGTGGAATTTTAATTGGTGAGAATTGACTTAATCAAAAATTAGAAAGTATTAGAAAAAGACTTCACATTTTCTGCTTGCATTTAAAAACAGCTCTATTCCAACATGAAGTTTAAATGATCTTAGTAAACACTTTAAGCATAAAAGCACTCACAGTGCACGGAACCTTCCCGCTGTTGGAGCTGCAGTTTAAAAGCTTTGTTGTGTTGCCTCCAGTTATTTCAGTCGTTCCAGCATTTTTGCTGGTAATTTCTTCATTTTTTAATTAATGAAACACAAAAATGTATTTTTCAGAAAAGTATCGATGAGATAAGGTTTCAGAACAGAGTTTAGACAATGAACAGCGCTCCAAAGCAGGAGGCTAACTGTCTCTTTTCTTTGGAATTTTTTTTAATGTAAAAACAAAAAAACAGGAACACATTGTTTTAGACTGACAAAAAATCTTCTAAGTTAGCAATTAAAAACTTTTTTGAGTGTTTATAGCATAAAAACTCTGTTTGTCACTGTGAAGAAACCTACATCTTCTTACAGATATATCGAAACAGATGGATTTATATTTGAGAAAAGATAGAATTAATTGTATTAAATAAATGGCTGTAATGTTAATGTAAATTTGATTTCTAATGATTAACACGTCATTTCTTTTTTACACTAAAAGCTTCCTTACAAATAGCAGGATTCTGTACGAAAAGACAATAAAATCAACAGAGTGCAGAGGAACTCCTGAGGAAAACCTGTTTATTACAGATTAATCACCCAGGAAAGTCATTTGAATGTAACCCTTCATTTCCCAAGATATTACAGAAATCCTTTCTCTGAACAAACCGATAGAAAAGCACAAAGATCTGTCTTTGTTTATTTTTTTATTTCTCGGCTTTGGTGAAGTCGAGAAAGTTTGCACCTCCACGTCAGCCTTTGTGCTTCTCAGCACTGTTTGCAGACATTATGTTAAAGGCAAATGTAGGTTGAGTTTATTCACAAGAAAGTGACAGACCACCCTTACACTGGAATTAAAGGGTTAAAAAAAGAGCTGTTTTAGGCTTTTGCAAACAAAAGCAGCCATTGTTAACCTTTACAATCAGGATCAATAAAACCCGACTCACTCTGGTACAGTGAACAGGCTTCAGGGTCCTTCAGTCAACAAACCAAGTTTGTATATTTAACAGACTTTTCAGATCCCTTTGAGTGACTCAGTAAGAACACTATTAGCAAATAGACAAATATTTAGAATAATCCTACTTTTTCCCGCTGACGTATATAATATCACACCACAAAATCAAATAATTATGTACTCCGAAAATGTTTGACGTCATATTTAACGGTAAACCAAAATTCCTTAAAAAAGGAAAGCTTCACAATGCTCATAACATACCATAATAGAACATCTAAGTAATGGGATTTTATCATCGTAAGGGGTTTTAATAACTTGAAGTGAATTCATGTGACTCTTACCAATTATGGAATGATATTTAACTGATATAAATCAGATTAAGGATTTTTCCCCCCCCCCTGTTTTAAAGTTTTTTTCTGAAAGATTCATAACACCTTAGGTGCATTTATATTTGCAAAGGCTAAACAACTTACTTATACTTTTAAATTATTTTTTGAACAATAATGTCACTCACTGGGAATCCTTTACACACAACATTAGGCTGGTTTCTCATTTCAGAATCAGAAAAGCACATTTGCAAAAAGTTCACAGTTAAATTTAACCAAAGTTGTAATTCTGAATGTCAAATAAGCTTGAAATGGAACATAAAATGATTTCACACACAAAACCCTTACATTTGATACATACATTTATGATTTTATGCAAAAATCATAAATGTTCTAATCATGAACAGAGGGATAAGAAAAAAAACCTGAATGAAGCACAACCAATTTTTTAAAAAACATTTCATGTATCAGAAGTCCATGAAAAATATATTTAAATATTTTTTAACAACAAACTGTCACTCTGCCATCAGACCAAGTGAATTCTGGTTCATAAGTTATTTAATATCTATTTATTAAATTGCATTTTCGGGCCAAAGTTTGTATCAAAAGCAGGACTTTCTTTGCACTGAGGTATCTGGACACTTCTGTTGTTTTGATTGATTGTTTTAGAGCAAAATGTGTTTGTAATAAAAATATGAAGAAGAACTTTGCCAGCAGCTGAATGCGAAGTGTTTCCACATATAGATTTTGCGTTTGTGCTTTAGAACAACCGAGCATAAAAGAACCTGTTTGAAGGAGTCTGCTTTCCTCCGAGGCGCAAAGTGACCGAATGACCACAAGGAAGGACAGATTAAAAAATCAAAAACATTTGCATAAATATGGGCACAAAAAAGGGAAATAAAGTGCTGCAGAGTTACAGCGACAACCAGCAGGAGTCAGGGACACTCACCGGGATGGACGCTCCTGCAGGCGGGGAGGCACGCGGGACTGGCTGCGCAGCGCCGCGCCGCGCAGCTTTGCTCCATCTCCACCCAAAACACCGCCCACAGGCTACAGGCACAGAAAAGGTGCACCTCCCTGTTCAACACAGGCGCACGTAAGCATATATTTCACACAATTGATAGAAAACAAAAAGCGTTAAAGAAAAGGTCAACCATTAATCTGACAGGGAGGGCTTTTATTTTGAAACATCAGGAATAATATAAGGAATGAAATAATTCCTCCCGTTGATTATTTATGAAGATAAAAATGCTTTTCATATTATCAGCTGTAAGGCTCAAACGTGTTTGCAAAAAATAAAATAATTGCAAATTTAACCAATTGAAGACATTTCTGAGTACATGTTTTTAAGGCATATTTATACAATTCAGAAACATTTGACTTCTATTTTAATCTATTTTTTACTTTGTATAGAAATGTCAAACTAGAATTCTACAGAGTAAAGTTGAAAACTTATCTTGAAAATTTTCAGTTTGTCTATTTTCTACTGTTCCAAAATAAAATATCTTAAAAATAATGTCAAAATTGTACAACAAGGTGGGTGTGTCACCAAATACAAATCTTTTTGGAAGAAGTTAAAATTACAATAAAAAAAATAATCTCAAAACAACTCACATTGAGCCCTACTCTATTTCTTTTGACTATATATCCAGTGAAACATAATTTTAGTAATACAGAGAGTACATTTATTGATATCAGTTTCTTAACGGCTAAAAGGTGTATTGCACAGGCTTAGAAAAACATGAGCAGACCTAGCATAAATCAGTGGCTAAAACAAATGTTGTATTGCCTTCCTTTGGAAAGAATAATGTATATCCATAAAAGCAAACAACACCTATTTGAGGAAATTTGGGGACCCTTTATTAATTATATTCAAAAAATAGAACTAATAGATGATTCAACAGATTTTTGATCTCAACTGCACGGAATTTTGCAACCTCAGTTTAAAAGCTTTTGAAAAGGAGAGCTGTGATGGTATCAAGTAAGAGAAGCAATGTTCATTGTTAAGTTTTGTTTTATGTAATTATTATTTTTATTTGTTTGAGTGCAGATATTTGTTTTGAGTGAAATGTCATACAATACAGTTTAGTTTTTCTTTAAATTATTTTATTTCCTTTTTGCTTTTTGTCTTTTTATAAGGAAAATGTAACTGGTATTATTGAAGTTGCTGTGTTGTCATGACTAATTCCTTAAATAAAAAGTTATGGAAAAAAAATTGTACAACAAGATTATGAAAAGTCTCCTCTGTTCTCTCCATTTGATAATTTTTTTTTCCCACTTTTTTTTAGGGCAGTTGCTTTTATTCTAGTATTTTTGGTGTGGTTAAATTATGCCATTATTCCCTGAAACATAATAGTGAGACTTAAAAATATGAAAACGATCTTTAATTAGTACAAAACAACACAAACATAAACACACTTCTGCAGTTTCACCAAAAGCTCATTTACAGGAATCCAGACTTTAGAAGAACAATTGTTCTTTGATCCATTTATTTTATTTTTTTTAACCTTTATTTACCCAGGAATTGTCCCATTGAGATTAAGAATCTCTTTTTCGAGGGAGTCCTGGCTAGAGAGGAAACAATAAATTACATTTACAATAAAAATGTCAACATTAAAAACAAATAAAAATTAGAACTCATGTAAAACAGGTACAGTTAAAAGTGACTTTCTCCTCAAATCTCAGCTTGGATTAAAAAATATTCAGAGGAATTGTTCCATGTGGAGGGGGCAGAAAAGACAAAAGCCTTTTTCCCCAGTTCTGTACGAGCAAATGGAACGGCGAGCGATAGATGGTCATTTGAGCGCAGTCCGTATGATTCAACAGTCCTCAGCTTGATCAGGCTGCAAATGTAGGAAGGTAAAAGTCCAAGAAGAGATTTGTGAATAAAAATGCACCAGTGTGTGAACCTCCTGGTGGACAGAGAAGACCATCCCACTCGAGGGTACAGTTCACAATGATGAGTCGAGGCTTTGCAGTTTGTCACAAACCTCAAAGCGGCGTGATACACGGAAACAATCTTACTCAAACATTGAGCTGTTGCATTCATATATAAAAGGTCTCCATAATCTAAATTTCCAAATTTCAAATCCAATTTGATGGTTTCATTTCAATTATTGCCTCAATGTCAAACAAACAACGATACAAAATGCCTAAGCTCTTTTGAATACACAGAGTTGTCACAACACAATTAAAATGATCAGGTTTACAACCGAATAATGTTAATAAGTGGAAAAAGGAGAAAAAATGTTATTGAACAATCATTAAATTCATTTTTGAGTCATTTTAATTCGTTCCAATTATTTGAACAACGCAGTAATGTAATAAAAAGAGACATCTCCTATGGGAATGTAGACTTTGACAACAGTTCCGAGACTAAACAGCTTAAAATTAAACTGTTCACTTGATCCTAATTCTCATGATCTTATTAAACCCCTGGATTCAAGTTAAAAAAAATCCGACCCACGTCTTGTTTAGCTAATTTAGGCCCACTTCAGTTCAATTCAATTCCATTTTATTTATATAGCCCAAAATCACAACAGTCGTCTCAATGTCCTTGTTGGATTTTCTATTGAGACTCAGGGAAATCAGCTTTATGGTTGATCCACTTTAAAGTAAAAAAAGTATTTTAAAAGACTTTTTTTGGGTTAATTATCACACTCCAAAAGTGATTGCAAGAGACTCTCAGGTTTGATGTCGTGATGCTGTTTTCAGTCCAACAGCCTCTGGCACGTCCTTTGTGGCTGTCAAATGAAAGTCTGATATCAGTCAAATCGTGTGGCTGTTCCTCTGTTCCTCAGTCACCTTGGCTGGTTTCCTTTTCCTGGTGCACACATCCTGTCTGCCTGTCATTCCAATCACACCCTGCCAGTCATCCTTCCTGAATCCACAGTGTTTCTGCAAAACTTCTGACAACTGCTCCCATCAGAATTAAAGGCTTAGATTTAGCGGGGAGACTTGAATCTGTTTAAACTTTTAGATCAACGTTTGATCATTTAAGATTTGGGCTTAAGATTAGACCGTCAGTAAAATGTCTGGCTTGTCAGCTGACATTTTGGTCCGTACCACAAAGAGTAAGTCTGTCCAATGAACCGGGACTAGTACAAATTGATTTTAACTATAAAACACATTTACGTGAATTGTTAATGAAAATGGAAAATAGACTCATGTTTGTACTTGATGGCTATTTAATTAAACCTCCACTTTCATTTCTGTTCAGTTCTCCAACAGAGATGAAATGTAACCCTTGTGCTATCCTAGGCATTTTAACATTGGGAGTTGGGTCATCTAGACCCACTAGACAGTGCTCTGAACCTTTTTTCTTCAATGATTTGTGATCTTCACTGGTGTCCATGGATTACATGAAATCTTTCCACCTTTATCCACCTTTGTCATGGTAGGGAGAACACGTCAATGTAAGGGTGGAGTCATAGGATAGCACAAGGGTTAAACCTGATGACTTCAATAAATACTGAGGTTGTACATATTATGTCTCAAGGTTTTCATTTATAATTGAAGCCACAATAAGACATAATTTAACAGAATAATAACCTGTTACCTCAACAGCAGTTCTATTGCTGAGAACTCTCTTTGTGTCTAAACTAAAAGAGAAGTCAGGGTCCAAACAAAAATGATGAAATAAGAATCCACCAATACAGAACAAAGAACATTTTAATATAATTCATGGCAGACGAGTTTATATTTTTGTCAAAGGAACAAACAAAAAAGCAGAAATTTGAGCTTTTTCAAGCCTCCATCTGTGAATTTAAAACCCCTCTCACAAACACGTCTCATCAACCGAAATGTTTTGCTCATTATCCATCATAAAAATGCATTTTAGGTCAAGGTTACATGTTAGGTCTGAATTCTTTTGAGTTTTATGCGGCTGTGAAAACTGATACCATTGTTGTGCACATGGTGAGTGTATTGTGAAGAATTTGTAAGGATAATGTAAATTAAACAGGTACAAGCACTTATGGTGCTGGCGTATGGCGCCCTTACGCCACGCTCTAGTCGGTAGTAAGGTGTGTGCACGGGCTCCTTACTGACCGCACAAATGCTGCACACAGGGTGTACAGGTGATGCGTAACTGCCTAAAGCAGGGGTGTCAAACTCATTTTGGGTCGGGGGCCACATTCAGCCTGTCTGATCTCAAAAAGCAAAAGGCAAAATAACAGCTTTATCTTAGTTTTTTACTCGGTTGGAAAAAATGCCTCAACAAACATAGAAGCCTAATCACTTGGGGCCAATGGATATCAAATAAAATTAATTTCAATTAAAAAAAAGTTGGTCTATTCAAATTAATACAGACTGAATATTTTACATCTGACTCGGAAGCAATCCAGAAACTTTTCTTTATGTTAAGTCTCTTAGTGGTGCTGAATGTTATAATTTTTGAGCACTGCGATGTTGATCACATACCAAGCATGGGGTTTTGCATTCTGCTTCGTAAAAGAAAGAAAAAAAACTGTCCATTTTTCCTGGAAGGCTCTTCACTCCACTTCACATTTGACAACATTTATTTTGGTCATTGGGGTGTCGCTACTGATCATCCTTATAGCAAGTTAACAGCAGTAAGGCTCATAGGGAACCAAAGTGCATTTCACCCAGATGTAGAGCTGTTATGTTTTACTTTTGGCACGTGCAGAGATATGCTGTTTCACCTGTTTTGCCTTTCCTTTGATCTCCCTAGTGGCGGAATTGCAAATTTCTGTCATTTCTTTAAAACATCATAACTCGCCACACGAATGGACTAGAAACTTGCTTTCTTTTTTAATCATCCTTATGATTTTTACTCTTCATGTGTGGGCCAGAGTAAACCACCTGGCGGGCAGCCCGCGGGCCGTATGTTTGACACCCCTGGCCTAAAGGATACCCACAAACTCCACTCTGAATGTCTAATTTCCTCATTTTTAACAGTCAAACTGCAAGTAAGGAGCACACAAGATGAACACACTGATCACTTGAACAGAACCAGCAGGCTCCAAGATTAGTTGGGATTGAAAAATTGAAAAATTTGTACAACACACTTGGGTCTTACCTACGTCACTCCTACTTCACCCTTACTTACCCTTGCGATTGTTGTATAAGTGTTCTCTACGACCTGTTACCCACACCATGAACATTTTCACTCAACGCTTTCACCAAGCGGTCCACGACCCTGCGTTTTCCTTAGGGCCACCTGCAAGCCCCGAACAGGTTGGCTCATTTTCCCCCCACAGACGGCCCGTATCCACCTGTGAGGGCATTTGTGACCAAAGCTTAGGTTGATTTATGTGTGTAGTTACTTCACCTGAGACTGGGTGGTGCAGGTTTGGAGATGTACAGTCAGGACCATGATGTTCATGAGTTCAAGACTTCAGGCTGTCATTGTCAACAAAGGGTTTCTTCAACCAAATGGCGACTTGTCGTATTTCAGGCAGGCACTTGGCCGTGTTTTACAGGTTACTCCCCTAGGGCGGTTCAGTCAATTAACTCACCTGCTCAGCGTCCTATTTAAGTCCAGGTGTGCAGTTGTTCATTCTCTTTCTTACCTTCAGCACTCATTCTTCGCCACTCCCTCCTCCCCAGCTTCCACCTGTGGGCTCCGTTAAGGGGATTTTGTTACCCGAAAGTTTTATGGAAATTTCTCATGGAATTGAACGGAGCCTTATGCCAAACGAAAAAGATGCGAATGCCAATTTAAAGAATGTGAAAATTAAGTATGTGAAATAAATATTTCTTACTGCAAGAGTTGTCTGACTGAAATATTAGTAATGACCATTTTGTTTTCAGTTATTTCATTTGTCCAATTATTTATGAGCCCATGAAATGAAATTTTATGCAATCCTTCAACCCATGGAATAAAAGCTGAAAGTCTGCACTTAAATGGCATCTGAGTTGTTTTATTTACAATCCACTGTGGTAATGTACAGAAACAAAATAAGAAAAAAATGTGTCTCTGTCCAAATTTGTATGCTCCTGATTGTATATTTAGAGATATTTATGGAGTAAAACCAGATTGTTTTTCAATCATTTGTGAGTTTCAATGTGTTTAATGATTATGTAAACTTTCAAATTAATGTTTGAGATCATTTTAAAACCGTGTCACATCTCAGTTTTTTTTAAAGATGAGAAACAAATGAAGTCATTGACGTGGATTTTCTACCCATGATAAGTTGGAAAGAATTTCATATTCCCTTATTGGTCTCTTCTATAGTGGGTAATTTCCCACTATAGACATTTTTATTGAAGTCTCATGTGTGGCTTTGTCATTTTCGCAAACAAAGTGTCTCTGCAGATTAAAGGGCAAAGTACAGAATAAAAGTCTATGTTTTTCATCTGACTCAGAATCTTGCTATTTCCGCTCTCCCTTTACCCTCGCATTTCCTATGTCCTCGCACGATTTCTCAACCTTGGTGAGTCGGTACGTACAATGAGGCTTCGCTTACAGTTATAGTAAGCAAAGTGTGGAGGGAGAGCAGAGCAGAGGAGGGACTTAATGAGCATCCTGACATAAAGGAACTTGCTAACGAAATGTGAATTTTTCTGTTGAGACAATAAAAGTAATTTTGTTTTAGACAAAAAAATCCTCAGATGTAAATTTGAGTGTGTTTTGAACAAATGTTTCTATTTGTCTCTGTAGACATCATTGAAACATCATATGTCATTTTTCCACGAATATTTGATCTGCATGTTCTCACTGGCACCAAAGTATGATTAAATCTATTTAAAAGAACATTCATTATATAGTTAAACTTAACTTACTTCATCATTCGCCCTTGAACTGGTTCTCTATGTACTGTTATGGCTGTATGATTGCTCGGTCATGTATGTTGTATGTCTGAGTTATTTGTTCTGCAGAGCAGGAACCTGCCGAAACACAATTTTAAACTCAGTGCAATTAGTTTTTGATCTTTTTCTTTTTATTAAACAAACAAGCAAATAAATAAATTAATGCATCTGCTCTTAAAACTCAGAATTATCGTAAAATAATGTACAGAAAAATATAAACAGGAAAAAGGTTTACCGCCAAAACTGCAGGAAAAATTCTTACATTTTGTTTAAAAAACTGAAATCATAAAAACTGAACATGCCTCATGTATTTCAGCTTCACATTTAACTTCTATGTGTGTGTGTGTGTGTGCGTGTGTGTGTGTGTGCGTGTGTGTGCGTGTGTGTGTGTGTGTGTGTGTGTGTGTGTGTGTGTGTGTGTGTGTGTGTGTGTGTGTGTGTGTGTGTGTGTGTGTGTGTGTGTGTGTGTGTGTAAAAGGTATGTGTGCACTGACAAGTATATCCTCATTAGGATTAGCTTTCAATGATCTGCACATATTTTAAAGTAAGAGAGTTTATCCCGGATGTCCTTCCTAATAACCTTAGATTTCTATCCAGGCTGGGAGACCCAATCTGACCATTTTTTAAGCTTTTATAGCAATTTGCAGTAATGAGGTCTATTGCAAAATGCTTCATTAGGTTCTCCAGTTCGTTTGCAAAGTTAGCCACATTACTCTTTCTCCCCTACAAATTTAGAACTATTCCTGTCAGATCAACAAACAGCTTCTTCCCAGACTTCAGTCTCCATATGTTTGTGCTTTTAGTCAACTTTTTTAGATCTAGACACCGAAACATTCTTACTCTCAGTTAAAAAAAAAAAACAGTGGTAAACTAAACGCTCACACCAGAGTATTTTCTGATGCACCAGAGATCTTGTGTGGTGTGAAAACATTCATGCTGATGTCAGGGTGATCATTGTTCATGGTCATTTTTGACCTAAGAATAAGTAGGATACAAAAATGGTGCGCTTTGGAGGTGATAACAGAATTAAATATCACAGTTCTTTTTTTCAAATAACAAATGCTCTTTCTCTTTGGGAAAGAAACTGTTGAAAAAAGGAAAAAGTATCCTACATTTTTTTAAATAGCTCTTTCTTTTCAGACTAAACCTCTTCTAAAAACAGACCACTTTGTTAACAGCAGCTGAAGGTAACAACACAAAACGGTATAATTGATCTCGCTTAAGATCTGAACTTGATAGTTTAGCTCGATTAGCAGCGGACTCTCAGATGAGACCGCAGTTTGGGCTTTTTTCGTCTGGAGAGTGTCAAGCTGGTGCTGTGATTTAGAAAAATCAATATAAGACATGTGGCCGCTAGAGACACCTCATTCTGTGGTCATTAGAAACGGGAGTAACTGGAGAGGCAGAGACAGATGGACGGTTCAAAGACCCAGTGTTCAGCAAGTGAAGCAGATGTCAGTCAAATACGGCCCAAAATATGAGGGACAGGAAGTGGTTTGATACCAAGTAAGCCTTTGATAGAATCATAAAACATTTCATGGAAATATTGCGTATTTGAACAACTAAAAAATCTGGGGGGGGAAGGAAACTGTCTTTTTAATATCTGGTGTATCAAACATCTTTTAGAGGACTTATGGTTGTCTGAAATGTTAGAAACCATCACAAACAACAGATCCAGAGGGAGTTTTTGTTTCAGCATGTTTATTTAGAAAAACAAATGGTACTTTTTCAACATAAAAGGAAAACGTACTTCAACACTACGATGCAACGATTATAAGGCACAAGATAGGCGACTGACCTGGATGCACTTGGTGAATAAAGCCACCACTTTCAAACAAAAAGCTTGTGTTAACGCTCAAAAACTCGCAAAAACACATTCACAAGCTTCTAGAAGAGTTTTGGGGCGCTTTCCGTACAAAATGCACAGTCATCAAACGCAATTAAAGCAACTGCTGGAATTTTGGCCTCCCATTTCATTCACGGAAGGGCCAACCCTTTATAAATTGATCAAGGAGGAGAAAGTAATCATTTCAGTTTGTGCCCTCATCAAATGACATAAAGTCTGTCATATATCGGAATAGGGCTGTGGAAAAAAAAGCCTGAAGCAAGATATACACAATACCTGTGACTTCCAACCTTATTTGCAACACGAAAAAAAAACACACAATGATACCACTAAAAACAAACTTACTGTGACTACGCTAACTTCAAACCTTGTTAGTAATGCATAAAAAATGTTAAAGTTAACTACGTTAGCAATGTTAGCCACGCGGAGAATTCAACAATGACCCCCCCTCCCATCTTGTTACTAACTTGCAAAAAAGATTTAGGCTTTAAAGGTGAAACTTATAGAGTAGAAAGAATCACATTATTTAAAATATTTACTACAGAATGAGCAGCACTGTAAGCAAAAAACACAAACCAGTCTCTTTTTTCACCTCAAAGTGAGCTCATGTTTATCTTGTTCTTCCAAAAACCTTGACTAGTTAAATCTGATTTTGATACTTTGCAGAGACCCTAGAATCTCCTAAAGTCATTGATTGAAAAATTCTAAAGAAAAACACACCATTAAAAAAAATGAGATCAGAAAACAAAAGGGTTTAGTGAAAGATCTGCCTTTTCTTCATGGATTTCTTCCTTCTGTTGATCTCTGAAAACGGTATAAATCTGTTATCGGCACAGATGGTTCGATGTGTAAAAAAAAAAAAAAAAATAGCAACACACATTTTCCAACAGTGACCCCGCCCTCGCCTATGTTTGTTTCTCATCCAGTGTGGGTGACCTTGCCACGGACAATGCACTCATACAAACGCACAGTTAAAGTTTTTTTTTGTTTTTTTTCACTGGATGTAGATGATCAAGAACCAGCTGCATCCTGGGGATGATGGGTACCCTTCTGTGGGGCTGTTGGGGAGCAGTCAGGGTGTAATCATTCACAATCTGATTTTCATTTTTGTCTACCTGTGTACAAAGACAAAAGGAAAAATGCAAAATGTTAGAAACCAAAAAAGAAAGACTTTGGCGTTTAAGCCAGAATGATAGCATCAGTGGCATCTTTGTTCATTTGCATTGATATGTATTTAGGCTATAAGTTGAACTTGATGGGTGGCAAATAGGACTTTTGAGAGCAACCATCTGGCCTGAGTATTGTATAGTTCATCGGATAGCAGCTCAGAATAATGCCTCATCTGGATCAGTCCTTTTATCAGAATTAGTCTGTCAGTTTGATTTACTTTCAATCTTTGGCTCTGTTTGTGTTAACACCGTAGAGATCTACACCAGGGGTCACTCGCAATGCCTATTTTTAGACGCACCAGCGTTTGCTTGTTTAGGCCACACCCCAGTCCAGATGAGCTTTCAGGCTTCTAAAAAAAAATCAGACAAATAAAAAAAGTGAAAAGGCTAGTCCTCACATCTTACTCCCTGGTCGCTCCAGCCCTAATTCAGATGAACCTCAATGTCCAATGAGTTTCAAACTGGCTTTACCGCTGAATTTGGGGACCAAGACACTCCTTTTCTTTATCTTTCTTTTTTTTTCCTTTCATGAAGGATCGGAACAGTATGAAACATAAAACCTTGATTTGATTTTAAATGGTATATTTCAAGCAATCAAATTAGAATAATGCAAAAAACTATACAATCAGCAGTTATTCATTCACACAAAGACGTATCAAATTTAGGATAATTAAACAATAAACCAAAGATTGCTTGAAAGGGAGTGGAAGGAAGCAAATTTAAATAATCCCAATCCTGTTCTACCGTACCAGTTTCATTACATGATTTATCATTATCCGGTTCCTAACTTCTATCAGACAGAATTAAGAATCCTGGAATCAGGATTAGAATGAAGGCTTTATAAAAGGCCAACCTTTTATGAATTGTTCATGGAGGAAAAAGTTATAATCCTGGAATTAAAATCATGTAAAACACAGAATCATGTAACAATCATAACACAAGCCTTCATCTTCATTATTGAAAGACAGCAGTCAGAAGAATAATGTTCTTATTTTATGCCTGATCCTGCTACATAAAAAAAACTTGTATATGTATGAATATACATAGTTCCGATCTCACCCGCCTCGTTGGCCATTCCCAATCAATACAACGAAAGAAACAAAAAAATAAAAGTGACATCAAATTAATTACCTTTAACTTAACTCTCCAATTAAAATTTTTACATCATTTTAAAATAGAAAATACATGTACAACTTTTCAAATCATTTTGTTGTAAATTCCAAAGTTTAACACCAATAAAATGTTTTTGCCAAGTTCAATGAAAGCTTATTTTTGTAAAATCAATTTTTAAAACTAATCATATCCTTTTTAACCTTTTCTGTAAATTTTTAAAAAGTATTTTCCAGAGCAAAATAGAGTTATATCATCTGCAAATAATATAAGTTTTAACACATTAGAGACTTCACAGACATCATTTGTATATGAGATAAAAAGAATTGATCAATCGTGTCAAATGCCTTCTTTAAATCAAAAATTATAATCCTATTATATATTTCTTTTCTACAATGTGCTGTTGATGTATCTTCTGTTATTTTCAAAATTGCCAAAGCTATCATCGGTTTGAACGGAAACCAAACTCTTTGATTTTTAAACAGACACATTTTCTAAAATTTTAGTAATGACACTGGTCTGTAATTATTAAAACAATCTTTATACCTGATTTGAAAAATTGATTATCTTTCATCCCATGTGTAAAGATACTTGTTTTTGAATGAAAGATTAAAAACATAACATGAAGGAATGATTAAACAATCTATGGTCATTTTATCACTTTCACATCAATGCCATCACTATCAATCGATGTCTTGTTTTTTTTATTTTTGCACCACAGATAACATTTCTTTTTTATGCACCATAGATGGAAACATTGACTGCATCACCTTATTCTCCACTTTTTATCATTCATATTTTTCTGTTTTCATGTAATTTCATTTGCTAAATTAGATTAAACATTTATAAAGAATGTATTAAATTCATAAACAACTGTATCTAGATTTTCTTTTTGTTATTTTAGTTTTGGGTTGGACCTTGGTAGTCTTTATTTGCGGGCTTTGTTTATTTCTTATCATTAGTTAGATTCTGTTAGGCAGCCTTAACGGGGAGCTGCTGTCTCTGACGGTCAACGTGGCTGGATCAGTTGTCTCCCTGATTTGTTTTGTTTTGGCTAAAGCTCCAATCCCTCTGCTTTGTCTTTTGTTTCACAGGTTCTTTCTTCCACTCAAAAAACTTTGTTCCTTAACTTATTGGTATCCATTGTTTTCTTTTTGTGTGCATTCTGTAAAGCCCTTGTGATCCAGGGTTTTTTGGGAGAATTATGTTTGCTTTACGCAAAACGTTTGGACAATGTTGTAGAGGGGAGATCTTCTCCAACTCAAGGGTCTTGAATTCTCGGTCAGGGGGCCACTCTAGCTCCCCATCCTCCTTACATTAGCTCTAAACTGTATGTTGGCACTTGAAGCTATTTGTTTTTCTGTAATGATGATGACACCAATTGCAAAAACTGATGATTTGTAATGAAAACAGATGATTTGTTTGGTAAAAACTGTAAAGAAAGTGGAGCAATTGAACTTTGTATTGCTTGAGGGCAACAAACATTTATATAAATATTGGAAAACATTGAGGCATGGTAGGTTTATTTTACCATAACCTAAAAACGACCAAGTGCATCACAGCGAACAACACACGTAATGACAGCAAAAAATGATTAAGCCATCATTCCAGTCCAATGTGTGGAAACACTTTGACACTTTGAATTTAGCAAATGATTGCCATTAATTCTTGTTTACTTGTTTATACACATATTCAACTTGCACTTGATTATCTTGCAAGGAATCTGGAAAACTTCACACTGAAGTTTTGGCTAAATATGTCCTGAATCTATTTTATGCCCAGTGAATCGCATCGTTCTAAAATGAACCAATATAACTATAATAACTCTGAATGGGATTGTCAACCACAAATGATATGAATTAAATCGTTGTAAAACTGAATAGTTACACCACCACAGAACAAAGTAAAAGCCCACACGCTAGTTCTGACAAACTGAAGCCAGGAGCTGCTCAAGTAAAATCTAATCAAAACGTTTCAGTTCACTACAATTCACTTGATCACCAGATTACTTGAAGACATCATGTTCAGCCACGGAACTGCAACAAGTGAGGCCCATGTTTGTGATGGTGACATGCTGTGCTGCCAGTAAACTCTGTGGTGACCTTAATCCATTGTAGCCTGAAGCCTACTGGTCATCCTCTGACTCTTTACTTCGTTTTGCCCTGATGTCTTTTTTTAATTTCTTTTTCCCCTTTTCTACTTGCTGCTGGTTTTATTATGGATAATGATTATAGAGGTAATGCTTTTTGGTGGCGTGAACCAAGAACTAAAGAAAGAGAACTTAAAAAAAGGTCCATGATTAGCAGTGAGAGGACAAAAAATCCTCCACATAATGCTTGTGAATTATTATAAAGACTCAAGGCTATAGATATTAAAATGTTGCATAAAAAACAAGTGGATGAAAAGATTAAAATGAAAGGAAAAGATTGCAATCCACAAATGGTATATATATCCCAACAGGAAAGTTGATCCATGAGACATTTTGAGCACTCAATGTCAGATTAAATCTTTCTTTCCTGAATTTGTTGTCTTGCTCGTTCTGCTGCCTACACGTCTTCACAATAATAATCTATAGATAGACTCTGTATCTTAAAACCTATTGTTTTTCATGAATGCAGCTGGTAAATTAAGCAGGGTCACGCTCAGACATGACAGAGGTGGGACAGCATTTAAAATTTAAATAGATTTATTTCAATATAAAATGATTCAAAAGGTAAAAACCTGAAAAGGCAAACAACAAAATTGTGGTTAAAAAGGAAAAGCAGCTCTATCTTGAAAGGTAAACTGCAAAAGACATCAGTTATTCTGTTTTAGTTGAGATTGCCTGAAGAAAATGTCACATTTTAATGTGCACTAACACTCGTGCATGCATGCACACACTGCAACAAACCCCAGTGAATCAAACAGAAAACATCCACACTGCCCTGGAATAATATATATAAAAAAAGGAGGAGTCCAATAAGATCAGCGCAAACAAACACACAGTTGGAAAACAGCAATTCTATTGGTTTATCTTATGACAATGTTGTTACTCCAACATTCATACCTGGGCTGTTGCTGCGACAGACTGTCAGGGACACACAGTCTCAATGGCTGAAAAAATCTGTCAACCTTTTCACCAAAGAAAATGTATAAGAGAAAAGAGTTGTGGACCAGATAGCGGTTTTGCATCCTCGCCTCACGTGTGAGGGTGCTGGTTCGAATCCTGGCAGGGACTGTTCTGTGTGGAGTTTGTATGTGCTTGTCATGCATGTGTGCAGTGTGGCAGTTTTTTAAAAAATGATTCTCAAACTTAAAATAGGACAAAAACACCATCTGTTTGTTCCCATCCACATAATTTTCATTTTTTCCCCCAGACCACATTAAAGGCCAACTAGTTGACAGTAACCTGAAAATCATTTTTTGTTCTTTAATATTTTCTCTTTAAAGACTTTAAACTTTTTAGACTTTATTTTTTGTATTTGTTACTTGCACGTTTGGGAACACCCCTCACTTTTGCACATTTCTGTCACTTTTTCTTTTCTCTGCTCTTTGGAATTGCTGTGACAATTGAATTTCCCCAATGTGGGATCAATAAAGAATATCTATCTATCTATCATCTAAATCTGTGAGAGAAAATCCTGTAGCCCTTCATGACACTCTATTGACAGCAGGTGTCGCTGTTTGCTTAGCTGTGGAAAGAACAGGCAGTCATAAAACCCCCTTCACTTTCTTTATTATTGATGCTTACATCCAAAATCTTTAAAAAATGATGTATATAATAATAATTAGAGAAGAAAAATAAGTAAATGAACACCTTTATTGTAAAAAACACGATTACTCCTAAATTTATGTGGTTTTAGCCCCTTTTTTTATTTTTTATGACAATGTTTATACTATTATAAACGTCATATAAATCACTGCTTATTGTTAATTTTTAAAAAAATGATTGAAATGTCTGTAGATCAGATGACATCTTTTCATCTTAATAACCATGATCAACAAAGCTCAGAATCCAGTGAAAAGTGCAAACATAGACCCTGAACTACATCAGCCTAAATGCTGCCAGATGTCTTGCATATCATTCCCTGGAGGATTTAATTATGTTTTGTCAAGTTTTATGAGTTCAAGGTCCTGGATGCATCGAACTATTATCAACAGGATTGACCTTGCCCACTTAAACCAGCAAAGATATGAAGTATGTTATTGCGTGACTCTGTCCTGGATAATCTAAGCAGAAATCCTTGCATCTATTCCAGGTCGTCTTTACTGATACGACAACTAAACAGCTGCAGGACATGTCGGTTACAACTGTCATCTAATACTATCTAATATTTGTTAGTCAACAACCTCCAACATCCAATATATTCATATTGAGACCCGCCAGGTTGTCACAAAATCTTTCAGGGGTTTAGTTAATATAATGCTGTTTAAAAGTAATTTTATTCTGCTAAAGTAACCAAGTGATCCTTTGTCATTTGAAGTAACGTAAAAATAAAAACATTTGAATATTTCCACAACTCAATATCTTTTAACACAACCTGATTTTTAATTCACTTTATTTCAGACTCGGGTGCGGTCCATAGAAGAAGATACAAATACAGCATACATAATAAAATAAAATAGAAATTAAAAAAGAGTATAATGGCTGTATCCAGTGTTTCCTCAAGGCGGAGGTGTAGCGGCAGGAGCTTCTTTTGGGATCAGTCAGAGACATGATCATTAAATTCATAGATTTGTCCAGGCATTCCATGAGGCCGTATGTAAGCTTACATCGTAGGTAGTGCTTCACAGGTGGGGATGTGAGCATCCACAAACAGCTGACTGGCTCTGTACCACCTGGGCACCTGTAGCAGATGCCTAAAAGCATCATTATAGGCCACTAAGAATTTACGGAATGTCCCATGTCCATAGTTCCACCAAAGAGGAGCCGTATACAGAGGAGTGCAGTTAACTCTGAACAGGGAACACTTCACTTGGAGAGAACACGTACTGAATTTTCTCATCAGCATATTTGCCTGAGCATAGAGGTTACGGTACTGTCTCTGAATGTCTCTATCATCCCTCCAATCATCAGTAATGAAGTGTTTAAAATTGCATCATGAATCTCAGTTGTACGAATCACCATTGTGTCATTAAGATCCACATTGTCAATAGAAACTGCATGACTTTTTACTGATTTAAGCAGGTCAGAATAATGCTTTCGCCATAAATCAGCAATGTTATCAGCACCACATACACCTTTAATGTTGGATGGCAATGAAGATTCACGATTATTCATAACATTAACCTCCTTCCAGAATTCAGTATTTTGTAGACCTCTGGCCAGAGGGTCTGCTCTCATCATGTTTTCTTGCCTTTTAATAAAGTGAAGTGAATATTTGAATCTAGCAGTAGTCACTTTCTTGCTCTCGAACAATGCACCTTGTCGAGGTTTCCCAGCTTCATGCCAGAGTCTGAAAGCATCTCTGGCTGCAGCATGATGTTCAGCTACAAAGTCATTCCAGCCTGGCTTCACAGTCCAGCTTTTATGACTCCTGCCTGTAGGCAGAGACTACTATCTTTTACAGCTTTGATTATATTTTCATAGAGTACACACAATTCATTGCAATGAGTAGCATTTTGGCAGTTTGGATCACAGCATGCCAGTGCATCTCTGCGTAATTTTACAGCCTGCAGCTGAGTATCTGTGCTTGCTGTGTATTTATTGATGTCCTCATTAGTAACTTTAGACCAATCAAGTTTGACTGTAAGATCATCATTTTCTTTAGTCACAAGAGATGGTATATTTGCCACATTTAAAGAGAAGACTACTGGTATGTTATCTGAAGTAGCCAAAATATACAGGATATCTAAGTCAGACAACTGTCAGACAACTCTTGCAGTAAGAAATATTTATTTCCACATACTTAATATTCACATTCTTTAAGTTGGCATTCACATATTTTTGTTTTGGCATAAGGCTCCCTTCAATTCCATGAGACAATTTCCATAAAACTTTTGGGTAACAAAATCCCCCTTAATGGAGCCCACAGGCGGAAGCCGGGGAGGAGGGAGGGGCAACGAATGTAGCGCTGAAGGTAAGAAAGAGAATGAACAACTGCACACCTGGACTTAAATAGGACGCTGAGCAGCTGAGTTAATTAACTGACCCGCCCTAGGTTAGTTACCTGTAAAACACGGCCGAGTGTCTGCCAGAAATCGCGACGGGGTCGCTTATTTTTCAGAGAAGCATGAGTACCCGCAGTACAGATACAGCGGACCAGCCATGAGGTGGAATGCCAGGCATCACTGATAAAGATTTGATTGTTTTTTCCTAAATTTTTGAAATTTTCATGCAGAAAGCATTTTACTAGTCGCTCCTTAAGTGCATCTTAAAGTTTGCAATTCAATGTGTTGTGAAATGATTGCTGTCTCGCTGCGTTCCTGCAGAGATGACATGTTTCTGCTGCACATTTGAAACTTGAAGCACCACTGCTTGGTGAAGTGGTTTTTGCGATGCAGTTTTTGTTTTTTTATAAATATAATCTTGCTACATGTGTGTTGCTATTTAAATTTGCAACAACTATGTTTTTTGAAGTGGTTGTGCAGAACACTACAGAACCCTTTGCTTGCTTTGCGGAAACACCACCCTTTCATTAGTTTGGTAGAGTATGAAAGAATGTTTCAGATGCCCTCTTAGAACAGTTAAAGCTTCATTTTTAGAGAGTTTGAGGCCTAAATATTGACTCCCACTTTGATCATGGTGACCACTTTACACAATCATCTGACCAGTGCTCTCTTTATATTTAAGGCCATGTGTTTGTTCAAGCATTTGAATCAAGGTTGGAGACCTTGGGCCTGTTCCAATCTAGAGACACCTGATGCAAGTAATCAGCTGTTCTGTTGTTCACCTTTTGGCATATTCCTTCCAGGGCCGCCACAATGAATCAGCTTTCACTGATTTGCACAGGTGGTTTGGCAAAGAATTATGCCCTTCCTGACACAACCCTGTATTTCATCCGGGCTGGGGGCCGGCACAGGGGGACCCAGACTTGGGTGCCTACATAGTTAGGATGTAGCATGAAGGGTCTTGCCCAAGGACCCACACTGGAAGAAGCTCATAGCACCCCCCGAGGATTGAACCCTGATATCCCATGCGCCAGTCCGATACCCAGCCAACAGAGCCGTCCAGCCACTTAGGTAATCAACATTTGAGAAAACACCCCTGATTTTAACTTTCCAATATTTTTTCTCTTTATGTCTTTTGAGAAAACCATGGAGTGCATGGATACATCCTCAAAGAATCATGGATCATCATGGAGATGATCCCAATCCCTACCAACATTTGAGGATCGTGCCCACATTGGTTTTTCTTTGGTTCAAATCAGGATCTGTTTTCAGGTTTTGGGTTTTTCCTGCTGTCAGTCTCACTTGTGACAGCAGGAAGATGGATGGATGGATGGATGGATGGATGGATGGATGGATGGATGGATGGATGGATGGATGGACAGTCTCACTTGGTTTTTATTTCATAATCACCCGCAGCTCTTTCTTTTTTATGTTATTAGTCTTCAAACTATTTGAGTCCATGTTTTTTCTGTGGTCATAATGTGTTTGTCTGTTTCTCCCTCATTTGTCGGTTTTGTCATGTCTAACTTTAATTTTTTAAGGAAACAGCAACAACCTTCAGTCTAGTTTAACTTGAATTGATGCTGTGTCTGTTATTCCCATTGCAAATTCCCATTTAATTTATTTAATATCTAGAGCCCTTCTAGCAGACCCTTAGCTGACTTTTACATTAGGAACATTACATTAGCCTGCCAATACCAGGGAGGATGTTGTGGGCTACTGGACCAGGCCAAACATAGCTGTTGATGTGGCACGTGGAATACTTTCTCATGCAGTTCATGTGGTTCATGAGCTGCACCTACAACTTCCAACTAGCCAAATAAACAGTGTAATTTCCTAGAACAGTGAGTCAGCTTTCTTGGTCATATCATTGATGGTTATAAAGTGAAAGTTATCAGTAACATCACTGCTTAAGGTCTTGCAGGGAGAAGTCCTCAGAGGAATCAATTTGTAGTTACTACCAAATTCACAAGTTCAGAAGGAAATTACTCTAAAATAAAACGCAACCGGGTTATCAGGAAAGTATCTGTTTGTATAACTGTAAAAAAAAAAAAACCTGTGTATGTCAATATTTGGATGTTCCTGATCAAATGACATGAGTTAAATCAACATTTAACGTTGAGTATTTATTGCACATCAACAGATGGTAAAAGGTTTTTCCTGCACTTCAAGTATTGTTTTTTTAACAATAGGAAACAGTTAAAGATTATGAATCGTTTTTAACTTTTTTTACCAAATAAATCAAACTAACTTGAAACAACTGTAAAAGTAAACAACCTGAATTTTCTAAGAATTTTGTTCTCAACAAAAGTAAAGATTTTTAACAAAGTGGGTCTAAATAAATGTAAATAAATTAAAGATAATTGGTCTGGTTTACATCCACATTTAATTGAACTGTTTTTTAAACAGTTTAACATTATGAAATGTCCTTGCAGGAACTGTGGCTAATTAAATACATCAAATGTCTAGAAGTAGTTCTCATGTCTCCACAATTTTCCATTGGGCTTTTTTGTTTCTGCATCAATAATGTCCTTATCTAAAATGACCATATTACAAACACAGCTTCTGACTAAGTAATCATTTCTTCCAAACTGTTCCTCTATTGCACGGTCTTTGTTTTGATTGACTGCTGGATAGAGGAGAAAAGGCAGATCACCAAGGACAACGAGTCAACCGACATTGTTCCTAAACTGACTCCTGCAGGTCTGACAGTGGAGTGTAAAACTACGTTAGAACAGTTGAAAGCTGATGTTGAAATGGGTCAAATGTCCTCGCTCATCCAAAATGTCATCTTTTTGGTTGAGGCTCCTCTTGGGGGTTTTGGTGAAGGGCTTTTACAAATGCTGAAAGGTCAATCCTTGGCTAAACCTGTTGCTTTTACAAGCTAGACATTCGGCACATCACAAAAGAAATATATCTTTCACAGACGTGAATTTATTGTTTGAAGTTCAGCCACTGGCTTTAGGGGTGTAGTTTTACTGCCTGGACTGATAGTCATCTTCTAACCTACCTACTTACCAAGACAAACTTCAAGCATGTGAGTTCGCAGAGCTCAGAACTCAGCGTATGCAATTGGCCTGAAAAGCTCTCCTGGCAAAAGGACTATGACTGATTCTTTTGCAATCTTTACTGGACCGAAGCCTGTAACCCTTGTGCTATCCTAGGCAGTTTAACATTGGGAGTTGGGTCATCTAGACCCACTAGACAGTGCGGTAAACCTTTTTTCTTCAATGATTTGTGATCTTCACTGGTGTCCATGGATTACATGAAATCTCTCCACCTTTATCCACCTTTGTCATGGTAGGGAGAACACGTCAATGTAAGGGTGGGGTCATCTAAGATAGCACATGGGTTAAGGATCCGCGATCTTTCCTGATCCAGGAAGCCAACAAAGTTGAAGAAGACTCTGTGCAGGACATGTTTCATACTATGTTCACACTTGGGATAGGACACAACAATCTAGGAAATGCATTCTTGAGCATGCTTTCAGCATACAGCGTTCACACTGGACTGTCACTACCCATTACTATCACATGAACTCACAGTTGGAAGAAGTTTGGCGCAAAACATGAAGTGGTGGAAATTTAGCAAATCTTGCTTCAAGCTTTTCTTTTTTCCACAGCTTATTCCGCTGGTTTAACCCTTGTGCTATCCTAGGCAGTTTGACATTGGGAGTTGGGTCATCTAGACCCACTAGACCAGTGGTCCCCAACCTTTTTGTCACCCCAGACCGGTACAACGCAAGGCACGTTTACCGCGGACCGGTGGGGGTGGGGGGAGGGGGGGTTGAGGTGCAATGCAAGGTGTGTATCAGGTGATGTTTAGTGTCGTGACTTTGACGTGCGTTAAGTGTGACAGATGTAACAGAGAGAATCCGGTCACTTTTCAAAATAAAACGTTTTTTTCTAAAAAAAAACAATAAAATGGAAATTATTTTTTCTTTCTGTGCGTCCCGGTGCCAAAATTTCCCTGGTGGTTGGGGACCACTGCACTAGACGGTGCTCTGAACCTTTTTTCTTCAATGATTTGTGATCTTCACTGGTGTCCATGGATTACATGAAATCCTCTCTACCTTTATCCACCTTTGTCATGGTAGGAAGAACATGTCAATGATCATCTTGACCCCATAGGATAGCACAAGAGTTAACATTCAATGACGGTCAGTCGCCAGGTGTTTTGTACGAAGAGCCCAAAGATGGTCATAAAAACCTGCGTAGCAATTCCACTTGAAGGAATGTTTCTGATGCTGGTGTGAACGTATAGCATTAGTCATACCAAAGAAAGCTTGCAAAGTGTTCAGTACCCAAAGAGATCTCTGCAATAGAGCAGATTAAGAGTGTTTGTCAGACACACATTGACTGAGCTGATGTAGCAGAACTGTGAGCCCTTGGGTTAGCCCAGCAGACCCAACTTGATCCATCTACTTTAAATAAAAGATAAAACTGAATTAAGAACTGTCATGTCTCGTCAAGTTCCTGTCAGTCTCTGTTGTCTCGTGTTTAACTTCCTGTTTTATTTTGTAGGTTTAAATCACCTCTCGTTTCAGTCCTTCCTCTCCCTTCCCTTGTCTGTTTCCCCACAGCTGAGCCTGCCTCATCATCCCTGATCGTTTCCACCTGTGCTTCCCCTCCTCATGTATTTATAGCCAGAGTTTCCCTGTGTCCTGTGCCTGATTGTCTTGTTTTCTCCTTGACAAAGCCAAGCCAAGTATATCAAGGTTTAAGAAATTAAAACAATCTAAAACTCTGCATCTGAGTCCAGCCCTGTGTCCTGCCTTGTGTCAAGAACAGGAGGCCTATATGCCTCAAAAAACACTAAAGAAAGAAAAAAAGGAGGCTAAATTTAAATCTGTCAGTTTAAAATAATAAACACCTGGTAAGAATGCATGACAAATGATCAATAATAAAACATGGATTTTGAAAACTTAATTTTGTCGACAAAAACACTTCTCGACAGACAGTAATTGTCTTGGGGGGGGGGGGACAAAATGGGAAATGGCATATACTCATATGGCGCTTTTCTACCTTCCTCGAACGCTCACAGTCCCATTCACCCACTGATGGCAACTCAGCTGCCGAACACTGGCGTCAACCTTCCACCAGAGGCAAGTTGGCGTTTAGTGTCTTGCCCAAGGCCACTTGGACATATGGACGGGCAAAGCGGGAATTGAACCTGCAATCTTTTGATCTCAATTTGAGTTGAGATCTTTTGCAAAGCTCAAATTATTGAACCGGTTTTGAATAAAAACTATATAAAAAATGAATGCTTATTTTTTTAATAAAGTTAATCTTTTCTTATGAGTTTCTCACACGTTTTAGGACATATTTGATGAAGTAAATTAGTATCCTTGAAAATCCATGACTGGTATAGAAAAAAACAGATTTATTTTTCCACAGCATGCAAATTTAAGAAGGCCTCTGTGTGTTGAAGGTACATTATTTAAGTCAAAAACGCTGGTAATTTTCTATGAGTCTATGAGGAGGATTTTGACAACTAATGAAATGAAATTAAAGATTGAATTAAAAGAATATTCCAGTTCACACAAGGTTTCACTCCAGCGCTGAAGTTATCAGGCTTTTCAAGGCCACACAGACCTGACGGCTAATTAAAGTGAAGGGTTTGTTTATTGCTGCTCAGTGATTATCAGTCTTCTGCTCTCCTGGCTCTAAACTATTGTCCGATAACTATCTAACGCTCATATCTTATTTACAAGTTTTTTTCTTATTCTTTCTGACTTAATGCCATATGAACCTCAGGAGTCCTGCCAACACAGAAGCAGTCGAACAACTTCCACATTTTTATCTGATAACACCCGGATGTAGCCAGCGTTTGGTTTTGGCTTTTCCTTTTATAGTTCTAAAACAAATAAATAAAAACCTAGTGATGTCCTAATCTGTCCCATCTGCTGTGGGTCAGCTTTCACAAAAAATCAGGCTTCAGACCGTCATGGAGCACGAGTAGGGTCAGCCTGCGTGACAGAAAAATGGTCTCCACGGTAACAGGCTGACATCTCGGTCACCGGTAAATTGTTGAATTCATTATTATTTTTTCTTTATTTCCCATCTATCCCAATTAAGCTTACTTGCAATTACCAATTGCTGGAGTCAATCATATTTATCATTTAATTTAAATACATTATTTTAAGTTCAGCTCAGTTCAACTTTTTATTTGATACGTTTACCTGAATTAATATAAATATTCATAACGTTTATGCAAATGAGATGCATTAAAAAACAGCAAATTTACTAATATTTTGTTAATAGAACAGGTTTAAATTAAAGTTCTTCAATTACGGAACTGCATTATGATGATAACTGCAAGAGAATCTGCTGCTTCAGTAGGATGTTTATTGATACAATTTTATTTTGAAAGGAACTTGCATGTGCTGCTGTCAAAGTAAAAGAAGTCCAAATTGTTTAATAGCCTTATAAAATATAAGACTGCTATCATTGAATTATTATAAATATTTTAAAGCTATATAAGTAAAGAGCTTCATGGCCACAAAAACATAAAGTGCATTTTTATGAAGAGGGTAGTGAGAGTTTGCATTTTTCTCACTGGACCAAATGGTTCTTTAAGTGTTAAAGCATACAGACTCTTGGTTTAACAGTTGTTTTCATAATATAATTAAAAGTGCACTCTTTATACAAAGGGACCTCACTATTAACTTAGAGGGATATGGAAGTGCAATATTTATAATGAATCTATATCAAACTTTAACATCATGTCCACACATGTTAAATAAAGTTAGAATTGATATTTCCAAAATAATTTAAGCTCAGTTGTTGGTGGAAAATCTGAATTTGATATTATTCTGATCCAGATCTATCAATCCTCCCTGTGATTATTTCCATGATGAAATGAATAAACCTAAAGCTAAACCTAAAGTCTATGCAAAGACCAAGTGTGCATCAATGCTCAGTAGATTGGCTTATATAAGCCACGATGCATTGCGTTTGAACAGTTTTTGTAAAAGAAATGTACGGGTATTTAAATGCATTTTTTAACAAACCATCACAGTTGATTCATAAATAGTCGTCATAAACCGCTCATCAATTAGATTTTCACTAGATTGTCATCGGTGACATGATGTAACTTGTGCTATCCTATGACCCCACCCTTACATTGACGTGTTCTCCCTACCATGACAAAGGTGGATAAAGGTGAAAAGATTTCATGTAATCCATGGACACCAGTGAAGATCACAAATCATAGAAGAAAAAAGGTTCAGCGCACTGTCTAGTGGGTCTAGATGACCCAACTCCCAATGTTAAAGTGCCTAGGATAGCACAAGGGTTACAAAAGATTAGCCTAGATTAGCAAATATAGACCACAGTGCATTGTGAACAATTTTTAAAAAAAGGATGTAAATTATTATTAGATTATTATTTTGTATCCTCCAAGTTTTAATCATCAAAACACAATGGATTGATAAATAATCTTTGTAAAATGTATCAGGTTTTTACTTAGGCCAATGGCTGACATCAGGTTTGGTTTAACCCCTTTATATTATATGTCACTAGTTTGTACCTTTAAATTCAGTACTCCACTCAATTTAGCATCACTTTGAACACATGTTTTTATGCAATTGGAATTAAATTCAGGCATGAAAAGGTTTAAAGTGCGTTTGGATTGCATTCGATTTCAGGGAACTCCATGGTCCTGTACAATATAGTCTTTTAGTGAGTAGGAAGGGAATAAAGTGTCTGGTTCTCAGTTCATCATTGAAGGTCATCATTTTTTTTGTTGTCCTTTTGTTGTTCCCTTAGTTTTTTTTGTTCACATTTAAGTTTATTAAATGTTGACATTTCTGCCACAAATCTAGTCTCCTGCATTATTGGGTCTAACACCACCAGTTCCTGACATTAAGACTTTTGAGGAGTTCTCAGAGGAGAGAAGATGTTTCTCCTGTTTTGATCTTACTCAACCAAGAGACTTGGCTCTAGCTACCTGTTTAATTTTTAAACCTTTTTGTTTGTCTATGGTTTAAAATGATTTGCCTGACTTCTTTGAATTGTGGGATTTTCAGCTGAACGGCTCCATCTTTAGCCAATTTTCTGCCAATAAATCCCAGGGGAGCTTCCGCACTATCCCTTTTTATATAACTCTTCAAAAACCCATTTTCACGGGTGTCAGGCACAACAAGTGCAATACTTTTGTTGATGTGTTTTCTTTTTTCCCCCTGTTGTCACATTGTATGTATTTAAACGTCAAAAATGTATTATTTGTTCAGTAGTTGCATCTATAAAAAAAGTTGACAAAATCCCGGCCCAGGTCTGCTGTGGTGGCGAGGTGGAGTGGTCAACCTCTGGACGGAAGGTCACAGGTTTGGTTCCTGCCCCTCCCGCCCATGCGTGGAAGCGTCCTTGGTCAAGACACTGCACCTCACACTGCTATTGGTGGTTATAGGTTGGATGCAGGCGGTGGAGCCGCCATCAGTGTGTGAATGGGTGAATGGGACTGTGACTTTAAAGCACCTTAAACCTTCAGGGAAGATATAAATATGGTAACTTTTTCTTTTACAGTACAGTACTTACAGTGTACTTAAGTGGTATTTACATGGTACTTATAGTGTAACTACTGGGTACTTTCAGGGTACTTACATGGTACTTTTTATGGAATTTACTGGGTACTTACCATTTGGTTTTCCTTATCAGTGTATTCAACAAAGTGCTCCTATGTGAGAAATTCCCTGCTAGATTTATCAAACACATAACCTTTCACCTTGAAACAGGTGACACAAACACTTGTCCGCATCGGGGCGACTTTGCTATAGCTTTTTATGCAGCAGAGCAGGCGAAAATCAAACTTCATTCCATGAAGGTAAAAGAGGTTTCCCACTAAAACAATGCAGGACTACTTCACTGGGATCTGGTTCAAATTCACAGCTTTCTCATAACACACAATCTGCACTGGCTAGAGCCAGATGGTTTCTCCTTTTACTGTACTGCACTCACAGTCCTGGGCAGAGATGCCACTGGGTATTGGTGCTGGGCATTGTTTTTATTGGTTGGCCATTTACTAATAAATACAGACAGACATGCGGGCCAACATTTATTTTTTCCCATCATGATAGAACACAACAACCACACTGGGCAAACGGTCACATATATTAGTTTTTGTTTATGTCCATGTTGGCACGACTTGATAACACAAGTGTGTGGAAAGGCTTGTTTTCATGTTATAGGTTGAGATTTGCCCAAAAGTGACCTGAGAGATGCCGGGAATTACAGATTACTGAGAAATGAACTATAGTGAACCTGCTGATGTCACTGTCACGTGACATTCATTAATGTTTGAAAACAACACTCTGGATGACGGATGAAGTATGAGACAGACCGAAAGTTTGCAAAGTGATCAATACTTAACTTGTTCAAGGAGGCCTGAACAATTAATGCTCTATTCATTGTCATAGGGGAATGCTCCTTTTTAGTGGTTGATGTAAAGCTCTGGAAGTCACTGTTCATCACTGAACTGCAGCTATTTTAGACAAAACGAGAAGAATTCTTCAGAATAACTTTTTATGCTTCTAATTTTTCTTAAGTTTCTGGGTTTATGATTGTTCACTTCTGAAACATTTCACGTTGTTCAATCGTTTGTTGTTGTCTGTGAGCTCGAGCTTTAATACATTTTGATTGATTAATATCAGTTCTGGAAACATGTCAGATGTATGATGGGAAGGAGTTCTTATTGCACATTATCACACATTTCTGCTTGTCTGAAAGTCTTCAAAGATTGGAGGAAAACATCTCCAACTCAATCTTGTATAGCCATTGTGCCATCCTAGGCACTTTAACATTGGGAGTTGGGTCATCTAGACCCACTAGACAGTGCTCTGAACCTTTTTTCTTCAATGATTTGTGATCTTCACTGGTGTCCATGGATTACATGAAATCTTTCCACCTTTATCCACCTTTGTTATGGTAGGGAGAACAGATAAATGTGAGGGTGGGGTCATCTAAGATAGCACAAGGGATAGACAGGCGTTCTGATCTTTCTACCAAGCTGTCTGCACAGCTTTCATCACCATCTTCAGTTATTGTCCCTTCAAGAAAACTGGGATTCAGCACCGACAACCTGCAAGTGCAAAACGACCAAGGACCAGGCCACTGGATGAGAAGATTGGGTGAGAAGCTTTAGATCGAAAAGGTAAAATCAATTCCTTAAACCAATAATCCAAAACTCAGAGGTAATACTACCATGAGGAGCAACAGTTCAAATTGTTCCGACGCAATAAATACCAGTCTAGAGCTCCTCCATGTGGAGAGGAGGCAGAACTGAACTAGAAGGGGGCACAATATTCTACAAGGAAATGAGACATAACTCAAACTCAGACTTCAAACTACACAACAAGCTGAACTACACAGAAGAAAAAACATCTTTCACTTTACTGCTCAACATAACAGGCTCTTGTATTCAATTCCCTTAATTACCACAGCGGATTCAAACAGCGCCACTAGCTGGACAATCAAACCAAATGATTCAAAATGCAGCTACACCTCAGAGATGACAAGCCACTGTTCTAACATCTGCGCTGCCTCACTGCTGCTGCTAGAACTGATCTCAACGTATTAGAAAATCTGGAGATTTTTCCTCCAAAAAATGCACAGAGGCGTAAAGGTCACAGTTCAACTTATGCAAGGTTATATCTTTTTTCATCAATCCAAATGAAAATAAAATAAAAAACAGACAAAGTTGATAATCAAAAGGATCGTGTTTACACAGGAAATTCAATAAATCAATTGAACAATAGTTTTCTTATGAGAGAACGGGTTTTGTGCCTTTTAGTGCACCAAACACAGGGTAAAAACACCAGGACCTTTTGAGAAAATACTATTAAATTCAGAGAAATGTATTCTGGAGAGGGCTGCATGGTTGGCGCTCTTGCTTCACTGTGAGAAGACCTTCGTTTGAATCCCAGCAGGGTCTCGTTTGTGTGGAGCTTGCTTGTTCTCCTCGCGCCTGCATGGGTTTTTCTATAGGCACTCTGGCTTCCTCCCATGGTCCAAAAACAGGCTTCAAAGGTTAACTGCTCCTAAATTGTCTTTTCAAAAAGCATGCAATTGTGCAGCCTAGCAACAGACTTGCTCAGGGGGAAATGCTGCCTTCACCCAACAGTTGGTGGGTTGGCTCCAGCAACCCTAAGGGAATTCAGTGGGTTCAGAAGATAGATGGATGGGAATTTCCACTTCTGTTCAGTTTGAATACTAGTTAATTCAATATAATAAATCACAAAATAATTGAATTTTTTTTGTAATGCAGGTTTAAAAAATACATTTAATGAACTACTTTAAAAAAATCCAATTAAATCTTTAATTTGTAATATTAAATTAAATTAACTCAGGAGTTTTGCACTCAGCCCCATTCTAAATTTTGGGTTGTACAAAGACCTATTTGTCAGGATTGCTTAACCTGTCAGCTAAACTAACAATCCAACTGTAATTTTGAATTAATAAGTAAATCTTGAAAGGATTAGTCCATGACTCCCCCACAAAGTTTGCATAATGAACAGGTATGTGGTTGTACGGCATGTACCGCCTAGCCTGGTACCATTTCTGTATGGGGGGTTTGGTCAGTTGTCCTAATAGATCAGCGCCGACGCACATTGCTTTTTCCAATCACCTGCAGACAAGATGGCGCCTGACATCATCGACCAGAAGTTGAAATTATACAATTGACCCTAACCCAAACCCTAACTCAAAAGTGTTTAAAATTGTTTCCTATAGCTTAAAATGGGGGGAAAAAGGTAACTGTTAGGGTCGCCAGTTAAAATAAAGGTATCAAGGACTTCCAGTTCTGGCCGTTGATGTCTACAACCAGGTTCTCTTGATTTTTTCTGTTTTTCTGAAGAAACCAAGAAGAACTTCCAAATCAGTCCAATGGCTTCTTGGTCAAAATGTTTGTGTAATTTGATAAATAATGAATGAACCTCATAAGCTGAATGTCCCCCTACCTTTAACAAAGACGCCTTGGTTGGGGTGAGTTGTGAAAATAAAATGTCACCATTTCTAAATACTGTACTTTTTAATTTCATTTTTAGTAATCCTGGAGTTTGTTATTTCCTTGTTGCCATGACACCAAGCAACATATTTTCTTACATGGCAAGCAATTTTGTCGGCCTAAATCCATCAGAAGTACTTTAAACTTTTGAAAGTTAATTAAAATTTAACTTGACCACACTGATCGATGTAAACTAAATTGCACTCATATTAAACTGAGACAGCCAAATCAATGAAATGCTGCTAATAGTTCAAACACAGTTCAAACATGTTGAAATGTTTCTGCGGACTGCAGTGGTTCCTGCCATAGACGGAATAAAGATCCAGTTCAAGGCCTAATTTGGAGCAGCTGCATGAGTTGCAGTTGGGAAAATGTAGATTAGAAATAATTAAGAAAAACTATGTTAGCAAGGGAGACGGTATTTAATTCAGCATGTCTGCTTGTAATTGGAACAAGAAAAGAGAAGAAAGAACTAAATGAACCGATTTTTTTCCTTTGTGATCAATACTGAAGCAAAGAAAAGGTAGATTTTTTTTACCACAAGTCTGAGGACACAAAGAGTGGCATTTCTTATTACTTTATAGTTCTGCCTCACTTCAAATTCAATATTTTTTCACCTGAAACAAACAAAAAAAATTCCTGTACAAGGTGCACATGCAGCTTTTTCTAAAAATGGTGCAAAGGTCTGACTGCTGTATAATTCTCAGATAAAAACTGACAACTAATACGAAAGCTACTTGTTATCCCCTAACCTTGACCTTGACCTTCGACTACATAAATCCAAGATAATACCTGCAGCTTTCTATCAGCATTTCAGCAGCTCAGATTAATCCCAATGATAGAAAAGTGGAACTACAGTAACTACAGGTTGGTGTAGTTCCACTGGAACAACAGCAACCTTCAGACATCTGCAAAGATTCAAAATTCAAGTATTAATGATCAAACTTGATGTTTAAACAGATTCTCTTTAGACGTTTCATTTCAACCCTTGTGCTATCCTAGGCACTTTAACATTGGGAGTTGGGTCATCTAGACCCACTAGACAGTGCGCTGAACCTTTTTTCTTCAATAATTTGTGATCTTCACTGGTGTCCATGGATTCATGAAATTCTCTCCACCTTTATCCACCTTTTTGTCATGGTTTGAAGAACACGTCAATGTAAGGGTGGGGTCATAGGATAGCACAAGGGTTAAGTAAATCTGTGCTTTTTTTTTCTGCAGCAGTCCTGAGTCGGCTCATGAATCCCAGTGACTGCAGCTATTGAGAAAGAAAGATTTTTGGTTAAATATACTGATAATTGCACAACTTGTCTGACCCATGTCAGACTTTCAAGCAGCTCTCTGAATGACACAAATTTCTCAGAAATGGCCATGACTGACAGCCAATGAAATGCTGTCTACTATTTAGCACAACCTTTAAAGGAGTGGAAGATCATTTTTAGTCAACTTTGATGGGTTCTGCTGGATCCCTAAAAAAAAACACCTTGGAGGGACACTCCGGTGCTGACTTCTCAGAGATCGCAGGAAGCTGTCAAACACTAAAGTCTAGAGAGTAATTTCCCAAACTGTATTTTTGGTAATCTGATGGCCAAAGAAGTGTTTACTTGTGTGATACCCAGTTCTAAAGTCCAGAACCAACAAATTTCAATTAAAGTCAATAATATCAAAAGAGTGGAGAATCTTTCATTCAACTACCTTCAGGAGATATGTCTCCATCTTAGGTTTGAATAAGGTTTAAATTTTTGCTCATTTCTCTTTTAAGAAATATTTTCTGAACATCGGCAGATGCTTACTAGAAATTATTCTCTGGGTTGTGGGTGGGACCACCTCCTTTCCTTCCTGTCACCGAGAGCTCTGTTGGCTCGCTCCTGCGCAAGCTTATAGCCCCAACCTAACATTAGCAGCGCAAAAAAGAAAAATATCGAACAATATTGGAGCTACCCAGCCTTACCGTTTATGAGCCAGATCAGACGAGGAAAGCAAAGACCCATATGAGGCTGTGAGGAGGAGAAGTGGAGTAGTGATACTTTGGCCCATCCATGTCAGTCTCTGCATCACAAACCTGATTTTTTTTTTTTTATGTGCTCCTGATCCATGATGATTTGATTAACCCTTTAACACCTGAATAACACAAGCTCTTTGACATAGCGTCACTCTGTGACAATTTCTGTGATCAACATGAATCTGCTGAGTCTACGGTGAGAATATCGGCTTTTCATATCGGCCTTGCAGCAATTTACAAAATTTATGTTTGTAATCGGCACAAAGAAACTCTTCTCCAAGACAGAATCGGCTGATTTACGTTAATAGTGTAAGCACTTTGATAATGTTAAAGGGACTAAAGATCGCGTCGTCTTACTTAGCTGCAAAAATAACTCTTATTACAGAAAAGATTCATTCTTTAGTGTGCCAAAGGTAATATATTATGATTTACACGGATATTGATTACTATAAAAGGCTTTAGAATAGCATGATATAGGCCCTTTAAGAGATGCATGTCAGCACAAAGCTGCTTTTACCTGCTTCTACAGAGGTAAATCTTTTTATTCAGTCCTTCAATGAGGCTGTTTGGCTTCACATATTTGGTCATTGTTGTCATTACCTTGAATCATATGGAACTGCGTCTGCACAGAACATAAACCCAAGAATTTCTCCATTTCCAGTTATTGGTTAAGTGGAAACTTCTTTTTGGTACACAACACTACTTCTTTAAAACCTTCTAGCCTCATCTGAGCAACTTTGGTTTAGAGGTGGAGCAGTCGTCTGGGTTGGTGGTTCAATTCCTGGCTAGTCCAGCTCCATTGGACAAAACACAACCCTCAGTCACCTCCGGGGGAGCACAGTTATTTAACATTTTTGGTCGGTTGAGAATTACGCAGTTTATGCCTATTTATCGTAATTTATCTGCAAATATTATGAAATCTTGCGCAATTGTGTGGGATTTTTGTAAGATGCTTACGCAAATATGTGGCTTTCTATGACCATTCCACATATAACAGACTTTTTTGCTTGTACCACCGATTCATTTTTTTATATCGCGTATACAGTGCAAATATCAAGTTAATATTTTGTAATTGATGGACAAATCACTAAGGCATTGCATATAAATACTATAATTACACGTGGTTCGTGTTCTACATTGATTTTTTTTTACTTGTCCTGTCCAATAGCTGAACAAACAAATGAGAGCTGAAGGCCTCTTGTGTTGGGTTTTACTGTCACAACATGGGGTCATTAATCTTCTGACACACAAGTTGTATATTTGAATAAATCCCTTTTGTAAATTAGAATAAACTTTGTTCATATTAATTATATTTATAAAAGTTTTTGTTGGACCGGACGGAAAAGAAAAGAGGGGAAGAAGAGAGAGAGATGTTGGGGGGGGGGGAGTAGGGGGATTATGGAACGGGGGGTAAAATCACGAAGTAGCATAAAGCAACAAGTTGCTGGATGTTTATAATTATTACTGTCAGGTTTAGATGTAATACATATCTTAAAGAGGCGGGGCCTGTCCACACAATCAAATGTTATAAACAAACCTGTTGCCTTCAAAAATGCTCACATACAAACACGTAAACTTGTACATAATAATAATTATTGAAATATTTCATTCAGTCACACAAACTATTTGTGCAAAGGTGAGATGGCACCTGTGCTCAAGTGAGTGTTTATGTTCTTCTGAGATGGATGATGGGATGTAAAAAGAAAGAGGGAGAATGCCCAATCATTCCCACACCCAGCAACCCCCCCCCCCATAGCAGCAGCGGCAGCCAGAAACCCCCAACACCCGAACGGTGGCAGATAGAGAACAACTGCTTCAAATCTGCCACCCAGGCCAGGGCCAGCAGGACCTCCACAGAGGCCCCCAATGCCAGAGAGCAGGGAGGCATGGGGGGACAGAGATTGCAAGCTCCAGCCCGACCTGAAGAATTAGCCCAGAGAGAGCACCCCCAGCCCCAGACGAGCAGCCCACCACCACCCAGGAGTTCTGAGCATCCCTCCACCCCAACCCCAGTCATGAGCCAGGGTCCCCCAAGGGAGACCCTCCCCACGCTCCAGGCAGCCACCCACCCGGCCCACGGTTGGTCCAGGAGAGAAAAAGGCAGGGCCCGACCATCACCCAAGAGACCCAAGAGAATTGGGGGTCCCCAGGGAGTGTTGTAAATATGCCCCCACCAGGCAGACCCACACTTGGAATTATGGAGAAGGCCGACTCTGAAGGGCAAGGACCAGAACCCGTACCCCAGGGACACATATTCTACGTTGATTTACGTGTTTTTTGTTTGGTTTATTTGTACTTCTTCCATGGTTTTAACATGGTACATTCGTGATATATCTGTGAAAATTTAACGTAAAGACCACAACTTTTCTCCCTTTTTCCACGTATATTCACATATGACCAATTTTCTTCAGTGGAAAATGCTCAAAATGTAAGAAGTGGCTGTGTGACACGGTCCTTAGTTGACTCCAGTCAGCTTTTGTGAGGCTCGTTCTAAATTTCCAAATAAAAACTTTTTTAAAATGTTATCTAACGTTTGATAAATCTAACTGCTCACACTAAACGGATCTACTTGCATCTTCTCCTTCCAGGTTTAGGTGTGTTCTGCCAGAAATCCCTTAACCTAATATTAATTTATGCCAAATGTGCCTATTTAACAGATGCAATCTGGAATATGTTTTTAGGGCAGGCTGCCAAGTTTGCACTTTTTTTACACAGATCATCTTAGCAACTTTGGCTCTATGGGTGCAACCAAACTACGCCTTGGTGATCGCACGTTTCATGCATCTAAGGAAAAATTGACCAATTAGTGACCAACTTGAACTTGGGGGGGGGGCGGTTTTGCTCGTGCTGGTTTGTGGCACCTTCCATCCGTGAAACCAGGGTTCAAATCCAGGCTGCTCCCTATTCCCTTCTCTGCTGCTGTGCCGGTCCCAAGCCCGGTTGGATTGAGAGGGTTCCATCAGGAAGGGCATCCAGCGTAAAAACATTGCCAAGTTAACCATGCAACTCATCCTCAAGGGAGGGTTGTTTCGCTGTGGCAACCCCTGATAGGAGAAGCTGAAAGTGAAAGAAGAAGTGACCAACCTGAACACACAAAATAGCTCAAAATTGGGAATTGACCACAATGTCTCAGTGCACAAGTTTGATACTATAATAACTCCTAACCTGCTGTACATTTCTTAGTCAGGGCCACCTTACTGTGGAGCTGAACCTCAAACAAAAGAAAAAGGGTTGTAAAAGCTGTATTTTCTGCCGATCCCTTCATTGTGCAGCACATGTCTCTGCTATCAGGTACTGACTCTCATCCCAACCCAACTGATTCAAACCTCCTGGAACTTCTCTGTGCTTGAGAAGTATTTAAAGTTGTGAAGGATGAGATCAAAATATTTTTCATGTTGGCTTTTCCCCAGATACTTTGTTGGCTGAGCTGCTTATCAGCAGGTTTGCAGACGCACGTGTGTGTGTGTATCCAAGCGTGTGTCTGTGTTTGTCCATTTTGTTTGCAGACCGATGGGCGAACAGCCAAACCCCCCACCCTCCAATTTTGGTTGTAGCTCAATCTCAGTGATTCTGTGTCAAGATGAACTCACTCACCGGATACTTGTGAAAGGGTCACTCATGAGGATCACTGTTAAATCTCATGAAAAAAGACTCAGAGACCATATGACACTATGAAGAAACGTCAAGTTAGCATTAAAAAATCTGGCTCAGAGAAGCTGAGGAACCACCAGTGCAGCTTGTGAAAAAGATACATTTATCCCTTGTGCTATCTTAGATGACCCCACCCTTACATTGACGTGTTCTCCCTACCATGACAAAAGTGGATAAAGGTGGACAGATTTCATGTAATCCATGGACACCAGTGAAGATCACAAATCATTGAAGAAAAAAGGTCCAGAGCACTGTCTAGTGGGTCTAGATGACCCAACTCCCAATGTTAAAGTGCCTAGGATAGCACAAGAGTTAACATACATTCAAATTACCATGAAGACATAAGAAAAATGGCTCTCTATAAGGACGACCCCCACTGATTTTACCATACGCCAAAGAACATTCTGGTGAGGAATCTAAACAACATTTAGGGGTGGATCCTAAATGTTTGCCAGACTTGTACAAGTGGATGGGTGGAAATTGAGAACACGGCTGCACCTCCTGGTGGAGGTGCAAAGGAAGCGAGCGACGAATTAGAAGAACTGGTTTGAGCATGGATTAATGAGCAAAGACAGAAAATGATCTCCAGTTAAATGATCTGCATGAAAGCGAAAAGGATTTTTGATACAGAGATTGATGCTTCAAAGAGAAAAGACAGCCAGTGCTGATCAGAACATAAAACAATATTCTGATCATTTCAATAAATCCTGAACTGTTCTTGTTATTGTCTGCATTTTGTGTCCAAATTTCACAGCATAATGAACCCATTAGCCATCACCATTCTGTCTGTGATGGAATGAATGCCGGTCCATCTCTAATAAACGCCGGCACGGCTACCAAACTTCTGGAATAAACGCCGGGGCCACTAGAGGCAGATATACGGTATGCACTTCCATCTATGCAGAAGTTTGGATGTTGTTTGTTTTCGTGGGAGAAACACAGACATGCTGTAGAGGCCGGCTCTAGGATGATGTCATGATATGGGCGGCACCCACACGGAGCGGAAGGCGGTGCCTCAGAGATTGAGTGGTCTTACTTGAATGGTGAAAATAACTTTTTAATTAAATAAATAAATAATAAAATAAAACTGTCATTCTTTAGTGAGCCAAATGTAATATATTAGATGGATATGGTTTACTCTGAAAGGCTTAAGAAAAGCATGATATAGGCCCTTTAAATGAATAGCATTTTGAATATATAGTAATCCATATTGAATTGTATATAATGACTATAAGCTGCTATATTTGACCTGAATCTCCCTTAGTCCTCCCTTAGTCCAAGAGAATGTTTGACAGTTATTAGGAAGTTCTATGGTTTCAGTGAACACCATCATCTGTTTTAGCATTTCAAGTGGACAGGTGTTGAGTTTAAGACCTAATTTCTTAGGTGTTTTTCACTGTTATCATTAATTTAATTTGAAGTTTCTTGTCCTTGGGACTTTTATTTTGAAATTTATTGTATACTGTCTATCTGATAAACTTCTGTTTGATGTTTCTTTTGTTTTTTGTTGCTTTTTTGGTGAACATGTGCCTTTAAAACTTTACTAATCTGATATTTCTTTAGATGTTTATTCTACTCTACAATACTGGAAAAAAAATTTAAAAAAGAAGAAAAAGAAATGTATTGACATAACACTTTTTACAGGTAAATACCACAAAGTGCTTTACAAAGTAAAATAAATAGATAAAACATCTTCGGTAAAAAACATTTAAAACAAGTAAAAACAAAGTAGTCAGTCTTTAGCTTTCCCTAAGAAAAAGTGGATGCAGCCAGTTTAAAACTTTGAATTTGCAGGTTAAAAGTTAAATCCTGCAAAAAAGAAATGAACAGTGGGAAAAACCCAGACATGAGTTTAAAATCTTTTTTCCATAACACTTGTGGATTCACTCATTGAAGGCTGATCCACTGTTGATCACATGCAATGGTCATGAACTTTATGCTAACCGATGTCACGCAACACTTTACTTCCTTTTCCTGAAATGCCACAGTCTGCAACAACCTATTTATATGTTTTCAGATGAAGAAGAATACAAAGAAATGGTCCCTTCCTGATTTCAAATAGGTCTTTGAGTGACTGCTAGGGTTTATAATTCTGGACTTTTACATTCACTTTTATGACAGTTTAAGGTGGTATGAGAAATTCAATATTTTTTGGGAAAATGAAACCCCAAATTAAAAAAATTAAGAAAACAAAAGTTTATGTTTAACTGTATATTTATATTTTTCAAAGGAAAACTAGATATTACTGCTAAAAAGAAGTGGTTATTCATAATAAAGGGCAACGCCTATCAGTTATTAATAATGCCAAAGGTTTTCAAATTCTTATAACATTTGTACAATTACTAAAGTAACAAGTATAATATTTTATAGGAGGTCTGATATGTATACAGTTAATGTCTGTAACTGATCATTTTTTAATACTTTTTTTTTTAATTTTGAGATTTTTTTTATCTTCTAGTTTTGCTACGTATAACAATTTTTTTCAATTTTTGCTTTTTATGTACTTGTTTTATGCTGTTCAAAATTAAAGTGCCGACCTCAAGTCACCCACAACAACATAGTGGTTTCAGTCAAAAAAGTCAGTTATTTAGCTCTCTGTATTGGGAATTAATATTGTGGTAAAGCTTTACTTAGCCTGGAAACCACACAGAATACACAGTCGTATTCTCTGCCCCAAAATGTTTGTGTAAATCAGAGTAAAAGCTCAAAGAAGCTGCAATAATAAGACTGGAACTTTTACTTTTGTGTTCATTTATTTAGATGAAGTCTTCAAAGCCCCATGGAAAAACTGAAAAGCATTCAAACAAGATGAAAGTAAAGTAAAAGTCAAAGAAAAACCAAATAAAGCTCACAGCACTACTGCCCTGTCCCCATGTTGAAGGGTGAAGGGAAAACTTGCAGGATTTGGTCACAGCTGGGCTGAGGTCCCACGCCCACAGTGGGATGTTATGAGATCAATTCCTAAGCTCTAAAGGCCAAGGTCAGGACTCAGGTACAACAACAACAAAAACAGCCACGCACAAAGCCTTACTTCTGACGATCATCCTGAACTTGGCAAATCTCTGATAGACGTTTAAAGCAGCATCTTAGCTTTTCATTACAAAAGACATTTTTCCTAAAAATGTGCAGTATGTTGAAGATTCATTCAGTGTTCCAGTAAAATAACAAAGCTGTGAACAAAGGTCAATCCACCCCTAAACTGTGTTTGCTTTAATACTCTGTCAGGAGTAAAATCACATTAGATAAACATTTCTTAAATTAAACTCACAATTTGTTTTTTTTTATTTTGGAGTCAAACAAGGTGTGTTTTATTAAACTGTGACCAGGACCAGGATGTTCCGTTCCAGTCAAACATACATTTGAAGTTTCTAGAATACCTTTGATACCAAATATTTTTTTTTTTTTTTCCAATTTAATTTACAGCTAAAAGATTTCCAGCAAGGATTTTTAGGATTGCAATTTTTCAGCTTAAGCTTTTCTTTACTGGCTGCTACTGTTGGGACTGGACTTCAAACTTTTCATTTTGATAAAGGTATAGATAAGGTTGGCCTTGGTGACCCGAGGCCATACCTTTACTTAAGCCGCTCTGTTGGCCTTTAAGTTGTCGGGTTTTCTTCACAGATGCTTTGTGCTCGATGAGATTAAAAATAAAAGAAGTTTTTTGTGACACAAGCTATTTTTCTTGGCCTTGTCTCATGACTTATAGCAATATCTAAATACGTTAAACAAAAGATTTAATCAAAAAAGAATACAAATGATTGGAGTTTGAGTTCAAGTTGGAGCTTTAGTCAAATGTTTTCCCGTTTGTACCTTTTACATCCTGCTTAATGTTTTTATTTTATTTATTTATTTATTTATTTATTTATTTTAATGACTTCCTCCTCTCCTTGCCGATAGACAACATTTTTGATCTTATATATGTGGCTATGGTCTTTCCTGATTAGCAGGATCCCCACCCACGGCGTGGCAGGTCTGAACACATGTCACACTGCAGCCTCGCACTTTCCCCATCCCTCCCTCACACACACACACACACACACAGTTACACACACTCAAACTAACACAACAGAGCAAGACCTTGACTCTGGTTACCAGGTAATATCAGGCAAGGACTCTGGTCAAGGCCATCAAACACACACACAAACACAAACATGCACACATACACAATGGCTTGCGTGGAACTGAATTTCCTAGAGAGATCCCAAAAGTGTGAACACCCAGGACCCTCCTCCTAAAGATTTTTCATGAAATGTTTCTCATTTAGGAAAACAAATCAGTCAAAAATATCTAAACTGGTTAATTAGGATGCATCTTCTTGAATCTATTTATTGTAAATTTCATGAAATTCCCTTACTGTGGGCTATTAAAACGATATTTTCAGAACAACATTCAAGCCTCCCTATGAGACAGTAGGAAGATGTGGGTTGCTTGACACCCCCTGTTCATTTATAATGGAACCACTTCAGGGTCCACCCTCCAACCCGGACGTGTATAAAAGCAGCCGCGTGCTGCCTGTTGCCACACACCTCCAGCTGCCTGCCGACTGACACCCACACTGACTAACACACACTGACAGACAGCAGCATTCATCGCCTGCACTTCAGACATAGGCTGTTGGCAGCAAACATTCCAGCTTCCTTCAGTGTGTACAAGAGCTCTGACAAGTCTGCCATCATTTCTTCTGGATCTTCCTCTCTCCATCCCAGTGATGATTAGCATTGCTCTGATATGGGGGGTGGTGGTGGCCTTGTGCAGCATCCTGTGGCTTGCTTTGGGGATAAGACGCAGGTGAGTGTGGAGTGCAGTATCATTGTGTACTTGAGTCATTTGAATCAGATGAAATGCAGTTGCACTCTAATGTTTGATAAATGACGGCAAGCCGCCAAATTCTGGTCAGGATACAAAAAGAAAAATAGAAAAGCTGAGTTTTTATTTGATGCATCTTGTTACTAAAAGGTTGAGGAAAGTTTTGGAAGATCGTGACAAATATGGTAAATAAAATAGCATACAATAGACAGTTTGTTTTCAGCAGTCATCATGTTCTCACAAAGCAATGAAACTGTCATGCTTGTCGTGACAACTCAACACAACACTGTTGTAGTGGCTTTGTCAGGTGCGAATGTGACTCACAGACATTGTCTTTGTTTTGTTTTTCTTCTAGGAAGGTGCGTAAAGAAATATTGCAACTGTAAAATATTTCTTGTAATGAGATGTGACAATCTGACAACCTGATGAAACTTTGTCTTGAGTTGTTTTGGAAAACTAGTGTTGCTAGGAAGATTCCCAATGCTTAAACATCCTTATCAGTCTTCATCAGCTGGTTTCAAGTTGATGACATGTTTTTCTTCTGCATGCTTTCTATACAAAAAAACTCACTAAAATAACAAGATCACAAATAAGATTTGTTGTTTTGTGGAGTTCAGAGGAAAGATAAACAGATGAAGAGGTATTGGAGTCCAAAGAACGTGGAATGCAGCAGTCTCTCTTGTGGCGGTGCTCATTTGAAGTCGCCTTGCAGAGGAGGTTGTGACGTCTTCCTCCTGTAGTCACCCTGGAAGCTGCGGCGTTTGGGTCCATCAAAACCTAAAGCTTTATTGACGTTTTGATAAAACCATAGTTAATGATAAACTTGATCTTTCGTTTGCGAGTTCCCGCGTGAAGAGCATTAGAGGATGGACATGTTGGTGTCGTACTGGTATTAGCTGGTCTCTTCCCAGTTTGATCCTCCCTCCGTTTTATAACAGGCAGCTCGGAGAGCCTCCCGTGGAAAATGGATTCATCCCTTACCTTGGCTGCGCTCTACAGTTCGGAGCCAACCCCCTCCAGTTCCTCCGTAGTCGCCAGAAGAAGCACGGTCACATTTTCACCTGCAAGATTGCAGGCAAATACATCCACTTCCTGTGTGATCCCTTCTCCTACCATTCAGTCATCAGGCAGGGCAGACACCTGGACTGGATGAAGTTCCACTTTGCAACTTCTGCAAAGGTAAACAAAGAATACGTTTTTCTTTGTGTGAACGAAGTTTAGTGAAGAAATCTTTCTTTGTAGCAGCTGTTAGGCTCTTCCTGACGGTGACAACCTTCCTACTCCTTCTTTAGGCGTTTGGCCACGACAGCTTCGACCCACGCCACGGGCACACCACGGAAAACCTCCATCACACCTTTCTAAAGACCCTGCAGGGTGGAGCCCTGCCCTCCCTCATAGAAACCATGATGGGTCACCTTCAAGATGTCCTGCTAAAGTCTGACACCCTCAGCCACAGCAAGGACCAATGGCAGGTGGACGGCATCTTTGCCTTCTGCTACAAGGTCCGCCTCAAATCTACAGACTTGTTGGTATGGGTTGGAGATGAAGCTGTTCTCACAACGTTCTGTCTGACTGCCAGGTGATGTTCGAGTCTGGTTACCTGACGCTGTTTGGTAAAGAGCTTGGTGAAGACAAGAGCCAGGCTCGTCAGTCAGCGCAGAAAGCGCTGGTGCTCAATGCTTTGGAGAACTTTAAGGAGTTTGACAAGATCTTTCCCGCTCTGGTGGCTGGTCTGCCCATCCATGTCTTTAAAAGCGCCTACAGTGCCAGAGAGGTGAGTGTCTCCACCTCCCTTTAAGCCCCATCAGCTTCTTATGAGCTCATTGTCATCGATCCATTTTCCTGTTTCAGAACCTCGCAAAAACCATGTATGCTGAAAACCTGTCAAAGAGGCAGAACATGTCGGATCTCATCTCCATGAGGATGATTCTGAACGACTCCCTATCCACTTTTAACGATGTCAGTAAAGCCAGGACCCATGTGGCTCTGCTGTGGGCGTCTCAGGCTAACACCTTGCCCGCCACATTCTGGAGCCTCTTCTACATGATAAGGTAGATAAGACATCCTCTGTATTCTACTGTGACACCACCATCCCCTGTATGGAGAAAAAGACGTGGCATAAGTCGTCACAAGACTGGAAAAGTCTCTACCCGTACATCCCAATCCTCCCATATTGTTTTGGTGGTTGGGTTTGGCCCTACACTGCAAAAACAGAATAAAAAAATAAAACAGAAGACCTTTGCTTCAAATAAAATGTAGTATTTTCTGTCTTGAAAAAAAGAAAAGAAAGAAAACTAATCTTAACATGCAAGGTTTTCATTGGCAAAATAACCTTATTTAAAACAATATTTCTTAGTGACTAGAATATGTTTTCTTAAAATAGTCATTATTGGTAAAAAAAAAAAAAGAAAAGAAAAAAAAACATATCTTGTAGATTTTTTTGCTTATTTAAAGACAATCTGCCTATGGAATACAGACTAGACAGCCAGAAATGTGTATTGATTTGTCAAACTGTGCTCATGTGATTTTTTTTTATTTTTATTAAAGGTTGTTCAACAAGGGCACAAAGTAAGCATGAACTATGTAAAATAAAATAGTGTTTCTAAATTACTAAATTATCAGTACTGACGTAATGCACACAATAACCTCCATTCAGAAGCTTTAGGGTTATTTAAATATGGTGTCAATTTGCTCCTTTGGTAGACAAATGAAGGTGTTGATGTAAACCAGCATCATTTGCAAACATTTTATGCTCTAACTGAGCGAGCTGAAACATTTAGGTTTCCGTGTTATTTCTAAACACTGGTATTTCCGGAAGAATTCTTTTTGAAAAGAAGAAAAAGCCTCTTTGTTACATTATGTGACATCGCTGCTGCATAATCAGACAAAAATGAAAAGAGAAAGTTTAATTTATCTGGTTTTGAACTCTCTGTTATTTGTATTTTGTTTTTAGGAGTCCGGATGCTATGAAAGCAGCTCAGCAGGAAGTACAGAAAGTCCTAGAGGAGTCAGGTTTAACCACTAACCTGAGGGACTCCACCCTGAACCTGACCCGGGACCAGCTGGACAAATTGCCTATCATGGGTAAGAAGTGATAACTGTGAGAGTCCGGACTTTCATTCTCCGACGTTTAACCCAGTAAAGCCATTTCCTCAAAGCTTTGACAGAAAATTTAGGTTTTTTTAAATGAAGATGTTTTTAGAGTCTTTGATGTAATCCACACAAACATTTTGTGACGTCAATGTTTTTATCAGATAGGTTAAGTTATACAATCAATTATGATACGTATGATGATTTGTTTTTTTGCTCACAGTTTAAGATGTGAAAATATTGGCATGAGAGTTTTGGGAAAATCACCTTATTTACCTGCTGTCTTCAATTTGATCCACACACTTTTAACATGGTGTACCTGAATTATAAAGAATTAATTTTCAACTTTTTTTTTATTTTTTCCGTACAGCTAGTAGTCATTTAAAAAAGTGATTAACAATTGATGAGTTATTGGTTAATATTAAGCTATTTCCTGCCAAAAGTGTTTTGGACAATGAGTTATATCGCTATAGGAGACACGCCCGCTTGGGAAGCCTGGCCAACGGTGGCGGAGCGCGACGCCATCTTGGTGAGGTCGTTGGCGCCCACATGACAATAATTTCTATAGCCTTTATTGGCAACTAAAGTAGCTTTTATATTATAGATTTAATATATATATATATTTGTGTAACACAGATGGTATGGTGTCGGGTTTCAAGCGAACAGTCTTGTCAAAATGTGTTTCCACAAAATGTTTTGAACATAGCCAGACTGTATTACTAGTTGGTACCACAGTGATCCATCTGGGTTAACTCTTTTGATAGCTAAGATCCAATCCATTGGAAACCTGCAAGAAAAGTTCAGTCACTGAGTCAGAAATGTATAAATCTATATTACTATAATAGCCTAGTCCTCGTATACTGTATATGGGTTTAACAAAATAAAGTTTACATTTATGTTGTTAGCAAATTATGCGTACATCATGCAGCATGTTGATAACAGCCCTGCAGCATCAAGCATGTCAACATGTATATGATTAATGAATACTTCCCTGTGAAATGTTATGCCTTCCTCCTTCGTGGACTCATTTATCTGATTTTGGCTGTTGAAACCCACACAATGAATTGGCATTTTGCAAAAAATGTGTTCACATGCATGCACTGCAGCACCAAGATGGCGGTGCTCTCCTCCCATGAGGAATCACGTGATGTCTCCTGTAGTGACATAACTCATTATGACCTTAAGATTTAAGCAGCCATTTTGAAATGATGATTACTGCCCCAGTGGAATTACGATGAACTACAAGGCAGAAAACGTGGTTATATACAATTGGTTTTACAAGGAAATTTTGATCCTGCTAATGAGATAGGGTCTCAGAAATATCAGATATGAGATATATACAATTGGTTATATAGGGTCAACACATAATATTAATCGATCAAATATTTGTGTATGGATCCTTTCTGTTTACAGACAGCATCATCAAAGAAGCTATGCGGCTTTCCAGCGCCTCCCTGAACGTGCGCATCGCTAAGGAGAACTTCTTGCTTCAGCTCGACAACCAGGAGGCCTACCACATCAGAAAAGATGATGTGATCGCCCTGTACCCACCCCTACTCCACTATGATCCAGAAATCTATGAAGATCCATATGTAAGCCCCTCGCCATGCTTCCTCCAGAATCACTGTCCTCTAGTTATCAGGTTGCCAAGTTGTACAATAAAAGCGCACATCCACCTTGACTCTCCCCGCATCAAGTTACACAGAAACCTCAATGGTGGATCATTGTCGTTGTTTTGAGCACGTTCACATTGATTCACGCCATTTCAGAACCTAAAAGGAGAAAACTGGTGACTATGCTGAATTTAATATTTGATGGGTGGGATGTGAAACTAACCTCCTTTTGATGACAACACAGATCTCACACCGCCCTAAGCTACATGCGTTCAAGTGGCCACTATCAATGAAGAGTCTGTGTAAAGGCGCGGACATTTCGGGCTTTTGCGTTTAAAACGCTTGTGTTCATGTGTAGCTATGCACGTTTTTTAACTGTGAAAGACAAAGCCTGGAGCAAGATTCATGAGATTTGCACCGCTTCAACATTTCGCACCAAGCCTCTTCCAACTGTAGGTGGTGGACATGCATTGGTAAACAATAAAAATAGATAAAGAAGAAGCCCCTCCCTAATTGTCCAGTGTGAACACCATGGGCCGCAGGTGCGTAAGAAAACTTATGTGTAGCGCGTTCTTGAACATGCATCACATCTCCAGTGTGAATTTAGCTATACAGAGTACTCTAGAATTACATTCTAGAGTCCATTAAGCAAAGCTTTCTATGTGTCATAAATTAGATGAACAGTTTTCAGTCAGCAGTTAGAATTAAAACCAAAATTAGTGTAAGCAGGAGCTGGTAACAGAAAGGCTGAGAGGAGAACAAATCTGTAGAAACTGACATAAGTTGGTCAGAACTGAACCCGTTCCCAGAGTTCTGCTCTGTCTCTACTTTTGGAGGAAAAGGCTGCTGTGTCTGATGTTTCTCATTGTCTCTCATCTTTCTTTCTTTCTCCAACCCTGCAGGAGTACAAGTTTGACCGTTTCTTGGACGACAAGGGTCAAGAGAAGAACATTTTCTATCGCAACGGGCGGCGGCTGCGCTACTTCTACATGCCCTTTGGCTCTGGAGTGACAAAGTGTCCTGGGAGGTTCTTTGCCGTGTATGAAATCAAGCAGTTCCTGACTCTCATGCTGTCCTTCTTTGACATGGAACTGCTGGACCCCGCCGCCAGAGTCCCGCCTCTCGACCAATCCCGCGCTGGTCTTGGTGTCCTCCAGCCAACCTATGATGTGGACTTCAGATACAAGCTGAAAGCGGACCATTAGGTGTAGTCTCTGCTGGCCAGAGGGACTGAACTTGTGTTGTACATAGTGTAAATTTATTCATGCTCACTGAGAAACCAGGTTATGTAAATAAATGCAAATTCTATTTTTGTGCATTTATCTTTGTTTTGATAAATTGTCATAAGAGCTTCCTGTGGAATGTGTCTTTTATATCTGATGGTGCACACTGCTTTGGTTTGATCAGAGAAGAAAGTAAAGCACTTCTCTGCACAAGTGGTAATTTTTGGGTGAGCTTGCATTCTGCAATCAATCCTGATTGGTTTTCCTTTTTTGTCACTTTCATTTGCATGTCTGTGTGTTTATAAAGCATGCCAGGACATTCCGTTGTTATTGATTGTAACACAACAGGTGCGAATAAAGCCTTAGCAGTAAAATTCCTGAGTCGATTCCTGAGCGTCTGAAAGTCTGTTTAGCCTCCAGCACTTGTACCTCCATAAGTAAGTAGAACTGGTTTTTTGATGAATTCATGCTTGACAGAAGCTGCAGACAGCTCATTCAGGGAGAAAATTGGAAATGGAAGGAATTGTTTTGTTATTCATATTATTAAAGGTTTTGCATATTGATCTGATTCTTTTGCAACATATTGATCAGCTCTTGGAACAAAACAAAAAAGTCATGGTTGAGTTTAATGAATAATACTTTCTACAGCTCTGCTCATTTATCCTTGACTGCTTTTGTAGCCAGTGAACAGATTCAGCTGAGTTTAAAACAGGATTATGTAATTGTAATTATATAAATATCTAATAACCATTATTTTTTATTTTTAATCTAAAAAATGATTTTAAGTCACGATTTTGATTGAAATGATTTAATAAAATGCTTGCGATGAGTGGTTCATGACCACGTTGGGAAAAGAAAATTAGAATTTCTAAATCCCCTAAAAAAATGTCTTTTGAAAGTAGTAGTACAGACTTTGTTGGCTACAACACCAAAATTAAAAGTAGCAATTGGCTTTTCTGACAAGCTGCATGCTTCTGCATGAATCTGTCAGACCTTTCAGCTTCTAAACCCTTTTTCTGTTTTTTCTTGGTTTCTGTTTGCTGATTTTCCAGATGCAAGTCTTCCATGTCATGATGTAGGGGTGGCTCGAGAGCCGGTAGGACCCAGATGCAGAGGCGGAGGCACGGAGTTCAGGGACTGGAGGGTTTAATTAAACAAAAGGCGTGTCAGAGCAGGAAATACAAAACAAAAACTTACATTGGCGTGGCGAGGAACATGGAACAAGACAGGATGACATGAACACCAAGACAGAGCTAATGGACCAGCACAGGAGGAAGGCAGAGACAAGACTTAAATACAGACAGGGCAGACAAGACACAGGTGAACACGATCAGGGCAGATGGGGACCAAAGGAAGTAAAACTCAAGAAACAAGACAAGACAGGAAACCTTTCAAAATAAAACAGGAAACAGAAAACAAACAAGACAGAACAAGAACAAAGACGAAAAACAAGACAACAAACTCAAAACATGACATTCCACTTCTTAATGCTCACTCAGTCTATCAAGTGACCACATCATGGTAGTAAACCTGCACGTTCCAGCTTTTATGTTCAGTTCTTGTTGCTTCTTATTGGTTATGTTCATCATATTTATCCAACAGAACCTGAATCTTCTTGGAGATTATGGCTTTCATTGAATCTTCCCTTTTCTCCACGCTCTTACCAGACATTTACCACTACCGATTAGAAGAGAACCTTTCATTTCAAATAACTGATTATCCCTCCTGGCTTTGCTTCCATAGCTTTCTTTCTCTTTCCCACAACCTCCTGGAAATACTAGGAGTAAGAGACATTGTCCCGGGGCAGTTTTTGTTTGCTCCAAGTCAATGTTTTTGTTCCCTCCACATACCTTCAAGTACAGCCTTCCAGCAACTGCCAGCCTCACATGTCAGCTACGTTTTGTCAACCAGAACTCAAGTGAGGCTGCAAGGATGTCCAAGTAAATAAGTCAGGGAAGGTGCGTAACAGACTTTTTGCATTGTTGGAAGGTTTTCCCAGTTGAGAAAAGTGAAGAACACCTTAGGATGTTAGCTCACAGTAAGTCCAGGTTCCGTTGAGTCGTGATTCACGCAGGCGGTAATGATGCCCGACGGAGACAATCAGAGGTTCTTAAGTTAAACGTAGCTTCGGTGTGTAAGACACCGTTCTGTGTCTGAGTTTAAACTCACAGGTCAACCAATACTTAGTAACATTCTGAGCAAATACTCTGAGTCCAGCTCCCATAGCATCAGTCCAAGTATAAATGACCAATTTTTTAATGATGCCCTACAAGCCCTTAAGAATACACTCGATGTTGTTGCCCCCCTGAAACCTAAGTTCGACAAAACCGAGTAGCACCGTGGTTTAATGCTGAAACACCTTCTCTTAAACAAGTAAACCGTAAGTTGGAAAGAGAATGGCGTCGCTCCGGTTCAGAGCGGTCTCTGAATACCTGGAAACTTAGCCTCTTAAATTATAAAAAAGCTCTGCGTAGAGCTAGAAGCCAGTATTATTCAACCTTAATATCACAGAATTGAAATAATCCAAGATTTCTTTTTAGTACTATTGCTAGATTAACTCGCAGTCAGAGCCCAGTAGAACCACATGTTCCTGTTTCTCTCAGCTCTGATGATTTTCTTACATTTTTCGATAGTAAAATCTCAAATATTGAATCAAGTTATTCCTACTATCAGCCCAGAGCAGGCTGAAGCGGTAGAAGTGGAGGCATCCATAGAAACCTCTATAACATTAGACTGCTTCACTGCTGTGGATCAAGTGGAAATAACATCAATTATTACGTCCTCCAAATCCTCAACGTGTCTGTTAGACCCAATTCCCACTATACTTTTTAAAGAAACCTTCCCCCTAATTAATGATTCCATATTAACAATGATAAATATCTCTCTGGAAACGGGTTACGTGCCACAGTCTTTTAAATATGCAGTTGTTAAACCTCTTCGGAAAAAGCCCAGTTTGGATCCTAGCATCTTGGCCAACTATAGACCGATATCAAACCTGCCCTTTATTTCTAAAATCCTAGAAAGAGTTGTAGTTAGGCAGGTTTACTGCCACCTACAGGACAACAGCCACTTTGAAGACTTTCAGTCGGGGCTTAGACCTCACCACAGTATGGAAACTGCACTAGTTAGAGTCTCTAATGACTTGTTATAGGTACCAGTTCGTTCATGTAAATGGACATTCCTCTCAGTGCACTCGAGTTAACTACGGAGTCCCACAGGGCTCAGTTTTAGGACCCATCCTGTTTATTATCTACATGCTTCCCTTTAGGAAACATAATCGGGAAACACAGCATTAATTTTCATTGTTATGCCGACGATACGCAGTTGTGTTTATCCATTGAACCTGACCAGAATGACAATATAGAGAAACTGAATGCCTGCATCAGAGACATCAAGACCTGGATGACAATTAATGACCTCCTCCTGAACCCAGAAAAAAACAGAGGTTATACTAGGTGCTAAAAACCTCAGAGATGCTCTGTCAGCTAAGATAGTCTCCCTGGATGGTGTAAGTATAGTCCCCAATTCCACAGTTAGAAACCTTGGGGTTTTGTTTGACCAGGATTTATCATTTAAGGCTCACATATCTCAGGCGTGTAGAACCCCCTTTGGTAACGCTTTATTATAAGAGTCCTTAATAAACTATTATTAAGTGTTACCCTGCCTTTTTCCACCTGTGGAATATTGCCAAGATCAGAAATATACTTTCTAAGAGTGATGCTGAAAAACTCATCCATGCATTTGTCACGTCTAGACTGGATTACTGTAACTCCTTGTTAGCAGCGTGTCCTAAGAGTTCCTTAAGAAGCTCCAGCTTGTTCAGAACGCAGCAGCTAGATTGTTAGCAGGAAATAACAGAAGAGATCACATCACTCCTGTGTTAGTTTCACTTCACTGACTCCCAGTTGATTCTAGAATCAAGTTCAAGGCCTTAGATGGTATGGCCCCATCCTATATCAAAGACCTCATAGTCCCTTACCATCCAAAAAGAACACTTTGCTCACAAAATGCAGGACTGCTTGTGGTTCCTAGAATTAGTGAAAGTATGGTTGGAGGTAGAGCGTTAAGTCATCAAGCCCCTGTTTTATGGAATAAGCTCCTAGCTCATGTAAGAGAGGCTTACTCAGTTTCTATGTTAAGTCCAAGCAATGACTCAATTTCAAGACAAAAATTACAACAATCTACTTGACTTCTTTTTTAAAAAGTAATGACAATGATTTTTCAAAGTCAAACCACCAACAACAACACTGGTACAGTGCTGTTGTTGGTGGTGTTATTAAAGACCTGCAAATACACTACTGGTTTTCCTATAAAATCCATAACAGTAACCAAAGCTGTGAAAATATGTTCTGTCCATCACTGGATGCATGAATATACTCAGCTGCTGGTCAATGAAAAAAAAAGGTTTTCTCTCAGTTCCAATGTTTCAAATAGTTATTCAAAGTTAGACTGAAAACATTCCTCTTTGGACAGGCTTGTTGCCATACTAGCTGGTATTAAGAGATTATTTAACTTAATGTTAAATATGTGTGTTTAAATTAAACTTAACAATAACTATTAGTTGTTAGTAGGCTGCTAGAAGTTGAAGCTGGGGTAACTATGGTGCACTGGAGTTCTGTCCTCTTTTCTCATCTACTTCTACCCTTCCTCTCTTCTCTATTCTTGATCATTATTCATCATTTAGTTCTCTGTGCCTCTTTTTGGTGCAGTACGATTTATGTAATGTTCCTCTGGAGTGCTTCCAGATTCCAGTTGGCTCATCCGTGCTCCTGTACGACCGTGTACCTCGTCTCTGGCTCCCCTCTGCTCCTGCTCCTACACCTGGCTGTGGATCCTGTCGCCGGCTCGACTCGCGCCCCAGACTTGCCCCCCAACTCCATCTGGATGAAGCTCGTCTGCTGGGCTTTAAATATGTACCGTAGTTGTAGAGTTAGATAAGTTAATTCTTCTCTATGAGTTCTGGTAAATCGCCCGTCCGTCCTGGGGGAGGATCCCTCCTTTATGTGGGCACCCCTGAGGTTTCTTCATTTTTTCCGGAATCTGTTTTTTTTCATGAGTTTTTCCTTACCCCGAAGGGGGGTCTGAGGACAGGGAAGTCCAGTTTAGTTTAGTCAATTTGTTAGTTCAATTTAGTGTTTTCCTATTGAATTCTGTGTATTCATGATCCTTTTGATTCTATGTTTTACTTTTTCAATTACCTATACAAAGCCGAGACGCGAGACGACTGTTGTTGTGAATTTGGGCTATACAAATAAAATGGAGTTGAAATTGAATGGAAGAAGACTGCACTGCACCAGCATGGAAGGTGCATGTATTATCTGTCATTTCTGAGTGACTCGTCAAAGGATCTAGCTGCTTATTTCTCAGAAACTTGATGAAAACTCAACAAAAACCCTCTGGAAAAAAAAAACAACTCTTTATAAACACGAAGCCAAAATATATATATTTTTAGAACTCTATCTGTCCCTCTCTGGAACAAATGCATGTTCTTATTACATAATTTGTGTTTTTTAAGAAATATAAGAAACGGCATTTACTGTCATTGATTTTTAGTGTCCTTCATATGGCAGGCCATTTTAACATTAAAAGGCTAAGTTTGACTATCCGGAATGAACATTGTAGATATCAGCAACGTATTTCTGACTAGTCGTAATTACATTTTGGATAGTTGGAATTGTAATTCAAGATATCTGTAACGTAATTGTGACTAGTCGAAACGACAGATAGAGATATCTATAATTCAGTTTTGACTAGCCAAAACTGAATTACAGATATCTGCAATGATGTCATTGAAAACGACATTCAACTCGTCACACATCTTAAATGACAATTGTAGATATCTGTAATTCAGTTTTGCCTAGGCAGAATGACAGTTAAAGATATCTCAAACGTCATCATCACTAGCTCCTCCTGTCTTGCACGGGCTGCAGCATTAAAAAGATGATTAAAAATCGCTTCGCCCGCTGGCTGCTCTACGACGGAGATTTAGGGCCACCAAAAACAGTAAAATTAAAAGATTTTAAGTCCTAAATTAAATTTACGATATTAAGTGGAAGTGAGCATGATGAGCAGCAGGTGAACGCCACACAGCAGCAGCAGACCGACTAAACTTTGTTGAAGAGGTGAGCTAAATGTTTATTGATAACGTTCTAAATGTTTGGAAATTCGTTAGTTTGATTTATGATTTATTCATGTTTTATTCATTTATGGGTGGTTTGCAGGATCTCTGCAGCTCGAAGCCGTCAGTGTCCCTGCAGATGTCCACCTGAATCATTTCTTTCTCCATTAAAGACAAGATCTCTACGTTTCTGTGACGCTTCCGTCTGTGGAGGAGCCCCTTTTGGCATTTTCAACTTTGTAATGCTAATATAACAGACTATTTTCATTCCTCTTTATTGTTTTATGTTGGATCGGGACGTTTCATCTGGAGGAGAGGTGTAAGTAACACTGTTTACTTCCGCATTGGTGTTCGGATGACAGGTTCATGACATAAGGTGACAGATGAACTTCAGGATATGTGAATGAAAAGGAGAATAAAGGCTGCAGCGGTTCTCTGCACCCAAATGTGTCTCTGAGCTCCTTATTAAACAGATAAAACTCCGCTTTACCGACACCGAACCCCGGAAAGCCCGCTCCACTGACAATAATCTCATTTTGAGTCGCCAAAAGGTTCTGAATCACTTCGGTTAAAGCTATCCGGAAATAAAGCTAGGCTCCGATAAACAGAAGACTTGGTGTTTTTCTCTTTTCTTTTCTCTCTTTCCGACCGCGGTCAGAAGCGCAGGGGAGATTTCCTCCGCCGAAGGCGATTCTTCTTCGGGGTTCACTTTCCTGATCGGAACCCTAAGCCTCCAGTGCGGATTAAGAACGACTCCAAAACAGTTATTCTGGGGGGGGACACCTTCTTTTTATTACGGTGCTCCGTCCTCCGAACACACAGTATCAACGCACACACCTCCGCTCTGTGCTCACCCCAATCTCAGCACACACACACGCACGCATGCGCACGCACACATGCGCGCGCGCACACACACACACAGACACACACTCCACAACACTTTTATCTCCTAAATTTACGAGATAAAAGTTGTAATTAAAGAAAAAACAAAACGTTTTTTGTAAACTGCTCCTAAAACCCTGTCGTACTGCTGCAACATGGTGCTAATCAGTGCTAATTACAAGTTAGCAGGTACGATTTGAATGATTACAACAACACGCTCTGCTCCTCCCCTAAAGTGCGATGCGGACCTAATTTGCATACAGATATCTGTAACGTCATTTCGCCTAGTCGAAACTCTAATTCAAGATATCTGTAATTACATTTTGACTATCCTGAATGAACATTACAGATATCTCAAGTTTCAGATATCTCTATTCAAATTTCATTTCAAGATATCTGTAACTTGATCATAGATATCTACAATTAAATTATGACTATCCCTAACTCCAGTTTGAGATATCTACAACGTCATTTCGCCTAGTCATAATTCCAGTTACAGATATCTACAACGTCATTTCGCCTAGTCAAAACTTAATTTAAGATATCTGAAAAGGAACATGTAGATATCTTAAATTGACTTGAATTAAAGATATCTTTAACTTGAGTTTTGACTAGTAAGAATGAAATTGTAGATATCTGAAACTTGAATTACAGATATCTACAATTCAGTTACAGATATCAGTAATTCATGAAGTGGATATCTGCAACTGAATTGTAGATATCTGTAATTGTAAACCCCATACAAATGAATGGTGAAAGTGATGTCATTTGTCCTAGGAATAATATCTTTGAGGATATCTAAAATTACGATTACGGATAGGAAGAATGTAGTTGCGGATATCTGAAATGTTCTTTTTGACTAGGCAAAACTCAAATAAAGATATCTGCAACACACATCCAGTCTAGCCTTTTTATGTTAAAATGGCCTGCCATACCTTCAGGCCCTTTGAAATCTGCTGACACTTCATGGAGGACACTGCCATCTAGTGGGGTATACCCTGGGCATGTCACCAGTCCATTGCCGATGAACATGTTTAGTTAGCAGAAAATTCATTCATTCATCTTCTGTTTTGTCCCTTTCGGGGTCATGGGGCTGCTGGAGCCTATCCTGGCTACTTGTGAGCGATGGCAGGGGACATCCTGGACAGGTCGGCAGTCTGTCGCAGGGCTGCAATCACACATCCATTCACTCTCACACTCATGGACAATTTAGAGTTTCCAATTGACCTATGAAGCAAGTTTTTGGACGGTGGGAGGAAGCCGGAGTCCCCGGAGAAAACTCATGCCTGCATGGGGAGAACATGCAAACTCCCCACAGAAATGTCCCCCATTGATGTTCTGTTTCAGGTCCCCCAGCCGGGACTTGAACCACTGAAAACTGAATTTTATTTGAACCTTTTTGTTAAAGGTTGGTTTGGTTTTGATCTAACCAAAAATGTAACCTTTATTTAACCAGGACAGTCCCATTGAGTTTAAAAACCTCTTTTCCAAGGGAGTCCTAGCCACGAGGCAGCACTTTTCAACACAAGCAATACATATACACAAACATCATTTAAATCACACAAATCCTGAAAAGCTCATCGTTGTTGCAGTCTCTAATGCTTTCAGATTATTTTAAAAAACATTTAAAGATACCGGTTCAGTTAGTTTCCAGTCTTTCTGCAGCATATTCCAAACAAAAGGAGCAGAGTGGACAAAGGCTTTTCTCCCCGAGCTCTGTGCAGACCAATGGAACTGTAAGCACCAACTGGTCTTTTCACCTTAAGGAGTAAGATTCCACACTTCTCCTGGTGATTAAGGAACACATGTAGTAATTCAGTGTAATTTACTTTAGTCACAAGCTGCTTTAGTGAAAATAATGCCTAGTTTGAAGCAGATGGAGGCCTGTGACATCCAACCACAGCAGTAGAGATTTTACTATGTCTACATTCAAAGCCATAAACTCCAACTGTTTGCAGGTAGATTGGGACAAAATAACATTGAATCTTGATTCGACTTAGATAGCTACACCGCCTCCTTTTTTTGGCCTGTCTGTGCGATAAACATTGTTCCCAAATATGTTTACATCTGCATTAGTAATAGATCTAGTTTGTTTCAGAAACTTTGACAACATCCGCATCTATGGATTTAACCCAAATTCTGACCAAGTCCATCTTTGGTAGCTAGCTGGTATATTTCAAATGGGATGTGTTTTTATGGGTCTGACATGGTTTGAATAGATCTGAGCATCCAGATTGTGAGTTTCTAGAGTTTGGGTGCTGGATTCTGGTCTGATCCATACCGGATAGCTTCCCAGCTGCTGAAAAGTTCAAGATAATCTTTTCGTGTCATCTCTTTTCAAGATGATTTTTTTAATGTATTTAAATATATATTTTTAGCAATTTCAGCACCAATAAATGGCAGGACAAAGTCCTGTTGTGCACATAGGGCATTCTTTTGAATCATCAAAGTGGTTCCATCAGTCTGCTTGTAGGTGAAGGTGAAACATTTCAAGAAAAACGATTTTAAGTCCAAGCAATGACTCAATTTCAAGACAAAAATTACAACAATCTACTTCACATTTTTTTTTTAAAGTGATGACAATGATTTTTCAAAGTCAAACCAGCTGCTGACAACACTGGTACAGTGTTGTTGTTGGTGTTGTTATTAAAGACCTGCAAATACACTACTGGTTTTCCTATAAAATCCATAACAGTAACCAAAGCTGTGAAAATATGTTCTGTCCGTTACTGGATATATGAATATACTCAGCTGCTGGTCAATGAAAAAAAAAAAAGGTTTTCTCTCAGTTCCAATGTTTCAAATAGTTTGTTTAAAACTGACAAATCAGTTTAGGCTTGAAGCTCCAGAACAGCCTAATCATTCCTGAGTGGAACTTCCTAACAACATACGTCAAATAATAAGCTATGGACGTTAGGAGCACACAAATCAGATGGATTCATTTCTTTAAAACTTCTGCCCTGCAAATACGACACAAAGAAAAGGTTTTCCAGAATGTGTGGTGGAGTCAGAGCAGGTGAATTCATCTGGCAGCTTCATCTTTAGGTCCCAGAGATCTAAAATTTAATGAATGAATTTTATTAGGTCACTTTTGGGAAAATGTAAACACCATCATGATCCAGAGATCATATTTACAGATTTTCTTTCTTCTTGGGTCTATTTAGCCATTTAAAAATAAGTATTTTCATTTGTTTTTGTTGCTAAGCTTATTTCCTTTTAACTTTAATTAGATCAACTTTATTTATTATCGTCACATTCTGCCTAGATCTTTATCAAAAATGAAGTCAAACAGACATTTCAATGTTAACCTGATATAAATGCTTTTAATAGGCATCAATTTAAACACAATAATTACAGAAGAGATGGTCAAAAAGAAAAACAACACTTCAAAGATCTTTGCAGGGATATTCCAGTACTCCATTGCGTCACCACTGACTCAAATGTTTCACAGTGTGAATCCCTTTTGTCATGTTTTTTCGTATTCTTTGGTAAAACCATAAAGTTTGAACAACACAAAAGGATTTCAAGAAAAAAAAATCTCACACAATGGCCAGTTATTGTTCCACAGAACCAACCCAATCACGGTTCTACACTTTGTGCGTTGCTGAGCGGCCTTCGCTTTCCTCCCTCACTCTCCCTGTGTAATTTAATATTAGCGTTACAGTTAGTAAACTGGTTTTTCGGGGGATTCTCCATGGGAAAACGTTGCTGCTGCCGTTTCCAAAGCTGTAGATCTCTTCCAGTTGTAGTTATTCCCTGCCAGAAAAACAAGACCCCCTGTAGTTTCTGATCCTTTTAGTGATGACACCTTTGTGATGTGATGAAGGGCGCATGTGTGCTTAGTCTACCCCCCCATTGCATTCTGGTTCGACGCTCTCGTTATGCTGCTAGTGTTTGAAAAAATGTGGGGGAAATGGCTGTGGGGAGCTTTAGTGTGTGTGTGTTCAGTTTCAAAGAACTTCTCCCAAAAAAACAAAACAAAAAGATAAACGGCTTCAATAAATCTCTATTTTTGTATTTAAATCGAAAGGGAAAAAGTCTTTGCTGGTGACAACATTCCTGATTAAATAAAGGTTAAACAAAATATGTTCCTGCCCTTTGTTTCCCACAATGCATTGCTTTGAGGGTCATTCCCTTGTTTTTCCTGGAAAAAGTTCATCTCAGGGAGTTGGTAGTCAGTTTACTGAAGCTGCATCTTCTGACGTTACTTGCAGGCCACCTACACACACACACACACAAACACAAAAGTACTGAAATGAGCTTGTTACATTAAAACAAAACTTAATTGGTTAGACTTTTTTTTACATGCAGATTTACTTATCAACTAGTTGTTTTACTTCAGGCTTATGGATGATTGTTTTCAGCTTTTTCAAATGGAAAAAGTTCCTTATTTAAGGATGTTTTTCTTCTGTTCTTCTCACTCCGATTATCTTTTCATCTCTTTTAAAAGCGTTCCCAGGGACCTTTTAATAATAATGACGTCGTTTTAGGCCAAATAAAAAAACTTGAGTCGTTTTCCAGAAAAAAGTTTCTGCAGAGCAATAGGAGTTCATCAGAAATTTGCATTTGAGTTGTGGGCGGGACTGCTGGCGCAGAGAAACCCCGCCCCCAATCTTCATTATTGGGAGGTCAAAGCAGGGAGTATTTTCTACATCACAAATAAGCTCTTTTTCAAACGGCATTTTTATCATCCACTCTTGATTCACAGCAATTTGAATAAAGAAATTCTTAGAAATGCAATTTTAAGCTCAACTTTCTATATATATGTCCTCCGTCATCAGCAAAATACCACATGAACAAACCAAAAACACAATTTTCATCAGAGGGTCTTTAAACCAATGAGAGATCTGGAGCTTCGTGCACAGGATGCGAGCTGATGTGATTGACTCACGTGGGCGGATCTTGATTGGCCAAATGAGGATGGAGCAGAGGGCGAGCGCTGCGACCACGGCCACGCCTCCCGTCACCACCACCATGATGTAATGATAGAACCATACGCAGGCCGGGCAGCACACCACAGTACTGAAACACAGAACTTTAGTATCACTATTGGGCTTTTCAGGCCCTTCCTCCCTGCTCTAATGAGTCTCTAATGAGACTTAAACGCATGAGAAGACGGTAAAATGGTCAACATTTTACTTCATTAACAGGGGGGGGGGGGGTCGATCAGATTGGTATGGGGGCCCTGAAGGGTGATCACATGATGCAAAAACATATTGAAGAGAAAAGCTAAACAAACAATAAAAAACTGCATTATATTTCAGGAATCAAAACTGCAAAAAAAAAATGAAGCAAAAGAAAAAGGAAATTTTTCTTAAAACAAAATTAACTTTTGGAAATCAAAATTTTAAAAAACGAAACAAAACAAAAGAGGAATAGGTAGTTGCTATGGGACATCAATGATTGGATGACGGCATAAAGAGAATCTACTGACTAAACTCTGTACTAATCATCAAACTTTTATTAGTATTTCTTCTTTTGTTTTTAACATCATTTTATTTAAGTTCTGAATTGTAATGCTGGTTTTTTTTTATCATTTGTTTTGCTTTTCTACATTTTCGGCGTGATATTTAAACTGCTTTTGCGTTGAGTGATTTGTAAGTGTAATTTGCACTTGTGGGCCACCGTAGATTTGTGCATTTCGGATGCACTTACTTGTTTAAATATTTAATACTATGTAAGGAGTAGTGAAAGTTTATCTCCAGAATCATTTTTAAGCTTTCCTACTATTCTTATCAAAGTAATTATAAGTGATTCCAAAATATTTAGTTTGGACCCGGTTTTCCTCAAGGATATCTACCTCCTGGTCTGCAGAAGCAACAATATTCCCGTCTATAAGTGATTTATAATGACGAAACATCACACTAATGCAGCTATTATGGGATGGGTTCTAAAGCATCCCCATCAAAAGTGTCCCAAAGCCTTTTACTATTAATGACAACTTGAAATTCTCCTTTTGTCTGTGTGTGTACTGACTGGCAGGGATGTAGAGCCTGGATCACCATCACAGCGAACCCATTAGCCAACTTATCGGTGAAACTCATGGCGCCGTACACAAACGCTCCACTTTGCTGCAGAGACAAGGAGGGGCGGGTCAGGTCCACACGCACAAAGAAGTGAGGAAACTCGACACAAGCAGCTGCACACTCCCACCGTCTGGTCGGCGATCAGCTCAGCGGTCATGGCGAGCGATATGACCAGGATGGTCGCGGAGCCCGTCCCGAGCAGCACGGCCGCGCCGTAGATCCGCTGGCCCATCCTGGCGTCCAGCAGCACCCAGTAGGAGAACCCCATGATCAGCAGCAGCCCGACAAAGTAGGTGAGCTGCAGGAAGAAGTTCCACAAGTCAGGTAAACCACTTCCTTCTATATCCAAAAAAAAAAAAAAACACGAGTAAAATGAGAGCAAGTTAACTTCCTTTTACAGACTGGAGCTTTTACAGAACAAGTACATTTCCGTTTAAAATAGTGATGAGACGACACTTAAAAACTCTGCCAGCACTGATCATTTCGTTAAACTAAAAATGTTTTGTTAAACTTTAAAAAAAAACAAAAAAAAAACGCTAATTCTGGCTAAAATAGAGAGACAAAAGTGAGAGAAAAAATAGTTTTTAGAAGTTGTACACCACGATTCTGTTTGTGGAAAGCTGAATCCCAAACTTGGCTCGATTGCTTACAGACTTCCCGATGCGTTTACTGAGGGTCTTCATGATGAACGAGGACAGGAAGCCACTGAGGTACATGACCAGCGGGATCGTTGCAATGAAATTCTGCAAAAGAGGGAAGAGGCACAACCAGAACAGAAACCCTTTGTGAGAAGTGGCCAAAGGTTGCGTCACACAGCCATATATATATTGCTCTGAATATACGTGGAAACAGTGAGAGTAGTAAGATTTATGTAATAATTGCATTCAGACTACTTAAAATATGCGTAACCTGCATAATTCTCAACCGGCCAAACGTTTTAAACAGCTGAAAACTAAATTCAGGTAAAGACCAGTTGACTAAAACCCTTGATGGACATCTGCGATGAACGCAAGAAACACTTATGACTCGTGTATATAACGCATTTATCACAAAGGACCGGATTTTCATAGGTGGAAAATGAGCAAAGTGGCCTTAACAGAAGAAGAATGGAAGAAGCTTTTACCTTAGGAAGCTGAAGAGTGTTGAGAAGATACATGGAGATGTACGTCTGCGACAGATTGACTATCAACCTGGTGGACATGTAGAGTAGAGCCACCTGCAGAGACACGCAGGAACGCCTTCGTTTAAGCCGCTGAAGAAGGAAGCTGTTAAAGGAGTTTTGCTTCCAATCAGCCGATAGCCCAACCTGGTAGAAGGAAGGCTGCTGAAGCCAACATTTCCACTGGAGAACAGGAGAAGTGTTGGAGGAGGGCAGCAGGGGCCTTCGCTCACCCTCTGCCTCCTCCTCCTCCTCCTCCTTCAGTCCAGGTTTCCTGCTCTCTGTGGTTCCCAGGTGGAAGAAGACGGAGAAGAGGGCGCCGATGCCGAGCACGATCAAAGCTAGATTCTACCGTCACACATAAAAATCAATGAGGAAAGGCTGCTTTTTCTCCTGAAGTGTGAAAAGAAATTTTATCCTCACGGCCAGCATGAGGGTCAGGTCGCCTCACCCTGAAGACCGGGGCGTCTGCCGGTCCCAGAGAGTCACTGAGAGGGTCGCCCCCTCCCCCCTGGACGTGGAACAGCAGGTAAGCCATGGCGAACACTGTGATGTTGGCAATCACTGTAAAGGCATACCTGCTCCCAAAACACAAGCAGAGCAGTCAGAGCCTGGACCACACTCCGCCCTGGCTAAGCCATTGACTGTACATAAGAACTGGACCGAGTGACTCGAAAGACTTGGACCAATCACTGCTTACAGACGTCGTCTGGCTCCAACATGCCGGCGTCGCTATCGCGAAATAAAGTCAACTTCATTCCGTTACCGATGACATCACTCTCCCTCAGTCCAGTCCTCTTCTACAGTCAGTGGGCTTGGCGGTCTGAAGGTTTACCTGTACGCCGTGAGCTCCACTTTGTCGTGCTCACAGGAGACCAGCTCAGGGATGAGCGACAGGTGAGAGATTTGCGTGGCGGCCCAGCCAAACTGGAATATGATGATGAAGGGGGAGAAGTAGAGCAGGCTGGCCCACTGAGGCGTGTCAGCGGTGCAGCCCAGACACTGGTTGAAGATGAAGGCAAAAGAGATTCCCACGCTCAGCGTACCTAAAGAGGACACACAGAAACAAGGAAAGACTTCTATGCTATTCGGACTGATAAGATTTCCGATTCTACAACTAAACAAATTATCCTCCAACTATGACCCCTGTGCATTTTCACGACTTAAAATCCTGCTCCAATCATCTTTTAATCCGTTTTCCCAGAGGTCTTTTCATTAGGATGATGCTGTTTTTAGACAAAATCAAGAAACCCGTCTCACTTTCTAGGACATATTTTCTGCAGAGCAGCAGTAGTTTACTGGAAATTCACCTCTGAATTGTGGGTAGACTGTTTGTGGGGGAGCAAGCCTGCTCTCTTTCCCCATCATCCCTTTGTTTAAACCCTCTTCTGCAAGCTTACAGCTCCTCACATCCCCTAACCAACAACAAAATGTTGAGCAACAGTGGAGCTATCCAGCCGTACAGTTTGGAGTCAGATTCCAGCTCAGACGAGGAAAAAAGAGGACGAACACAGATCTATTTGTCTGCAAGTGGATGCATCAGAATGCAGCAGAGCAGGGAAGTCGTGGCCCGCCCAGCGTATTTTCTACGCCACAAATATGATATTTCTTTAAACAGCATTTTCTGCTCCTGATTCACAACAAATAAATTCTCAGAAATATAATTTTAAAGTTAATTTTCTTAACATAAGTCCTTCATCATCAAAAGAAAAAGCCTCAAGCAGATGTTAAAATCACCCAAAATACAGTTTTTTATCAGAGTGGGTCTTCAACATTAAAGTCTTGGTGAAGCTTCAGAAGCTCTATGCTTCATCATTTCTGTATCAGCTGGAGTCACGGGGTCGTCTTTCCTTTTACTACACAAGCGCCGTTAAACCCTCGTTATACAGCCGCTCTTCTGAAAAGGGAACAGACGTGGGTGGGTTCTGAGAAGTGCACGCTGCCACTCAAAGCGCAGCCAAGTTACCTGAACTGCCTCAGTCGGGTCACGTGGAAACAAAAACAACAAACTACTGCTGTAACAAACTCGCTGTGTGTCTGCTGATGGAAACATTCACCACAGTGAGGCGTATTGAAGCTGTGCAAGCGGAAACTTAACGCTGTGGTGGTTTTCAGTGAAGCTTCCCTGCTATTCTGTTTTCTATTTCTTCTTTTCCGTGCGGCTGGTTTGTTGGAGGCAGACCTAATGACTTTGACTGCCATCCTTAGTTTTTTAGATTACAATTAGACAACAAGGAATTGTCCAGATTTGAAAGACAATTGTGTTTTTGCCGTTATATATATATATATATATTAGGCCTGGGCGATAAATCGATATATACACACACACACACACACACACATATATATATAAAAAATACAGATTAAAATGACGTTTTTGAGTATGTCTTGGTTTAAATCATTGTCAACCAAGAGTCAAGGAAATGAAGCCATTTGAAAAAGCTTATAGCAGCAACGTAGGAGCCACAGTCAGCAGAGCACGAGTTCCCTGCTCTGCTCCATTCTGATGCATCCACTTGTAGACAAATAGATCCATGAACGTCTTTGTTTTCCTCGTCTGAGATCAAATCTGGATAGCTGCTCCAATATTGCTCACCATTTTGGTTGCACCGCTAATGTTAGCTTGAGAGAGGCTGTGAGCTAGTGGGAGAGAGTGAAAACAAAGGGATGATGGGAAAGGAGGAGAGGCTTACTCTGCAGCAACGAACCCGTCCACATCTCAGAGGCTGATGTCTCATGAACTCCTGCTGCTCTGCAGAAACTATGTCCTAGGAAACATTTTTTTTTTCATTTGGGCTAAAAACGGCATAATCATAATTAAAAACCACTGGGAACACTTTTACAGCAGATCAACAGATGATCGGGACTTTAAAACCCTTGATGCTAGCTGGTTGGCAGCCAGTATAATTAGAGTTGTGGGTAAAGGTGTAGAAAAAAACAGACTAGGATATTCACTAATGTCCCAATGAAAAAATAAAATACTGTGCTGAACTAAAAGCTGCAATTCCTTTTACATTCAGACCTAGTTTAGGCTTTTTCTTTGAAGGATCCGCACATCAGATGTTATGAGTTTGTAGATGTGACGATTTGTTTTCCACAATGATGCCTAAAACCTGAGCTACGATGAGTCAGCATGTTTCTACACAGAAAATACACAACTCTAGGAAACCATAAACATGCAGAGCATCCGTCCTTGATTCTGAAAACTCGCATGACTGACTATAAATTCACTACAATTTATTCCAAGAAGTAAATCATTTCTACGTCTCATGACTCGGAGAGGTTGTGCTCAAGAGTCACTCGTCCAGCTCAGCATTTAACTCACCAACTAAATGCCACGTCTTCCTTTTCCCATAGTTTCCACAGCCTGGAGTTTGGTCCGACTCGTAGCCGATTAAAGGCGTACAGATGCCGTCTGCGACCTGACCAACCAGCAACAACACACCTGCATCACACACACACACACACACACACACACACAGGCATTAATGACAGTCAGCGCTTACAAATTCAATGAATTGACACTCATTTGTTTACATTCACTGGAAAATGTATTTTTTATAGGATTAAATGTAAAAAGCTTTTAAGAAGAGAGACTGATGACCATGATAGGAAAACGATAAATCAATTAATCAAACCAGATTCATCTGTTTAAGGCAACTTATTCATAGAATCAAACTAAACCATTAAAAAGTCGTTTCAATATGAAATCAAACTTTTTATAATTGATACTGGAAAATCCCATTTGGATTGAGATACAGTAGGTTTGTTTACTACAGCGTAAACATGACAACATGTATCACAGGAGACAACACACACGTGATGGCAGCAAACATGATCCAGCCATCATTCCAGTCCAATGAATTTAACAAAGACATGTGAGCAAACAGGGGGGTAGAATGTTCTGATAATGTTCTTTTTGGATTATTCTCATGTGGAAAAACAACAGCGGGCTGAACTTTAGGAAACTAAAATATAAATGGAATTACCATTCATTCTTGTTTACTTGTGCACATATTTAGTTTACACTTGATTATCTTGAACAAAATACAAGGAATCTGGAAAACTTCACCTGCCGTGTTCAGGACCAGATATTTCTCTCTGAGTCACAATGGCTGAAGTTTTGGCTAAAGATGTCCTGGATCAATTTTAGGTCAATGAATCCGATCATTCAAAAATAAACCAATATCAACTATGAATCTATCAGCAACAACAAATCATACATACATATATACATATATATTACTATTATATTATATTAATATACATTAAAATTAATATATTAAAACAAATCACATGGATGATGAGTTTTGTGAGATTTCAGCTGGAATTTCAAAAAGAATAAAAGACTTGAGATTGAATTAAAAAGAAGAAAAAAAGAATAGAAAAGAAGAAAAAAGCAACAAATATAATAAAAGCCTGAATGCACAACTGGTAACATTCAAATACTAATTACACACACAGGTCCTGAATTGGGTTTCGTCTGGAGATTCTGGTGGACTTTTAGAAAATAATATTTAATTTTTTTTAAATAAAAGACTCCCAGCCAGAAACCTAGCATTATGGGGTGTTGGGGTTGGTTGGACAACACCAGAAGAAAAGGAAATCATGATGAGAAATGCCAGAGGGTCTGACTGATGAGTTTTCAAAATAGGATTATTCTGTTAGCTTGATTATACCTGAGAGAGAAAGCACCGTAAGAGAAACTGAAAGTGTTAAGCTGCGTTCACACCTCTGACCAAACAAACCGCGCTGCTCTCCGTCCGCCCTCACTCACTCACTCACCTGCGTTGGTGTTGTAGAAGCCCAGCACGGAGTGGTAGAACACCAGCAGGTAGGTGAACCACATGGACGCGCACAGGTCATTCAGAAAGTGACCCACCGCGTAGCTCAGCTTCCTGACGACAGGCAGAGACCGCCGCTCGCTGTCCGGCATGACGGCTCAGTCAGAGGAGTTCACACAAGATCACCGCGAACTTTCATTGATTTAGGAAAGGAGGAGGAAAAATACTGACAAGAGGCTCCTTCTTTCCCCCTTTAACGTGCTACTCTAGTGAAGCATTGCCGCTCTGCAGCAACGGGCTCCAGCGGGATGATCATTGATGACTTCAATCTTTGTACCCATTTCCTCTCAGAATCAGGTGACAGCGAGAAACCGTGAAACCATTGTCAGAGGAGGAACCAAAATCAAAACGGAAGAATGGCAACAGCGAAGAAAGAAAAACACCTCTGCCGACCTTTCTCTAGAGTCTGACTGGAACGGCTTCCATCTGTCTGTCTCCACTTAAGTGAAGCTAACTCACGGGAGCGCGCGGCTCCACAACACGAACGGCAGCTAACTTCTAACAACTCTACGAACCCAACATTAGAATGACAGCGCCACCGAAAGGCCCAGGGAGCAGAACGACCCGCAGTTACCGGCTCCGAAAAAAAACACACACAACAAACACGTCATCACGTTATAAGAGCGGCGCTCCGGTGTCTGACGTCACAGCGGAAGTACACAGAAAAACAGCCAATGGCGGAGCGCCTCACTGCTTTCAGGCGATACCATCGTTGAGAGGCGGGGATGATCATGTGACTTTTTTAAGAGTAAAATCACGTGACTTTTTATTTTTTAAACTTACTTTGCTGAGTATGAATTATTTTTCTTTATTTTACATTTTATTTCCTTCCATATGTTTAGCCGTTTTTGATACACGTCCCCACCATCAAACAGCCAAATGTGAGACGCTGTGTAGATTATGGTCAGCACATGTGCGTTTGGTTTATTTGCACGAGAAACAATTTAAGTGTAAAACATATTATATAATCAAAATATTTAATACATTCCTTAAGCTAACCTCTAGACTTACTTCTTTGTTGGTAACGCAGTCTTTAGAAACCAATTCTATGATGATAGCAAATATTTGATCTTTAAAGATAGAATAACAAATTCTCAATTCTCTAAAAAAGTTTCGTACTTACTCCACTTACCCAGTAAAAACTGTAGTAAGTCTAAATAACCTGAACAGAAAATGCAATCTTTCCTTAAATGAGAAATTCAGTTTTCACTGCATTTTTGGTGTAAATACAAAAAAATAACAATGACAAACTTTAGCCGTTCCTTTTAAGTGATTCAAACGGACCAAAATGCACAATTGTAGTCGAATTGCCTAATATGGTGAGGACAATCTGACCCACTCATGACACTTCAGTATTTTGCCTTCTGCATTCACACAGAGCTTCTTTCGGATCTCTGTCTGAAAAGTGTTGTTACGTTTATTTCCTTCCAGAAAAGCCAGTCACACAGTTTTTCCCAGCACTTCTACTCCCACCATGTTTTAGCCTATTAAAACCAATTTGCAAATATATAAATTATTCCAAGTAAATACTTAAATAAAGAGCACAGATTATGTTTGGTTGTTTATTTTTCCAATGTCATTATCCAACTTGGAGAGCTCCAACAGGAGAAAAAGAAGAAAGAAAAAAAACTTAAAATAACAGAACACACTAAAAACTACAAAAAATATCCTCTTTGAAACAAGATTGAGGGGGCAGGTAATAAAAAGGTTCCATATTGTTTTATCAGCTCAAAACCTGTGCTGAAAAAAACTTTAGATCCAAATTAAAATATGAAAAACAAAAAGGTTTTACATAAACATTGTAAAATGTTTGATCCTGGTGTTTTCCACTAACGGTAAATGAGTATTACAGGGACTCCAGTCGGTGCAGACCGAGTCACTTACTGTGGGTTTTTGACCTGAGGAAATAAAACTGTACCTCAACTGCATGGAGTCTCTTCATTAGGAGGTCAATATTGTGCAGCAAGTATTGTGTTGTGTTTTCTAAGAGCGCATGTCACGCGATCCCTCGCTTTTGGAGTCCGTTCTTTTTCTCCTTAGAAATGCTTTTCTCTCCTCTGAGCCAGTCAGTAAGGAAGAAGAAAAAAAAGGGCATTTAATATAATCCATCTATTCAGTCAGACACAGCCTCTGCAGTTCCATACTCGGTCCTTTCTGCAGCCATAAATATATGAAGTTCACTGCTGTTCAGTTCTATCCCAGGGTTCCAGTCTGCGGTGAATGGATAGCCATTATTCTGGGTTTGCTCAGCCCACAGCGACAAAAACCAGCAGAGGAAATGCTTCTTTAGCCTGCTGCTCCTCCCACATCACAGGAGGGGAGAGAGGACAAGCTGGAGGAGAATAGATGGGAGACAAAAAAAAACGAGGACGAAAGCCGAGGTTTCGCTTTCATCTTATTTTCATTTGTGTCTCTGGAGAGCTTTCCTCTTCCTCCTCTTGAAGAAACAGCAGCACCTGCAACACAAGTCATTCACAGACTTTATAAACCGTTCTCATTTCCTGTTCTTGATGTTCTTTTCAACAACACAGCATCCGTTTCCTTTTAACGTTTAATTTTTTACTATATTTAAAAGACCCATTTACAAAGATATCTATCCATCTTTATCTATATATAGAAATAGATAGACATATATATTTATAAATTAAGCTTAAAATGTCATTTTTGAGTATTTCTTTGTTCAAAACAATTTAAATCAGGAGCATACAAAAAAAGCGGTGTAAAAAGGAGCGCATTTGTAATATAGAAAATGCACTGGGTGGCCCACAAGCCCTCTGCTCCGCTCCATTCTGATGCATGGGCACCTAGACGACTAGATCCATGCACGACTTGATTTTCCTCGTCTGAGCTGGAATCTGCATCAAACTGTACGGCAGGACAGCTCCAATGTTGCTCAACATTTTTTTGTAATAATGTTAGGTTGGAGGGGCTGTAAGCTAGAGGGACAGAGTGTAGACAGATGGATGACAGGAGGAGGGGGTGGACTTACTCAGAGGGGAATCGTCTCCAAGAAGAGAGAGTATTTTAGAGTATTTTAGTTTATATTAAAGACCACAGGGAATGAGTGGGAAATAGATTAAAGATGATTGGAATTGGGCTTTAAGAAGTGGAACAGTTGAGGGAATCTTGAGAGATTTTTTCATTTGAGCAAAACAAGTTGATGCCCTCAGCCTTCCTGCAGACGAGGATGTCAGCCTTGATGTGAGGACTGACAACGATTCTTAACGTGCTGTAGCATCATTGTACATGAGGGACTTTGGACATAAAGTGAAGACGGATCTGTTGGATTCATTTTCTCTTCAAGCTCCAATATGTGTGTATGGAATAGTTTTTTAATATTTGGGGTGTGCATTAAATTGTTTTCACATCACTGTCATCCTGTTTTGATCTTTCTATTTTTTTTATTAAATGTATTCACTTAAGATACTGTTTTTTTTACACCTACCACCTCATTTGTGCCGTGTGCGAATATCTCTGCTAAGCTTTTGGTTTTCATCCAAGACCGACAAAATGCTTTTGTTATGATGTCTTTCAATTAGTGTGGCAAGAGAAGAAGCCAGTGTGCGTCTTTACTTAGTATCATCAGCTACTTCCACCTCCACATTAGCTGCAATCGGTGCATTCGAGTGTCCTGCGGTGGGGTCATCCGTGTTCAGTTCACCATTTGTTGAACTCATCACCTGGGAGGAGTTAAAACAACAACAACAACAACACACCAGTGATCAGATCTATATAAAATAAATTAAGCTAAATAATTACAGAAATGTGTTCATTGGTATTTCTTTAAGGTGTAAAATAGCCATTTGGAATGACCATTCCTGAAATCATGGAAAAGCTGAGAAGAATCGGATCTCTAACATTCTTTATAAACACCTGAGTGATGAAGCACACAGTCATGCAAAACCTAAACAATGGTCAGAAAAAAAATGACCACAGCAGTTACAGCTTTTGTTTTGATCAGATATTATAAAAACTGATGATATTCCAGATCACTTTCAGGCCAAGGATAAAAATTGACTATTTTTGTTGCACAATGTGACTCATAAAACTGTAGGCCCAATAAGAACCGTCGGTGCAAAAGTCTTTGGTGCAAGTCTGAATGCCATAAAAAGACTGCTGCTCTCTTCAAAAGCAGGGGGGTTACAGTCCGCTCTTAAAAAAAAGAGCTACTAGAACAACTGAAATAAGAAACAATGATTCATCTTGAGCCCTCGACAAACCAAAGAGTGACATAGTTCCTGAAGGGCTTTCATAGTGAGAGTGCATACCTGGTTTTTGGCTTGTGCTGCTTTCTCTCGACTGCTTGCTGGAAGTGGAGTCTCTGTTGCCACTGGACCGATGGGAGTGGGCTAAACAGGATCGGCACAGAAATCAAAGACAAGGGGGTTACAGGACAAGATCTGGACTTTGGGATTTACTACATGTTAATTCCTTAACGTGTCTTTTTCTGTCCATAGTGACGAATCATCAGGAAAAACCAGAGCATCTTTTAAGCTCCATCTCAGAATACGAATACAGTGATCCCTCGCTATAACGCGCTTTACTTTTCACGGTTTCGCTACTTCACGGATTTGCATGGTGCATTGTGTTCTGCATTTTGATTGGCTAAAAAGTCACTCCGCTTCGTCTCTACCTGTGCGTCAATAACGTTGCAGTTTAATATGTTCACGTACGTAAAACAGCTTGCCAAATTTACAACACGTACGTGCAAATTCTCTTGCAATTTCGAGTTTCTCTAAAACCCATAGAAAAAAGAGCGACAACAACTGCCTATCGCTATGTTCTTCTCCTGAACAAACACAGCTGCACCGCGGGCTTCAAAAGAAGAAAACACTGCAGAGCGGAGTCAGGATGCAGCGGCTCAGTCTGAAGAGCAGTGAAATACACCTGAGTCACTATTTGTCCCACTGTACTTTGTATTTTTTTCATAATCATTTTAAATTTCCCCCCGTTTCATCCAATTACTCCGGTCGCGGTGGGCGGGGCTAATCTCCGCAATTTGAAGCCGTCTGTTCACATCGATGATTAAAATTATTATTTGACAGTACAGGGGAGATGGTTTGTTCTTTCTTTTCAATGTATAATAGAGTATTTAATTGTATCATAATTGTAAAAAAAAAAAAAAAGGTTTCTACTTCACAGATTTTGCCTATCACGGGTTCTTTTTGGAACGTATCCCCCGCGAAAAACAAGGGTTTACTGTATATTGTTATTGTTACATTTTTGAAGAATTTGCTTTAAAGAGTTGTAGCAACTATTTGCCAATTTACTTGAGCTCTTAGCATTGTTTTGTATTGTTTTTTTATTGAGAACCATTGTTTTCATGCTTTTTAAAAAAAAAGAAAAATGTTACTGATCTAGTGGAACCAGTTATATAAAAGGAAAAAAAAAAAACTGTGTTACAAGTAACACATTTGCCATATATGTACTTTAGGATACCCTCTATAACGAAAAGGTATGATTAACACAAGAAAATCCTAGGTTTTAAAATATTTACGGTAGTATATTAGCATTCTGTAGGTACCCCTTTAATTAAAAGACTGCATTTTATGTATTATTGGCCCATATTGTTGAGACTGCGACAATTAGAAATCAAATCAACAGTTAGGCGTCTTTAAAAATGGCCAGTATTATTAAAGATTTTCTTAGGAAAATGGGCTTTTCTAATACGGTATATCCATGACAAATTTGGTGCTTGTATCACAAAATGCACGATTTGTCTGGTATATCAACCTAACCGGCTCCGCTCCTTAAAAAGTTCATTTATTAAATGACAGTTAAATAAAAGACTTTAAAGTTGTTTACCATTTTAATAAATCACAATAAAACCAATTTTGACTTTTGGTAAATACAAATAGACTTTTAGCCGCTTTTTTATGCTAGCCTCACACATACTAACCAGTGGCTTCCCAGTCCAATCGTACTGGAAATCAAACACATATCCATTTCTGTCGAAGAGGTCCGTAAAGAGTTTCCTCAGGTAGTCATAATCTGGCTTCTCAAAGAAGTCGAGTCGACGTACATACCGCAGATAGGTGGCCATCTCTTCTGTAGCAAACACACAGACGTGGTTTATGCATGTTTTAGAGGCAGACAACCTAATCAACATAGATCATTCTTCTAGTTCTAAATAAGTAAAGTGTTTCCAAACCTGGGAAACTCTCACAGAGCACCTCTATTGGCGTGTCTCTCTTTGTGTCTCCTATCTTCTGGTAGCGTTCCTTTAGAGTATCAGCCTGAGAGGAGAACCAGATAGAATGATTTTCACTAAAGGTTGAAGGAAAAGCTGACGCGTACATAGAAAGGGCTGGAATAAAATGGAATGACGTAATCTGGTTTGGGACCTTTAATCCCTGCCAGGGCAGGCTGCCTCTGAGGAAATACATGAACATGTGGCCTAAAGCTTCCAGGTCGTCTCTTCTGCTTTGCTCTGGAAAACAAATGGGAGATCGATTGGTCTTCATGTCAATTTACTAAATCAATTTTTTATGTGGAAGAAGACGATTCCACCAGATGCAGGAAGCCTCACCTTTCCCCAGATGCGTGTTGATGCTCATGTACCTGGCAGTCCCCGTCAAACTCTTGTGCTCTCTGTATGGGATGTGTTTCTTGGTCTCTGGGTCGATGTACTCTTTTGCCAAGCCAAAGTCTATGATGTGAATAGTGTGCTGCCTTTTGGAGCCGGGTCGGCCCACTAGAAAGTTCTCCGGCTTGACGTCGCGGTAAATGAGGCTCCTGGTGTGAACAAACTCCATGCGAGTTATCTAAAGGACCAAAAAAAAAATTCACTTTCAGAGCCAGAAAATAAAAAGAACAAAGATAGAGTATGAAGGTGTTACCAGTTGTATGGCTATCATGAGTACAGTCTTCAGGGAGAACGTTCTCTCACAGAGGTCAAACAGATCTTCTAAGCTTGGTCCCAAAAGCTCCAGAACCATGGCGTTGTATTTACCACACGGTCCAAAGTAAAACACCTGAGGTATGCCTTCTGGATACGCAGCAGACAGAAGTCAAACATCTTATTAGAAACATGTAGTGTGAATCCTACAGCTTTCACAAACCAAACAATTAGGGGTGTAACAGTTCATCAACTTCAACGATGAATCAATTTATAATCCTGCGATCCAACCAGATCCATCAGTCTGAGGCAAGTTGTTGATCGTATTGACCTACACCTCTATAAAATCGTTTCAAAATGAAAATAAATACCCTTTGGACTGAGGCACGGTAGGTTTATTTCACTGCAACATAAGAATGACCAAATGCATCACAGCGGACAACACACACGTGACGTAGCAAGAACTGATCCGACCATCATTCCAGGCCAATGTGTGGAAACACTGAATTGAGCAAAGACATGTGGCCATAAGAATGTTCCCTTTGGATTATTTTAATGTGGAAAAACAACAGTGGACTGAACTTTATCAAACTAGAATATGAACGGATTCACCATTACCGGTAATTATTGTTTACTTGTTTGTTTGTCCAAATATTAAATTTACACTTTATTAACTTGCAATAAATTCAAGGAATCTGGAAAAACTTCACCTGAACCGTTCAGTACCAGGTATTTCCCTTTGATGTTCTGGATTGAATTTAGCTCAGTGAATCGTTCAAAATGAACTAATATCGATTTTGAATTGGATCTTCAACCACAAATTGTAACGTCAACCAAATTGTTGTTAAAATGAATTGTTACACCCCTACTAATAAAGAAAATGTAAAAACTTTTTTTTTTTTAAAGAACATTTGCGTTTCCAAGCAACACTGCATCTACTACAAAGATCGAGATATTGTCAACTTTCTGCTGGAAGAATTCCTCCGTGACTGTTTCTACACAGAGGACCTAGTGAGAGACGCTCCAGCAACAGCTGTAAGGCTTTGTAGCAGATGATGTTCTTTCTCAACCGCAGCGTTTCCAGTCTGACTTCAGAGGCAAAGCCACACAAACGCGGTTGATTTTCTCAGTGTCGTATTGTTGTTTAGCATTTTCCGGTGAAAATATGACAACACTCTGAGAATCTTTAGTGTTGTAACAGTCTGCACAGATGGCTTTACTCGCCAACTTCCTCTTTTTCTTAATCAAAACATAGCTGTAGGCAACATCTGCAGGGAACTGTTTAAAAGGTTTAAACATCACTATGGTGAGGAGAACAAAAAAATGCTGGTAATTATACATGTAATGGCTTAATTATACATTTCTACAATAAACTCTTCATTACCAGAGCAGGAATTAACTAAAAATATTCATGTGGTTGCACCGATGCCAGACTGTGTTTAGTGTGCACAGTTGTCAGAAACTCAAGTCAAAGAGAAACTGTGTCACTGCAAGAAACACGAGCAGCATAAAGGACTGAACCGGGTCTTCACCTGAGCTTCCCAGTTGTTTGTAAAAACGGTATTCTAGGTGCAGCTGAGGGGCCCGTGACTTCACCGGCTCCTACAACAGATCACAGCAAAGTCAGTGTCTGGCAGCGGCAAAGAACCGAAGAAAAGCTCTCACAAAATACAAGAGGCAATCATTTTTTAAGCTTCCGTATTTCCCCCCAAAAAGCACTTATTTATTTGAACATTTCCCTCACTGAGACTCATACAAACCAGAAGAAGAAAAAAAAAAAGAATAAAGAATCATTTGAACTTTTCTACTCGATTATAATTTGGATCTGGTTTATTTTAAGCAATTAAATCAAAATTTTTGTGACAAACAATATTGATCACTTTCTTTAAAATCTATTCTAAACTTTTAAATGAAGTCTGAAAAAGCTTTTACATTACTTTCCTTGTAAACCCATGCCACCATTTTCTTTTCGTGTGTTTATAGCAGTTGATTGAGGAATAAGTGTGAGACTTATTGAAAGTATTTGACTGCTTTCATTCATTGCCAACAAAGGTTGTATAACAAAGTATTGAGTTGAACTCTTGTTTTGGACCAAATACTTATTTTCCACCATAATTTCCAAATAAATTCTTTAAAAATAAGACAGTGAGATTTTCTGGATTTTTTAGGTATACTTATGATGAAAAAGACAGGCCTCGCTCATCTTTTTAAGTGGGAGATTAATCGATTTGATCAACCAAGCCCTAAATTCTAAAAGAAGTGTTCAGAGTACAAAATTACAAACTGCGTCTGATGATGGCTACTGGTATAAAATAATCAGCAAACTCTGCAAGTACCGGTACTCCCACACTACTTTTGATTCTTGTTGCTATGGTTAAAAAAAAAGGTGTTTACGCGTTAATATCATCTAATAAACCCCAAGTTACATACAAAAACAGATGCAGAGATATTAAACAAAAATAGGTGTTTACCAGTTTGATGGCCACATATTCATTGGTGTATAGGTTCTTTCCAAGTCGCAGCTCTCCAAAGTTCCCACATCCTATCTTCTTCCCGACACGGAAGTTTGGTCCAACCATCAGCACTCCGGAGTTGGAGCCAGCGCCTCGTCCACTATATTTCCCAGACATCCTTTTCCCTTCCTCTGCCTCACCCTTCCCTCCACCTCCCGCTCCTCCAACTCCCCTCTTGTCAAAGTCCATCAGCTTGTGATAGCCCGGCCTCTCCACGATTAGGCTGATTCCATGCAACCAAATAGGAGAAGAAAAAAGAAGAAAAACCACCAGGATCGCTGCCCAGTGTTCACCTATAGAGGTGAAAAGGATCTGCTTGCTGCCACATAAACGTTTTCCTACAAGGACAGAGTTATGTTTGCTGAAGGCTTCACTAGTCACAAAGGGTCAAAATTCAAGAACACCATTTATCCCTGCAGGGACCGTGAGATGAGATACAGAAATGAAGATGAGATGGGGTTAACAGGAAAGACACATCACGTTGTTAAGATTGTGATGGAGAATTATGTTCTGAAGGTAACAAAAAGAAAACATGATACAAAAAGCTGGAAAAAGTCTGTAGCTTGAGGTCCCATACCAATGTTAAAGAACCAAAAAAACGTATCTTGGAGGTTCCTTGTGATGCAGAACCAATGCAGGAGCTCATCTAGTTTAATGGCAATAGGTTAAAAAAAAAACCTTGTGAAAGTAAATGCTTGACTTTTGCTTCATAGGAGCTAATGTGTCACACGGAGGCCTAGTCCTCTAAACCATCCCAATACGAGTTTCATCCATAAGTGCAAATGTTGTGTTACGGGACCTGGAAAAAGACAGAAAAAAGGACACAAACGTTAAACATTTTTTAAACTGATGAGTCTCAACTTCTTTAGACAAGAGCTAATATTTGAGCTGACCCTATACACATACAGTCACAGGAATCAACTATTGTGGTAATACAACCCAAAATGGGATGTCCATGTATGTGGATGCCAGGTCTGAAGGGGTTAAATCACGTGTCAAACTCAAGGCCCGGGGGCCAAAAGTGGCCCGCGAAACATTTATCAATTAACATTTATTAATTTCTTAAAATAGAAATTTTCTCTAGTTGATTACATATCATTTACGTGTAGCTGCTGTTGTAATTATTCAATGTTTGCAGGTCTGTGTATGCAGACAAATTGTTGTCATCAAACCATCAGTTGGATGCAAGGCTGTGTGCAGGCTTTTTTAGTAAAATGTCACACGTGTAATAAATGTTCATTCTAGCTCACTTTTATAGTAATTTTCTTTATTCACTTGGACAGTTTGATCCTTCATTAATGGAGTTATGTGGGTTTTAATAAGCGGACAAAATGTAAAAGAATTAATGCTAGAATAACAAGCAAACATTTGTTTTCTATGCAACTGTAATTGTTACTTTAAAAAGTTAAAGTAAATAATAAGTTATTAAACATCAAGGAGTAGTTACATTTATTTTTCATTACATTTAGTTACATGTATAAATTATTTCTGGCCCTTTGAGGACAGCTGCTATACTGATGTGGCCCTCTGAGAAAATGAGTTTGACAGCCCTGCGTTAAAGGGTCAAAATCAGCAGACGTTGTGCAAACAGTCAGAAGACTCCAAAAGAGATGTTCCTTTTTCCAAAAATGGCGGAAGAACACAAGTTTGGCTATTAGGTTGTCCTCCTTCATGCATTTTTTTTGTTCTTTTTTGAGTCTTATATCGAAGTAGGAAAATTGATTATTAATGAAGATTTGACTAAAAAGACACAACTTAGCATAAAGAATGTTACTTTATTGTAGAGCAATGAAAATCCTGTTTTTTTCTTTCCTCGATGTTTTTTTACTTGTTCCAATAGCATTTTTCTCATGGAGGACATGAATGGAAGAATTAAAGTTTTAAACTGCATTTCTGAGTATTTCTTTTTTTAATTGTGATGAATCAAGAGCAGGTTAAAAAAAAGCCATTTGAAAAAGCTCTCAGTTGGGAGGCAGCGACTGAAATGGCCGTGCCAAAGTCTCCCTGCTCTGCTCCATTCACATGCATCCACTTGCAGACAAATGGACACATTAATGTCTTGATTTTCCTCGTCTGAGCTGGTATCTGGCTCTAAACTCTGAGATTGCTCGCCATTTTTACCGTGCTCCCAATCGCCCCAACCAGCTTTCAGGGCTTTTGTGAGAAAGGTATATAAAAAGCAGGAGACACGGTCAAAATATTTAAATTTGAAAATTCTGACATCCCTTGCTTTTTTTTTTTTTAAATACTTTTGTTTTTATTAAAGATGCACCATAATGCTCTTTTGTTTATATGGGCATTTTGAGTATTTTTTTATAGATAGTAATATCTTAAGTTTAAATATGTCAATGTTTTGTTTTCATATATAGTCCTCAATGAGCAAATGTTTTGATGTGATATGTGTATATATATGCTTTGAAGTACTTTATATACATTATTTATAAAGATTTCTTTTGAAGATTTTTTAGGCTAGTGTTATTTTGTTTTTCCCTTACTGATCTGAAAAATGATCCGAACTGTGATTAAAACCATGACACGTTGCGAACAGTGAGTTTTGTGGTCCATTGCACCGAGAGCTTCTGATGAACTCCTGCCACGCTGCACAGGTTCAAGTTCACAATTTAACAATCAATTCATGTTTTTGTATAAATACTACCAGTAGTTTTATTTGATTTTTGACTACAAAGTGATTTAAACCCAACAAAACGTAAACTTTAAAGATCCATAGTAATTGAAAGTAAAATTGATTCTAAAACTAGATGAATAGATATAAATTTTTTTTAAATCTTTACTAATTAATCAATATTTATAGGTCTGGGTGATTAATCAGTTTCATCGATTAATCACAATTTGTTGTTTTAGATTATTTACTTTCAGAACAATGGAGGTTTTATTTTGCCAGCTGTCTGCTCTCTTCTGTTTCTGTTGTTGGGAGTAAAGTCAGTCGCTGGTCTCTAGCAGAGCACGGGTGTGAAAAAACCACAGCAAGCAAAGAAGCATGAAGTGATATTTATGCCACCATGTACAGTTTGGTTCAGACTACAGGTGACTGACTGGAACCACTTTTTCTCAGAGGAGTTTTTCAGCAAGAAAAGAGAAAAACCTCATTTTGAAAACAAAACATTTCATAGAAAGTGTCAAAAAACCTAAAGCAGAGAACAAAGATTGATTAGAAATCAATACAGGAGTTCCTTATCTGACGTTTTCATTGTGTCATGACTTCCTCTCTGTTGCATTTAACGTCATATCTTTTTTTTTTTTTTCATTACAGTAACACAGTTTTTCTTTGTGAAATAATGGAATACTTTGGTTGGTAGATTTTTGTTTTTGTTTTAATCTACCAGCCAACCTGTCTGGTGAGTCAAAAATGAGATTTCGGTCTTTGGGGTTGTGTCATCAAACTTGGAGCATTAAACCACATGCAGAAGAATCGGTTTCAAGGCTGTTGCTACAAAAAATGCTTTGCCGAGTGCGTTCAACCATTTCTCTTTATGAGATGCTCAAGCTAGCGGTAGCTCACAAAACAGTGTACGGTATAGCATTGTGTTGTTCTGCAAATATTTTTACAGCTTGCATTTAGTTGAACTTCGTGTTGGCGCCAATTTCAAAATGAAATGTTAAAATAAAGTTGTTATTGTTGAATATTCCATTAGTTGTCATTTTTGTTTAAAAATAAATAAATAAATAAAAGCAAGGAAAGAGAAAAAAAAATCAATTAAATTGAATTTGGAATGAACAAAATAGGTGATTTTATTTTTGGGCCATATGGCACAGCTCTATATATTTTTCATTTACTAAAAACAATCTGAATTGATATTTCCATTCTGTGACCTGAAAAAACGTGTCTGTTTTGAATTAGCGTCAAATGTATACAGTAAAACGGAATGATTCCTGAGGAAATGACAGAAACTGATGCAGCAGCTGATGAAAGGACACTTCACTACTAAAGGCTCTCATTAGGAGGTAAAACAAATCTGTATTGTAATTACAAAATAAATCCCACCATTGTGAAGCACTTGAATAAATCCAGAATTAGTTCTGCTGTTTGCTTAGGAACCGGGCTACAACGCTTCGATCCAAGCCTTTAGTTACACCATCCAAACCAGGTCAGACTCAATTTAGTCTCTGCAACAAAGCCTGCTGCCACAAAAAGCAATACATTTGGAAAAAACAAAAATCCATGGTACTATAAAGCTAATACATGCACACGTGTTAGGCCTCTGACTGCAACACACACTAGACTAGAGCTTCTGCTACAAAGAGTATTTATAAAGCTAAAGCAGCAGAAACAAAAAAAGGCTGTGCAATTAAAATGGTAACAGAACTGCAACAACTCAGCTTATGAATAAAGCTACACGGTGGTCTCATTAACTGGTGTTTCATTTAATTTGTGTAGACTCCATACTCACTCGCACATATTTTTCAAAGTTTTGAATAAGGCCTGCATAGGGCCGCACAATATGAGGAAAACTCGCGATATGCGATATTAGTGATCAATATTGCGATGACGATACAACATGTGATAGATGAACAAATAGCAAATCAATCAAAAACATAATTTCCATTTTACTGCTGCAGTGTAATTTAAATAAGAGTTAACCCTAGTCTACATAGGAGGCCAACATCTAACAAAAGAGCTCTACCCGATTGGTCAACATCGTGAAGGCGTCCATCTGAATGGTCAAATGCATAAATGTATTTATTTGATTCGTTAAATATTTCAAGCTGCCATAAGATTGTTTTAGCACATTTAAGGTAACCATCTATTGCAATTTTCTCCATCTTTTACAATATGCATATTACCCATAGGAACACAAAACCTAAAGAAAATGATGTATGATATACAAAGTGGTCCACCGAGCACATTTCTGATGTTCTTCTGATGTCACCATGGGTTTTTATGAGTTAAATTGCAACCATTTTAACGTATTTTAGTCCTTGTATGGACTCTGTGATAAAAAATACATGCTAAAATAAAAAGAAACATTCAATTCATAAATGTGCAGCAAAAGCTGTTATTGGCTTAATGGTTATTTTCTAAAGTAAAGGCCGCAAGTGTGGCGAGTATTGGGTGACCACCATCCCACCAGGAGCACCGTGTGAAACTAATACTTATCGACAGCAGTAAATATGACCCCTCTCTCCCCTGAAAAAAGCTAGCAGAAGCTGAAACCTTATGTAAACAAATATGGAAGCCATTGTGTAGCATAATTAAAAATAAAAGTCAATACCAGAATTGTTTTTTCATTTTCACAATAAAGCTGCATTTTTTGACTCAAAATTAAAATGAAACAGCAGTCCTTCAACTCCACTTATTCGGTCGCTTAATTAAAACGATGATGAAAATGGTATTTGACATTTCATTTTCAAAAAGTTCTCTGGTAAATGAGAAGCAAACTTCATTTAGAAATGTCTACTTTGACAATTAAAATGGATTAACAGAAATTCTTTTTATTTTCAAAATGTAACTGCTTCAAATGCTTTTTCATTTCCTACTTTAAAAAACTGCTTATTCTGTGTCATAATTAAAACAAAAATGCAAAGAGGGGATTGCATTTTCATCTTAACATCCACCCTGCGGGGAGGCGGGACGATGATGTCAGTGCATTTCTGGTTTTGACTTTTATTTTTAACTATGCTACAGAATCGCTTCCATTGATAAATGCAGACAAATCACATTCTGAATAAATCCCTGTCCCAGTATGAAAAAAATTAAACATTACAAATATTTTTTTTTATATTTTATATTAAGTTTAAAACAATCAAACACTTGCATTTTTTAACCATGTTTGATGGCACAAAAACTGTGGATATGCACCAAAAATAGAACAATGTATGGCTTGTGACACGACAAAAGCCTTTTTTTTTAAAAGGACTTTATGTATAAACAAATGTAAAGCAGAAGGGTCCAGCTGATATCAATCGAGCGTATGCGCTGCTGCTTCTTTATATACAAACTTCCTGAAACAAGCCTCATGCATGAGAGGCTCTTCTTCCCCTCTGTTTTGCTGTACCTGCCATCTTTTTATGCCACCAGCCATTTATCAATCTGAATTATAGTTTCCTGTGTGTGTATGTATATCTATATATCTATCTATATATAATTTTTATTTGGAATCATACCAGCTGTTAGAGTGTTAAAAGACAGAATTTAATGATTCCAGTTATAACTTTAGACCAAAGCCTGGTCCAGTGGCTAATTTGGCTAACGTTAACTATGAAGACTGCTAATTACAACATTAAAGTACCATAATCCGTTTAGACAGTCGTTTATCTCCTCCTACAGTTCAGATCATTGCTTTCTTTTTACCAACAAACCCCTTCAAAGTGTTGTTGAACTTTCAATTAAGGCAGGCACCACAGGAAGTTGTGCTAAGGCCACAGTTACTTTCTGTTTGGCCTCAGGTTAGCTTAAATGCTAACTTCAGTCAAATTCATTTACGTGTAACGGACACGAAGATATAAAAGTGCAGGAAGTTGGACACGGAGTTCCAACACAGAACGGGCAGCAATGGCGTTCGTGTTGAGTAAAAGTCCAACGAACAACCTGGAACATTGAATGGCTGGTGGTCACAGCTGATAGGAAGCTAACATGCTAGCCAGCTCGTTGGCTAGCCAGTGAGAACTACCGCTGAATTTCCGTTCATGTTCTCAGTCTGAAACGCCACAAAAACACATTTTTACATTCCCACCTACGCGACGTTTTAAATGTAAATGACGTACCTTAAACAACTGTCTCTTTTTGGACACTTCTGCGGGTTTGAACACATTGTTATCATTTTTTTTCTCCGTGGGCTTTCTCAGCTCATCTTTTTTTCTGTGGGATGTTTGGCTAACCAGCTGAACAGCAGCGTCGGTGACGGTAACGCAGTTAGCGTACACGTGCGCCTCTGCACGGCACTTCAGGGTAGGTGCGCGTGCACTCAGCTTTATGGAATATCACATGGGTTATTGCGTGACTGTGCGTTTGCGTCAGATTTGGACAAAACTGATTTTTGGTCATTATATGAACTTTTGTATACTTTTAGTTTATTTATATTTACTCTCCTCAGAAAAAAAACTATAGACAGCATTGTTATACACATTTGTGTTTTTCCCCATATTTGGTTACATTTCTATATTAACATATTTTTCATGGAAAAATCAAAACTAACCTTGGCAAAAAGTAGTACACTTGAAATTTATTTCATTAAGTATACTTAATGCTGTACTTAAGTATAGCAAGTATGCTATAGACCAGGGGACTGCATCCTGAGACTCTGGTACCCATAATGCTCCAACTATCCGCCAAGCACGGCAGCTTTGTAGTTTATCAAAGCCATTCAAAAAGTATTTGACAGATTTTTGAGCGTCATGTACCACATAAAATCATCTGAGCACAAAGATTATTCATACAAATGGTGAGCAGGAATAATAAAGTGGGCTTCCCATTTCTGAAAATAATCAAAGGACTTTGAGATCAGTTTTAAAAAAAACACGGCGTGGGTAACTTAGTTAGCTCTATTTAAAATTTGGTTTGTTATGATTACAAATTCATGATTAAGATACTGTCAAAATTAGTTGTCAAATTATTTAATCTTTAGCAAAAAAATTGAAAATCTTTTCGTTATGTTGATGTTTTATCCGTGAGAATTTCACGTAAAAGGCTCTTTACGTGTTGAAAGTTGCAGACCGCTGCTATAGATTGTGTATATGAAGTATAGGAGACATATTAACTGAATACTTCCTTAGACTAAACTGGAACATTTTAGGTTTGAAATAGAGAGTATATAAAAAAAACATCAAGTATACTTCTTTACTTTTAGCATAGACTAAGTATACTTGTATAAACAGACTTAAACAGACTACTTTTTCTGCTAAGGGTACAGTTGAAACCAGAAGTTTACATACACCAGATAAAAACACACCTATGAAAAAAGCTTTCATTGCACTGTTTTTGCCCCAGGAACGCAAAAACGCCACCTGTTTTTGTGTCCCTACAAGCTGCTTAAAAGTAGTTTGATGACCAAAACAATTTAATTTTAACTTTCAAACTTAGAGACTTGAGCTTTAAATGGCTATGACTTTGTTAAGATAACACACTAACCACATAAACACCTGGATAACCTACCTAGACTTTCATGAAATTCTGTTTTTGGAATAGCTGTGGGAACAAAAACATCCATCCTTCCATCCATCCATCCACCATCCATTCATTCATCCATCCATCCATTCATTCATCCATCCTTCCATCCATCCATCCATCCATCCATTCATTCATCCATCCATCCATCCATCCATCCATCATCCATTCATCCATCCATTCATCCATTCATGCATCCATCCATCCATCCATCCACCACCATTCATTCATCCATCCATCCATCCACCATCCATCCATCCATCCATCCATCCATCCATCCATCCATTCATTCATTCATCCGTCCATCCATTCATCCATTCATCCATCCATCCATTTATTCATTCATTCATTCATTCATCCATCCATCCATTCATCCATCCATCCATCCATCCATCCATCCATTCATCCATCCATCCATTCATTCATCCGTCCATCCATCCACCATCCATCCATCCATCCATCCATCCATCCATTCATTCATTCATACAAAGTCCTGGGTATGGTACACCAGTTCCGTTATCAGGTGTGCCTGCTCTCACATTGTGCGGCACAAATCCCTGCAGATGATATCTATCTGTTGCCTTAATTGCCACTGAACAGACCTGAAAATGTCAAATAGAGTTTATGTTGGGGTCCCAAGCTGAACTTCTCCTGATTGTTGTCTGTGAAATCCTTTTTAGAATGTATTGAGTTTCAACAGATCCTTGATGGTTGTACCTGGTTTCATCCATTCACCCATTTTCTTAACCCGCTATGTCCCTTTTGGGGTCACAGGGTTGCTGGAGACTGTCCCAGCTACTATTGGGCGAAGGTGGGGTAAACCCAGTCTGTTGCAGGGCTAGCTGGTTGCAGCCATTTCTTTCTGCCACTGATAAAAATAGGTTTACTCTGGTTTCACCCTGTATCTTAGTAGATGACCACAATGCCACCACACAAAAAGTCATGTTTTGGAAGACTGGATGTGGATCTCCACCACTGATCAAGTCTCATTTTCAAATCCATTCCTGTCTGTTAAGGCTTGAGAAGTTTTAAGACAGAGTCTGTATGTTTCCTCTTCTTTCTTAGATCATGTAATTACACCCACAACACCAACTGTACGTGACTAACAAGAAGAGGTTTTTCACTCTGGACCAGCAAAGCGGTGATGCCTTTTAAGAACTGGCTTTGTGGTCTAAAACCAAAGAACTGCTGGTATGCCAGAGTCTTTGCTCTTTAATCAGGGCTGTCTCCCCCCAATATGATGCCTATAAGCTAGATTTTAAATGGCTCCTCCAACAAGGGATCGAGCAGTGGATAGGGGATCAACTCTAACCTGTATGTACTAAATGATGTAATTAAAGTTTGGTAAATGGGGGTTGTGTTATAAATATATAAATACATTATTCCAACAGGTTGTATGGACACCTCCTGTTTGTAGAGAGGGATCCCAAATGCTACTGTACAATTTAACGAGGGGCGTTGCAGATATGTGCAGCAACTTAGTAGGAAGGTACCAGAGGGTTTAGACTCACCGCTTATGATTCCAGACCACAGAACAAACAAACAAACTGCTGCTTCCTAATAAATAAATACACAGTTTTCATTCATAAAATTAATACACTCTAAATGGCCTATATCATGCTAAATCAAATTTTTGTTCTTTTAAGTGTATTGTGATTTTAATTCCTCATTATAAATAACCCAAAGTGGTATTTAATTATTTTATGGCATTTCAGAGTATTCCTCTAAAAACCAGGGGCCTCATTTATAAAACTTTGCGTAGGATTTGCGTCAGAAGTGGCGTACGGATGAAACATAGGATGTGCGTACGCACAAAAATATTCTGATTTATAAAACCGTGCGCACGCACATCCTACGCATCTTTCCCTTAATAAATCACAACCGATTCTAAATGCAGCGCAGCTTTTGCGGCTTCATGACACGCCCATAGTTGCCCATAAATAGTCAGTGAAACGCCCACAAATGAATATTCATTGATTGCGAAACCATGGCAAACACCGAGAGGAAATCAAAAAAAGGTAACTTCACTCAATGTGAAGTAGAAGTTATCGTTGGCGAGGTGGAAAAGAGGAGAAAAGTGTTGTTTGGAGGGCACAGTGTGGGCATTACTAATGCCAAAAAGGCCCTTGAGCGGCAAACAGTGGCTACAGCGCTCCATCGGGGGGGGTTGGGGGACCGGAGCGCCAGATGCACCGGGTGACACGCGTGGTTCCTCTGAGTGCTCCTCTGTAACGCTGGGCCCAAAAGCCCGCAGAGGTCCAAAAGGACGGCTCAAGGAAGTCGGAACCGGCTCATAAGCCACTCGTCCTCGTTTGCCAGCACGTCTTCTTGCTGTCTAAAGATACGTTCACTCCGAATTCTTCCATTTGCCAAATCTTCTAAGAGCGCAAGATCAGCCATTGTGCGTCATTACGCATTGTGATGGGGCATTCTATTTCCCTCCATTTAATTACATCTGACAAGCTACAGATGTCAGTAATACTCGACGTGGAAATGGGAAATTGTTCAGAGCAAATGTAATTTCTTGTTGCTTTCTGAATGGTTGAGACATACGCCATACATTGTTTTATCAAAAATAAAACAAACTAAAGGCATATGCATGAATACCATAATTCCATAGTTTATGAAGAAATGTTTTACTATGAAAACTACTTTCCCCAGTGGACAATTAATACGTCTGTCCGTCCGTCCGCCCGCACCTATATCTGCTCCGCCAGACCGACACATTAACGAGAATATCAGTTCTATACATTAGTTTGTTCTGTTAACTATATTATTTATGAGGATGAATTGAACAACATGCCAATATTGCAGAACATATTTCACTTTTCTTTCTGCAAATATGTGTTCATTTGAATTTCTGTTGTAATTTCCGTTTGATTTTTTTTGTTTGTTTCACTGCTGATCGATCAAACGGGTGTTCATGTAGCTGTTAATTGTAAGACTTGCTTTGTGAAGTCTTCATGTTATTTATGAGAGGCAGGAAAGTCATTTTCATTTTCTCGTGTTTCTTCCATCTGCCGACGGTGTCGCCGTTTCTCATTTCACCCGTTTTTGTGCGTACGCCTGGGTCAGAGCTTGCGTGAAGGACCGCACATTTTCCTGTCAAGTTTGCTTTTTATAAATATCAACTATTGCGTAGAGAGTGGCGTACGCCTTCTTTTGTGCGTACGCAACGTTTATAAATGAGGCCCCTGCTCTCTGAGCACCAGCCCCTCCCAATCCCAACCCACAAAAAAACAGAAGAATATGTTCTTTAGTTTCCATTGATGTTCTTTCATGAAGCCAATGGGTAATAACTGGAATTCATTTGTTTTGGGGAAGGGGAGGGGGGTCCAGAGTTTTGCCCAAGGTGTCAAACTAGCCAGGACCGCCACTGCACGATTGGGTTGGAGCTGTTGTTTTTTCCCACCTCCCCTCCCAGCCAATTGAGTTCAGTTTTATTTATACAGTATAGCCCAATATTACAACACAGCTGTCTCAACAAGCTTCACTACCGCACAAAACATAAGATCAGTTAAAAAATACAAAAGCTGATTGCTCAACTAAACAGACTCAGCTAAACTGGGCATCCCTGCCATTAAACCCTTATTCTATGTTCCCATCATTTGTGTTAAAGAGCCGTTCAAAAGATTTGCTTTGCTCTTAACTGCCTACTCTAAATATTGGACATTTTTTATTTCCAACTCATCAAATTTTCAGGTGCAGCAACACCTTGTTACGCAGCTCCAACTCCTGAATCAACGGCTCTATTGACATCTTCAGGTTTCATGACTAAACTTTCCTTATTGCAGGCTTGGACTGCAGCAGGGGGCGTGGTCACATTAGCATATTTCCCAATCATTTAACGTAGACATTTATATTTAATATGTTAATGAAACATTTAGATTCAATTTTGCATTTAACATTTAAATTTATATTTAACCTTTAGATTTAGAGATAACATTGAACATTTAAATGTACAATTAGGATTTAAATATACATTCAGATTTAACAATTAAATGCATTATTTACACAGAACTGAACATCTGACTTTTAGATTTTACATGTATGTTTATGATTAATTTTTAGATAGATGTTAAAAATCTAAAAGTGCATATACAGAGGGATCCTGAATGGTACTCCTCAAAGATATTTTTTGTTTAGTTGGTTGAATAATTAATAAATAGTTTGCAACAGTTTTACCAAGAACATAAGCAAAAATGAGATTAGGCTTCTAATTAGCTATAACAGGCAAATCAAAGGTATATTTAAACCAAACAAAAAATTTTAAACCCCAAAATTAGAAACAAATCAGAGTGACATTTATGATCTCTTACCTTTTGTCATTTCTCCCTTTGCTTTGAGTAACTGTAGAATGAAGAATGGAGAATGGAGAATGGGATCTCGGTTGACCATGATGTAGTGAGAACAGATGGAGGAACATTTAAAAATGTGGAGAAGTGCTCTGGAAAGGAAAGGGAACTAAAGTTAGCTACAGCTAGACAGAGTGTCCGTATGTAAATGAGAGGAACTCCAGTGGAACAGGGAGGTGTGTTGAAGCAGGTTGCAATGGGTGGAGGAAGGCTTCAGGGGTGATGTTTGCCAAAAGGCTGTGGTGACAACAGCCATGTTGTTGGTTTAGAGACTGATGAGACAGGAGCCAGAGCTGGAGGAATCAGTGAGGAAGAGGTTAAGGTTTTCTTCAGGAGTGATGAGGTTAGAATCAGAAATCCATCAGAGGAACAGCTCATGTTGGAAGTTATGGAGTTTAATGGGGGGCAGCAGGTTGAGATGGCTTGGATACATTGAGAAAAGGATTGGTGATTTTGATGGTAAAATGATATTGAGGCAGGAGCTGCCAGAAAGAAGTTCATGGTAGTCCAAAAGGGAGGTCCATGGATGTCTTCAAGGAAAACATGAAGGTGGTTGCTGTGAGTGAGGAGGAGGCAGGGGATAGAATTACGTGGAGGCAAATGATTTACCTTTCTAGGTGCCCCGGTCTGGGTCCTACAGCCTGGCTACAGCTCCTACAGCCGAGCTGACTCCTGGTATGAAGAGATCCCCAAATACTGTTTCCTCACAGCAGAACCAAGCCTTACTTTTCTTTTAGAAATTACTTTGATCCGTTTTTAGTGTGTGTGTGTGTGTGTGGGGGGGGGGGGGTCATGGGTCGTATGTTTTAACAGAAGGGAGTGGGAAAGGTGAAGAGTGGGTTGGGTTTTTATTGTAATATTGTGCTTTTGTTTGAAATGTCAAAGCGCTAAGAGTTGGGCAATGAGAAGCGCTTATTTTTATGAATAAAGATTGGTTGATTGATTGATTTGCTACCGCTAAAAGAAGAAGACAGAATTCCACAAATAAAATTAATAATAAGTATTTTATTTATTTGTTTATGATTCAACCCAACTCTTACGGTACTTTTTGGGTGTACAGTACACCTTTTCTGCAGCGATCATTCTCCTCCAGGCCGCTTGGTGGCGGTAGTTCACCGATTCGACGAGAAACAAGCAGAAGAAGATCAAACATGGCGGCGTCTGGTGACAGGGGATGCTGATTTCGCCCAGGGTATTTCAGAACATCTTCATTCCTGCTAAAATATTATAGACATGGCAGGAAGTAAAATATTCTTGAGAGAAGCGCGATGTCTAAAGATGGCGTCTTCGCTGTATTCCCAGCGAGGCTGTCTCCTGCAGGCCCGGAGACACCTCGCTTTGACATGCCCTTCGGCAGCCAAGATTGCCCCTCCACGTAGACCCAGAGAAAAGGTGGAGATTCCCGGACTGGAAGTAATCACATACGGAGAGAGGATGCACTATGTGCCGGGATTAGCTAAACCTGTTTACCCGCCGTGGGAGAAAGACTATAAAGACCCGGGATATTACAAGAGTCCTCCAGCCCAGGAGATGGCGCTGTACAAACAGAAACCCTGTTACGTGTTCAACCAGAGAACCAGCATGTTGGAAGGTAGAGGCTTTTTGAAAACAACTCTATTGAATACATATACAAACAATTAAAGGGTTTAAAGTTAAATTATGACAAAAATATAAAAATATTATTAAGTAAAAAATGAAGTAATCATCAGATAATCCATCTTTACCATGGAATTTATACATTAATTTATCATTTGCAATACTGTGTTTTATTAATGTCTTTTTTTAACTTTGTAAAATAAGGCCACGAATCTACTTTATTAATACAAAACAACTTTATTGTGAGGTTTCATTTTTAGTCTCACTACATTTACACCCAATTCAAAAACAAAAAGTCGTTTGCTGTCAAAAACTCAATTGCATAAATGAGCATTAGAAGTTATAAATACGGAACATCTTTGAGTAGCTTTTACTAACCGATCTACTTTAAAGTGTTAAAAAAGAGCAAGTGAAAAATTGCACAAATTTGAGAAACATAGAAATAAATATTATATAACACTGATGTAGTTAGATGTATCGGATATGTCAGTTTTAGTGTTTTACAGCAAAGTCAATCTTTGTCGATGGGCCATTTGGGTGCAGATTACTTCAAGGCAAGATGAAACAATGTCCACCTATAGGATTGATGTTTTTCTTCTTCTTCCTCCTCAAATCGTTATCAATAATCAACAAATGATTTACTACACTTGGTGGCGCTTTGCTGTCAGAAAGTCCTGAGGACGAGCTTGTGTGTTTCTCAGGTGTGCGTCAGGCTGCTTGGTTGACCAAAACCCAGGTGAACTCCGGTTTGCCGCCTCACCTCCTCACTCTGGCGGAGTCCCTTCAAAGCCGAGTTGAAGATCAGAGTGAGCGTGTGCAAAACGCCATCAAGCACGCACGCTTCTGGGACACCACGGAAAGTCGCCCCAACAAGGAGAAGTACAGGTATGAAGCAGGCCTGCTCCATCTCCTTCAGTCCGTGTCACAGACACAGGGACTCAGGGCAAAAGATGATGATCCATTCTGTTTCTCCTGCTTTTGGCTTTTAGTTTTCTGGGATGAAACGGCTTCAGATGGCAAAGAAAGCACCAAAAAAAGAAAAGGATGCTACCATTACTAACATTAATAAACTATTTTATTACATATTGTGTTTTAAATGCATCTTTGAATCAGAAGTAGCCCGATGCATTTAAGAAAGATGTAAATCAACAGAGAAATTGGGAGATTTCCATCAACCTGATGAACCCGGATGATCCAGTCCCACTCAATGAGCATCATTCTATACATCTATTCATGTCTGAACCACAGACCGTAAACTAAAACAATTATGATTCACGTGTTTTCAAACACTTTTCTTTTGTCATTATATTTTTAGGCTGCACAAAGCGTATTTCACCGGTGGGGCTGGCTTTATAAAAAGTCAATTCTTTAAAATCAAACTGTTCTTCATTTATCCAGTCATCAATTCTATCACTTGATTTTCTTTTTAAACAAATTCTTGTATTTAATTCCAGCAAAAAAAAAAATGTTTCAATTAAAATATTGCATTTTTATTAAGGAAAATTCCACTTTATTTGAATTCATGTTACTTTTTATGCATAGAGAGAAATTGGATAAATGCAAATAATATTTTGTGGGACCAGAAGCCTAATTGAATTGTAAATCAAACTGAAATGGGTTCAGTATTCTAGCAGTTCCTGGTGTGTTTGCAGGATGCAACGCAGTGTAAATCAGGGGGGCTGACCCTGGTCCTGTTCCCGGAGAACAGTGCTTTACCTGGATCCGGTGTGTTTGTTCAGTCAGAATGACTAAGTGAAAGCAGTGCAGAGAGACTTTAAACAGGCAGGGTGAGAGATCTTCAGGGCAAGGCTTAAACAGCCCTGTTGAAGATGAGGAAGTCTTATTTCTGGTCTGCTTACACTGGAAGAAAGGTTATCAAAAAGCCCCACACCTTTGGAGACAACAACTTTTATCTCCTTTTTTTTTAGATTTACATTGATTTTAACCAAAAGGTAAATAAATACATGACAGATTTTCTCCATATTATTTAGTATTTGTATCTATTATGACATTTAGCATAGCTCAAAAACGCAAAACAAAAACATTACAATCAGCAGTTATACCTTTATGCAATGACGTATCAAACTTAAGATAATTAAACATAAAATTAAATATTGCTTGAAAGGGAGTGGAAGGAAGCAAACGTATATAATCCCACCCTGTTCTACCATTTTATTATATGATCCATCATTATCTGGTTCATAACTTCTATCAGACAGAATTAAGAATCCTGAAGTATCAATAAAGCAAAGATGAATTACTTAAATTATTTTGTAAAAATAGACACAACTATTTTAGAAATCAACACGGCAAATGCAGATCCGTTATCTAAAATATATGCAGATTATGTTAATTATAAAAATCCTGCGTATTATTAAATAATACTATATCAGTAAAATAGACATAACACTGTTTAAAAAATCTATATAGAAAAAATTGATCAAGTATCAAAAGTTAAAAATATGTTCAAAATTATGTTACATTAGGAAAAATCATGAATCCATTTTTTGAGCAGGTGAAGCAATATCATTAATCAATCAATATAACCATCTTCAATAATTGATTAAGCATTTTTGTTGTTGTGATAAGGTAATAATAATAATAAATAAAAAAGGGTCCATAATCTGTCGAACGACTAAGGTTGGTATTCCTTCTTCTGCTGATTAACAGCAGATACATATACATATATATGATGAAAAAAGGAGCTCCCACATAAATTTAAACCCCTGAAAGGTTTTAGGCACACAAGCTTTTGTTTTTCCTCTGAGTTTCAGTGAATGAACAGATATTTTTGTTCCTCCAGGACGTAAACACTCTGCTCTCGCTGTGTTTTTACAGTAAAACTCTGCTGCTCAATCTGCTCCATTTGTGCGCGACCCTCCAGTCCAGTTCTTCAACACAGAGGAGGAGGATTCTTGCAGAGAACTATTCACTGGCCGCTACGTGGAGGAGAGGTGTTGCATCGCCTTTATTTTGCACTTCTGGATCACTGAACTGATTTAGTGTTTCTGTGTTTTTGTCTCTGTAACTCGGCTGGTTAAAGACCCACTCCGATCATCTTTTGATCTGTTTTAAAAGTGTCTCCAGTGGTTTTTTTTTAATAGGATTGTGCTGATTTTAGGCTTTTTTTTATGTCGTTTTCTAAAAGTAGAAGTAGTTTATTAGGAATTTGTTGCAGAATACAAACAGGGATTTGAAAAAACCACTAATCTTCTTTACGTATCAGACAAATGCCACAAGAACATGGCTATTATCGTGGGTCTTTAAAACCATAAATGATCCTTGCAGCTGCTATTCTGCCGTGTGTCCGTGTTTTAGGGGAGGACCTGTTCCAGGTACGAGGTCAAAACGGGTTGCTGCAGTGCAGCATGGACGCTCTCCCACAGGTCTGTGGAGAAAAGGACATTTCTGCCACGGTTGATCATGTTCTGGAGACTTTCTATCCCGTGTCTCCCACCATCGATCTGCAGAAGGTCAACGTCTACAAGGAGATGAACTGCACAGGCGAGCGTTTTCTGCCCTTGACTTGATAGACTCAGACTGCTGGTCCACTTTCAGGCCTAACTGCGTTACTCTTCCCTCCTCCAAGCAGGGTTCAGAGACGACTACCTTTATCCTCACGCTCACACGCTTTATTTCCTGGAATCAACGGACCCTCAATGGAAGCTCAAGCCGGACCAGTTCAGAGCCAAGATGTTCATGTTCGCCTTTGGGAATGCGTTGGCTCGGGCGCACAAACTTTACGGGGTGAGGATGGGAGCTAACCTGCTGGACGGAGCTGGCAGCACTGCGAGCTTTTCATTTCCACGTCTCTGTTTCAGACTGAGCCCCGGAGCCTCCTGCAGCGCCCCATAACCGTCCAGGCGGTGGGGTCTAACGGCAGGATCTTCCAGTTCCTGGTTTTCCAGCTGAACACCACCGACCTGGATCAAGATGACGGCATCAAGAACCAGGTCAGCTGCTCGCCCGTTTATCCCCGACCACCTCCGAGGGTCTCATAGACGCTTCGTTCAGACGCCAGAGTGGCGCGGTGTGGCCTCGGCGTGTTCACACAACCCTGATCTTCAAATAAACCGTTGCTTGAATTCAGTGGAAATTGAGCAAAGAGGGTTCAGTCAACGTTTGGAAGTCAGTCTGTGATAAATTTCATCTTTTGTGAGGATTTGTAACCCTTTGAGCTTTTTTTCCTGCGTTCCTTAATAGAGGAGCGCGTGGAGGCAGAGATGTTCCGACTTTTCTCTGCTGCACAAACATTGTAGTCAAATGTTTATACCTAGAAAGATAAACCAGATAACAGAAAACATGGTAGGAAAGCCGAAGCAATGTGGCTTTCTGATCTACTGGACAAGAATTTCTCCTGATGTCATTAGTTCTGCAAACTCGTGACAAAAAGTTTGTTCCTTTTCGTCCAAATAAAAGGTGCGCAGAAGTGCATTTAACTCCGTGCTTTGATTAAACTAAATACAGCTGTTTGTCTTAACCAGGCAGCAGAAAACACTAAAAAATCTACTGGCTGACTGTTCCTATCTGCATCCTAAGACTTTCAAGCTTATTAATATTTATTTCAGACTACTTGTATTTTAAAGAGAGGTTGTTTAATTAATTTGATTTGCGTGTGTGGGTGAGGTTCTTCTAGCTGCATGTTGGAGCTGATCCCACATTAAAAGCAAAAGTGTTCTCCTTCCATGAAAACTACCGATGGAGATGAACGGCTTTGCAGGAAGTGGTTGCAGATGTTGTAGTTTAAGTCGCATGCATGGAAAACTTGATTAAGTGTTGAACTACTGCTGTCCAAAACCCCGTTCTTGTATGTTTACTATTACACTTAATTCAAAAGTAATCATTTGACCCATCTGATGACAGGAAACAGCAAAAACCAAACATATAAATATATACATAAGTTTACATTTTTTAACTTTAATTTGGATGAATCGGAATCTCTTCAGCTAATTATACTTTCTGTGACTAAAACCCCTCTTATAAAATAGATCATAGATCACAACACTTTATGGAGTTACAAATTGACATGTAAAGTAGCATTTGAGAAAAAAACACAAAAAAACAAGACATCTGCAATCATTCTTGGGGGGAAAAAAGAATCAGAAAAACCAAAAGGCTGGCAGTTTAAATTAAATGTATTTTCTTATGTTTACTATTTGGGGGAAAAAATAATCATGACCTTTTACCACAAAAATGAAGCAAAGGCTCTACTACACAGAAGCCTCAACATCAACTAAATAAGAGAAACTGTAATAAATCTGATCTTTCCTAGATCTAAAAGGAACTTTCCAAACTTCTTCTGCAGTGATGCTCGGTCAGTATGAAGGAATTAACCAGCATTTTTCACAGCTGGATAGTTGAACCATTTAGGTTTGGTCTGTAAAGGAACCGCCTTCAGAACGCCACGTTCACTACGACTCAAGTGACTCTGGCGTTATTGACCTGCATGCTTTCTTGGCCTGTGCAGATGTGGCTGGACGCAGATGTGGAGCTGTACGATTTTGCCAAAGTTCGGCCACTCATCAAGAAGAAGCAAGTGAAGGTACAATCGTCAAAGCTCGGTCTTTGCATCCGCGGTTTTTTACAGCATGGAGTTCTAACTACGATGGTGGACTCATTTCTGCGTCGGTCTCCGCAGGTCCCAGCTGGTCTGTCAGGATACAAAGCTGAGGCCTTCAGGAAGTTCCTGGCTCTGTACCTTCATGGAGCCGCGTAGGACGCATCAAGCATCCGAAATGGAGCCGCTATAAACCGGACCTCAGCTGTTTGCTCTGTAAAAGCTTCACACCACTTTGGAGGGCTTTCTGTTTGTTTGTTTGTTTTTAGAATCTTCTCGGATATTTGAAACCTAAAAGGCTTTTATTGATACTGACACTGAAATGTATTTCTACCAAAATAAGGCTGAGGACCGGCGGATCAAAACATCCCCTCTATTCTGGCTGAAAAATGCTCAGCAAATTTATTCTGAACTTGAATTCGTCCTCATCGAGCTGATGACATTTTCTCACTCAAAGCTCTGCTGTTTGTTAGCACCAAGGATCTGAAGCTTCCACACATGATACTGATACTGAATATCAACCCAATGTCAATAACTGCTTTATTGTTGCAATAAACATTGAGATGAGTCACCGTCTAAATTCTCTTGGCTTGAAGGATTTGTGCTTTTGCTCGGCTGGAGTGGAAACCATCAAACTTGAATAAATGCAGCTTTACTTCTCAAAAGGCAGAACTGGCAGAAAATAAAACTGCAGCTCAGATGGATGAAACCAGAAGGACATTAAAACAGCTGTTCAGCCTTACAGACAACCCCTATAGAAAAATATTACACTAAGGCAAGAACAGAACAATAAAAATATTGAATTTTAAATATGTAGATAAATATATTTTAAAAAAATAAACTTAAATATCGATCCTGTCTAATACTTCTAAATACTTATATTCCCACTCAGTTTTGTATTTATTTACATTCCCCTCAAGGTTGATATATCCTGCTTCTTTTCAAGTTTAATGTGCATTTTCCTAATTTTTGCATTTAGATATTAGGATTTTACATTTTTTAGGGTAGTATTTATTATGAAAACAATGTTTTTGTATGAAATTATTGTTACAAGCTTGCGTCCACAAATGATTTCATACATTTCCAGTTTCCTGTACAGAAGGGATCTACAACCTCCAACTCTAAAAGAGCCGTTTGGACCAGTTTCTTACATATCAAAACCCCAAAAGAACCGCAAAGTCACACTTTATTGTTCAGAAAAAATAGGCTTTGTTTTTGTAGCCGTTAAGCCATTCATTTGTGATATGAAGCTTTATAATATCAGTGTTATAATTTTCTATTTCTAACCATTTTAACTTTTTGTTTTTTTACTTTTAAAAGAAAACCCATACAGGTGTCTTTCAAAATAAAATACACCCTGAGTAATAAGCTTCTTCTGCTGCAGCAGATTCATTTAAATTGAAAAATTAAAGAAAGCCAAATCATTTTTTGTCATGATTTTGGTGGATCTTCATCCTTTTAGTATTGAATATAACCGCCAACTTTGGTGTATACTTCAATAAAAATAAATTGTATGTGCTTTAAACTTATGATAATAAACCTCTATTACATAAGATTCAACATTTTACCAACAATTATCTGACATGTTTAAAATCTAAATTTATTCAAATTGTTCGCCTTTTTCTTCAAATCCAAAGAGCCTCAATGGAGGAATAAATGAGCAGCATCTGGCTGCAGGGCCTTAGATTGCAGACCCCTGCTGGAGGTAATTCAGTCTCAACAATCAGAAATGCACACAACCTGTTTCACAAATACACATGCTCTGATTCACAACTGTTATTTTACGCAAACGTGCTACATTAATTTGGAAATACACACATGTTGTGTTTCACACATGCACACTAAATGTTTCACACATGAACAATAAGTGTTTCCCACAAATGTGCTTGTTGTGTTTCACAAAAACACAAAACATTTTTCAGAAATTTACAATACATTTTTCAGAAATGCATAATAGATGCTTCACAAACACCATTTTTAGTTACACTTGTAAAATGAACTCACAGATCATGCAAATGTTGGAATGTGCATTCACAAACCCGCTCTCATTTGTAAATCTCCCCACTGTTGTGAGAGATGTCTCTACTTTTTATTTTATTTGTTTTTATTGAACAATTGCAATATACAGAACAAAGAAAATGCAACATTTATGCATATATAATGTACATTACAATTCTGAATACAGAATAAACGTGTTACATCCTTAGGAAGATTTTAATTATTAGTAACAATCACAAAAGTGAATAAAAATTAAAAATAAAGAAAATAGAACTAAACATAGAAAAAAAAGAAAATAGAAAGAGAAAATGCTAGAGTAAACTTATGTCAGTAGTCCAAAAGATTTTCAAATGTTGATTGTTTTTTGAGCTTTTGTATTTTGTGAAGCTGCAATTAAATTTAAATATTGCTGCAGTTCCAGTTTGAACACAAAGAAATCGGGTTTTTTATTGGAAAATTTGCTTTTGTGAATATGAAATGTAGCCATAAATTAAAGGTTTATACAAAAAAAAGCATCACGGTCTTTGAGATCAAAACTATGGAAACCAAATAGTACGTTTATATAATAAAGTTGTATATCAGCAAAAATAGAATTGGTGATAAATTTGTGAAAGTTTTTTTCAAAATTTGTATGTGAATTCACAAGAGACCAGAATAAATGAGAGCAGGTTTCAGGTTGTTTCTGGCAGAAAGTACAGCTAATGTTTATGTCAGCCTTAAATTTAGTTAAAAATGTTTTGCTGGATTAAATCTGTGTAGGAGTTTCAAAGAGAGAGATTTCTCTACAGTGAATATTGAGACTCCCTTCACGCTGCAGGTCAACTAATGTCACCATTGGCTAATGCATCTGTCAATCAAACTTATCAACACAGCAGGCATGCTCGCTTTCAGCCAATCGGATGGCCCCTTAGACTTTCTCCAGCTTCCACACTGATGTAGGAACTGAAGGTGTTCGGCACACAAGCATGGCGGAAAAGTTTTAAAGTCCAGGAGTGCAAAGCCCACTAGTTAGGAGTAACCAAATCAAATCACACATTATGATTAAAGTCAGTATTGTAACTCTGTTCTAACTTTAGGTGCTGTGGCCCTGCTACTATTGATGGTATGATAGTAAAGGGAGACACGAGCCTCAACGCGGCCTTTTATTTTGAAGGACACTTCCTTGAACGCCCCACTGCGGTCTTGAAGTGACATGTTTCTTGTTGTTTTCGGTCGGTGCGTCTTGCTGCAGTCAGGTTGGTACCTGTAGGGGAAGTAAAACTACGGTTTTGAGTCATTTTGTTTGAGCAGATTGCTCCCCAAACGCAGAGGCTTTGATTTTGAAAGTGTCTATCAATGCGCTCTGGTGGCACAGGCAGACAGAGAGGGGATTTCTGCACACAGGAGGACGCGTTGGCATGTTTTGTTTGCGAGTTAGTGGAATATTAGCTTGAAGTTTTTTTGTTTTTTTTGCATACTGTAAGGTAACAGGACGGTAACGAGAGGAGATCTAACTGGTTTCACTTCGGTGCTTTGATTTAACAAGTGAGAAGGACTTTTGGATTTGTCTTTTGCGTGCGTGGGCGAGGTTCTTCATCATCCTGCTAGGCAGGTTGTTACTGCATGCATGTTGGAGCTGATCCCACAAAGGAAAAGTGTTCTCCTTCCATGAAAACTACTATCGGAGATGAACGGCTTTGCAGGAAGTGGTTACAGGGATCTGCCATTGTAAACCACTCTGCACAAACTGTTTTCTGTGCTGCATGCTCTGACTGGGTCAGGTTTATGGGAAATGTTAGGGGGGGTTGTTGGTTATTTGTCTCTGGAAAAAATAACCAACTCTAGATAAGATGTTGTAGTTTAAGTCACATACATGTAAAACTTGATTAAGTGTTGAACTGCTGCTGTCCAAAACCCATTCTTGTAAGTTTACTATTACACTTAATGCAAATGTAATCATTTGACCCATCTGATGACAGGAAACAGCAAAAACAAAACACATAAATATATACATAAGTTTACATTTTTTAACTAAAAATTTGGATGAATCGGAATCTCTGAATATTGTACTCTGCCTTTTTTTTTACATTTATTTGGAACCAGGGTTAAATTCTGCCAACAGTCAAATAACAAAAGAAAAGGTGTGTAGCAACCTGACAATGAAAATGATGCAGTGCTGCCCTTAATTGTTCCCTTTTTGTTTAGAAGACCTTTCCTAAACGACAGGATGAGTTCCATGGTACCACACGACCTTGAAGTAGAAGAAGAAGAAGAAGAGGAGGAAGAAGATGATGAAATAGTCAGACAAGAAAAAGAGAGTTGTAACCCCACAGAGGTTCGGATGAGTCAGATAGTGATGCCTTGCCACTGCAACCATCGACAGGAGCTCAGTGTGGGCCAGCTGCTCAAATGGATGGACTCCACAGCCTGCCTCTCTGGTGTGTATATGCTTGAAAGTGGCACTATAAAACAGCATAACCAGCCTCAGTTAAGGGAGATTATCTGATGGGAGTGGTTGGGACATTCGTTTACAATTTACATGCACATGCAGTGGCGGTTCTACACTAACTTACTCCCTGGGCGAGTAACCCCACCAGCCCCCCCCCCCCCCGCACACATACAAAATTTGACAACATCCTGTTGTGTTCCCTATCTTCTATTTAGCCATTTTACTCAAAAAATGCATGAATTTTCTAGACTCGCATTACAGGGGGGTCAAACTCAGTCACACAGGGGCCTAAGTTAAAAACACGCTTAAGGTTTTGTGCCGAAGAAGATAAACATTTACTGAACACACTAAAGCTAAACTTTTAAACCTTTTGAACTGAACTTTTTGAACATAAATATGAATAAAAACAGGAACATTAATCCAGAATAACTCAAGTTAAACCTTAAATAACTTGTAATATTTTGTTCTCCATAGAAATATATTCTGTCAAAATTATACAAATATGAACATGCTGCAGGACAAAACAAAGCCTGGAAATATTAATAAGAAATAACATATCAAATAATTCCATTTTTTTTGCCCTTTCATCATTTTTTAGAGCATTTTTTTAGAGCTGGACTCCTGCTTCATTTTTAGCAATAATTTCTTAATGTGTGACGTCCTGTGTGTGTCTTTGTGAAACATATCAGAGGGATTAGATCAAAAAAATAAAACTTATTGTGATTAATATGTTTAGGTCTTATAACATATAACATTATAATATAACATTAAAGACTAAATCTTAGAACTCATCAGTGGGATTACTCCAAAAATATTTGGCATTTCCCTAAATTTGTGCAACACCAACAGTAGAAATCCTCCAAAAAAACTCAATCCATAAAAAATGGTCTGCGCTCATCCCCCCCCCCTCCCCTTCCCTCTGACACACGCAGCTCCGTCTCTATGACGGGAGGCGCAGCTGCGGCCCAGAGTTGATTGTCAGATACAAAAAGACTCCCAATCACCTGTTAGTGTGATTCACCCAGCCACCGGCGAGTTGCGCTCCCCTCTTGAGTTTTTTTTACTTATGTTCCAAAGACTACCGCAAAGAGGTGTGGCCGCAAGCGTCTTGCAGCGGAGGGCGGTGGTCACGTGCGCATCGGGTCTGCTGTGTCGGAGCAAAGAATTGTGGGAAATAATCTCCATTGGCTGCTTTTGTCGAAATTGGTTTGAGCACGGATGTTTGTTCTGCCTAAATCCTTTTCATGTGCCTGTTTTACGTTGTTTCACTCTGAGGTATTCTTTTTTTTTTGTCTGTTTGTTTTTTTTTTGCACCATAAGTGTGAAGAGGAAATAGGAGGATCATATTATGAAGAGTCTGATGTGTCAAAATAAAAGCATTAAGTGTCGGCTGCTGAAGCAATTTCAAATTAAAAGCTTCAAGTTACCTCTTTGAATATAGTATGTAGCACATTACGCATCGGGAACGCAAATGCCGCCCCCTATGAAGTGCCGCCCTGGGCGACCGCCCACATCGCCCATATCAGAAACCGCCACTGTGCACATGTCTAAATGCACAAACTCCTATTCCGAGAAGAAGAAAACCACTTTTGAAACGGTATAACGCTGTTAAAACGGATTTCTAGAAAAAGTGGAACTGTGGGATTGTATTCAGTAAGTTAACACAGAAGGTGAATAAATATGTTGGTTGAAGCGAGAGTAAGTAGACTTGGTTCTCTGCATTCTCCTCATCCCGAGCGAGCGAGCTGATAGCAGCAGTGATAGTTGCTCACAGAAACCATGACAGAGAGCTTAAAGCCTTAAACACAAAGCAAACCCAGGCACAGCTCCAGGGGCTGGGAAGGATGGGCCCAGGACAGGTTTTGGTTTCACTTTTGGTATTGTTGTTCCCTAGACGTGCCAAAAATGGACATTAGAACATGGCTTTAAAAAAAGGGGAAAAAAAGAGGGAGTACGGAATGCACAAGCAGTAATGAAATAACTGAAACTACATCAGCATCAGTGATGCAAGTGCGGCAAAGATTTAGCCATTTTTAGGCAAAATCAAAAGACCTGTGTCGGATTCAAGGACATAGTTTCTGCAGAGCGGTGGTATTTTATTAGACGTTCACTTCTGATTTGTTGGTGCAGAGTAAGCCTGCACTCATTTCCCATCATCCCTTTGTTTACACTCTTTCCCGGTAGCTTACACTCCTCACAACCACACGCTAACAATACTGGTGCAACAAAAGTGGCGAGCAATATCAGAGCTATGCAGTCGTACAGTTTTGAGCCAGATACCCTCGCAGATGAAAGATCTATTTGTCTGCAAGTGAATGAGTCAGGATGGAGCAGAGTAGGGAGACTTTGGCCCGCCCATTTCAGTTGCTGCATCACAATTGAGACCTTCATCTGCTCCTGATCCATCACGACAACAGTTTTAATATTAAATTATTTTATATATGTCCTCCATCATCAGAAAAATGCTACAAGAACACATTAAAAACAGCAAAACACAATTTTCATTGGAGTGGGGCTTCAAGGTCTAAGCGAGGTAGGACTTTCTGTTGTCAGAAACTCCAGCTAAGCTCTTCTGGAGCTTAGCTGGACAAGCTTTCTATGAGTGAACGGAATTCATGTGGCTGCAAACATTTGTCGTACACTAAACAGTTCTCTTTGTTTTACCGCATCGAGTTTGCTGTGCATTCCTGATTGGCGATTCAGCAACGACTGTCGCTGTTACTTAACCTCTCTCCAGTCCACAAATGCCTCTGTACAGCCCACAGATGGACCTGATCACACTGACATATCAGACAACTTGTCTACTTTTATCAGTAAAAGTAGGTATGCTAATAAACCGCTTTCACAGATCAGTCAAGAAACAGTAATGGTTCTGATAGCCCTCCCAATAAACCTTCAAAAAAGCCAACTGAGAAAGTTGTATCTGACTAATCATGTGTTATAAGTGCTGTACATCTTATGAAGCCTAACTCTTCATGAGGAAATCTCTCGTGTATTTTCAGCTGAGAGGCATGCTGGAAGCCCCTGTGTCACCGCCTCAATGGATGACATCGACTTTGAGCACACCATCAGGTTAGCATCAACCCGTATGAGCACACACGGACCCACGTAGTCATGCTAACTCTGGTGTCCGGCCCCGTCCTGTCAGTGTAGGTCAGGTGGTGAACATCCAGGCAAAGGTCAACAGAGCCTTCAACACCAGCATGGAGGTCAGTGGTGTTCATTGAAAGCTCATGCAAACAGGAATATGTCCCATATTTCCCCCTGATAGGCAAGCCAAAGTAGTTTTATCCTTTGAAAGACGGTAAACTACGAGAAACCTGCAAACATTCTGTTAAAAAGAAAATCATTATGAAACTGCCTAAAGCGTGTCAACTTTCAGTTTGCATTGGATTCTCTATGATGCAACGTTTGGTTCATTTTCTGCATGCTATCATCAACTTTTTATTCTTATTTTGAAGGAAAAAAACATCCAGTAATGATTTTTGAAGCCACAGAATAATAAAAAAAAATAGTTTCTGGTATTATTACAATGCATCTTTCCCTAAGAATTTTTAGCACATCCATGTTTGTTTGTCTGTGATTTTTAACCATCTTCTTGTGATTCTTCTGAATGGTTTTCTGTTTGCTTTTCCCCGTCAGGTGGGCATACAGGTGAGCTGCGAAGACCTGTTCCAAGATCGCCACTGGAGGGTTTGCCATGCCTTTGCTACGTTTGTAACACAGCGAACAAACACGGGACAGAAAGTACGAATTGAGTGGTTCCTTACTTTTAAATGTAACAGAATATTCCATAATAAGTGGAGACAGTTTGTTGTTTTAACGCATTTGTCTCAAAGGTGACCCTGAGGCCCATAGCTCCTCAAACTCACAAGGAAAAGGTGGAGTACAGCATAGCAGCTGAGAGGAGGAGGGTTCGCATGGTTCATGATGACATCATCAAGGATCTGCTCTCCAGCGGCTCCATTCAGCGTGGTGGGTTTGAAGCACACAGTCACATCTGAGTTAACAGACACCCCAATTAATGACTAGAAACAAAAGAGAAGAAACCAGGCTGCAGTCGTCATATGTACCTCATTTAAAAACCCACTCTGATGACAATTTTGCTTTTAACATATCCATGTGAAATTTTCTCATCATTAAGAAGATATACGAAGAAAATTAAGCTTGAAATAGCATTTCTGAGTATGGCTTTGTTTAAAATGTTGTGAATCAGGAGCATTTGAAAAAAAAATCATTTTAAAAAAGCTTGTAGCTACAGTTGGCGGGCCACATGCTTCCTGCTCCGCTCCATTCTGATGCATCCACTTGCAGACAAATAAATCCAAAAACGGTTTCATTTTTCTCGTCTGAGCTGACATCTGGATCAAAACTGTAGGGCTGGATAGCTCCAAGGTTGCTCGCCATTGTTGTTGCACTGATAATGTTAGGTTGGGGGTGTGAGGGGCTGTAAGCTGGAGGGAGAGAATGCAAACAGATAGATGACCAGAATTAGGGATGGCCTATTCTGTGCCAACAGTGCCACCCACAATTCAGAGGTGAATTTCTAATAAACCATGCCACTTCTGCAGAAACCATGTCCTAAAAACAACATAGGTTTTTGGATTTAGGCTAAAAACAGCACAATCCTAATTAAAATACTACTGGGAACACTTTAGAAGATTGATCAAAAGATAATTAGAGTGGGACCTCAAATGAATGCAATAGAAGTTCAGTGTCTTCTGTGTCTGCCTGTCCTTCACGTACATTTGTGCAGTGTTACCCACAACTGAAAAAGATCTTTTTGTGTGTTGTGGTTTGTGTATTTGTGTGTCAGCGGACAGTTTGTCAGGATACAATGCCGTGCAGGCAGAAAAGACCAAGGTGGAAAGTGTAGAACTGGTTCTGCCGCCTCATGCAAACCATCAGGTGATTCATCTGCTGTCCTTTTCTCTACAGTAAAAGGAACAAAGTTATTGCTGTGTTGCATAGTATTGACTTATTATAAGTCATTTTCCATTGTGTAAAAGTATTTTTTCTAACATAATGACAGTGAATTTCCTCTAAAAGTTAGACTCTTATGTTCTCCTTTAAAATGGCGCCTCCTGTGTGGAGCCTTTTAGCCGCTGTGCCTGTTTTCTCACAGGTAGCAGTCAAACTTTGATGCTCCTCGCTGCGTCCCATCATTGACTGTCCTGTGTGTGCTCAGGTGAATACATTCGGAGGACAGATCATGGCCTGGATGGTGAATGTAGCTATGATAGCTGCCAGGTACAAAGTCACACAGATTTCCAAGCATTTTTTGAAGCATTTACTTAGGATTTGTCTTAACCTGGGATTTCGTGCCTGTTCTTTCACCTCGACGCAGTCGCCTGTGTCAGGCTCACCCGACTCTTCGAACCATCGACATGTTCACTTTCAGAGGACCTTCTAAGGTGGGAGACCGGCTGCTGTTGAGGGCTATAGTCAACAATGCCTTCAAAAGCAGGTATGAGTGTCCAGCAGCAGACGGACAGCAGGAGGGGAGAGGTGCTGTGGTAGCAGGAACCTTTGCCTGATGGATTCTGTTCTGAGCAGCTTGGAGGTGGGAGTGCGTGCAGAAGCTTACCAGGAGGAGGGGCCTAACAGACACATAAACTCTGCCTTCATGACCTTTGAGGTGCTCGACAAAAGCGGGAAGCCGTGTGCTTTACCACGGATACGACCGGAACCCGTGGTGAGTCAACTGATTATGAACTCAGGGGGCTTGGAAACGGGTCTAGAAACACTAGAACTACACATTCATAAAGGACGTTATTGAACATCTCAACTGATCATTTCAGGGTTTTTTTGTTTTTTTGCAAAGCTTCAACCAAAGTTATCTCAAGGTTCTACACAAGGAATGCAAAACAGAAAAACACCACCAAAAAAAAGAAAAAACAATTTATTTATGATAGTAATAAGTTAGTTCATGCCAAATATTTCAAGATTATTTAGTCTCTAATTCGGTCCCAATTATTCCAATAAAACCAAATAATTTTAACGTAATTTATTAGTGGTATTTACAGTGAGGAAAGTCAGGATGAAAGCTCTGTTGTCTGGAAAACAACCCCAAATGCTCTGCATCCATGGCAGGAAATCCACAGGTATGACTAGAGGGGCCACCCAGACCCGCCCCCACTATAAGCTTCATCAATAAAAGACTTTTAGGTCTAGCCTGTATGATCCAAATGGAGTCTGGTGAACAAAAACAGGAACAAAGTTAGGAAAATACGAACCTCTGAGATATAATGGAGTTTGACTACAATCATTTTGCAATCCTTTCTGTTTTTTACCCAAAAACCTAAATATATAATTAATAAAAAATGAATTTAAAGGGCAATTGTTGCAGCCCTCCATCGATGTCCTGCTGCTGCAGTTGCATTACTTCTGCAGTCCTTTGAGGTTTTGCCTTAAAACTCTCTAAAGCATCTTTATCCTGCACTGCTGTCACTCAACACGGTGGATTCTGAACATGTTGGACTTCCGTGGGATTAATGTGCATCGTGGAACTTCGTGTTGACCACGGCCAAAATGAGTGTTTCCGTATTGGTTCATACATGGTGGAGTTATGCTTGTCTACATGCAGTGAGTTGAAATGAAAGAAACAGACTTTACATCAGCCAGAAAAACCGCTATCTCGTGCTTAATCTAAGCTGTAAACTTTACAGGCACAAATGGCTTAGAGGGAAAAGCCAGTGATGGTCAAAGTCTTTGAAGGAGCGACCTTTGTGTTCTCCAATTCAGATCTTATCACTCTGTGTGGCAGGTTCAGGCACACCTAAAAGTGACCCCCTTTTTTCTTAAGATAAACATGTCTTAAAGACCCACTCTGATGGAAATTGTGTGTTTTGAACATGTTTTTGTGTCATTTTTCTCGAAAATGGGCAGTTGAAAAAGATTGTATTTGTTCTGTGGAAATTTTGCTGAGTGGGCCCAAAGCCGCTCCATTCTGATGCATCCGCTTGTAGAAACTACATTCATGTACGTCTTTATTTCCCCGTCTGAGCTGGCATCTGGCTTAAAACTGCTCAGCTGGAGAGCCCGCCGTCTCTGCTGCACCGCTAATGTTAGATTGCAAGTGTGAGAGGCTGTAAGCTGGAGAGTGTGTAAACAGAGAACTCTCGGTAACAGGGAGGGAAAGGGGGGCGGTGTTGCTCCGCCCACAGCTCAGAGACGATTTTCTGATGAACTACTGCCGCTCAGCAGAAAGGGGCATATTCCTTATTAGAAGACCAATGGAAATCCTTTTAGAATAGATCGAATATGATTAGAAACTGGTCTTTAAGGTACAGTTATTTCAAACATAAACAAACTCAAAACAACATTATTTTTACAGTAGGAAGCTTCATTTGATTGTCTCTTTTTGAATGTAATATAACTTGAACAAGTTACACTAAATGTCAGTGTTTGTTCTTTCCTGGGGCTGTGTGTGTTTCTGTGTTTGTGTGTGTGATTCATAGGAAGGTGAGAGGAGGTTCCAGGAAGCAATAGCCAGGAAAAAGATCAGGCTGGACAGGTGAGGTATTTGTCTGTTTCTATCAGTGGAACAGGCATTATTGGCTTTTAGTGTTGCTTTTGTGTCCAGTTCACAAACCTCTGCCATGTTCTGTGATTGTCACTCTGTGTCCAATGCTATAACTCTTTTGTGGTTTGGATAAAAATAAAAAAACAAAACAACATTTTTCTGTGTGTGTTTTAATGCACAAGAGGCCATGTGGAATATAAGGATCATTTTGGTCACATAAAAGGCCAGGGATTAAACTACCCACATCCTACGTTCTCCTGTTTCCAGCTGTACTCTCACTATTCTGTTGTGGAACAGAAATGTTCAGTGTTGTCTGGTTGTTGTCCCAGGAAGTACATCATCTCCTGCAAACAAAGTGAAGCTCCTCTGTCTGTTCCATGGGATCCCAGGAACCAGGTCAGGACTTGCAACAGATTTTTCTCTATGTGTCAAATCCTCTGTATAATCAGCAATTTGCACATGACTTATAGGGATGTGGCCACCAATGTGCAAGAAGCAAAAGTTGGTAGACTTTTAACTCATCAGTGTATGAATGTGTTCATGACTTGTTAAATAGTAGAAAAATAGTCCATTGATTTAAAAAGGTGTTAAATACTGGTTCATTAGAATTTAAGAATGTCATCATCACCTTTTGAGGATCTGATCATGAACAGAAGTACTCGGAATGACTAGGGAGGAGTGTTTTTTGTTGTTGTTGCACTTATGGCAGCGTATGCAATCATTATTACACCCTTTTTTTTTTAAATAATTTTTTATTGATAATATTTAACCCTTGTGCTATCCTAGGCACTTTAACATTGGGAGTTGGGTCATCTAGACCCACTAGACAGTGTGCTGAACCTTTTTTCTTCAATGATTTGTGATCTTAACTGGTGTCCATGGATTACATGAAATCTTTCCACCTTTATCCACCTTTGTGATGGTAGGGAGAACACTTCAATGTAAGGGTGGGGTCATCTAAGATAGCACAAGGGTTAAACAAAACAACTCATGCATCCTTGAGCACATTTAGAGTGGAACATTATGCCGGATTAGGGATGAAAAAAATTCAGATTATTTTACATTTCTGCCAATAGAAATAACTTTCTGCCTAAAGAAAGAACCTAAAACTATCTCAAATGCTCACTAACTCGACAAAAGATCTTTTAAGCAGCTGAGTCGAAGAGAAGTTGGGTGGTGAAGAATAATTTTTAGCAGAAAAATTAATAAAGGATTATGGAAAAATATGTAGGAGTGAGTAAAGGCTATTCTATTATTTGTAATAGGGATGAGTGAAATTATTTATTTGCACATATTCAAAATATAGATATATTGAAGAAGTATTGGTATGTTAAACATAAAGCACAGTCTGCATTGTGTTTCTTTCTGTGGAAAGTTATTGATTTAAAAAATTAAACAGTAAAGGGATTTTAGGCAACCGGCTGCTTTAGAATTAAACTTTGAGCAAAATCTTACATATTCTTCTGAATGACTTCAAACAAGGAGTTTCATTAAAATATGAATAATGTTTTTACTTTAGTGGCAGATTCATTTGGTTAATCCAAGTTATTTACATTTGTTTTATGGGCAGATTTAATTTTCTTATTAAAAGTGGACATTTGTTAATTTTAGGATTTATTATCTAAAGATGTGTCATTGTTTCTTAATGAAATATTAGCTGTTTGGTCATAGATAAAATAAGTTATTTTGACTAGAGGTTAAATAGAAATACAAGTTCATTTTAAGAGATACTTCTGTGTTCTTTGTGGTTTTTGTCTAACAGAAATGTAAAACTTGTCAACCAAAGGTTGGTAAAAAGCTGACGTGTCACAAATGTGCTGCCATAGGAGGTTTTATAGCAGCTACAGAAAAAGTACTTCCTTAAAATGAGATGTCTACTCAAGTACACTGCTCAGTTAGAGTGCAAATACTGAATACCAGAACAATTATGGATTAATTCACCTTTCAGTTCAACAACTGTTGGTAGATAATGAAATTGAGCTAACATTTGCTGATGCCTACGGGAGCTAATCAACCTGCAAATTTAAAAAACTACAAATTTAACAGTAAAATAAGAGATATTCTCATATTTTTTCAGATATGAGATGCAGTGGGGCAAAAAAGTATTAAGTCAGCCACCAATTGTGTAAGTTCTCCCACTTAAAGAGAATAGAGAGGCCTGTAATTCTCATCATAGGTATACCTCAACTATGAGAGAAAAAATGAGAAGAAAACAAATTCCAGAAAATCGCATTGTCTGATTTTTAAAGAACTTATTTGTTAATTATGGTGGGAAAAATTTTTTTGGTCAATAACAAAAGTTCCTCTCAATACTTTGTTATATACCCTTTGTTGGCAATGAAGCGGTCACATTTTTCTGTAAGTCTCAAGGTTTTCACCAATTGTCGCTGGTATTTTGGCCCATTCCTCCATGCAGATCTCCTCTAGAGCAGTGTTGTTTGTTGGGGGGGGGGGGGGGTCTGTTGCTGGACAACACAAACTTTTAACTCTCTCCAAAGACTTTCTATGGGGTTGAGATCTGGAGACTGGCCCAGTCACTCCAGGACCTTGAAATGCTTCTTACAAAGCCACTCCTTCATTATTGGGGCGTTTGTGTTTGGGATCGTCGTCATGCTGAAACCCGCCCCTGTTTCATCTTCAATGCAGGAATGGAGGTTTTCTCTCAAAACCTGATGTGGCCCCCTTCATTCTTTCTTTTACACGGATCAGTCGTCCTGGTCCCTTTGCTGAAAAACAGCCCCAAAGCATGATGTTTCCACCCCCATGCTTTACTGTAGGTATGGTGTTCTTTGGATGCAACATAGCATTCTTTCTCTGTATTCTTTCTCATCTGACCACAGGACATTCTCCCAATCCTCTTCTGGATCTTCCAAATGCTCTCTAGTAAACTATAGACGGGCCTACACATGTACTGGCTTTACCAGGGGGACACGTCTGGCACTGCAGGATTTGAGTCAATGGTGGCGCAGTGTGTTACTGATGGTAGCCTTTGCTACCTTGGTCCCAGCTCTCTGCAGGTCCTTCACTAGATTCCCTCGTGTGGTTCTGGGATTTTTGCTCACCGTTCTTGTGATCATTTTGACTCCACATGGTGAGATCTTGCAGGAAGCCCCAGATGGAGGGAGATTATCAGTGGTCTTGAATGTCTTCCATTTCCTAATAATTGCTCCCACAGATGGTTTCTTCACACCAAGCTGCTTACCTGTTGCAGATTCAGTCTTCCCAGTCTGGTGAAGATCAACAATTTGGTTTCTGGTGTCCTTAAACAGCTCTTTGGTCTCGGCCATTGTGGAGTTTGGAGTGTGACTGTCTGAGGTTGTGGACAGGTGGCTTTTATGTAGATAAACAGTTCAAACAGGTTCCATTAATACAGATTAATACGAGTGGAGGACAGTGGATCCTCTTACAGAAGAAGTTACAGGTCTGTGAGAGCCAGAAATCTTGCTTGTTTGTAGGTGACCAAATACTTTTTTTCCATCATAATTTGCAAATGAATTCTTTAAAAATCAGACAATGGGATTTTCTGGATTTTTTTCTTCTCATAGTTGAGGTATATCTATGATACCAAATTACAGCCCTCTCTCATCTCTAAGTGGGAGAACCTGCACAGTTGGTGGCTCACTGAATACTTTTTTGCCCCACTGTACATCCAAATTAGCCTTATGAGAACACAAGTCTATCCTTACTGAGAGCGGTGCTCCATGTGTTTCCAGGTTTATCTCAGCTACAACAACGTGTCGGCTCTGAAGATGCTTGCAGCTAAGAAGAGCTGGCGCCTCAGCACAGAGAAAGATCAGGTTTGGACCCTTTCATATGGTTTTTCTTTCTTTGACTCTGCACAGATTTTCTATTCCACATATGAGTGTTTCATACAAATGTTTCCTCTTTCTAGGTGTGTCTGTACACCCTGGAGCAGAAGTCCATGTTGAGTATCAGAGTAGAAAAGGTGGTGGACGTTCCTGCTGCTACAGCCTTTGCTCTGCTTGCTGAGCTAAGCAACAGAACACTCTGGGATACACATTACAAGTAAAAATTAGATGCACACGGACACATACAAAACCTCCTTTGTTCTGTAGTATTCAAAGAGTCAATTCTCTGTCCACTCCAATTTAACTAACATTTTGCGTCATTTTCCTGTGTTTGGGGGTAATTTGTCAGGTCATCTGTTTACATTGTGAAGCAGCAGGATTAGCCTCAGTTTAATTCTACACAATCTCCCATGTCTTCCTCTTGTATGCACTTCACCTGTTAGTGGTAACCAGTAACATGTTCTAATCACACATTACTGGGTCACATTAGGTTTGGTGTGGTTGGCACAAACATCACAGGCTTCTTTCCATATATCATTGCTTTAATATATGCATAGACTTTTTTTTATCAAGCATTTATTTAATAGCTTAGGCAGATCAAAAATACATTTTGAACAAATCACAATGGTTTTTCTTGACACTTTCTTCTTAAAATTAAGTTGCTTTTTTTTCTGTGTCCATTTCCTAAACTAGAGAATGTGAGCTGATTCAGCGTGTGGATGAAGATGATTTTATTTATCGAGTGGTAACGCCGTCAGTGCTTCAGGGCAAGGTGGGATCCCCCACCTCAAGCCCCCAGGAAGAAGAGATTCTTCAGGATTTCATCCTGTTGACCTCTGTAAGGAAGCCGTGCAGCCCCGGGTCAGTATGACTTCAGATGAGATTTCTCTGGAGATGAACTCCCTCCCCCCAATGACTTCCTGAAACATTAAGACCAAATTTCAATGCAACCTCTTAGCCCGAGCCTCTTACAAATTCCTATTCCTTTAGACAGGGGGGTCCTAGCTTTGTGCTAAAAGGGCTAGATTTGGTGAGGTGAAAACCACTGGACCTGCACTCTTGGAACTCTTAAATGCAAATGAACTATTTAATGAAATGATTTTTGCAATTTTCATTTCATTACATGAAATCTTTAAAAATAATTATAATTGTGATTTTTTAAAAATAACTATCAGGTGAAATTCTTCTGACATAAGGATCTCAGGATTATAATTGATCAGAATCTGTCTGTAAACATTTACAAAAACACTCTTTTTGATTGTTCCCCAGAGATCCATACGTCATTGCTCTGCGTTCGGTGTCCCTGCCCACCCATCCTCCCTTTGAGAAATGTAACAGAGGAGAGGTACTGTGTGCCGGTTTTACAATCCTGGAAACGGAAAACAAAAAGTCACTGGTGAGGGAAAGAACCGGTTGAACTTTCCACTTATGACTAAACAAATCTTGATCTGTTTAAGTTTTTTTTTTTTCACTTTCGTATAGATCCGTTATTATAACCAGGCGTCACCGGAAGTCCTTCCATACATTTCCAATGATGTTGCTGGCCTCTCCTCCTCTTTCTATCACACCTTCTGCGCCTGCAGCGAGTATCTGATCCAACACAAACTGCATCCCACTGCTGAGGCGGACCAACAGCAAACTCTGGAAACACCAAGTCCGACGAAGACGCTGCAGAGCACCCAGCTGTAACCACGGCAACACCTTCAGGCCATCAGTGCTGCTGCTGCCATCATTTCCATCATCATGTTTACAGAATGTTGACAGTTTTGACTTCCTTGTAATAAATGATTGAATTGTATAAAAATAGAAGACTTCCACAATTCAGGCTCATTTTTAGCCATATTTGAGATTTTCTGACCTGAGAACGGTGCATCTCTCCTGCTCTCTATGCACACAGAGTTAGCTTAACCCTTGTGCTATCCTAGGCACTTTAACATTGGGAGTTGGGTCATCTAGACCCACTAGACAGTGCTCTGAACCTTTTTTCTTCAGTGATTTGTGATCTTCACTGGTGTCCATGGATTACATGAAACCTTTCCACCTTTATCCACCTTTGTCATGGTAGGGAGAACACGTCAATGTAAGGGTGGGGTCATCTTAGATAGCACAAGGGTTAATAAGATATACCAGCTCAGTGGTCAGGTTAGAGTGTCCGCCCTGTAACTGGAACGTCGTGGGTTCAAACCCAGGCCAAGTCATACCAAAGACTATAAAAATGGGACCCAATGCCGCCCTTTTTGACATTCAGCATTAAGGGGTGGATTTGGCTGTGTCTGTAGCTCACCACTCCCCCAAGGGATGGGTCAAATGCAGAAAACAAATTTTGCACATATGGTTGGGGGGGGGGGGCTTCAAATGTAAGATCTGCATGTAAAATCACACTGAGGTTTTGGACTTTAATGGACAAACACTGATTTTTGCTTAAAATTTGAACCACACTGGCAGTAGTGAAAGATCTTTATCATTTAGATGAAATTATTGGACTTACTTAAGCTTACAGTACTTACGGATCCGTCGTCAGAACCGCAGATGTTTTACTGTCATTCTTGATCTTCATTTTGTCCACAGTGCAGACTTGTTAAAGTTCCCCTGAGATGAAAATCATCTTTTTTGAGTTTTTGACATGTGTCATGTGTGGCATTTTTCTTATGAAAGAGAACAAAAGTAATAAAAAATCCTTTCATTTTTGCATTTCTGAGTATTTCTAATTTTAAATCGCTGTCAATCAAACTGTTGCAAAGATGCTCAGTTTGAAGTAATGAGCTGTTGTGATGTCACAATGGTCCAGGAGCGCATGCGCATTACACAAGCTCCTGATCTGCCCCGTCCAGCATGTTTAAGCTCCCCCAAGCTCTTCACTACTAGGGGCTACTCGGGTCAGGACTAATTGCCAAGCCCATGTAGGAGATTTTGGAAACAGGCTTCAGATAAACATGATAATGGCTTTTTAGGACACTTACGCCGTGGTTAAAAACTTCACAATTAAACACCACTGGGAAAGTTTTTATGTAACCCTTGTGCTATCGTAGGCACTTTAACATTGGGAGTGGGGTCATCTAGACCCACTAGACAATGCGCAAAACTTTTTTTCTTCAATGATTTGTTATCTTCACTGGTGTCCATGGATTACATGAAATCATCTTCACCTTTATCCACCTTTGTCATGGTAGGGAGAACACATCAATGGTCATCTTGACCCCATAGGATAGCACAAGGGTTAAAAAAAGGTTGACACATGGGGACTTTGAGGCTTGTTGGTGGCTTTTCCTGCTGCTTTTTGAGTGCAGACCTGATCAGAGGTCTGTTTTCCTCATGCTGGATCAAAGTAACACAAAGAAACAATTCCTTTGCAGCAGAAGTAAAGTCCAAAAACTAGGAAAAGGGGACAATGAAAACATGTCTTAAAAAAGAAAAAGAGACAATATTTTAGGCAGTTTCCATGTTTGTTGGAATACACAATCCCTTTTCAACTCATCAGAATATCATGGAAAAGTGTATTCATTTCCAGAATTCTATCCAAAAAAACTTTCATAGAATACAGATTTAGTCCCTCTTCCTGTTAGTTTTTTTTTTTTTACTTAAATTGGGGTTCCACCCCATTGAACCAACAAAAACAGGAATTCAAGAAGTTACTGTGGAGAAATCACCATTTAGGTCTCAGTGCTTGCAAAAATGTAAAGACAGATTATAATCGCATCAAGTCAATGAAAATTAAAGTATTTTTTTAAATGCCTATCTTCAATACTTTAATAGTGTGGATGGGGGCCAGGTCCTGCTGGAAGATGATATCTGCATCTCCATCCAGATTCTAAACAGAAGGAATTGAGAAGTCCTCTAAACCAATCAAACTTTTGCAGTGATTTTGGATTGAAGAAAGCAGAGTTTGGTTGAACCAGCGCTGGCCATTGCAGCCCAAATCATGACAGACTGTGGATTTCTCACACTGGACCTCCAGCAGCTTGGGTTCTGCTTCCGACCATTCTTCCAAACCCTCGGACCTTGATTCCCAAATGAAAGGCAGAATTTACGTTCACCAGAAATGCAGGACCTAAGACCACTGACCAACAGTCCAGTCCCACTTATTTCCTTTGTTGGTCCAGGCTCAGATGTGGTTTGACCCAAGGAACTTGACATTGTAGTCCATCCCCTGAATGTGTTGGTTTTTGAAGCTGTTCTTCCACCTCACTCCTCTCTTTCTGGATTTATATCAGGCACCTGAATCTTGTCCTTTTGATAATCCGCTGAAGCCAGTTGTCTCTTTTGGTGGTGCATCTCCTTCTGCCACATGTTGTCTGTCCATTAGACTTTTCGTTGATCTGTTTGGAAAAAGCCTCCTTAGCAAGGAACTTTTGTGGCTTACCCAGACTATCAAAGATGGTCTTCTGGCTAGTTGTCAAGTCTGACGTCCCCTTTACTGAACCAAAGCCAATCCCACGACATCTGGGGAACCCGCAGGAGCTTTGAGTTCAGTAGATGATCATTTGGTGAAACTCTTTTTAAAACATTTATCAATACTTGGCCACATTTTTTCATTATATGCTAATGTTCTAAAATCCTTATTGAGTGAGTTTTATGAGCTGGAATCCGATAAAAAATAAAAATAAACAAACATACATGCATACTTGAATTCAAGTAAACAGTGGGCCCTGAATTTATATTATGTGAAAGTTTAATTTAGAATTATAGAGATGAAAACATTTTTCAATGATATTCAAATTTTTTGAAAAGGGTCTGTAAATAGACTATGTAGATTGACTTTTAAGGGTGTTTTTTTTCTTCCTTTTTTGTCTTCCTATTACTCTGTGTTTTAGGAGGCCGCTGCTCTTCACCCCGCTGCTGTCGCGGGGAGACCCGCTGGGAGACCCGGACCTGTGCAGTAGCCCGTGCTTATCGTGGGAGACTCCTTTGTCCGGGATGTCCGGGTCAGAAGATGCCACACACACTCCCTCTCTGGAGCGGTCATCAATGACATTAAAAACTCTGTCAAATAAGTCTTTTATCATGAATGATCTGATTTTAGACCATGATTTAACATGTTTGTTTTTAACTGAAACCTGGCTTGGCTCTGATGCACCAGCTATTCTCACTGAGGCTTCTCCACCTAATTTTAACTTCTTATTTTCAGTCAGGGGAGGAAAGAAAGGTGGAGGTACAGCATCGATTGCTCTTAAAACAATATCATCTGAAAATGTTTTATTTAGTAAATATTGTTCATTTGAGCATCATGCTTTTGTCTTTGGAGACCCACCTGTTTTAACTGTCACAGTATACAGACCACCAACCCCTCCTTCCTGTTTTATCGAAGAATTTTCTGAATTTTTATCATCTCTTCATATTAGGTACAATAGGATTTTAATTACAGGTGATTTTAATTTGCATGTTGATAATTATGATGATATCTATGCCTGTGAGGTTTTTAAATCTTCTAAACAGCATGGATTTTCAGCAGCATGTCACACAGCCGACTCACAACAGAGGACACACCCTGGATCTTGTCATTACCTATGGTCTGTCCACTGGGGTGTCCTCTGTTGTTGATTTGGCCATATCAGACCATTATTGTGTGTTTTTTACTGTCACCGGTGAAATCCAGCAAGAAGCCTCAGTGAGAACTGTGAGGAAGCGGTATTTAACTCCTGAAGTGGCTGCAAGTTTTATTGATGTTTTTAAGCAAACTCCTGCTCAGATTTTACCTGCACCCTGTGATTTTATTGTTGGTCATTTTAATAACAGACTTCAGTCTTCCATAGATGCAGTGGCTCCATTCAAAACGAAAACAATAAGAATCACTCCTAAAATGCCATGGAAGACTGACGACATTAAGGGTCTGAAGCAGAACTGCAGGAGGGCAGAGAGGAAATTTCGGAAGACAAAATTAATAATTCATGAAGACATTTTAAAAGAACAACTTAAAATCTACAATAACTCAGTTAAACGGGCCAGAACCTCTTATTTTTCAAAAATCATTTCAGAACATAAAAACAACCCCAAATTTATTTTTAAAACCATTGCTATTTTAATAAACAAAGACTTCAACAAGTCCTCCATGCCATCATCTAATGCTGCATGTGAGGACTTCGCAGACCACTTCATGGGTAAAATCAATGCTATAAGATCAAACATTTCATCTATGCAAAACACTGATCTTAACAGACCAACAGCATTGTTTTTACCAGAAGAAACACTGGGGAGTTTTGTCCTGGTTGATGCAGAGATGCTTGGTCCAGTTGTATCCCAAGTAAACACTACAACCTGCCTTTTAGATCCCATTCCTACTTCACTTTTTAAAACATTTTATGGATTCTTTGAGTCAGAGCTTTTAAATATAGTAAACTGCTCTCTTCAGACGGGGGTCTTCCCCTCTGCCTGTAAGACGGCGGTGGTGAGGCCCCTTCTGAAGAAGAGTCAATTAGATCTAAAAAATCTGGATAACTATGCACCCGTATCCAACTTACCATTTTTAAGTAAAATAATAGAAAAAAGTGTCGCTACTCAACTGCATGAGTTTTTAAATGCCCCAAAAATTTTAGAAAAATATCAGTCTGGTTTTAGGACTAACCACAGTACAGAGACGGCTCTTTTAAAGATCGTTAATGATCTTAGATTAAACTATGACTCACAGAAACTTTCTGTTCTGATGCTGCTGGATCTTAGTGCCGCTTTTGATACAGTAGATAACCAGATTTTATTAGACAGACTTAGGAGTCTGGTGGGCCTCTCTGGAAATGTTCTTAAGTGGTTTTACTCTTACCTGACAGATCGACACTTTTATGTAAGTATGGATATGTGCTCTTCAAGAATCCACGAAATAAGTTGTGGAGTTCCCCAGGGGTCGATTTTAGAACCAATACTTTTTAATTTATATATGTTGCCTCTTGGGGAGGTCATCAGGAGACATGGTGTTGACTTTCACAGCTATGCTGATGATACACAGCTTTACATCGCCGTGTCCCCTGATGACCTTGAACCGGTTAACACTCTTTTAAACTGCATTTTAGATATAAAGTTGTGGATGGCAGAAAACTTCTTACAGCTCAACCAAGACAAAACTGACGTTTTAATCATCGGTTCTGAAGACAAGAGAGAGATGATTTTACCACATCTTCCTAATTTTAAACCTTCTCCATGTGTGAGAAACCTGGGCGTACTTTTTGACTCTGAGCTAGATTTTATCCCACACATTAAAAATGTCGTTAAGACAGGATTTTATCATCTTAAAAACATTGCCAAAGTCCGCCCGTTCCTCTCTCTTGCCAGCACAGAGGTGCTAATGCATGCTTTTATTTTTAGTCGTTTAGATTATTGTAATGCCCTGCTCTCTGGTTTACCCAAAAAGTCGATTTCAAATCTACAACTATTGCAGAACTCAGCGGCACGAGTTCTGACGAGGACCAGGGGGCGGGAACACATTACACCGGTTTTAAAATCGCTGCATTGGCTGCTGTGCGTTTCAGGATTCATTTTAAAATTCTTTTCATTGTTTATAAATGTTTTTATGGTCTTGGGCCTTCCTATTTAAATGATATTCTTTTAAAATATGAGCCCTCGCGGACCCTGAGGTCCTCCGGCGCTGGCCTCTTAGTTGTTCCTAAGGTGAGGACCAAAACTTATGGTGAGGCTTCGTCCTGCCATTATGGTCCTCGCCTGTGGAATGGCCTGCCAGAGAGCCTCAGGGCCGCAGAGACTGTAGAGGTTTTTAAGAAGAGGCTCAAGACCCACCTTCTTAATTTAGCTTTTAGTTGATGTTAACTGCTAATTTATTCTATTAGTTTTATTATAGGCTATTTTATGTATTTAATTTCATTTTATGTATCTTATTCTCGGTTTTATGTTTTCTTTTTTTATAAATCTTATAATTTTAGTATCTTATCATGATTTTAGCCCCAGTGTTTCTTGTGGGGATCTTTTCCTCCAGGGCTTGCCCGGTGGCTGTTGCTGCAGTTGTCGCCCTTGCTGGGGCGGCTGGGGTCTAATTTTGCAGCTTCACGGCTGTGAAGTGGACCCCAGTGCTGTCCCAGTCTGGGTGGGCACTGTGGCGATGCTCCTATGGCCGGGCTGGCTCCTGGTATGAAGAGATTCCCAGATACCATTTCCTCACAGCAGAGCCAAGCCTTACTTGTTTGTTTGCTTGCTTATTTATTCTAACTTGCATTGATAGTCAATATTCATTGACGTGGGTCATGTGTTTTAATGGCGGGGAGTGGGAAGGGTGTAGGGTGGGTTGGGTTTTTACTGTAATGTTGTGTTTTTTTGTTTTAAATGTTAAAGCGCTTCGAGCTGCACAAAATGCATGCTAAGCGCTATTTTATAAATAAAGTTTGATTTGATTTGATTTAAAAGCTGTTTTTTGTGCTCTATACATTTACTTTCATTTGAATAACACAAAAAGAGGGTAATTATTTTTTATTATGAGGTAAAAATAATTCTTTTGAGCAAAAATGACTCCTTTTGGTAAGAAATAGCTTAAAAGGGAATTTTACCTGCGGGACATGTCGCCAAAACCCCAACTGACACGTGATGCGTCGCGTTGTCATAGTTACCACAACTAAAGTATACCTCCGTCGTTGTTTAACATGTCTGCATCGACAGAGAAAGAAAAACCCAGCGTTTCGCGGACTGCGGTGCGCAGACCGTGAGTTCTCCCGTTCGTTAATGGTCTCAGTTCCTCTGTAATTTAAACCGTGGCGCTCACGATGACCGTGTCCACATCCACAGCTCCTTCCAGCCCAACACCAGGCTCGGTTCGTCCAGCAGGCGCAGCTTCAGCATGGAAAGAGGAAGCAAAGTTCTGCATAAGAGCATCATCCAAAGTCCAAAACCAGCTGTTCGGGTAAGTGGATAAATAAACGGGTTTTCTGAAACAACACTGAGGAGAATTATTACTTATCATCGACATTAATCCTGCCCCGACGCACTAGAAGGGACACACGTTAGATCTGACATCTTTAACCCTTTTATTTCTTCATTTTTTTTACTCAATATATTATTTACTGCTGCTCTGCCTTATCCTCTGGTCAGGCCGTGCGCTCAATGCGCAACGCGCTCCAACTGCTTCTCCGTTTACGCATGCTTTTAGCAACTCGATCCTTTCTGTCTGTCTGTCTGTCTGTCTCTCTATTTGTTTGTCTGTCTGTCTGTCTGTCTGTCTGTCTGTCTGTCTCTCTATTTGTCTGTCTGCCTGTCTCTGTTTTCCTTTTTAAATTCAATTTTAAAACAGTGGCTCCTTCCAGAAGAAAATTCCTCAAACCTTCAACTGAACATGATATGACCTATTGAAACCAGACCTGCAGACGTCTTTCTTTCCTTTTTTTTTCTTTTTTTTTTTTTTTGCTGCTTCCTTTTGGGTCGCCACAGCGAATTATCATCCTCCATCAAACCCCATCCTCTGTAATTAGAATAGAATACAATAAAACTTTATTGATCCCACAAAGTCAAAAGAAATTACCTTAATCTGGTTCAAAAATATTAGCATATCTCTAAAATTCCAGAGAAGAAATGACTTTTTAATCATTGCTGGTTCATGCACTCCTGTTACCTCTGGATCTTACAGTTTTTATTTTTACTATTTGGGTGAACATTATGGAATCTGTTTTGAAGTTCCTGTCTGTTGGATAGATAGAGCTTTCTCTGTCCACCTGGACAATGACTCGTCTGCAGTGCCTCCTCTGTTGTGGAGTGCCCCAGGGCCCTAATACAGGCACTGTGGAACTTTTGTAATATTTTTTTCCTCATGTTCCATTTAAAAAAATGCAATCTGGCTTTTTTTATGCCGCACAGATGTGTGGAGATTAATTTACCGGTAACTCTTTAAAGCAAGCAGCCTTGAAAACTCTGTGTTGACATAGTTTCTGCAGAGCAGCAGGAGATCATAGGAAATTCAGCTTTGTGTTGTGAGCGGGATTGTTGGCACAGAGTAAGCCCACCCCCCCTTCCAGTCACCCGTCTGTTTCCACGCACTCTTGCTAGTTTACAGCCTGTCACACCCCTAACCTAACATTACTGATACAACAAAAGGGGGAAGCAGTATTGAAGCTATTCAGCCATACACTTTTGAAGATACTAGATCAGACGAGGAAAACGGAGACGTATGTGGATCTACTTGTCTACATCAGAATGGAGCGGAGCAGGAAGCTCGTGGACCAGCCCAGCATATTTTATAGCAAAGCTGATTCACAACAATTTGAATACAGAAATAATCAAAAATGCAATTTAATCTTAATTTTCTTTATATATGTTCTCCATCATGACAAAAATGCCCCAAGAACATGTTAAAGACACCAAAACATGCTTTTCGTTAGAGTGTGTCTTTAAAATCACAACTTTAAATCAGACAAAAACATAGCTCAGTCAATAAAAGCCGTTTCATTTGATACTGTTGAGTAGAATTAAGGTTTACCTTCCTCCTACCTTTAGTACTTGTCACACTGATTGCTCTGATTCCCATTATGTTGGGACTGATCAGTTGTTGCTGCATCATTTGCGAACGGTTCAGAATGCGACAGGCAGGCAGTGATAGCCGATGTTTGCAGTTTTTTGATGAGGAGAGCAATGATGTCACCCCACTGCCGCTGTGTCAGGCGAACCCTGGGGCAGCACAAGCCACAGCCAGCATCCTCTTTAAGGACAGGGTTTCCGCTGACTCGGCATCAGACCAGACTACGGCCACAGAGAGCTTCAGCGTGCCTCTCTCCAGGTACAATAATACAACACTGATAACAGACTGAGCTTTTTAATCTCTACATGTACATTAAACTGGAATGGCCCCTTAACTAATAATTTTGCCTTCCCAGTCAATACACAGTCCATCTCTTGTCCAACTGTACTTAAGCTGTTGTCTGATATACAGCGGGGAAAATAAGTATTGAACACGTCAACATTTCTCTCAAAAAATATATTTCTAATCGAGCTATTGACGCGAAATTTTCACCAGATGTCGGCATCAACCCAAGTAATGCAAACATAGAAAGAAATCCAAACATTTACGTCCATAAATGAAGTTATGTGTAATAAAGTGAAATGGCACAGGGAATAAGTATTGAACACGCTTACTGAAATTTATTTAATACTTAGTGCAAAAACCTTTGTTGGTGATTACAGCCTCAAGACGCCTCCTGTATGGAGAAACCAGTCGAATACATTGCTCAGGTGTGATTTTGGCCCATTCATCCACACAAACTGCCTTTAAATCTTCAAGGTTCCGGGGGTCTCTTCTGTGAATCCGGATCTTCAGTTCTTTCCAAAGATTTTCAATTGGATTCTAGTCTGGTGATTGACTGGGCCATTCTAGCAGCTTTATTTTCTTTTTCTTCAACCAGTTGAGTGTTACCTTGGCTGTGTGCTTGGGATCAGTGTCTTGCTGAAAGATCCACCCGCTTTTGATCTTCAGCAGCCTGGCAGATGACAGCAGATTCTGATCAAGAATGTCTCCATACTTTTCTCCAGTCATTATTCCTTCAATGATATGAAGTCTACCAGTACCACATGCTGAAAAACACCCCCACGCCATGATGCTCCCACCTCCAAACTTGACTGTTGGTATGGTGTTTTGGGGGTGATATGCGGTGTCATTTTTCCTCCAAACATGTTGTGTCTTATGAGATCCGAAGAGTTCAATTTTGGTCTCATCTGACCAGAGTATCTTCTCCCAGAATGTCATGGGTTTATCCAAATGTGTCGCAAACTCCAAACGAGCTTCAACATGCTTCTTCTTCAAAAATGGAGTCTTGCGTGGTGTGCGTACATGGAGGCCATGGCGGTTGAGTGCATTACTTATTGTTTTCTTTGAAACAACGGCACCTGCTGATTCCAGGTCTTTCTGAAGCTCTCCACGAGTGGTCCAGGGCTGTTGGAGAACCTTTCTGATGATTGTTCTGACTCCTCTGTCTGAAATCTTGTTAGGAGCACCTGGCCGTGGCAGGTTTATGGTAATGCAGTGTTCTTTCCACTTCCAGATGATGGCCCCAATGGTACTCACTGGAACTTTCAGAAGTTTAGAAATGTGCCTGTAACCAATGCCTTCAGTGTGTTTTGCAACAACAATGTTGCGTAGGTCTTTGAACAGCTCTTTGCTTTTACCCATCATGCAATGCTTCTTGTCTAACACCTTGCTGGTGAGAAACCTTTTTAAAAGGCATCAATCAGGACTATACCAGCTGATATTACTTTGCACTAATAGGGGGCAGGTTAACCTTCTGAATACTGACAAACTCCAGCTGCTTTCTCGGCTTGCCAGACCTTTTTACCCCTCCTTTTCTTCATGTGTTCAACACTTATTCCCTGTTCCATTTCACTTGATTACACATAACTTCATTTTTAGACGTAAATGTTTGGATTTCTTTCTATGTGTGCATTACTTGGGTTGATGCCGACATCTGGTGAAAATTTCGTGTCAATAGCTCGATTAGAAATATGTTTTTTGAGAGAAATGTTGACGTGTTCAATACTTATTTTCCCCGCTGTAAACACAGACCATACAAACCCTGACTAGAACTGAAACACACACAGTCTGAAGAATCAGCTGCTTGTGCCTTGTGCTATCCTAGGCACTTTAACATTGGGAGTTGGGTCATCTAGACCCACTAGACAGTGCGCTGAACCTTTTTTCTTCAATGATTTGTGATCTTCACTGGTGTCCATGGATTACATGAAATCTTTCCACCTTTATCCACCTTTGTCATGGTAGGGAGAACACGTCAATGTAAGGGTGGGGTCATCTAAGATAGCACAAGGGTTAGCCATGACCGTTAGTGTGTATGCAGTTAAAGTATATGACTTCTTTTTCAGGTCATTGCTAGATAGCAGCAGAATATCCAGCCAGTCTTCACTTTGGCTCATGAATGAAGAGATGGAGGAGACTTCTTCCAAATGGAACATTTCCAGCAGCTTCCCAGGTTCTCCACAACAATCTGCAGCGTCTTTTAGCCGTCTTGTGTGTTTTCTTGCCTTTCAAGCAAAAGCGCATTCTCTGTGTTGTTTGATGAACGATTGGGTTAAGGCTCCTGTTCTCTGTTAGATGACAGAGGCAAAACAGAAGCAACGAAAGAAGAGGTGAAGCACATGCACAAAGAGACCAAAGAGCTCTTTTTGACTGAGACAGACAACATTTCGCTGCTTAACATTCCTTCAACTTTCATTCCGCTGGATGCTGATCATCCAAAAGCTTCAAAGTAAGAGAAACTTAATCTTAGATTTGTTTTTTAAAGTGCTTTTGAAAGACTCTCTTGAATAAAAATTGCGTTTTTGGGAGCGGATTTACTTTACAGTCCCGCTCATAACTTTGAGGTGAATTTCTAATAAAATGCTGCTCTGCAGAAACTATGTCCTAGAAAGCGAAACAGGTCTTTTGATTTTAGGTTGAAAACGGCAAAATCTTAATAAAAAGAACCACTGTATATACTTTTAAAAATAGATCTAAAGACGATCTTTTTTAAAGTAAAACTTTTAATCTTATCATCCTTTAATGCTAATAATTTAATTTTATAAAGCAAATATAACATTTCCATAATGATTTTCTTCCGTTTGTTTTTTCACAGTGAGAAGCCTAAAACCTTTGTTTTGAGATTTGCAGGAAAACTAGATCCAAAGACAAGTATGTGGACGGATCCTCGCAGACTTTACATGGAACTTCCAAAAACAAACATGTTCAGAGTGATGGTCTGTTCCTGGTGGATGCAGGTTCGGAAAAGCCTTTCAGACAGCTCAGAGAACTCTGGCTTAGGGTCACTTTCAAAGGTCAAAGCTGGGGTGCTCACCCTGACTGACAACAGTTTTCATTTGGGTGTATCTGTCTGTCCACAGGCATAGGTGTTTCCACCTCCATCATGTATGATGACACTGAGCTGGAAGAGAGGCAGGATAAGCCTGAACCAAAACCCATTTCAGTGGACTTTACTTTAGTGGACTCTGATGACGGAGGCTCCGCACTTTCCCCATTGAGAAGTGCAGAGAGGAGCATGTCAACAGGCAGCATGACCACTGCAGGTAAAATCCAAACTGTTTGATTAGGATGAAGACTGGATGGTGTTATAGGTTAACATCAGTGTAGGTTTGATCACAAACCGCTCAGGTTCTGGTGTTGCTCAGAGGGGGTTTGCATTTAACACACTGATGTATCTTTCTATATTCTTAGTTGATGAATTTAGTCCTCTGTGATAGAATCATAGTCTCAGGTAGGAAAAAAAGCTCCAATGAGAGAAGATGAGGACAATACATTCACACACAAACAAAAACAATATTTACCGTTATAATATATCTAAAGTTAATTTCATTTAATTGTGATCTGTAAACCTTGGCTAACAGGAGAAGTACGTTCCTTGTTGAGAGTCCAGGACAAGGCATTTAAATCCGGAGATGCAGCAGCATATAGTCTGGCAAGGAAAACCCTGTCACGGGGGATCAGAGAGGCGAAGAGGCTGTATGCACAAAAACTGAACAGCCACTTCACGTGTGAGATAGATTCACGTCAACTGTGGCAGGGGTTTCATAACATCATGGACTATAAGCCCCCCCTCGACAATATGCCAGAACAACCGCTCTCTACCAGAAGAACTGAATAACTTCTATGCCCGGTTTGATGTAAACAGACACAGATGCTCCCGCTGTCTTCCAGCAACACAGCATTGCAGCTGTCAACTGCTAAGGTGAGGACAGCCTTCTCCACCATCAATCCACGCAAAAGCCCGGACAACATCCCTGGATTGGTTCTGAAAGACTGCGTGGAGCAACTGAAAGATGTCTTCACCGACATCTTTAACACCTCACTCAGGCAGGCATTTGTACCCACCTGCCGTAAAACTGCTGTGATCACTCCAGTCCCAAAGAAGTCAAATCCAGCCAGCCCAAACGACTTTTGCCCCGTGGCCCTAACACCAATTGTGACCAAATGTCTTGAGCGCTTGGTCCAAAAACACACAGTCTTCCAATAACTATGGACCCTTTGCAATTTGCATACAAAGCCAATCGATCCACGGAGGATGCCATCTCAACCACTCTCCATCTTACACTGAGAAAAAACACCTATGCTAGAGTCCTCTTCATCGACTTCAGCTCAGCTTTTAACGCCATCATTCCACAGCAGCTGGTGGAGAAGCTGAGGCTACTAGACGTGGTCACTGCAACCTGCAACTGGACACTCAGCTTTCTGACAGACAGGCTGCAGACAGTCTAGTTCGGCAGACACACATCCAGGCCCATCTCAGTGAGCACGGGTACACCACAGGGGTGCGTCCTGAGTCCACTACTGTTCAGTCTGCCCACGCATGACTGCGCTGCTCGATGCAGCACCAACCGCATTGTTGAGTTTGCAGACGACACAACAGTAATTGGTCTCATAAGCGACAATGACGAGTCTGCTTACAGAATGGAGGTGGAGCAGCTAGCAGTGTGGTGTAAATCCTATAACCTCCAGATCAACGTGGACAAAACTAAAGAAATGGTGATTGACTTCAGGACATCTGGCAATCACCACACTCATCTGACCATAAACGGTGCTGCTGTGGAGAAGGTCGACAGCGTCAAGTTCCTGGGGGTGCGCCTCACTAACGACCTGTCCTACTCCACCAACTCCACCATGGTCATCAGAAAAGCACAGTAGGGTCTCCATCCCCTCTGGAGACTCAGGAAGACTGGAATTCCAACACCTCACCTCATCACCTTCTACGACGGCACCATTGAGAACATCCTGACAGAGCTTCACATCCTGGTTTGGCAGCTGCAAGGTTCAGGACAAACAACAGCTCAGCAAGATTGTTAGGGCTGAGAACAAGGTTGTTGGTGCACCTCTCCTACCCAGAGCAACCTACATCAATAGGGACCCCCAGCACCCCTCTCATGGACTGTTCTCCCTCATGCCATCTGAGAGGAGGTTCAGTTGTATCAGCTGCAGATCCAGCAGGATGTTAAAAAGCTGCTTCCCACAAGCTGTGAGGCTGCTGAACGGACTGTCCTCCTCATACATTCATGCTCTCACAAAGTGCACTCTGCAATAAGACCCAAAGGATTACCCCCAACCCCCCACACAACCCGAAGAGAGAATACATGGATACAGACTCTAACAACCCCCCCCCCCCAAACAAGACTGCTGTAAAACGCACATGGTCACTTTAATCACACTGAATGCTGGTCTCTATTTTATTGTATTTTATTCTATTTCACTCATTTAATTTTATATTCATCTTATTTTTTGCTATTTTTTTATTCTTGGACTGTAATTTCATTGCTTTTTATTATTATTGCTGCTTCTTTGCACTGGCATGCTAGTGAGAAACAACATCACCAGTGTATTTCACTGCAAATACTATGTGTGGAATGACAATAAACAGAATCTTGAATCTTCAATCTGTGTGAAATATTTACACTAACTACTAGAATTATTCAGAGAATTGTAAAGATTAAAAAAACGATTTGGAAAGAACTAATATTTCAATGCAGCAATGGTAAGCGTTCCGCTTTGACATTTGATAACACCACATGTTAAGCCAGTGCTTCTCAAAAAGTGGGGTGCGCCTTTACCCAAAAGTAGTTGGGACAGGCTCCAGCAACCCAGTGACCCCAAAAGGGATTAAGCAGGGTCAAAACCTGGATGCATTCTCCCACAAACAGATTGAGGCAGGGAAGTGTTTGTGGTTGTGTGTTGTTGTGTGGCCCTGTCCAGTGTGTGTACTTTTATTGAACAGTAGTTGGTATATTCTAACGTAAAAAATCTCTTTTAGCAGAGCTTGATCAGCCTCGGTTCACTTTCAACGTAATTGGCACAGTTTTAATTTATGAATGAAAATGTGAAAAACAAGTTCTTTTTTTCTGTTTCTCTTCAGTCAGTGTGTCTAGCTCCCTGAAAGACATAGAAATCTGTGAAAACACTCACAAACCAGACGTGGAGCTCATCAGGCTATCGAAGAAATTCCAGCACAGTCTACTTGTAGTGGAGAAGACCATCCTACAGAGCCTATTGCAACCTCAGTTGGCTGTTTACAGACAGCTTCCCTCACTGAAAGGTAACCAGGAGCATCAACGTTTAGCATTGGCCAACACAATGTGTGCATTCATGTGCCACGTTTCTCTTTGAACCAGACTGGATCGTGGAGCTTGAGAGAGAGGAGCAGAGAGATGCAGAGATCTCTGAAACCCCTGCCCTGGAGGGTCTGTGGGCTTTCAGCTGTGAGCTCACCAGAGGATTCAGTGTCAGCAGCATGGCCTGGAATAAAAAGAACCCGGTAATAGAACTGAGTAGAGGTTGGGCAGTTTCAGAACTTTTAAACTACATGTAGTTCCAGTTCAGTTTGTTAACTTAAAAAAAACTAGGATTGTTTTTTGTTGGATTTTTCATTACAGCTTTTGAGGCATGTAGGCTGGTCATGGACATTGTCTCCAAAGCAGCAGCAACACACATCAGCACACAAGTTTGTTTATTATCTGTTTTATAGCTAAGTTCACATGTGATGTGCGTTCAAGAACGCAAAAGCATTAATAACTGGGTCATTCAGAACGTCAAGATCTTGAAGGATCTGGATTTGTTCTGATAAGATATTTCTCAAAGGAATGCATTGAGTAAAGTAAGATAATAAAGAGCGAGACGAGTTCTTACTTTGTATGTTCGGGTTTGTTTAAAATGATTTAACTAATTTTTTTAGAGAATAAATCCACAGGTAAAGTCATCACTGGATTTATTCTGATATAAACATAAAACAAGAAATCTACGACTGCAGGTTTCCAGAACATTAAAGTCTACAGAGTCACAAAAACATCAAATTCACCAATCAAAAGTGCAAAAAAAATAAAACAAATTTACACGGAGAAGAGAGAAAAAACAACCAGTTCACTCCAACAATCCTAGAAAGCACTATCCCTAAATGTTTATCTACCATTCTTTTTCCTCTAGGACCTTCTTGCTGTGGGCTATGGTGAATTTGACTCCACTAATCAAAGAGCAGGACTGGTGTGCTGCTGGTCCCTCAAGAACCCCACGGTATTTAGTTCTTCTGCTATAGCAGTTCCTGCCACCTTTGTCCTTTTCTCCTCAGAATGTGGCAGGACAGGTGAGTTTAGCGGTTCTTCTGCTTCTTAAACAGTGGCCTGAGCGTGTTGTGCGCTGTGAAAGCGCTGTGACCTCTTTGGATTTCTCAGCCACTCGGCCCAGTCATCTGGCAGTGGGGCTGTTCGATGGCAGCATAGCCATCTACGACATCCAGAACCCAGACAGCATTTCGCTTTTCCTGGACAGCAGGTGAGGATTCTGTGAGGACACAGTGCTGCTGCCTTTGTCACAGGCTAGAAGCAAACTAGGTGCTACTCGTGTGGTTTTCCTTATTCCTTGGATGTGTGTTCAGTAAATGTCCCAGCAGACACCTGGGGCCAGTGTGGCAGCTTAGGTGGAACCAACAAGAGTTTGGATTACCAGCAGAGGAGAGGTCAGATGTTCTAATCTCTGTGGGGGCAGATGGAAGGATCATCAAGTGGGTTGTTTGCACCGGTAACCTCGGACACACAGGTACTGTGACCTGCAGGAAACTGTGAGTTTAGTTGGTTCTCTAAAATGCAGTACTTGATACAGATAAACCTGCCTAGGTTTATCTGTATCAAGACATTGGTCTAGTAAATGAAGATATGAGGGGGCTTTAGGCTGTTTTTGTCACCTTTATGCAAACTGTAATAGTATTGAAGTTAAGGCCGTGTCACACGGCCACAAGCATTTGCACAGATGAAAATTGGTCATATCTAAAAAGAAAAGTGAGAAAAGTTGTGGTCTTTACGTGAAATTTTCTGATGTATCACGAATGAACCACAGAAAATGACAAATAAATGGTGCAAAGAACACGTAAATTAACACAGAACATAACCGCGTGTGATTAATGCGGCGTTTATATATATATCTTGTTAGTGATTTGTGCGTCAATGACGTAATTTGAACGTGATATGTGCAGCGTATGTGTGATATAAAAGTTATTCTTCGAAAAGTCTGTTAGACATACGTGGCAGGGTCGTGGAAAGCCACATATTTGCGTATGTATCTCGCAAAAATCATGTGCAATTGCTTAAGATTTAATAATGATAATAACAATAATAATAATGGATTGGAATTATCTGCGCTTTTCCAGATGCTCAAAGCGCTTACGTAATTTACGTAATAATTGCATATTAACTATGTAAAATATACTTTAAACTGCGTCAGTTTTAAGCGACAAACATTCTGACCTGCTCAAAGCCGATTCCACGAAAAGATCTGTCAGTCAAAACCCTCGACGGACATCTGGACAGATGGAAAAACGACGAACACAAGAAACACTTACGAATTTCCTATATCGTGCATGAATCACGAAAGACCGAAATTCTGTTTCCTTTTCGCTTCAAATTTAAGGATTGCTGGATTTTCTAAAAGTAGCATAACATAAAAAGCCATTGGTTAATACTTTGACACAAAAACTTTTACATTCACAGTAATTTTTGTGTAAAAATGTCCACAAAAGAGGGCTCCAGCCTTGGGGTCTTAATGCTCCTACATTTAACAGCATTGCTCTTGTCTTTATCAGAGATTTTGTTATTGTTTCAACAGAGCTGATGAAGCTGAAGAGGACGATTTACAAAAACCCAGATGCAAAAATCACAGAAAGCATTTCACAAAGTTTAATATCTTCACTGATTCCTGCATTGTGTTTGGACTTCCATCCAAGCGTAAGTCAAAAGCTACTTTTCCATTGCACATATACACAAAGCGTTATCGAAATTTTAGAAATGTAGAAAAAAACACAATTTTGCAATGACACCATTTCCATTAAATCATAATTTTGCGAATAAACACAAACCAACTGACAAAAAAGGTCACAGCGGTTACTTTTATATTTCTTCCTCGGCACTACTGCTCATCATCATCGCCCCAGTCGATCCAGAATGTGACACCTGCTGGTGACGTCACCCATGCCTGCAGTCGCGTAATTTAACCTGAATTTATCTAGAACGACTAGAGTATGTCTTTTTAGAAAAAACTAAAACTTGTTTTCAATCAATGCCAGTTTTTTCAAAATTGTCGTGTTTCCATCAGCCGTATTTAATATCGCAAATCCAATTTTTGCAATTTCGGAGTCAATGGAAACACAGCTACTGACACTCTTTTAAGCTACATTCATATCATGTGTATTATTTCTACTTAATTGCTTGAAATAAACCATTTCAAATCAAATCAAATCAAATATCATCCTTGGCAACGAACATTTGAGTGGCCACTTCCAATGGTCAATGTAAACGTGTGTTTTGTACTTCCACGTTTGTACATGCATTCTTGAACATCAAACTGCCGTTCCTCATGTATCTGTAGAGCGTTTAGCTGCAACTCTTTTCTATCAGTGTGATTCAGTTTGCATTATCAGCTTTTCTTATCTGTGTTGCAATTTTCTTGCAGGAGCCTGGTATCTACCTGACCGGTACATGGGAAGGTCTCATCCACAAGTGTTCCTGTTCCAACAACCAGCAGTATCTGGACACATATAGAAAACATTACGTGAGCCCTTCACAATAAAAGTCATAGGCTACATCCTCTGAAGAAAGGATACTTGTTGTCTTCCAATCTGAATCTAAATGTTTCCCCATTATTTTCCTCCATTGTTATCCTCCCTGGGTCCCAGTCAAACTGGACAAATGTGTTTTGTGAAATATTAAACCACTGCACTGTAGGAAGATTACAGCGAAAACTGTGGAAAACAATTTTATTAGATAAGAGCTCTTATTTCTGCCACTTCCTCAGCAAACTGGAAATTATTCCAAAATGTTATGCTAAAGCCTGTATTCTTTTGTAAATCTTTATATTTTGTTTTTATAAATCCAGCTATAACAAGTTTTACATAATGTAGGCCTTTATTATAGTTTAACAGCAGTGGTTTTCCAAAAAGTTTGACCATTGGATCAGTTGTTCAAATTCCTCAGCTTGTCACAAGTTTACTATTTGGTTTTGTAATTGTTTTGTGGGAATTAAATTGATAAATAAATAAAAGACTAAAAGAAAAAACAAATAAAAAAAACTAAAGCCTTTGGACCAAAATTCCATAAAGAATTTCATCTTAAAATCTTTCAAATACAATAAATTTAAAACAACCATAAGTCCAGTAAAAATTACAAAACATCATAGGGAACAGCTCTTTGGTTTTTCAAAATAAAATAACCAAGTGTGCCTCATATAACGTTTGAATATTTTAAGTTTTTGAAAGTTAGCAATTAAATACTTGCTCAACTAACTCTATATGTATATAAATGTATATGTGGGTGACCGTGGTGCAGCAGTAGGGCGGTCGACCCATGATCATAAGATTGCAAGTTCGATTCCCGCCTTGCACGCCCATGTGTCGAAGTGTCCTTGGGCAAGACACTGAACCCCACCTTGCCTCTGATGGAAGGTTGGCGCCAGTGTTCGGCAGCGGAGCCGCCATCAGTGTGTGAATGTGTGTGTGACTGGGTGAATGGGACTGTGACTGTAAAGCGCTTTGGGCCTTCGTAAGAAGGTAGAAAGCGCTTTATAAGTATACGCCAAATATGTTGGCCAAAAATTTAAAATTGTACTAAAATTATAGGAAACCATCAACAGCTGACATTTAATGTTTTTTTTTTTTAGTGTGCTGTGAACTATGTTGCGTGGTGTCCTCTCAGTGATGACATATTCTTAAGCTGCTCTGCTGACTGCACCATCCAGCTGTGGACGCAGAACCAACACAGCCCCATGCTGAGCTTCAGCACAACCAGGAAGGTGGTGCATGACATCAAGTGGTCCCCAAAGTGGGCAACAGTTTTTGCTGCAGTTTATGACGAGCAGCTTGAAGTTTGGGACCTTAATTTCAGCTGGTAAGTAAGCGAGATGGGGCGGTGGTGGCTGTCTTGCTGTCTTGTGTGACGCTGAGGTCCTCCTGTCTCTGTGCACCTCCGTCTCTTCAGTCTGAGTCCAGTCATTGTGCAGCCTGCTCCTCCTGGTGTGAGATTGGCCTCCCTGCTTTTTGCTTCACACACAGACTGTGTTGTAGTTGGAGACAGTTGTGGACAGGTGACTGTCTACCACCTGAGAAACCTGGGTGTTGGAGGAAGCAAGCAGGTAACATACATGTCTGGCAGAAAGCTTAAAGATCCACTCCGATGAAATTTTGATAGAGAAAGAGTTAGTTACTGCAAAGTAGTTCATCAGAAATTTCGCCTCCACAGGAGTGGAGCAACCCCTCCCCTTACTGAGAGCTCGGAGCAGGGAGCATTTTTTCTACGTCATAAATAAGCTATTTTTCTAACGGCTTTTTCACACCAATTTGAATAAAGAAACACCCAGAAATGAAATTTTGAGCTGATTTTTCTTTTTTATGTCCTCCATCATCAGAAAAATGCCACAAGAATATGTTTAAAACATCAGAAACACATGTTTCATTGGAGTGGGTCTTTAAGGGAAAACAAAATACAAAATGATTTCTGTGTTAATTGCAGAAAGAAACTAATGGTGTGTTGTTATTTTTCAGGTAAATATTCTACATGACCTTCTTCAATCTGCAGCTTCTAGTACACTAAAACCATGATTGTGTATTCCCAGTCAATGAGTCTCTGTAAAAGCTTCCAGCTTCTTCAAAAGTAGACAATCAAGTCACAAAATCAAGTAAAATGATAGTAATGTGATCTTTAAACAGTTATTGGTTAGATTATAGTACCATAAGTTATGATGTATTGATTCCTTTTTATTTGCTGGTTTTTAGAGTGTGGCATGTACGTTTACGTGATGCGTGTTGAGGGGAGAAAGTATTGGAATCTCCAGGTTAAATTGTAGTAGGTTTAGGGGATGTCATCTGGACTTGGTTTTAAAGTTAAAAGACGTTTCACCTCTTATCCAAGACGCCTTGTCAATTCTGAATTAGCTGGTCAACCAGCTAATTCAGACATCCCCTAAACCTACTACAATGGAACCAACCTGGATGAATGAGAGTCTTCATAGACATACTCCAGGTTAAATGTTAGATTAAAAGACTTTCCATTACATGTTAATAAAAAAGAAAAGAGTGCATTCTAATTTAAGGTTTAAACGCGTGTTCAGTGGGCATGCAATTTATTTGTAGGCCTGGAAAACAGTTGTAGGAGCCTGTGTAGAAACACGTGAACATGAGAGGTTTTGTATGGAAGCAAATGTCTCATATTTCAAAATAAAAGTCAATACCGGAAATGCTTTTTTTTCCACAATAAACCTGCGTTCCATATGCTTCCATAGTTCTGAACACAGAAACCTGAAACACACGTTTACAGGCGTTTACGTAGACTTACCAGTCCAGGTAAAGTTACGTTTACTTTTTGCAGTTCTCACACTGTTTGTATGTAGCTATGTAGCCCTTGTGCTATCCTAGGCACTTTAACATTGGGAGTGGGGTCATCTAGAACCCACAAGACAATACCTTTTTTCTTCAATGATTTGTGATCTTAAATGGTGTCGATGGATAACATGAAATCCTCTTCACCTTTAAACACCTTTGTCGTGGTAGGGAGAACACGTCAATGTAAGGGTGGGGTCATAGGATAGCACAAGGGTTAATTGAGCTATATTCTGGTTTTATTTCAGTAGAGTAGGCATTTACTCAAACCACTTCTACCCACAATCCCCTGTTGGCTCAAAACTCTTGGTTAAAAAAGTGAAGATGTAGGTATACAGATGAATGTGTGTGTGGGTAGATCGGGGGGGTTACCAGCCTGACCTCAGTTGCAGTCAAATATAATAATATACAAATGGGTGCTATCCAAGGCACTTGAACATTGGGACTGGGGTCATCTGGACCCCACAAGTCCATGGATTACATATAATCCTCTTCACCTTGATCCACCTTTGTCATGGTAGGGAGAACACGTCAATGTAAGGGTGGGGTCATCTGGACCCCATAAGACAGCACAAGACTGATGACAAAATGTCTGTAAAGTGAACCTGAAACATGGTGGAGATTGTCTGGAGAACAAATGCATGTCTATTTCTGACAACCACACAGATCATATTGTCAGCTAGAAAAGAAAAGTCACCTGACATAAGTTCAGCATGTATGGTTGTTGTGAAGCATTTGCACTTAGAAAAAAGATGGAGCTGCATTCTAGGGGAAGCAAAACAACAGCAGCACATCTTCAATGGGTGATTCAGGATATGTTGCATTATTTGGATCATATTTGGCACTTTTTGGACTTTCACAACTGTTGAATACTTATTTTGTGTTTTTTTACACCAGTGCCTCTCAATTATTTTTTGCAAGGCCCCCGCCCCCCCTAGGAAAAAGGAAATGTTTTGCGCCCCCCGTACCCCACACACACACACACTTGCGGTGAAAATATATAGGTGTCTATAAAAATGTATAATTATACCTAAAATTGTATCTTTTAACGTTAAAAAAAGGAAAAAAGCAATATAAATCCACTTTCAACAAATATTAATTTTATTTTGCCACACAGAAACCCTGTTATATAGTCTCAAACAGAAAAGAAGCTTAAAGTGCCTGAAATAAAGAAAATCTGTCAGTCCTTATTTAACCCTTGTGCTATCTTAGATGACCCCACCCTTACATTAACATGTTCTCCCTACCATGACAAAGGTGGATAAAGGTGGAAAGATTTCATGTAATCCATGGACACCAGTGAAGATCACAAATCATTGAAAAAAAAAGGTTCAGAGCACTGTCTAGTGGGTCTAGATGACCCAACTCCCAACGTTAAAATGCCTAGGATAGCACAAGGGTTAAACTAGAAACATTTTTGACCAACTGAACCATTTGATGCAGAGAAAAATAATTCAATCAATAAATAGTATTAAATGTAAATAGATCTGAAACACTAACAGCACCAATATATTTAACGTTTTAAGTCTGAAGAAATAGGTGAAAAACATTGTGCTGATTTTTTTTCTAAATGATTGATTGTTTATTTATGATCTCATAAAGTGCAGTTGTTTTCCTGCATTACCTGCTGTCTTCATGTCAAATACTGACACCAACTTAACAACAGGCAGACAAAGAATACATTTATGGAAAATAAAGACACGTCAGCAAAATGTCTACAATAGTTCATAAAGAATGACATTATTAGCATGAGCTGAGTTATCTAAAGGCACGCGGTGATCCTGGTGTTGGCCAATCCAGGCAGGGCTTGCAGCTCTCCGTGTGCCCCGTCTCACCTGGCAGCCTGAGCCAACTACCCCTCCCCTTTCGTTCTCACACACGGAGCCGCGTTACACGAGAAGGGAGCAGCTGCACGAACAGTAATTCATAGTTTCAGGCTGTTACAAACTCTGTCGTAGAACAGATAATAGGAAACCAATAGCGGCGCAGATTTTTTTCCGAGGACTGAGCTGCTGTCACCACCGCCCCCCGTTAAATTTGCGCCCCAGGCAATTGCCCGTATTACCTGTGCCTAAAACCACTACTACTGCACGCGCCCCCCGGCATCGCCCCACTATTTGAGAAGCACTGATTTACACTAATTTAACTTTGAATTTAAGTTGGTTTAAGGACTATTTCTAGTGGAGTGACTAAGTTTTGGGCCTCTTCGTTTGATGCAATGACCCCTGACTCCATCTTTGCCTGAGTCCTGTGCCAATGTTAGCCACCAGAATGATGGCAGAATGCAGCAAGAAGCCAAGAGAAACCATGTGACTTACAATTAGATAAATGAAGGATGTAAGACCAAAAACACCCAGAGAAACAGGAGGTTATGAGATAAGAGCAGGCGACTGAGTAATACAACGGTGAGGAGACTGTGTCCTTGTGGAAAACTCGGTGAGGTAAAAGCACGAGACCGTCCAGGCGTCAGCTCCTCACTTCAATGCACACTTTATTTTTTAAGTGCAAACAGTGCATACAAATAGATAAGCTGTAAAAAAAATTACAAAGCAAGTCTGAGTCCTGCTCAACTCTGCCCACTTAGCAGCTGTTGGGGTTGGCAACACATTTGGCGATTCCAGCCGTAGACTTCCTCTTCCTCACGGGATGAACGCCAAAGTCCACAAGCGTTTGCTCCAGCTGGCGTCCAAACAGAACTGCTGACCACGGTGGGCAGCATGTCCGATCCAGCAGCGGCTGCAGCTACTGAAAGGTCCCACTCTGTTGGTGGAAAGTGCCCGGTTGCTGGTGATTCTGGAAGGTACCACTATGAGGCTGCAAGCTGCCAGTCTGTGTGGAATACCCCCCCTGTGGCTGCTGGTACGGCTGGCTCCCATAACTCTGTAAAAAATTGGGTTAGAAATAGGAACGTTAAGTTTGCTCTCGAGCTTCTACAGTTCTTTTTAGCAGATGTACAGTGAGAAAGTCCCCACGCATCATTTGGGTATCCTTTGCATGGATGAGGCTAAGGGTGGCATCCCATCTTTATAGCATCCGTTTTCCTTCACTTTTAATGGAAAAAGTTTATTTTCACTTCTGTAAAATATCTGCAGACAGTTTAAACTATAATTTTACACTAGATTTTGTGTAGGACCCATTAAAATGTGGTTTAGATTGTCCCTTAACTAAACACCTGATGCTAAATATAGCCTCGTCTGACTGTCAAGGTGTCACAAAAACTATAATAATAAACCTGAATCCACCGTAGTTGAAACTATATTAGCAGTATCTTCATTACATTGGTTTGTCGCCGCACATTATGTGGAGTGGAGCTGTCCCAATAAATCCATATTTTGAGTAAAGACTCCTGCTTTCTCTCTGTTCGTGTTTGCTCTTTTCTACACATAAACACTTTCCAAAGATTTTGGTTTTTAGCTAACTTTGCTAGCATGGAGGTTTTATTTTGGTAAATGAAGCAGATTTGACCCCAAATAACAGTTGCCTTAAAGTCCCACTCCAATCATCCTTTGAACTATTCTCAAAATGTTCTTTTCTTCTATAATTAAATGTTCTTTTAATTATGATTATGCCATTTTCATCCAAAATCGTCCAAAAAGTATAGATGACCCAACTCCCAATGTTTAAGTGCCTAGGATAGCACAAGGGTTAAGTGGCTTTTAAGAGATTTTTGCACTTTGGGAGTTTTTTTGTCGTGGAAGGGAAATAAGGGGTTACATTTTTTTATTACTAGGTTACTTTCTTCCCTAAGATCTAAGCTTAGATCTTAGATTTATCCAAATAATGTTTAGTATTGAAAACTAATCAACAATCTTAAGAATCAGTTAGGAAAGCAATATTTCATCATAGCACAGAGAGAATAACGGTGCATTGGTTCACCTGCTGGTAGGCTTGATGCTGCGACAGGGCCAGGTGTCCCTGCTTCTGAGCCGTCTTGAAGCCTCGGATCACGTTCATGATGGAGAAGCTGCACTCGTCCCATAAGGACTCTGGTATTAGAAGCATCTCTGACTCCATATACCTGCTGAAGTCCCTGACCCTCCTCTCATGCTCACTGCGCGATGGAGCCCTGATGCTCGAGATCAGGTCCTTGGCCTGCTGCAGTATTTGCTGCACATACGTGCAAAATGAGAAGAAGGAGGAGGAGGAAGCAAGACACAAACAGAAAAATATAACTAGAACTATGAGGTTGCTATCATCTTTAAAGTTTTGGCTTTTAGGAAAGATGGCTTTTACCTCCATCTCAGACACGTCCTCGCTGTCTGGACCAGTAGATGGCGTAGGTGAAGTGAGAGGTCTTCTGTTTATGACCTTTCCTTTCCCTTTTGGCTGCGTCTGAGAGCTGGAGGGCTGACCGCCCAATCCGACCCGCTGACTCAATTGAAGACTGGGATCTTCATCAATGTCATCCTCAGCAGCGTCCCCTCTGGACTGCACGCCAGGAAACTGCAAACAAATGAAAGCAAAGAAAGAAACCTACTATACATTTTTTTTAAAAGGATCCATCCTGAGGAGAAGGAATCCTCCTTCAACCTCATTCTTACAGAGTGTGTTGCTGTTGTCCGGTTGCGCTGAATGTACGGACGCAGGAACTGGTAGCGCTCCCAGATCTTCTGATCCTTGTAGGACAACGTCAGCGCGGGGGCAGCAGATTTACGCTTTAGCAGCTTCACAAATCTGGTTCGCATGTTGCGCAAATGTGCATCCACTTGGACCACTGCGGAAAACAAAAGGACAAAAACGGATCAATTCTGTGACGTCATCACAAATGTGGGAAACATGTTTACTCTGTTTCAGTGCAGAAACAGAACTCACCGGTGGGCAGGGGGGTGAGGATCTTCTCCCACTCCTTGTGGTTCTTTTGAATCAAGTCCTGCATGAGCTGCTTCCTCATTTCTTTGTTTTTGTAGTGCTGTTGGGCTTTATCGTAGAAGATCGGGTGTGTCAGCCAAAAGCGCGCCATTGTATCTTGGTGTCCATCCCCCCAGGGGTACTGTCTGTCCCCATCGGCGGCGGTGGCCACCTTCTTCCTCCTCTTCATCTCCTGGGCCGGGGCCGGCTGGGAGGCCGAAGAAGCCTCGGAGTCTTCCTCATCCGCCGCAGCGGGCCCCGTGTCCGGCTCGGTTTCCTCTGTTGGGGCCGTGGGGCAGGAACAGCAGTGAGTCCTCCTCCTTGCACATAAATTGCAACATTCGTGCGAATGACGTGCACATTTTTGCATTGCAAGTTTAGTCACAATGATGCATACAGGGTCAAATCAAGATAAGCGTATCCCTTGTGCTATCCTAGGCACTTTAACATTGGGAGTTGGGTCATTTAGACCCACTAGATAGTGCGCTGAACCTTTTTTCTTCAATGATTTGTGATCTTCACTGGTGTCCATGGATTACATGAAATCTTTCCACCTTTATCCACCTTTGCCATGGTAGGAAGAACACGTCAATGTAAGGGTGGGGTCATCTAAGAAAGCACAAGGGTTAAAGGGAACGGAAATACCAGATTGTAAATTTGAAAAGAAAAAAAAACATAAATATATAAATATTAAACTTCAAAGAAAAAAAAAGGAATCTAAAACAAGTTAAATGTTCTAAACTGTAGGAAAGCACTATTGCTGCTGCACATCACATCAGAAGAGGGATGACACAGACGGTGCCAAGAGCAGGCGCTGTTTTGAAGTGGAAATGACATCATCAGAACTTCTGCCATCGGATGTCAATCATGTCCTGGTAGCCAATAGGCCCAAAGCCCCACCCCCAAGTAAAATTCAGCTGTTACAAATACACATTATTTTTCATTTGGTAATAGCTTTTGGTTAATAGGTTTTTTGTATTCAACTTTCAAATTTACATTTTTTTTTCAAATTTTCTATATTTCTTTAAAACTTGTGTAAACTTTTGAGCTTAGAATGATTTTTAAATTTTAGGCTTTTCACATTTTCAAAAACGTTTTTTGTTTTGTTTCCAAAGTCAAATTTTCTAATTTACAATCTGGTTTTTCATTCCCTTTAGGCCGGTCCTGATTTGATCCCATATTTGGAGCTACAGTCAGGACCATAAATATTTGGACAGAGACACATTCTTTCTAATTTCGTTTCTGTACATTATCACAGTGAATTTTAAATAAAACAACTCAGATGCCATTGAAGTGCAGACTTTCAGCTTTTATTCCATGGGTTGAACAAAAAGATTGCATAAAAATGTGAAAAACTAAAGCATTTTTAAACACAATCCCTAAATTTCATGGGCCCCTAAGTAATTGGACAATTGACTTCCATGCTATTGCATGGGCAGGTGTGGGCAATTCCCTTGTTATGTCATTATGAGTGAAGCAGATAAAAGGTCTGGAGTTGATTAGAGGACTCGTGCTTGCATTTTGAAGATTTAGCTGTGAACAGACAACATGCGGTCAAAGGAACTCTCCATGCAGGTGAAAGGAGCCATCATTAAGCTGAGAAAACAGAAAAAAACATGCGAGAAATTGCTACAGTATTAGGAGTAGCAAAATCAACAGTGTGGTACATCCTGAGAAAGACAGAAAGAAAGAAAGAAAGCACTGGTGAACTCAGCAACGCAAAAAGACCTGGACGTCCACGGAAGACAACAGTGGTGGATGATTGCAGAATCATTTGCATGGTGAAGAGGAACCCGTTCACAACCATGTAAACAACACTCTCCAGGATGAAGGCGTGTCAATATCCATGTCTACCATAAAAAGAAGACTGCATGAAAGTAGATACAGAGGGTGCACTGAAAGATGCAAGCCACTCATTAGCCTCAAGAATAGGAAGGCTAGATTGGACTTTGCTAAAAAGCATCTAAAAAGCCAGCACAGTTCTGGAAAAACATTCTTTGGACAGATGAAACCAAAATCAACCTCTACCAGAATGATGGCAAGAGAAAAGTATGGAGAAGGCGTGGAGAAGCTCATGATCCAAAGCACACTACATCATCAGTAAAACACGGTGGAGGCAGTGTGATGGTCTGGGCGTGCATGGCTGCTAGTGGCACTGGGAAACTAGTGTTTATTGATGACGTGACACAGGACAGAAGCAGCCCAATGAATTCTGAGGTGTTCAGAGACATACTGTCTGTGCAGATCCAGGTGAATGCAGCCAAACCGATTGGGCGGCGTTTCATAATACAGATGGACAACGACCCAAAACATACAGCCAAAGCAACTCAGGAGTTTCTTAAAGCAAAGAAGTGGAATATTCTTGAATGGCCAAGTCAATCACCTGATCTTAACCCAATTGAGCATCATTTCACTTGTTGAAGACTAAACTTCAGACAGAAAGGCCCACAAACAAACAGCAACTGAAAGCCGCTGCAGTAAAGGTCTGGCAGAGCATTCAGAAGGAGAAAACCCAGCATCTGGTGATGTTCATGAGTTCAAGACTTCAGGCTGTCATTGCCAACAAAGGGTTTCAACCAAGTATTAGTAATGACCATTTTGTTTTCAGTTATTTACTTTGTCCAGTTACTTACCAGCCCATGAAATGAAAGTATTAAGTTTAAAAAATGCTTTAGTTTTTCACATTTTTATGCAATCCTTTTGTTTTATTTAAAATTCACTGTGGTAATGTACCGAAACAAAATTAGAAAGAATGTCTCTCTGTCCAAATATGTATGCTCCTGACTGTATGTCACAACTCCTTTGCAGTAGGGGTGTGTATTGGCAAAAGTGGCGATACTGCGATACGTGTCTCACGATACGATGCGCATTACGGATGTGTATTGCAATACGCATACGTATACGTACAATACTAACCGGAACTAATTTTCAAAAAAAATTTAAACAGCGTGACTTAGGAGAAAACTCTACCTGAAAATTAATACGTCTTTCATTGTACGGTAATAAAGTGGTACTTTATTTAATGATCACAACATTAAGCACTGCAACCGTATCTCATATATAAATTGCTTTTACCCAAGCAAAGTCATGGTGCTTTTCTTTTAGTAAATTCAAGAAATATTTGTTCTTAAAGGGAACAGTCAACATTGTCCAATTATAAAATATTTTGCAGTGTAAGAAAAAAAACAGAATAAATGTGCTTTAACCAACAAGGTTCTGTAGGTATTGCATGTCTCATAACAACAAAAACTGCAAGGCTGACTGAATATTTAACACAAACTGCTTCTCGCTGAGATCTTGAAGTTTGGTGCGTTGTAGAGCTGCTCAAAGAGGCTGAGTGGTTGGTGCTGCCATCTAGTGGTCGGGTGTTTAAGTGGAAAACAACAGTCAGACCATGAAGGACGCCATAAATAATTGAATAAATATCGTCTTGACAGCATTTTAAATTGATACAAGTATCGCCAATTAGATTTTTTTCCTGCACCCCAACTTGGCCGTGTGGCAGCATCTGGAGCCATCGCTCGCCCTCACCTACCTGTCAAGTTCAGCTTCAACCGTTTCTAAATGTAATGCCTCGTGGAGTTCAAGCACCTTCTGTCCACTTTCTGACCTAAAGCCCTGAACTGAAACAATTTTGACACTTTTCATGGATTCCATTGTGTAATAGGACGAGATCTGTCTTTTTGTTTTACCTACATAAAATTTTGGCCGTCCCCAAGTTTTCTTTAGTCCCTGTATTAGGTGTTGGGTTGGAAGCCCCTCCTTAACCCTTGTGCTATCCTAGGCACTTTAACATTGGGAGTTGGGTCATCTAGACCCACTAGACAGTGGGGATGATCTTCAATGATTTGTGATCTTCACTGGTGTCCATGGATTACATGAAATCTTTCCACCTTTATCCACCTTTGTCAGGGTAGGGAGAACACGTCAATGTAAAGTTGGGGTCATCTAAGATAGCACAAGGGTTACTATGATATTCTTCGCTGGTTTTGTTTGGCGCTTGCTTTCTGTTTTATTGTCTAGCGGGAGACGAGGGTGTCCTGTAATGTTAGCAATAGGAATCCTCATTTTATCTCACTTATGTCCAAAATACTGTTATTATTTAAGATCTGTTCTGGAAAAATACAAAAACTTTAAAGATGTTGACGTTTTATTTCAGTGTAAGGATTAGCTGATGTCGCTCCACCTGTCACCCTCATGTAGGAGCTAATACTGGATGCTAACACTGTAGTCAATTGTCAATAAATGGAGGTGATCTCCAAGGGTGCTGCTGTGTCCCGACGTCTTTTGATACCTTAAACACAACGCAGAAGTGATCCGGCTACAATAGCAAGAACATTAGGAGCTTTATCATATTTCTGTAACTGAACTAAACTGTTGCAGTTTAGAACAGAGTAATTCAATCCACCAATGATTGCAAAGCTTGGCTACATTCTCTCCCTCAGTAGGACTGAGTTTGGTTCATAAAAACCCACCAGGAGTTTTCAGTTATTGCAGTTCTTTGGTGTTTTGATTCATATTTTCACGTACCGATTCTACGCAGCTTTCCTCGCGGCCTCCAGGCGGCGTCCAGCGCTCTGTACTGACCGTCCATCTCCTCCTCAGACGGGACCAGGCTGCCTTCTGAAACCTCAAATAGTTCTTCAGATTTGGGTTTGAACTGAAGAAGCAAAAGCGACCCATTCTCCTGCTTCACCACAAACTGCTCTGCATCCTGGCTGGTGCACAGTTCCTCCTCTTCCTCTTTAATGTGCGGCGGTCCCGGTTCCTCCTCGTCCGCGTTGGACCTCCTCTCCCTGTTGTAGAGCTGCAGCTCGGCCTTCTTCTTCTGCCCTTTACGAACTTCTTGTGGGAGTTCTGGAGGGACAACAGAGAACAATTTCTCTCATCTAAAGCAAAAAATCAAAGAATAGAACTTTAAAAATCCATCAAGGAACCAGAACAAGCCATTAACAGGAGAACTCTAGAGGGCAGAATTCATGAACAACCAGGAACAAGATCTTTAGAAGTACAAATATGTGACTACAAAGAAGCGCCAAGGGAGGAGTTTCTGGTTTGAAAAACATATTAAATAGAGAGAAGACACAGTTTAACTGTGCTGGAAGTTTTGAGGCAAGGTTCATGTAATTTTATTACTTTTTCCTGTACTAATTTTATTTGTTTTTGCGTTTTCTTTTTCTTTCTTACACTATGTCCCACACTCCAGCTCATCAGATGGTAGAAATGCACCCGAATCGCCGGATGCCGCCCGCCTCAAACCCTTCAACCCTAAAACCAACCAATGTTACCCGTTCCCTTTCCGTGCTGCTTGTGTTCTCCGTAGTTTTGCAGAAGCTGTTCCTACTTTCAACACAAACTGTGATGTTGGAACACCTGAAACCCAATTTTCTTTGCATCTCAAAAATAAAATAAAATTGAACAATAAAGCATAATAGGTTGGGACGACACAGGATTACATCACTAAAGGTGAATATAGTCACTCTCTACAAAGACTTTGTCACTTTGTTTACCAAACTGCTTCCTTCAATCTTTTATTTGCAAAAATAAAAAAAGCAAAAACTTTCAAATTATTTTATGATTTTATGAAACTATGCATATTTGTGGTTTTTCACCTTTTTGCACAAAGTTGTTTGCTGATTTATTAGGGGTTTAATGATTGATTGATTGACCGATTCATTAAGGAATTGATTTCTATTCTTACTTCAACCAGATTGACCTTTCAGGGGCAGAATCAAGTCAAATTGAGTTCTTTTTTACTTGTCTGTTTGTTCAAATATGTAATTTACACTTTAATATCTTGCAAAAAACTTAAGGAATCTGGAAAATTTCCCCTGCAGTGTTCAGTACCAGGTATTTATCTCTGAGTCACACCGGTTTTGGCTAAAGATTTCCTGAATCCATTTTAGGTCAGAGAATCAGGTCGTTCAAAATGAACCAATATTGACTATAAATCGTATCAGCAACCAGCAATTATGATGTGATTGAATCGTTGTGAAAGTGAATCGCTACACCCTGTGATTTATCGTTCAAGGACAAATCCATTCATACATCTTTACATTTTTTGTGTCTAAAAATATGTCAGCGCAGCCCTAGAACGGTTAAAGAAACTAAAGTACTATAAAGATTGAAGCGATCGACCTCTGCTTTTCTCTGCAGACATTTGAGGAGTGTTTTTATATTAACGTACCTTGGAGGCACGTTAATGTTGGGAGTGGGGTCATCTGGATGCCACAAGACAGCACAGGGGGTTATTAGAGCAGATTCAGTTAGTGGTGGGTCCTCCAATAGCTCATTCAGCCTCCACACACTGACCGCATAACCACACAAATGTACTTTTATGTTGTGCCAAAAGTTTTTTTAGTTTTTTAATTACTACCGGAATGATGTCCTTTTCTTTACATTTTCAACGATTTCTCAACTATTGCAATAAGTTCATTGACAGTAAGTATGATTCCAGCTGCTAACATTCACTGTTTGTTTAAACGCGTTGCTATGGAGGACCATACTTTTAAAATATACACAAAGATCAATATGAAACTATAAATTGAGTTTTATAAAGGTTGAGATAATTCAAGGTGATGCGCGATATTAAAGCACGTCACTAAATCCCACCTTACTTGTATAAGTTCTGGCTAAATAATCACACATTTTGCCGCTTAAGGCAGTAAAATATCACATATCTATTTGCCTATTTTAGAATTGTATCCTCAGATCTAACGTTTTGATTAGCCCGTGTCGTCCAACAGCGAATGACGTCATCCACGCGCTCCACATATAAGGGGGTGTTTTTCACGGCATGGTGCTGCTCGCCGCCCCGCACCAGCTGGACCGCAGACCTCTCAGAGCAGGCCCGCACACGGTTCCGTGAGATCACAGGAGCTCGTACCTGCAGATAATGATCCCACAGACATCCCGCTGCTCTTCCACTCGTGTCTGCTCCACGGGGGAGGGACGACTCTCACAGTTAGAAAGTGACTGCGGAGCTTTTAGCAGCGGCGGCGCCACACAATGTGGCTGTCACGGTGAAAACATGGGCGAAAATGACGCCCAGCGAAGCAGAGGAGAGCTACTGCCGGCGAGCAAAACAGTCCCAGAGGCTGTCTGAAGCGAATGGAAACCACCCTGAACACCAGGGAACATAAAATAACCCCAGCGAAGCTAAAAACTTCAACACTTTAGGAGAATATAGAGCTGAATTAGCGCTAGCGGCCCGTTCTTCTTCTCTGGTGTTGTTTCTGACAGTTAGCATCCGTGGTGTTGCAGTACCGGCCCCGACCACTGCTGGACTCAAACTCCCATGACACCTCTCTATTAAAATCTCTGGATTAAGCTTTAAATACATTAAATAAAAAAAGTTTGTCTTTAACATTTTCTGTTTTCAACAACCCCCCCCCCTAATGTTTTTGTTTCCTTTATCAGGCTTCTCACTCAACTCATCCAAATGATTCTAGTTAATACTTCCTGCATACGATAAAACATGTACCAATTCTCTACTGGCAGAAATTAGAAATGTTTTATTCCTCTCATTACTATCTAAATTACCAGAGTTTTTACAGCTATCACTTTGAGACTAAATGTTTTTTTCCTAGAATATTTTTCCTGTTATTTATTTTTTTTAAATCTGCTTTATGATTTCCTAAAACACAAAAATTCAAGAATGTAGGTCACAATGTGGTTTGCTTTGCTCTTAAATTATGCTTGATAAGCTAGTTAAGGTTAACACTAGTTAAGGCTAACATTAGTTAAGGCAAACTAGTGTTGAGCTTATTAATCTAAAAAGTAATATATTACTATTAAATCTTTGTTTAAACGTAATAGCTGTAAATTAATTATTTTTTCTTATCAAAAGCAACTAGCAGCCTAACTATTGGTATTTAGATGTGACAAGGCAGGAATTTGTGATGTCACAAGTGTTACTCAGCATTTTTATGTACACGGCTGTTGAATTTAACCACCATCACTCATCTGATGCTACAAGTTCGGCTTGTCATCAACTGTCAAAGATGCCCAGCAAACAACAGACATCAAGCAGCTTTTTTTTTATGACAAAGAAGTTGGAGTTCAAGAAGACAGTTTTCTGAAAAGTGGCTCCAAGACGGCGGAAAGGATGAGCACATCAAAAATGTGTCAAATTTGCCACTTGTAACCATATCAAGCAGACAAAAAATGTATTAACAAAGTGAAAAAAAAGTTCAACATTTTATTTAACGAGGAAGGAATGTTTGGAATTAGCTGAATACATTTTGACATGTGTGCCAAAAACCTTTGTAGAAATTGGTGAGTTATTTATTCATTGTTATGCGTTCATAATCTGAATCTTGGTTAGCCAAATATAGAGCAAACGTTTAGCATGTATAAAACTTCCTGTATGGCTATTTTCATTAAATAAATGGTTTATACCACGTCAAACTCATTTTGGTTCGGGATTTTGATCCATGTTCCCGCGGTTCTCGGTCTGTTTCCAGACCTGTCAAGAGAAATCTCAGCTCTGAGACTTGTCACCCGAGTGCACCGCCATGTGGCGCCACACGTGACTGCTCTGACTGAACCCCTTCCCGCACGTCCTGCACAGGTACGGCTTCTCGCCAGTGTGCGTCCTCATGTGATACAGCAGGTTGGAGTGCTGGCTAAATGTCTTGTCGCATGTCGTGCACGGGTAAGGCTTCTCGCCCGTGTGCGACCTTTCGTGCCGCAGCAAGTCGAAGCTTTGACTGAACCTCCTTCCACAGGTATGGCAGGGATACGGCTTCTCGCCCGTGTGCGTCCGCATGTGGCGCAGCAGGTTGACGCTGCGGCTAAACGTCTTCTCACAGGTGTTGCAGGTGTGCGACTTCTCACCTGTGTGCGTGGCCATGTGAACTCGTAAATGGCTGTTCTGACTGAATCTTTTACCGCAGGTGTCACAGGTAAAGGGCTTTTCACCTGTGTGAGTCCTTATGTGAGCTGTCAAATTACACTTTTTCAGAAAACATTTTCCACACATGTTGCAGGAGTGCAGGCTCTCAGTGGCGGCGCCTTTCCCCAAATCTGTCACCAGTGGCTTTTTAGAAGCACTGTTGTTCTGGCACGCCTCTGACAGGTAAGGGGTTTCTGCGCGGAGACAGCCGGTTCGGTTCAGTCTCTTCCTCAGGTTCAGCTCTGCAGTTGTAGCCGCTTCTTCCTGCTTCCTTTCTTGGTGATCCAGGTTCTCAGTTTCCGATTTTGGTTCAGAATCGCCGTCCTCATAGGAGAAAGTTATCATGAAGGCGTTCTGGCTGTTGTCTTCACGCCTACGCGTATCCTGATGATCACTTTTCATGGGCGGGCACGTCCTTTCCTCCTGGATCCTGGAAAACTGCCGGTCTGCAAGAGCCTCTTCATCGGCGCTGACTGGAAGCTGAAAATCTGAAAAGGTAGAAGGTGCTCAAAATTAGCTGAGATTAAAGCAACACAGGCAGTAGGTGAAACCTGTCACAGCTGAAAGTCAGGTGGGAAAACTTAACACAAGGGTCAGTATTTCTAAAGAAAAAAACTTGCTGGAAATAATGTCGTTAGTGTGGAACAATGCATTTTTCCACTGCAGAATTAGAAGTTTGATGGGGAAAAATTCAAAACTCAGTAGTTCTCTGCAATAATGAGGTTCACGTTTCACAGCCTTGCAGTGTTGCGTGTTTTTTAAGTGCAATTTTGAATGTTTTTTGGTTTTTTTTACAGCACATTATGTTCTGCATCCTGATTGGCTGTAGACCGTCGTCAATCAATCTCCTCTGTGGCGCGTCTCCTGTACAGAATAAGTTCAGCTTGCAAAAATGATCTTAGTGTTTATTCTATAATTCTGGACGTTTGTATGTTTCTATGAAGGTTTGAACTGTAAGAGTTTAAACAAAAGAGGAAACGTGTTAAAAGGTTCATGTTTGTCTGAGAAAAGTGTACAAAGTGAGAGGTTTTAAAGAGGTCTTAAAACATCTGTAATTATTATAAAAATGCTGTTTTTAATAGACCTATGGTAAAAAGGTAATTTCTCCCATTGTTGGGTCAATAAAGTTCTATTCTATTCTATTGTACACTGATCTTTTTTGTTTTTCTAGCTCAAATGCAGAAGTTTTCAACTATGGAACCTGCAGAAAAATGTTGCATCTCTAGTTGTTTCTGTTAATTTGTCGCAGAAAAAAAATCTTCATTCCTCAACGGTGCGGCTGTAGCTCAGTGGGTCAAGCAGCCGTCTAACGTTTGGTTGGTGAAGGGTTTGAACATCTATTCCTGCCTGTCTGAGAAAGCCGTTGGAGCAGAAGGGGTATTTAACTTTCTCTCTGCAGGTCTTCTAGTGCGGTGTTTTTAAACCTTTTTTGAGCCACGGCACACTTTAACCTCGACAAAAATCCCGCGGCACACCAGCACGCAAAAATTCAAAAAAAGGAGAAACTCATAGTCTGGATTGATCTACAGCCCCTCTGCAATCTCACATGCACTTTTGTGATAATTGTGGCAAAAAAAGCTTGAAGCTTTAGCTGTTTTTTCTAAAAGATATAATAAAAGTTAAATTAAAAGATTTAAAAACTGCTTGATGTGTGTTTGTTGTGGTTTCAAGACGTTTAATAACGACAACTCATTGTGCGCTGAGACGCTGTCACTTTCACCCAATGCATCATGGGAGATGTAGTGCAAACAGCCGCTGAACGCAGAGACTAGCGTCTCTGAGCTTCATTGTTTTGTTCACGTGTTTCACTGTCTGATACCGGATTATGTGGAAAGCTACGACAAGCTTTAGCTGGTATTTTTGTCGGAACTGAAAGACTTTATGAGCAGGATCAGAACAAGGAAGTGAAGACTTTAACCACTTCTGATTGGTCAGACTGATGACATGTGATTAAGCCTCCAAGAATGATTGGTGGAGACAGTTAAAGGGGCAGGACTTTTCCTAAAACAGTTATAGCTGCAGCTAAATCGCGGTACCGTCAGTCTTATCAAAATTTCTTTAATAGAATCAAATAAACACAAAGAAAAAGGTATTTTATGATCTTTCTTATTCCTAACTACTTAGTGTTTTATCAGGGCCTGTTTGGATGAACAAAGAGCTGATATCCTGGAGATGGAAAATGTTTTTGGATCAGTGAAAATGGTGATTTTCCACGGCACACCTGTCCATCTCCCACTAGAGTGCTGCGGCACTCTGGTTGAAAAACACTGTTCTAGTGGTCTGTGGTCAATGAAGCAGATCAGTGAACCTGTGATTAAGGATCTGGGTAAACTATGATTTTAAGGCTTTTGTGGAGGCAGATAAGATCAGTGAATATCAGTCGATCCTCCAAAATAAAGGAAAACAGGGCAGATCGATCAGTGCCCCCCCCCCTTGCTGTTGTGTTTCACCCCTAAGGACTTTTACCATAATGCCCCTCAAAGAGGTTGGACTCCACACTGCTGACGCGATGATCTTGTTGATTTTCTTTTGATTCTTCGCAATGGGACCTGGATTGAGCTGCCTGTAGACATGGCGGCTCCTCTTCCTCCACTTCATCCTTACACTCATGCTGCTGTGGGTGATCTGCAAGAGACAAATCAGTGATCGTGCATTAATTGATGCTAAAAGAAAAACTAAAACCTGAGGAAACACTGAGAAAAATCTAGTTTTAGTTTGTCTGAAATGTTACTAGTTCATTACATTAGTTAAGCATCTATTTCTTTTTTACTAAAAAAAAAAGAAAAAAAATGGTTGAATGTGAAGAGTAGGACACGAACTGCAGTTAAATCCTTGTCGATCTGAGCTTTCACACTGGCCTGTTTGGTCTGAACTTTACTACCAACCAACCAAACAAGCAAACTTTGGCCCACCTGACGAAGAGGGTCACATGGAGGTGAAGCTGGTTGAAAGTAGTGTTTACTGCCTTTAGCTAATTGAACCCCATAAACTGCATGCAAACATATCAGTAATGTGCAGTCATGGGAGGCTGTGCCTCACCTGCAGAATATAGCTTCAAAAATACATAAATAAAGTGAATATCATTTTTAAAAAGAGAAATGAAACTCAAATATTAATTTTTAGACATGTCTATTCAATGATTACTTTTTTCTTTGTGGGTTTTCAACATTTCTTTGGTAAGAAAAACAAAACAAAGTAGGGAGTTTATGAATTTCCTGTTTAAAGACACGAGAAAGCAGCAGGTGAGGCTCCGGCCTGCGCCGCACACACCCACTAGAACTGCAGCTGACGCATGCGCTTCTTTTCTATTTCTGTCTTTCTATTGTCGTAAAAGATGCTTTATTTTAATTTGCTTATTTCTCGCCAACTGTCCGATTACACTGAAGCCAGTTTATGACCCAGTCAGTTCACCAGGTCACCTCTAGATGACTGGCTAGAAGTCAGTCAGTCTTTACGTCTTTTCTATTTAAGAAGACAACACTTAGGCAGACTGTGGCTCCAACCGTTTTCCTCACTTCTGTGGTCAAATTTAAAACACTAAAGCTTCTTTTGCATTTTACCAGTGATGAACCGTCAGAGCGCTGCTGTAAATGCAAAGAAAAGGCTGCTGGTGAGGTGAATTTTTAATGATCTACTGCCGCTCAGCAGAAACTATGTCATGGAAAAGGACACAAACGCTTGGGTGTGGTGATATGTTTGGTCCAGGGTAGTGGGTTCGAATTTAAAAGGCTTTTACTTCTTCTCTCACCCTTTTGAATATTTCTTGTTTTATTGATTTAATTTTGTTCTTTTTTTCCTTTAAAGCAGCGGTCCCCAACCACCGCGCTGCGGACCGGTACCAGTCCGGGGGTCATTTGTAGGGGTGGGATTATATAAGCTTGCTTCTTCCCACTCCTTTTCAAGCAATAAATCAAACTCTACTTTTTGACTACAATGCTTGAAATAAATCAATAAAATCAAAAATTTGGTACCGGGCCGCACAGAAAGAATAAATAACTTAAATTAATTCCGTTTTATTTATTTTGGACTCTGAAAAATGTTTTCTTTTGAAAAAAAGTTCTCTGTTCCATCCGTCTTTGTCACTCTTGATGCAGGCCAAGGCGCTCTTCTCCGTCTCGTGACAGGTTACCGCTAAAATCAAACCCAGGAGCTAGCAAAATGAGTAAAAAACAAACGTCTTTGGAAAGTTTCTTTGCCAAGGGGAAAAGGCCCAGCCAGGAGACAGAAGAGGAGCCTTCCACTTCCAGAAAAAAGAAAGCTACATTTTATAGACAGTACTTCTTTTTGGCACCATCAGTGTGGGAAGGGGAGAGGATGATGACACCTGTGCGATGTACAATGACATCCATGTCAAAATAAAAGCTCAGGGCTCATCTTGTCATGTTTCTGATCCTCCTTCATCATAGTGATGCTACAGTAATCATCCGCCTACTTTTTAAGACCGGTCCGTGACAGTTTTGTGTAACGTCATCCCAGTTCGTGGCGTTAAAAAGGTTGGGGGCCACTGCTTTAAAGCATATGTCCACAATAAAATACTGTCATATTAAGATGAGTGGAGTGGGTCTTTAATAATAAATCAGTGCTGCAGAGTCCTGCATTTGAAGTGTAATGAATTCTTCTTGACAGACACTGAAGCAATAAAAGAAATCATGCTTTAAATCTCTAAATGATATTGTAAAGTTAACATAATATAACTGGGAAGCTCCAGTTGAGGACTTTTCTCTATTCCGACCACATCATTCCTACCTTTGACCTCTAGCAGATGGCCTATAGCAGAGGGGAAATTCAGTTAATGGAGCCCCCTACCAGTCTTATGTAGATTTGTTGGACTCCAGTTGATTTCAGAGAGTCTGCGCTGAACATCCGCCTCCTCCTCTGTCTGTGCAGCGTCGCCGTCAGAAGCTCCAGACGATTCTTCAGGTTTGGGTGTAAAGAGAGGCTGCAGAAAGGCCCCGTTCTCCTGCTTCACGCCATCCTCTGGGGTGGTGCACATTTCCTCCTGTTCCTCTTTGATCCGAGGAGACTGGGGCTCCTCTCGTTCCTCTTTGATCTGTGGAGGTTCTGGCTCCTCCTGGTCCTGAGCAGAACATCCCTGCAGATCCACCAGCGCCTCTTCCTCCTTCCAGGCCTGTGGGACCTCTGGAAGCAAAGTGGAGGGAAAAGAAGTTCAATCCATGAGATCCAAGATTCATTCAACTAATTGTTAGCTTGTGCAGTTTTGGACAAACAAATATTAACATCATCTTTATTATTATGAGAAAACTAACATGCATGACCATTGATGGCCATGTTTACATACTGACGACATCGGCGTGACAGATCAGGCCTGTAAACAGTCCATCAAAGAATAAAAATTAAAATCAAATCAAACAAATTAGGACAGTTGGTACCTGCAGGGAACGATCCAGCAGACATCCGGGTCCTTCTCATCTGTCAACCGGTCCTAAGTGTCCGAGGACCGCAAGCCCCGACTGCGACGCTTTGATTTCTTTTTATTATCTATTTAATTTTTTGGGGTTACATTTCGAGTCCCACAAAGCACCCAAGACAAAGTTAAAATAGCTCACATTCTACCTTAATTGCCAGTACCGACAACAGAACCGAAATTAAATAGACGAAACTCTGAGCTGGACCATCGCCATCGAGGAGTGGACTTCTGGAGCTACGGGTCGCATTGAAGCTCAAAAAGAGCGAAACGCGAGTACACGCAAAACACTCCAAACACCAGAATTATGAGCAATGTGAAATGATCAGGCAAAAAAAATATAAAACAGTGGATTTGTAGAACTAGGTCTCACTTTCCCTAGATTTATAAGCTTTGACAATTTTTAGATGGAAAATTCATGAAGAAGGCTATCTTGTAATTGGCTTCTTATTCTTCAATTTAAAGCACTAAATATAATACTTATAGATAAACGTATGCGTTTATCTATAAGTATTATATTTAGTGCTTTATATAAACTAGATACATTACATTTTATTAATCCCATCCGTCAAATCATTTTCTTAACCTTCATAATCCTTTGTGAGGTCACAGGGCTGCTGGAGTCTGTCCCGGTTACCGTTGAGCAAAGGAAGGTTCATCCTGGACAGTTACCCAGTCTGTAGCAGAGCCACAAATCAAACTCACAATCACATCTAGCGACAATTTCATCATCAATTAACCTATAAAACATTTTTTTGGAATGTGGGAGAAGCCAGAGTGCCGCACATGCGGGGAGAACATGCAAACTCCACACAGGAAGAACCCAGTCAAGATTTTGAACCAGGGCCTTCTCACTGAGGTGAACCACGATGCAGTCCCAGGGCAGCGTGGGACGTTTTTGTCTTACGGCTGTAAATATTCTCCTCAGTGTAGAGGACCCACAGCATCAAACAAAACAAACATCTTTACTATAGAGCGGCATTCGATGGATCGTTTTGAAATATTACACAGGGTCTGAAATTATAAAAATGTATTGCACCAAAAAGTTTCCACAGTGTTGTATGTGCTGCTTACACTGCAAGGTGGTGCTGTTCCGTCTGATGGCTGTGGGGAGGAATAAAAGACCATAAAAAAAGTCTCATACCATTGATGGTACTGATGGTGCCATGATGGAGGACAGTTTTACCAGCATCCTTCAGTCTGCTGCTTCCTTGATGGTGCAGCCCGGGACTGAACAAACTTGTTAAGTCTGTTCCTGTCCATCTCCAACTGTCCCCATTGATACTTGTGCGTAGTGCACAGGTTTCAGACTCCAGGCTTTGAGGGTTAGTGTCCTACATGTTTGCCGACTAACCTGCTATTGTAGCTTCTTATTGGCAAAACACACTTTATCCAGGTAATCGGCTGAGGATGGGGCAGTTTCTGGAAACAATCAGCAGGATGGCGGGCCCCATCCTGCTGAGAAGATTGCTGAGTGTCCCACAGTGTCCCAGAAAGTTGGTGAAAGCTGCCAAGATAACCTCAGCAGGCAGAGCTTACTTTGGCCCTTTCTGTAACTCTTCACAGTCCAACAACACTTCTTTGCTCACAAAATGCAGGACTGCTTGTGATTCCCAGAATATGTAAAAGCCCAGATGGAGGCAGAGCCTTCAGCCACCAAACTCCTGTTTTATGGAATAAGCTCCCCGCTCATGGAAGAGAGGCCGACAAAGTTTCTACATTCAAAGTTTGGCTTAAAAAATTTCGGCTTGTTGCCATACTAGCTAGTACTCAGAGCATATTTAACTTATTGCTCTCCTATCTCATCTACTGTAATAATGTTTGAGGGAATAATAAAATTTCATCACATCCACTGTACATATTTCTCTGCAAAAGGAAGATTTATTCATAAACCGGGCCAGGGCGGCCCGCTACCCCGCTTAGATTAATACTATATTGTATTAATATTGATATGCTAAAAATGTAGATTTGCTAATATTGTTATCATCTGCTATAATTACCATAATGCATGCACCTTACTATTAACGTGTTTGAATAAGATTTCAATAACAATTAATTGTTAGTCGGCTGCTAGAAGTTAGAAGCATGGGCAGTATGGTGCACTGGGGTTGTGTCCTCTATTCTCATCTACGTCTCATCTCTATTTATGTTTAGTTTAGTCTGTTTAGTTTAAGTTGAGCTCATTTTAATTTCAATCAGCTCATTTTAGGTTTTGTATAACTACCGGTGTCAAGCCCACTGAGAGAACTGTGTTGTGATATTGGGCTTTATAAATAAAGTTGAATTGAATTGAACATAACATTTTTCAGGGTGAATCAATAATGCCCCTTTGGGGTGACTGTGTGTGTGTGTGTGTGTGTGTGTGTGTGTGCGTGTGTGTGTGTGTGTCCATGGACTGGTGTCTGGCTTTTACCCTGTACCCAGGGTTCGGCTCTAGCAACCTTTCTCACCGCTTTCCACCTCCCCCTGACTCAAAAAGTTTTGCTCTCAGACATCCCTCAGTATAACGAAACATTTATTGTGACATTTTTATTTAAAGTTAACGTATTTTGTGATTTTTTAAATATTTTTAAATTGCTTTTTATTATTTTATGTCTACTGTTACTTTATGACTCAGTGCCAACAGAATTTCATAGTACAAATACAAAAACAATAAAAATCTTTTAAATCTTTGAATCTAATGAACAGACACCGCCAAATTAAAAGCATCCATGTAATAAAGAAAGTGTGTTTCGCTTAAATGTAAAAAATAGCAGCGAGTGTTTGAGTTCCATCCAAAATATGAAGGACAAGGATAAAACAAATATGGTTTCCACCTTAGAGACAAAACAATTTTTTTTTACACTTTTTACTTTCAATGTTCCATCCATCCATCTTCCTCCGCTTATCCGGGACCGGGTCGCGGGGGCAGCAGTCTAAGCAGAGATGCCCAGACTTCCGTCGCCCCAGCCACTTCCTCCAGCTCCTCTGGGGGAACCCCGAGGCGTTCCCAGGCCAGCAGAGAGACGTAGTCTCTCCAGCCTGTCCTGGGTCTTCCCCGGGGCCTCCTCCCAGTGGGACATGCCCGGAACACCTCTCCAGGGAGGCGTCCAGGAGGCATCCGGACTAGATGCCCGAGCCAGTTCAACTGGCTCCTTTCGATGTGGAGGAGAAGCTGTTCTACTCCGAGCTCTCCACGGGTGACCGAGCTTCTCACCCTATCTCTAAGGGAGCGCCCAGCCACCCTGCGGAGGAAGCTCATTTCAGCCGCTTGTATTCGGGACCTCGTTCTTTCGGTCATGACCCAGAGCTCATGACCATAGGTGAGAACGAAGATCAACGGGTAAATTGAGAGCTTTGCTTTTCGGCTCAGCTCTCTCTTCACCACAACTGACCGATACAGCGACCGCATAACTACGGACGCTGCTCCGATCCGCCAGTCAATCTCACGCTCCGGTCTTCCCTCACTCGTGAACAAGACCCCGAGGTATTTAAACTCCTCCACCTGGGGTAAGGATACTCCACCCACCGAGAGATGGCAAGCTACCTTTCTCCGGTCAAGAACCATGGCCTCGGATTTAGCGGTGCTGACCCTCATCCCAGCCGCTTCACACTCGGCCGCAAACCGCCCCAATGCACGCTGGAGGTCCTGGCTCGATGAAGCCAACAGGACAACATCATCTGCAAAAAGCAGAGAGGAAATCCTGTGGTCCCCAAACCAGATCCCCTCCGGCCCCTGGCTGCGCCTAGAAATTCTGTCCATAAAAACTATGAACAGAACCGGTGATAAAGGGCAGCCCTGCCGGAGTCCAACGTGGACCGGGAACAGATCTGACTTACTATGCGAACGAAGCTCCTACTCTGGTCATAAAGAGACCGGACAGCCCTCAGTAAGGCTCCCCGGACCCCATACTCCCAGACCACCCCCCACAGGATACCACGGGGGACGCGGTTGAATGCCTTCTCCAAATCCACAAAACACATACGGACTGGATGAGCGAACTCCCACAATCCCTCCAGCATCCTAGATAGGGTGTAGAGCTGGTCCACTGTTCCACGACCGCATTGTTGTTCCCGAATCCGAGGTTCGACTATCGGACGGACTCTCCTCTCCAGTACCCTGGCATAGACTTTCCCAGGGAGGCTGAGGAGTGTAATTCCCCTGTAGTTGGAACACACCCTCCGGCCCCCCTTCTTAAAGAGGGGAACCACCACCCCTGTCTGCCAGTCCAGTGGTACAGTTCCCGACTGCCACGCGATGCTGCAGAGACGTGTCAGCCAAGACACTCCCACAGCATCCAGAGAGTTGAGGTACTCAGGGCGGACCTCATCCACTCCCGGGGCCTTGCCATCGAGGAGCTCGTTGACTACCTCGGTGACTTCAGCCCGGGTAATATACAGGCTCACCCCAAAGTCCTCATTCTCTGCTTCTTCAAAAGAAGGCGTGTCAGTGGGATTGAGGAGTTCCTCAAAGTATTCCTTCCACCGTCCGACAATGTCCCCAGTCGAGGTCAACAGCCCCCCACCTGCACTTAAAACTGTGCCTGTGGAGAACTGCTTTCCCCTCCTGAGGCGCCGGACGGTTTGCCAGTATTTCTTCGAGGCCAACCGATAGTCCTTCTCCATGGCCTCACTGAACTCCTCCCAGACCAGAGTTTTGCCTCTGCAACGCCCGGGCCGCAGCTCGCTTAGACTGCCGATACCTGTCAGCTGCCTCTGGAGTCCCACAAGCCAGCCAGACCTGGTAGGACTCTTTCTTCAGCTTGACGGCATCCCTTACTTCCGGTGTCCACCACCGGGTTCGAGGGTTACCGTCGCGACAGGCACCAGAGACCTTGCGACCACAGCTCCGAGCAGCAGCAGAGACAATCGAAGTGGAAAACATGGTCCACTCGGACTCAATGTCCCCAACCTCCCTCGGTATCTGTTTGAAGCTCTCCCGGATGTGGGAGTTGAAGACTTCCCTAAAGGAGGGCTCAGCCAGACGTTCCCAGCAGACGCTCACAGTACGTTTGGGTCTTCCAAGTCTCTCCGGCCTCCTTCCCCGCCAGCGAATCCAACTCACCACCAGGTAGTGATCGGTGGACAGCTCCGCCCCTCTCTTCACCCGAGTGTCCAAGACACAAGGCCGAACGTCGCCTGAAACAACTACAAAGTCGATCATCGACCTCCTGCCTAGGGTTTCCTGATGCCAGGTGTATTGATGGACACCCTTGTGCTCGAACATGGTGTTCGTTGAAGTCCCCCAGGAGGACAATGTTTTTGCTTCTAAATTGAATCATAAATACTTTTGGTTTTCTAAGATAAAATTCTTTTAATTTGGAAGGAATGGGTATTTTCAAGTATGTGGAGTGACCTCAGCCTATAGCATGAGGGTTTTCATAATCTAACAGAAAAATAATCCAGATAATCTCTAGATACCAATGCAAATTTGAAACAGCAGCCAAGTCTGTTAGATTTTAATTGGGATCTAACAAATTTAAAAGCAGACATTTATTTTGAAAATAATTTTGCTAACCACACCTGGTTCAAATAACTGATTAGGTCTCTGAAACTCCCATGATGCACTGTAGAACATCATACTAAAATAAAAGCATGGAAACCCATCTGAAATCACAACTGAACAGGTTTGAAATGAGTAAGAAAAAAAGGATTTATTGATTGTTGACGATGAGCGAGGATCTAAGACCACGACGTTCATCAGAGCTCTACTTTCAAAAGTACAACAGAATGAGACACAAAGATTCTTAAAAAGTTTACAACTCTGCCATTGTTTCTCAGATTAAAAAAAAAGCTTTAGTGAGATAAAAATAAAACATTTTACAGGAACTGAATTGCGTTCTCACTCAGAGCCAAAGAGAAAGATGAAAACCTGGAAATGACGTTTGGCGTTAAGGTGCACAGAAAGTGACTGCTGAGTCACTAGACACTGCATGCACAAGCGATGAACAAAAAGTGTTATGGCTGCAAAACAGTGCAAAAACAAAGATGAAATCAGAGAATGTCATGAAATACCAAAGGAATAAACTTTGAAAGCAGCACAATGTGCAGCTGAAGAGTTTTGGCCATATTTGGAATGTAAGACTAAAAAAATAAAAAGGAATGAAGTTATGACATGAAAGCTTTTTCTCCAGTGTTGTTTAAAGGAAGCAGCAAAGAAGGATGACTTATTTTAAAAAAAAAATCCTGCCTGCAGAGAACTGTGCTTCATCCATCAGACGACAGCAGCCCCTCAGTCTGCTTTCCAAAAGCATACAAGTGTCTGCTCAAAAGATGGATGTGGAAAAAAAAACTAAACGTTTTCTCTGCAGTCTAGACTTTACAATAGTTGCTGGGGGGAGAAAACAAATTGTGAATTATAAACAATTTGTACGGAACATATTAAAATAACATTTTAGATGTTAGATATATTATTTCATCCAAAAATATATAAATACACCAGAACTAAAGTGTAAAGACGTTTCTGCTAACAGTCCGGAAAGACACAAGCTTTGGCTGACTAATTTGTTCCAAGAGTGAAATCAAATCCCAGATTGGACCAGTAGGGGGCATTTTCATCATTTTAATCAAACCTTTTTTTTCCAAAAGGACTAAATCATCAAGTTCATGTAGGACTTCTGCAGAGAAGAGGAAAATTTAAAGTCAAGCGGACACGTTCTCTGTGTTTTTTCTTTTTTCTCTCTGGTACATTCAGCAGAGGCATCCGTTGTGGTTCTTGCAGGCCGCTTCCATTCATTCAGGGTCACTTCTTTTTTTCATTTGGACTTTTTACATTTAAATCGCACCCTAATGGCATATTTACAGTTAAAATGGGTCAAACCATTCCTGAAGGAGTCTCTTGGAACGTTCCTTGTGAAGACAAACAGTCACGTACTTGAGCATCTGTATAAACTTGGACCCATCAGAGTTCACTCAACACATTTTCTGATCCTGGCTAAGGTTTCCTTCAAAGTGCGTGAGGTTAGGTAGACAGAGTCGTTCTCATCACAGTCTGACGATGTAACAGAGGATGAAGAGGAAGAGGAGGAGATAAGACCACTGTGGAAAAACGGTCTGGCTCTACGAGGCAGATACCACCTCCTGATGTGGCACTTTTTTTTTCTTTTCTTTAGGCTCCTCTGAGCGTTCTTGGGATATTTAAAGTGGGATTCATGACAGCAGGGGGGCAATCCCTGCAAGACACAGATGTGGCGGGAACACTTCAGGCCCGGCCTCCTTCAGGAGGCAACGAGGTGCAGCTGAGGAAAACCTGCAGGTGAGAGTTCCTGCCCGTCGCCAGCAGCTCCTCACCCACTCAGCCAGAGTTTTAGCAGGAGGCTCACTGTTGGTGGAGACTGAAGGTGGGTTCGCCGCGTGAATGGCTCGATTGTTCGAAAAGTCCTCCTCCTGGATGATTTTAGATCCCAAGAAGCAGCTCGTGCACCGGAGAAGAGATGGCGAGATTTGATCTGGGACGCCACTCGCTGGGTCGTTTCTCCTTTAAGTAGTGGAGTTCCCCACTTTGAATAAATTCTGGACCCAGGCGAGAGGCGTGGCCTGATGTCAGGAGTCATCGTCCGTGTCCTCTATCAGGACTTTGGTGTCACGGGTCTTGGACCTGAAAAGGACAACGAAGAGAAAATGTGTTCAGGAGGAACATCTTCAACGGCATCAAAGCTGCGTTATGTTCTGCTCTGCTCTTATTATGGTCCAATTTACAGACAGAACTACACGTTTTATAGTTTTAATTTTTCATTTCTTTTGGTGTTAGATGCAGTTTTCAAAGGTTATTTCAGATCTTTGCATTCTTCCTATTTTGATGTTCACATTCAGCAGTTCCTTCATTTAAAAGTCTGCTGTGTGAAGACTTGGTTCCTCAGCTACAGGACTCGGACTCTCAGCATTCTCAGAATCCACCAGGAGCACAGAGAACTCCAGTCAGATGTGAATGCCTTCATCTGACCACTGAAGCTTGGCCGGCTTATGTAACAGAACTGAACACAGCGGAGAGTCCAAAGCAAAAAGACCACAGAGCCACTCTGAGGACGGCTAAAAACGACCTCATCCTAATTAAAAGACCGCTTTAACAATTCATGATCAGATGGTGGGAGTGGGACTTTAAGGACAAAGCAATCCAAAGAGAGGTGTTGTATCCAAAGAGCGAACTTTAACCCGACTCAAAGCAACAGGGAGAAAAGAAAAAATTGTATTAATCATATTAACGCTGGATTTTTAAAATAAATGTTTTAAATAAAACTTTTTTTTCTAAGGAGCTTTTTTATGACTAAAGTTAAAGTACCATTACCTGTACTTTGTTCTCCACATTTGACCCATCCCCTAGGGGAGCGGCGAGCTGCAGACTCAGTCAGCCGCGTTCGGGAACCATTTGGAGGTTAAACCCCCCCAATCCAACCCCTTAATGCAGAGTGTCACGCATGGAGGCTTTGGGTCCCTTTTTAGAGTCTTTGGTATGACGCGACCTGGATTTGAACTCGTGACCTTCCAGTCACAAGGCGGACACTCTCTCTACCACAAGGCCACTGAGCTGGCACAATAAAATGTATAAAACTGTAAAAAACTAAAATGTCTAAAACTATTAAAATGGTTTATTTTGTCTGTCTATCCTCTGAATTAAGGTAATGACATCTTTGTGGAAAAGAAAACTTCTATTATGATAAACATTATAACTCAGTTTAATGTAGCCTTTTAGTGATCTTCACCGGTGCATGATTCGTAAAACCACAAGCATAAAATGACTAAATGTTGTGAAAGACAACAGGGAAGTTCAGGTGATGTGAAATGACAACGCTGCTCTAAGTGGAATCTTAGGACAGTCAACACTCACTGTGACGCCAGTCGCGGCCTGCGTAGATTCATGCTGTAGCTCCTTTTCCAGGTCTTCTTGCCGTGTCTGTTCCGGACACCGTCCTCTTGGTCCATCATCTGCTCCAGCAGAGTCTGGTCGTCGGCATTGAGCGGAGCCACGCTGATGTCTCTGACGGCTCGGAACTCGCCGCAGTTATTCAGATGTTCGTTCTCAAGTCGGAAAAAATTCCACACAAAGCGTCTGTGGAGGACAAACACCAACTGTTCACGGCTTTTATCAGCGAGCTCCACGTCTCACCTTAGTTTGGGGATCTGTTTGTAAATGTTGGATCATTACAAGACAAAAAAAAATGTGTAATGGCTTTTTTTGTACCTGAACACCTCAAGTGGAGCCAGGACTGTAGCCAGTATGTCAGAACTGTAGGGTATGTCGGTGAGAGTGGTGACAGAAATGGTTAAAATCCATGCAAAGCGCAGGAGGACGTCTTCCACGATGGCACTGTAGTAATACGCCTGGAAGAGAAGAAAACAGACTCAAAAAGAGTCGACATCACCTTATCATGACGAGGCAGTTTCTTTCTAAAAAGTCGGGGGGGGGGGGGGGTACCTTGTGTGGGTAAACGATCTCCTCCCTCAGGAAGGAATTTTCCCCGGCATTGCGGTCAAACAGACCCCAGTCCATCCTCAGATCCCAGATGAGTGTGTAACACGAGCTGACCACTAAACAGCTGATATGCAAATAGAAAAAGACGTGGGCGTGGTCTTGACCTGGAGGGGGGAGACAGACACTACGGTTACGTTAAATGCTTGAATCCCTCATGTGCACTCACTCTCATTAACAATTTATGACAAAAAAGAAGGAAAAGTTTCTGAAACATTTGTAAGTATTCAACAAGGATACTTTTACTTTACAGCCTAACTTTAGGAAGAGCCATAAATGAAAGAAGAACAGCTTCTTAGTACAGACATGTTACACAGAGCTCTGATCACATGTGATATGGAGACTTGGTCATTTAGACAGCCATTATTTTTGTTTTCCCATCAGAAAACTGCATTTGAAGTAACAGCAACGCTTAACAAGGAATATGCAGACAGGAAGACTATGTATTCAGACCTGGAGCCTGAAACCTGAAAACTCTCTCCTCCATATGCAGTTGTTGTTGCCGTCACAGACTTCTTTTTTCTTTTTTTTGGTCATCTAACAAATGTTCCAGGCCTGTTTTGCACTTCTCTACTGCTGTCCGGTTTCCTGCTTAGTTTAACAGCTACGATGTTCCTTCACTGCACCGCAGTTTGCCCGTCTCACCGTGAAACCATTTCCAAATTTTTCATTTGTTTTATAGATGTATTTTTTACAGTGCATCGTGTTCTGCATCCTGATGTCCAAACGACATCCCAGAAACTGTTGTCTGCCAAGCTGGGGGAGGGGGAAGCAAACTTTCACAACTGCTAGCAACACATCAACACGCTGTACACAAAGTTAACTCTTGAGGCGCAGTAATGACCAACACCCGTGGTGTACTTGGTTGCCACAAACAGACACCACCAATCAGATCACGGCTCATATAGATTACCTGCAGTCTTCAAGGAAAAGCAACCTGAAACTCGTCAGATGAGCGATGAGAGGAATGCCTGACAGACATCACTCAAACTATTCTGGCTGATCTACGAGTTAGCGGTCGCGGGTTTCCTTTTAGAACGTAACCGCCACGATAAACGATAAAACACTGTACACAGAAAACGTTACATAGACCGTTGGGATTGGTGCTGGGGAACCCCTACACACATTTTTTAAAATCTAATCAGTCTTTACTTAGAAAATCAATAACAATTCATCAAATCTATGAATTGATTTCAACTGTTGTATTCATGTATTTTTTCAGGTCAAATGAATTGAAAGTAGAAATTCATCATTTCATCACTGAAAGTTCCACCTTTGTTCAGTTTATCTCAACGGTAGAGCGAAGTATATCTCTACAACTTGTTTGTTTTTAACTTTACTATAAATTGAATTCTTCCAATAGAATCAAAAATGAAAAATGATTCAGCATTGTTGCAGTTATATTCAGTCCTAGTTCAGATACTGGAACAGGACTATGACGGTCCAGAATTGGGATTTTGGGCTAAAACAGTCCACGGATTTACCCTTTTGTGTGCTGTAGAGTGCAGCGAAGGCCACCACAAAGAAAGACGTGGAGTATTTCCCAGCGTTGACCAGGTGAGGAAAAGCTCGCTTGGTGTCGCGGTACCGTCGGAGACATTGGACGAAGCGGAACCATGCAGGTAGACACTTGATCACAGCGCGGACTCCGTAGGAATAGGAGTTGCACACTTTACCTGAGCAGGTGAATAATTAATTTGGGTCAGACACTGCATCACTACAGGAACCATGTGCCCCGTCCGTCGGACATCTGTCTGCGTTACCGTTTCTGAAGAGTCCATTTTGTTCCTTCCAGTCCAGCTCAAAACTGTAGAAGCAGATCATGTACTCCAGGTCCATCAGAACCGTCACCAGAGAGTTCAGCTGGTCAGCCAGCCAGAAGTCTGCAAACCCCACCCGGTGGAAGGGAGCCGTCACGACTCGAAACTGAGGGGGAAAAAACAGACATTTGAGGTTTCTGAAAACTCTGACAACTCCGTTGATCGACATTTATTGCACTATATGTCATAGTTTTCATTTGCTTTAAAATGTAACAACTGTAATCATTTAAACAGCTGTAAACAGTTTAGATGTGTAGCGTAAAATAAAACAGAACTGCTTGTGCAAAACTGTTGTTTTCAAGACATCTTTGCTTATTTTTGCCATTCGATTATCTGGTCGAATGAACGATGTTGTTCTTATTTTTAAAGAGGCGACATCAGCTGGCGGGTGAGCCTGGGGAGCAGATGTAGCAAATGTGGGAAGTCGAGTGTTTTGATGTGAAATCAGACAAAACTAAATTCTTCACACTTCAGAGAGCAACCCTGTGAATTTCCATAAGATGAGTCTTTAATGAGTGTTCAAAAGTGCTTAAAGTTAAGATCCACTTGGAAGGGAAGGCCTTCTGAAGCCATGACCGTCGTTTAGTTATACCCGAGTTCACAGTTTAAAAGCTCTGATTAAGAATCTGTAAAGGAAGACAGAGATTCACAATCCGATCTTCCTTAAAACAGAAGGAAAAATGTGATTTAAATAACAGGTTAAAGTGAAACTAGAGGCGATGTTGGCACATAAAAACTGTTTTTGTGGGAGGAAGACAGCAAAACCATGTGGTAAACATGTCTATCCGTTGATGGCGTTCCTTTTTATGTTTGTGTGGGAAGAACTTGTCTTTTCAATAAAAACATCAGGAGTGGACTGTAAAGTCCTCAGAAAGACATCAGAGGTGGACATGCCATAATAATAGCAGTATGTCAGCATAGACGTGATACAATAAAAATGATTAACTGCTGGACAGCACCTGCTTACGCAAATCCAAACTTTGGACTTTATAATGGATGAAGCATCACAATTTATATTCCCTGATGGTAATGATTAATGTCAGCTGACCCTTCTTTGGTTTTGGAGGTGAAATTTTCCTCTTCTGAACATCAGTGCTCTTTTTTTTTTTTAACAAGGACTGGGAACAGAACTGACTGCTGCTCTATTAAATACTAATATGAAGAGTACATATTCATAGAATGCGACCTTTGCCTGTATATAGAGAACTGGACTGAGTGACTCCTCCCCCCTCACGTTCCCAATAGAAAGTAGCTGCTGGCTCCGAGAAGCCCAAATCCCATAGACTTCTACTGAGAAATAAACAGCTACCACTCAGTCAGTCATTCTATTTGTCAGAATCCACATTTTCTCCTTCCATTTATTTTGGTACAGAAAGTTATTCAAGTTAAAAACTCACCATTGCAATGCCTCAGTACAAGCTGGTGGTGCCCGTTGGCGCCAATGCAAAGTTCAAAATGTTTGATCAACAGAGTCTCCCGAGCCCTCTTTAAGTGGAAGGGGTGTGGCCTTCCGACCAGCTAACTCCTGAGAAACAATGACTCAGACCGATTTGGACCAATCACTGCTGGCTGACATGGTCCGGCTCCAGCATGGCGGGTCCGGATCGTGAAAAAAACGGCAGCTGAATTGCATTCATTTGGTTGGATCGAGGAACCATTTTCTACGGGTGAGGTCACACTCACTCCGTCCAGTTCTCATGTCCCGACAATGAATGTGACATAAATGGGGTTGAATAGTCGACATTTAGAAACGTTTATGGCATGGGTTATTGGCTGATTTATATTAATTTCCTATAGAGATTGATGTAAAAAACACACTGCACTAAGCTGTACACACTCCTGCTAAAGACATAAAACACCTGCTCTCTATGCAGTCTAAGTATCTGGTATGAATAGAGTGACGTCTGGAGGCATGATTAAACACACGCTCGTTGCTTTTTTTCAACTCCTTTCTAAGATACATTTTAAAGTCCCACACCAATCAGTCTTTTTTTAATGATCATTATGCCGTTTCTTAGACAAAATCAAAAAACCTGTGTCGTTTTTTATGACTTTCTGCAGAGCGCCAGGGGTTCAATAAAAATTCCCCACCGAGTTGTGGAAGGGGACTGTTGGCGTGGAACAACTCCATCCCCACTTCCCGTCATCCACAACTGAGAGCTCTCCGTTTACACTCTCTCCTGCTAGCTTACAGCCCCCACACCCCCAGCCTAACATTAGCGGTGCAACATGAAACGTGAGTAGTATTGGAGCTATCCAGCCATGCAGATTTGAGCCAGACGCCAGCCAGGGTGAGGAAAACCAAGACGTGCAAAGATCTATTCGGCTGCGAGTGGATGCATCAGAATAGAGCTTGTGGCATGCCCAGCATATCATCTACGTCACAACTGCTGCTGTTCCACAACGATTTGAATAAAGAAGCTCTCAGAAATGCAAATTTATGCTTCATTTTCTTCATATGTGTTCATCATCATCAGAAAAATACTCAAAGAACACAATAAAAACATGATTTTCATTGGAGTGGGTCTTTAAAATCGTAGTAGTAGTAGGTGTAGTAGGTAACTCAAAGGCAGTCTTCTATTGTGTAACGTTACCAGAAGCTTCAGCAGCCAGAACCGCGACTTGTAGTAGCAGGTCTTGAAGGGGTTGATGAGGAAGAGGAGGAAGAATCCATACAGAATCAGAGGGTTGGCCTGCATCGGTATCTGAATGTTGTTACTGAATAAACAAGCCAGCAGGCTGACACACCACAGCACCCCCAACAGGCCTGCAATCTGCAATAAAAACAGGCAACACGGGCCATCAGCTTCATCTCTGTGCATGGAGAAACTAAGGTCTTTTTTGGAATGAACGCGGGCAGGACGGGTTCGGACCTCAAACAGGTGCTGGTGGGACAGGTTGTTTCTGGGGTTCAGCTCAAATATGAGGACGTGGTTAACTCCAGCTTGCCTCCATCCATACGTGTTGATCCCTAAAAACACACCGAACATGTTTGCGTGGTTGACTTTTTCTTGCAGGGTTCACAGCAGAAAGTTATTCCAAAGTTAATTTGAGACAGCAATAAACATTTCACAGAATCAGGAATGACACACGCAAACATTTTGGTTTTGTGTAAATGTTACACATTGTTGCTGCTCAATAAAAAATGTCTGAGAATTGACCATGTGAGTGTATACTTTTTATAAATCCTGTGTTATTCAGGTGCACGTACCCAGTAGAAAGAGAAATTCTATCAACAGGAAGCCCCCTCTGTAGATCCTGACCATAGGCCAGACTTCAGAATTTCTGATCACCACAGCTCCTGTGAAGACAAACCAGAGCAGAGATAACTGAGCGGGACAGCAAACAAGGACAGAAACCATCCCATCACAGTATGACCGAGCTCGTCCCTACTGAACGGCACACATCAAGGAAAGTCACTTTCAGCCAGATGTGACCATGGATGACTTAATGCACAACACAAGAAAACAGCAGGACAGAGTTTATTGTCCTGCAGTGGTTTGATGTTGCAGGCGTTGCACCGTCTGTTAAAGATGCGGTCGTGTGATCCAGCTCCACAGCTGTCATCATCTAAGCTGAAGATGACTTTACTGAATGCTGTACTTGCTGCTGAAAACTGGCAGCACAAACACATCTAACCTAACATGTCAAGTTGTAGAACTACAAAGTTTGGACCTGACACCCGTCAACCACAAGGCCACGGCCCATTTTGGCACAGCTTCAATTCTATTTAATTTATTAACAAAAAGTCAACCAAAGTTGAATAAAAGGTGCTACCAAAAAAAGCAAGAAAACCATCAAATCAGTCAGAAACTAAAACTGTTTCTGAAAGATTGTTACAATCCAACTGGGCTTCAACCTGGAAGTGAAGGAATCGTCGTTTGGGGGACGATGAAAACTTCCTGATGGTGACAGACCAGAACAGAGAAATTCTTTTTTGCATCTATATAAAACATCCTGACAGCTGTCTATCATTAATCGAGAGGAGCGTTAGAGTAGAAATCAGCCGGGTGATATTCAGTCTAGCTACGGAGAAATCTTAAAGAAAACAATAAAGACTTAATGACGGGAAGATGAGCTTGATGTCAGTGTCAAGCTGGAAGATCCAGTCATATTTCATCCTCAATGCTTCATCCCAGTCCTGTTCGGGTCTAAAATCTGTCCCTGGTGGCTTTGGACGAGTTGCAGTCTGACTGTCTAAGGGTGTGGAAAGATAACCAGTTCAAACAGGGGCCTTCAGTACAGGGAACAAGTGGAGGATTAAACGCATTCTCAAAGAAGACGTAACGGGTCTGTGAGGAACAGTAATCTGCACAATTATACACAAATTCATAAAATAAAATTTTCTGGATTCTTTTTTCCATTCTGTCTCTCATAGCTGAAGAGTATCTAAGATGAACTTTACACATCTTTCATCTTTTTAAGAGCAGATCTTGTAGAAAGTAGTTTTTTTTTGCCTCTTTATAATTCATCTTCTAACCCAAAAAATAGAAAAATAAACTAAATTGACTTAATCAACTACAAATAAATAAGAAGATATATTATTTTAAGTATATTCATTATTTATGAAGCAGAATCCAAAGTAAACAAAGCCTCTCTTTATTGATAAAGACATGATGAAAACTCCAGTGGTGGGCCATCAGGGCCTTCAAGCACTTCTCTGAAGGCCTAAAAATATCTGAATCGTGTGTCAATTATATTTTGTCCATGCATGTTCATTAAATAATTCTAATTAAATAATAATGGTCTGTCCATTCCCTTTTATTGTGTATATGATGGATATGCTGCTTCCAGACAGACTCATTTTCATATTGGAGCATTTAACCAATCGTATTTCAGCTGTCCTTTGTTGCCAATCAGAGTCAGAGCTAAAGAGGCCTTCACTATTCGTTCTGCAGGCCCTCTAATACAAAATCTAATGTCAGTCGTTCATTTCTTTCAACCATTCAGATTTTGAGTTGGTGTCAGCAGGGCCTTCTAGCAGGCTTAGGTCACATCACCGTATTCAGACCCTCTGATTGGACAGAAGTTTCAGGAATACAGGAGAAATTTCCCATATGCAGCCTTGTCCTGCTTGACACAGAGCCGCCCGCGGAGCACATTTTGATCCATATTGGTTAAAAACAGAGCTGACTGTAATGTACGCCATGGAGGAGTTGGCAGAAAAATCTCCCCCTGATCTCCTTGACTTCCTTCATCAGAAAAATCTTAGTGAATCATGAAGCAGATGTACAGATTTGTGTGTTTGGCAATGACCATCCCTATCACCCATCCCCTGGGGGAGCGGTGAGCTGCAGACACAGCCGCGCTCGGCTTACCATTATGGTGGATTTAACCCCCCAATCCAACCCCTTAATGCTGAGTGTCAAGCAGGGAGGCATCAGGTCCCATTTTTAGAGTCTTTGGAATGACTCGGCCTGGGTTTGAACCCACGACCTTCCAGTCACAGGGCGGACACTTTAAGTTGAATGAATAAATAAAGTTCTGCTGTCTCTCACAGCCATATGAATACCTCTGGAGTATTTTAACCACTGCAACAAAACCTTTTGAATCTTTTGACATCAGAGGTGCTCAATGGGGGATGGGAGAAACTGCAGCATAGTCCGCCTCAAAAATACAGAGAATTGGAATTTTGACACTTAAATCGGTTAAATATCTGAAATTATAGCAGAATATTTTCCTTTAAAAGTCTAAAAATGACACATTTGCTTTACCCTGTTTCACCTCACCTGCCCCCCTCCCATCGTGTCAATTTTAAACATTTGTGTAGGATTGAACTGCACCCATTCCTTCATTTGACCGCTGCTGTTTAGACGACTCAGCAATGCAGTGGTGGGGGAGGGGGTCATTTGCTCAGCCGTGAGTCCCCAAAATGGTTTTGATAGCAACTTTTTAAGTGGCTGGAATGAAAACGTAACCAAAACCAAGAAGGGGCAGTTTCAGAAAATATGCTTTTAACCCTCAGCCAAGAGTATTTTTGCTGTTAAATCAGGAGCAAACGCAACTCGGCAACATTCTCCAGCCGTGTTCCTTCAGCTTCAGCTTCAGCTCAGGAAAATTCTTGGAATTTTACGCTGCATCCCTCTTTCCTGTCTCCATTTGAGGATCTTTTGGGGTATATATATATATTTTTTTGTCTTACACTTTTACCACTAAGAGTGGTCTGTTCCATTCATGATCAATCACTCAATTAATTAATTTGCTTAATTTGAATATCCCTTTCTATCCATCTGAACATACTGTTTAACGAAAATTGACAAAAAAAATCCTAAAAACGTATAAAGTAAAGTAGAGCCTTCCAACAAACAAAAATAGAGAAAACAAAGTTAAAATAGATTACAACTGATGTCTGAAAATAAATATAGTAGTTTGAATACAAAAACCTTTGTTCAAGCTAAAAGCAATCTTTCAAAGATAAAGATTTTTTGTTTGCTTGTTTGTTTTAATCTCCAGGGAGGACCCCATATCCTCGGGGAGAGGGCTCCACAGATGTGGGTCACAGTGGGAAAATGATGCCCCACTGCAGGCATCAGTAGCTAACAGTTCATATGCTAGTGTCTATAGAATCTAAGGATTCTGGGAGATTGGTAAAATAAACTCATATCTGTTAAAGAAAGGGTAAAAGACTGGTAAAAGCTTCAAACATGAATAAAACAGTTAAATCAAACTAGAAGTAAGTGTAATGCGTGTCAAAACGTGTGCAGCTGAACTTGGCATGACTTGAAGTCTGAGTATGGCGTTTTGGGAAAGACTTGACAAGTGAGACGTAATGAATTCAGTAAATAATGAATACATGCTTGAATAGCTCATCTCCAGTTCTGGAGAGAAGAAAGGGTCTCACTCCTGCTAGAATTCTAGGGTGGAATAGTTTCAAAGTTTCAAAATTGAGAGCTGCTTTACATTTCAGAGATTTCTAGATATATAGACAGCATAAATGATTATTGGTTGAATGCTTTTATAAAGCATTGCACCCATTGTTTTCATGTTTCTCTTACTTTATAATAGTAAAGATTTTTTGGTGGAAGAAACTCCTTCTAGAATCTTTCTGCTATTTTTACCATTGCACTATTAAAATGTTCAGCTCATTCAGCTTCTTCCTTTTGGACTTTTGGTCCTTCAAATCCTTGAACTTTTCAAGATATTCTAGGATTTCCTGGATTTTTGCCTCCATTGAAATACATGGGGAATCTTTGGTGCAGAAGCTCGCTGGTTCAACACCCAACACTGGCATTTTTCACAAAAATATCTTTTTTGTTATTGTGCTGTTTTCACTTTATTTATGGTAATGTATGTAAATAACTTCAGTCTGCAGAGTTCATAAAAATAGTAACAGAAAATCAGTACAGGAGGATATTTCTGCTGGAACATCAGGTTTGATGCGTCTCTTATGCGTTCTTTGTGTAACACTTTGAGATGACACATTTTAGGACACATCATGTGCGTTTTGTGAGCTTAGTACCTGTAATTACCACTGCAACGATTAAGACGAGGAAAACGCCACAGTAGAGTCCAACTCTAAAGGTGGTCCAGGCAGGAGCAGGCTGTGGACAGACGGACAAATGTCAATAACATAAAAAAGAAAAAGGAAAAACTTTATGACGAAGGGCTTCTTTTTTTTAAACTGGTTCCTCTACCAGAATTTAACAAGTAAACCCTGTCTCCATTAAGTCACTTTTACTGAATGATTTGAGCTTTGTGAGGTTGCAGATTAAAAAAATAAACTGAGGCAACACTAGATGGGTCTGAAAGTTTACTAAAAACAAAAAAAGTAATGGAAACACTTCTAGTGACACACAGGGAGGGAGATGGAAAAACGGAGCAAATGGTGGTTAATCAGGATTTAGGTGTGGGGATAGTAAGACGGGAAAAGAAGATGTTTCATAAAAAATACTTCAGAGATGAGCTGATTTATGCAGACAGAAGAACATGGGACTAACTTGTGCGGCTCCCAGAGGAGGCACCCTCAGCCTCTTCATGGCCTTCTGTCTGTCCCCACCTTCCAGCTCTGTTGTGACCAGCGCCTGGAGGACAACCATGACAGTCATTGAACATGAGACAGTGAGAAGAAAATGGGAAAAACAGGAAGTCAGTGCACAAAAATGCATTTTTTTTGTACAAAAACCATTCTTGTTGTGAGTAGCAGGTTTTAAAATACTGCCCTCATACAATTTAATGGTTTCTGGTTGGTTTTATGGCAACATTAGAAGAAGATCTAGGACAGAATTTGGGATCTAAGTGAAAAGTAAGTGGTAAAAACAGCTGCTAAGGTGTGTGGGTTCATACTTCTGTCTCAGAGATGAGCTGTGTGATCTTCTTGCATGTGTAAAACGGAGCCACCTCAACGTGAGCCACCCTCCAGTCTGCCCCTCGCGGCGTTTCCAAGATCTTGTCATGTTTCTTCAGTATTTTCCTGAAACCTGTAAAGTTCAGATTCTGGAAGGACACAGAAGTGGAGAAATGTGATTGGTGTCAACACCGGATCATTAAAGCCAGCCGATGGAGGATGTGGAAGCCTAAATGAGCTCTTTGTACCGAGCTGTGGCATGTATTCAGCACACGTATGAGCCAGGCCAGTACAGACAGAAGGAAAAGGACAAGACCTTTCTAGACATTTACAGCAAAGACAAACAGAAACAAACTTAAAAACAGGACACAAGTCAGTTAAATTGCTTTTTATCTTTGTTTCTTTAACCTTGGGAAGCCTGTTTATCACACCTTTAAACTGTGCGTCACCACATACATGTGTGGAACGAGCAGCTCCCGTGAGTTTTTCTGAAACCTCCATACACCTTTCAGCATACGTAGGTAACCAACAAGCTCCATGTGCAGTCACACGCCTCCACATAAGAGATTAGCAACGAGACTGTCACATTTCAACTGTGAACATTCTCAGTTGGTGTGGTACAATGGATTTCCCCAGAATTCTTAATCTTTTGCTTTGCAGATTATGAGATTTGATTTTAGTAACCCTTTATTTAAAGTAAGACAGAGAGCAGTGTAGTCTTACACTTTTATGAACAATATTCTTGTCAGACGACCAATAAAAACAATCAAAAGGCGTGTGTGTGTGCATGTGTGTGTGTGTGTGTGTGTGTGTGTGTGTGTGTGTGTGTGTGTGTGAGACGCACCTGGTAGTTCTGCAGCAGAATGAGGCTGAGATAGAACTCGGAGAAGGCCAGCTGCAGGTCCTTTATGTTCCTGTGTTTGCATCTCTCCTGCTGTGAAAGAGCAAACACCGTCTTCCTCCTCCTCAGGCCTCGGGCATTGGCCAGGCTCTCCCTCTGGGCGTCCAAAGAGGACTGCAGCTCATTCTGCAGGGTGGCGAATCGTCGCTGCGCCTCAGCCAGCTTTTCTGGAGGGGTTCAGGGAACAGATGCACAGTTAAGGATGCAGGGTTAATGCAGGATACTGGGGATACTTTTTCTTCTACAGAAAACTGTTGTAATGAGAAAACTGCCATCTTTTCACACTAGATAAAACTAGAGACTCTAATGAAGTGGCAGCCCTGAGACTGTGAGGTCCACCAGTGTGTGCAGCAGAGGGAGTTCTAGAAATTACCAGAGTAGAAGGTGTTGATCTTGGCCAGCTCTTTTTCACAAGCCTGGAAGAACTTTTCTTCAAACTTGGCGTAGTATCTCTTAACGGTGTCCTCGTCTGTGACTGCAACGACAAACATGCTTACAGACGGGAGGTTTTTGTAAAGTGGTAAACTTAGCGGAGCGGTGTCTGAACGTCAGCCAAACCCAGCAGAACGGATTGTTCATCGTTTGTTTGTAAAACTAAGTCATCTTTGCTCCATGCAATCAAACAGAAATAAAATACACAAAAACATTTGTATGTCTTGAGGAAGAGCAAAAACTACCTCAGGCCTCATGAAGCCTGTCAATTACTTGTGCAACATTTTGAACTTTTTACTGGCAGAATGTAACAGAGGTCATGGGGTTCATCCATCCATGAAAAACAAAAGAGGCTAATCGTGTCTGCAGTTACGCTTTCTGGTATTTTTGGTTGAGGTTTCAGAGTTCTCTGCTAAATAATGATACACATCTTTGTGTTACAAAACCTGTAAACCAGATTTTTAATTTTCTGTATGAAATATATGTAAAACTTTTTGAAATTTAAAATACACTAAGTAAAGTGACTTGAGCTGGATTGTCAGTCTGCTCTGGACCAGACTACAGAATAAACCTTACTGGGCCCTAAATGACATTGTGTTTGGAGAACTTTACAACACTACAATACACACTAAACTCAAATGGTCTGTCAGATGGGCCATTGATCTACAGTGTTCCCCCGCATGTTTGCGTTTCACTATTTACAGGTGTTTTTTTCATCACAAAGACTCAGACAGCTCAAGACGCTTGTGTGAGACTCTTGCATCCGAAGGAGGTGCTGCAGAGGAGGAGGGGGAGCGGAGATGAAGAGCAAACCGGCCTGTTGGCTTCCTTGCTGGTTGCTAAAGAATATTTCACAGCTGGTTCCAGCAGTTCCTGAATCGCTACAAACTGAAGTTTGTGTCCATGCAAGGAGAAATGGCATCAGCTGACTCAGAAATATCCTTATACACCAAAGAAGATAATCGCAGAGAATAGCCTAGTTATCATCCGGAGTGGGTATTTAATATGGATGAAACGGCCTCTTCTGGAAGACGACGCCCTCTCACACTTAACTGATGAAGGAGGAAGCACAGGCTCCTGGTTCTAAAGGCACTACCAATGTGTTTTTGAAAGTACGCTAAGGTACAATTACTCTGAATAAAATAAACTTTATGTTTAACATTATTCCAATTCTTTTATAAATGTTTTACGAAGCATTAGAAATGTTTCCGAAGGGTTTTTGATGAGTAAGGGTCGTTGAGGGACGGTCTTTGGCTGCGGGGGTGGAGGGTGGGGTGGGGGTTAGTTGTCCGTATTCCTGGGTGTCTCTGGTCCCTAACCCCCGTGAAAATGGAGGGAATACTGTACTCACACAACACCTGAGCTCATCATATTCACACAGCTACACACTATGTGTACACTTCTACCGACAGGTCACCGTTTACACAATTACTGCAGTACAACACAATACTGTATAAATCTAAACGCCTCACTGTTGAGCGTGGGCAGCTTTGTAGCTTCTGCTCACAATGAACCAGAACTTTATGAAAGCTGTGTGAAGATCATTTTATCTGCAGCTCAAAACATTTTACAGAATGATTAAAGAAAAAAAAGCACTTTAGAGGAAGTTACCAACTTTATTTGCCTTTATTTGTTCTTTGCTTTTAAGTTCTTGAGTACTTTTTAACCACCAGTGTTTCCCTGTGAATTTTAACTACTTGGGTTACATTTCAAGTACTTTACCAAACTCTAGTCTACATTAACTTTGACTTTTTACAATCAATGCAATACACTGAATAATTGTCTGATTTAAACATTTGAGCTTAAACAGCAAAAAAAACATTTTATCTGGGTCTCATTTTATAACTAAAAACTTTAGCAGTTCCAGTTCTCTGACACACACACAATGTCATCTGGAGTTTATTCACAACTAAAGCTTATTTAACCTAGTTTCTTTTGTTTGTTCTAATATAAAACTTATAGGTGTTTAAACATTTGGAGTTTTTGCTTCCCCCTGGTAGCTCCTGGTGGCCGTGTTCATGCAGAGCATCTGACTGTAACAGCAAAGCACTCTGGGTCTTGAAAATGTGAAAAAGTGCTGAGTGAAAATGATGCCATTGTGTAAATCCGCAGTCATGCACACGCTCACACACAATCCTCCCACAATCAGGTATCCCCATTAACAACCGCTGTATTTCCTGAAGATCTCCCGTTAATTTAGCGCTTTTCTACCTTCATTAAGGCCCAAAACGCCTCATTGTCACAAGTCCGACCGAGTGGACAGAAAGTTTTGAGTCAGCCCAAGCAGACTTGGTGATTCACCAATTTTCAGACTGGTTGCTTATAGACAAGACACCAAATTACCCAGCAGTCCTGCCACCCCGACACTCTGCTGCACAAACACACAAACAGCTGCCGCTGTCAGACTGCAGTAATCTCCTGATCCCTTTTTAGCCTTATTCCGCGGTTTTTCTTAAAGTCACCTTATTATTATCATTACAGCGTGTCTGTCTCAGAAGCAGGCAATACTTTCCATTGGACAACTGATGTATTTTTGGTCGTGTTTGGAAGCAACACCCATTCTTCACTCAAACATTTGGATTTGGCAACAGCTGCTGACCAACAAGAAAATACTGTCAACTTCAGTCAGCACTTCAGATCTGAATATTCATTAGAATATCTAGAATATCTTTTATTTACCTTGTCAAAAATCTTGTATTTGTGCACAGTATTCCGCTACACAACAGCTTCATGTTTCCTTATTATTATTCTGTTGATTTGAGATCATTGGTATTAAACTACAAAATTCATAAATACAGCTGCGGTTCTAATAATCGGAAACAAATCTTAAGGCAAACTAAGCCAAATGTTTATCTTGACGTAATCTTTACACAGATATAAAAAAACAACCAACCAAACATTTTGCATTTGTGGTGGTTTAGCTGCTCTCCATCTTTTTAAACATAGATTGTGCCTGCAACTGATGCCCCCCTCCCCAATTATTTATGCCTAAATTACAAAACCAGAGGCTAAACATATTTGTTTTATTATTTTACTTTATTATAATTTTAGAATTCCAGTCCTCCCCTAAACCATAAGAGCTCTTGGTGTTTTCTTTTTGAGTAAAAGTGTTCACCACAACAGCTGATAACAGCCTGCTAAGGCATTGTGGGAAACGCGGCATCGGTGCACAGAAACAGTCTGGACTTCACATCACACCAGTACTTTGGGTTTCTGCACAGGAATTTAAAGCTTTTTTTGTAAACTGCAAATGTCAAACAGGATGATTGTTACCAAACACGTTGACATGACAAACATGACTCAGCATTTGTCCTGTCAGCAGCTAGGACAGCAACTTTTACGACAGTAAACAATGAAAAAATGAAAACCATGCACAGGCTGACACCTGAAACTAGACGCATATGAGTCCTTAACAAATGTTTTGGCCCATCATGTCTTTATTTACTAACCTAATAGGAGGTTTCTACTGGTAAAAAAAGGAATTTTCTATTGGAGCTTTTCAAAATAAATGAAAAAAGAAATAACATATAAAGATATTCTATTGAAACAAAATATGAAGTTGTTACATGATTCAGGCCAGTTATAGGAGGGATGAGAAAAATAAAGGTCTGACATGGATATTTTTATGTCCTTTTTTATACTGAATTCAATTAGTTTTGTAGGAATACAAAAGGTCTCTTAATGTTCATTTTTCTTAACTCTATTCCTTTTATACTTTTAATTATGTCTGTAAATTGACTTAAAGTTTTCATTTGTGAGACTGAGGTGAATATTTAAGAAACATTAACTGCAGACAGTGATCTGAGCATGTATGTATATATATAGACATATATATGTGTGTGTGATGGATGATTAAGGAGCCCGAACGAGAAAACCTCCCGTCTGTTCTGACACAGTGGAGAGTCACACAGTGGAAAGAAAACGGTCACAGGATGCTACCAAGACAGCTGTCATTCCAGTCACTTCCTGGAAAAATAACCGTGTGAATGGAGAATCGTGAATTCTTTTTAGGGCTGTGTTCTGGATGCATTAACCGTTTTAACAGGTGATTTCTCACACGTGAGCACGGCTGCAGAAATCCACACATCAGCCTGATTCAGGCGTTGATGGGGGGCGGCTCCACAATCAGCTGATTGTTGGGAAACAATGCAGTTTCACATCGTAGACTCCAGTAAACTTCATTCCACTTATTGAAACATCTTTCAGCCGGAAACACTTGCAGAGGTGGACTTGCAGAGGTGGGGAAGTTGGGAACACAGTGTCCAGAAGGATGAACATGTTTCAAAATGCCAACTCTGCCTGAACATTCATCAAGCGTAGATGTTTGTGGCTTTTTGAATTTGGCGTGTTGAGTGCAGGGATCAGAAGATGGTTTATGATTTAAATGAAATTGTCTCTGCAGCTGAAGTCTAACAACAGCTCGGCTTAACACTCATCCCTGTGGAGCTTTTCTTCAGGACTCCAGTCTCTTGTGAACATATTCAGTCTCTGATTAGAGCGGGGCATCACTTCTATTTTCCCAAATCGATTCAATTCAGATTCACAAATTTAAGATTTGAATTGAAAAACTACTTTCAAATAAACTGAACACGTGGAATTGTGGGTATTAAAGGTTTGTTTGCTTGTTTTTTTACATAAAAAACCAGTAAAAATGCTGGACTAAGAAGATGGAAGACTCATGAACAGCCACTTAGTGCAGTCTGCATCATCACAATGATACATTATGATTAATAATACATTTAACAAGCTGGATTGAAAGTAATGCTTGCACTCATCACTGCTGCAACTGTTGACTGTCCAAACCCTTTGGTAGATGAGCAGAGACTCGGATCTGAAAGACTTATGAAAATGGCGTCCTGGAAGTGACAGAATGCAGACGAGGCTGCAGTGAAAAGCAGAAGTGATGTTGGAAAGAAAGAAGAGACGGAAAGCTAGCAGACTCCTTCTGCTTTCAAGTTTGTGCGTAGATGAGCTTTGATTTGTGTGAAGCTGAGGGGCACGTGCAAAATGTGACGGTCTCCATGGCAACATTCAACTTCCACATTGAAGTGTTTCTCTTATATCTCGTTGTAATCAAAGTGAATGGAGGCTTCGGCAAGTGTTGACTCCAGTGGTGTGAAGTTTGATTACCTTCAACTGATGGCGCCTGGTCTTGGGCAGCATACAGCATCTCTTTGAACGCCTACGGACACAAAAAAACCCCCAAAAGTCAAAAAGTGAATGGCTTTTTTTTTATTACGTCACTGATACAAACAATATGGTCACTGCCTCCTACGAGAACTTGATTGAAAAAAGTCTTTTCAAAATAATCACTTTGACTTTTATTAGGCAGAAAAGCAAAAGAGGTTGATAGAATTCCCATGTCAGTAAAGCTGTTAGTGAACCCTTCATAGCCATAAAAGATCACTGAGAAATAAACAAAAGTGAAACATTAATAAAAATGGAACAAATATGAAATCAGGAGGAAGGCAAACACTTTTTAAACACCGTCATATTTTGGGGGATACAATTCAGAATACACATGATAATAATCACAGAGAACGTCTAATCAGTGGCCCCCGATCCGGGCCGTGGAACACACTACCTACATTTGCTCTGATCTGATCCTGAAGGAAGTTTGATTAAAACTACTGGATTCTCCCCACAACATTCCCACTCATTCCTGACACATGCCAAGTCACTCGGTCACGTGTCAAAAATCCATCCGCTGTTTTCTGAAAGCGGCTGCGCTGACCGCTAAGCGAAGTTAGCAAAAAAACGAAAGTTTCTCTTCACAGAAAAGGGTCACGAGGAAACAGAAGAAGAGGATTTGACTTCAAAAATAAAAGAATGCTGCATTTACCAGAGAAAAACTTTACTCCAAATCTGAATTTACTGTGACAGTTGTTCTGACACGTTTAGAATGCATAATATTCAGCAACCAGATGTCCAATGTTACGAGGGTGCTGCAAATAAAGTTGCAACAACAGTGGATTAATGGTTATTATTATGTTTAGACAATATCAGTTTTAGTGACTTGTTTTGAGTTTATCCATCGCACCATGAAAGTCAAGTGAGGCTTTTTTTTTTGGCTTTCATCCACATTGACAGTTATTTTAATAGTTCCAACATATAAAGTTTAAACCATCAAAAAATAAAACAGACACCCACTTCAACATTGTACAGGCTGGGTCGTGAAAATATTGTCTGACTTTAAACTGGTCTGAGGACCACTGGTCTGGTTTATTACTGCAGCATCATAAATGTAATGACTGTAAACAAAAGCCTCCAGTTTGATATATCGTGAGTTGTTAGAGATGATATATATTGATTATCACATTATCGCCATATCGTGATAGTATCGTTATGGTGACTAATGTAGCGCAACATCGCATCATAAGGTACCCAGTGATTCCCAACCCTAATGCTCCATGCATGTTGCTGAAAAACGTCTCTTGCCCACTGCCTTTTACTTTCCGTCATCCTGGGAGTCAGTAAATCTGCAGTATGAGCTGCAGCTCATCTTCCCTCTGGGGAGGGTAAATAAACTGCAGTCACTGAGCCTTGATAAGTCCCAGTAAGCATGGGGAGGACAATAGGACAGCTGACCTGCTTTATCCTCTCCTGCCGTACAGATAGACTGTAGAATGCCACTTCTGTGTTTCAGAGCGAGATTACAAGAGGCTGCCAAATGGTGCAAAGAGCGGCGCAGCGGGGGAGTGGGGGGGGGCATGCTTCTGCGACGAGTGGCTGAGCACGTCAAGGTCACGCAAAATCCCACAGACTCACTGAAGACATTCTGTTAGCAATGGAAACCAAACAAGAAAAAACCAGCAGAGACAAACAAATAAATCAATGAGGCCCTAAGACTTCGGTGGACATTTAGAAGGTGCAGCAGACTGATTAGTTTGTTGCACAAACATGCAAAAGGGCAAAGGTACGGCTTAGTGTTTAGATATTGTGACAGCAGGTCCAACAGTCTTGAAGACACAGGTACAAATAACCCTGTGTGTGTGTGTGTGTTATTGCTTATGCTGCAGGATCATGTAACAACACTAAAATTCCAAAGGAGCAATTCTAGATCTGAACTCCAGTCTTCACTGCAGTAAGCTCTAGAAATGTCAAGCATCTAACAAAAAGCACTGATGCATTCTGGTCTTTCTTTGTTCCTCCTCTCACTCGCAAAACGTTCAACCAATCATTTGTAATCATCCATTATTATAAGCACATTTATCGAAATATGAAAATATAGAGGCAAAATAAAGACATCAGATCAAAAAGGCCAAAATAACAACAATCCCAAACTGCTTTAATTCAACATTGCTAACTTTTTTAATGACTTTCATTTCTAAACTTGCATAGCAACACTAAAACGTTACAAAAAAACAAACAAATATTGTTCTCGGGCGGCAAAATATCAACCATCCCATAATTGTTTCTCGCCTTTTTTCTAAGGTTGTGTGTCAGCAGACCGAGCAGCTTCTGCTCCTGTAATTGCAGAGATCAGGAAAAAAACAGACCGATAAACACAGCATGTGTCAGCTTTCCTGGAACTGTGACAAAGTGGGGCAATTCCTCTACATGCAACAAAGGCTTACGTTTTATTAATGAAGCAGTGGATGATCAGCACTCATTAAAGGTGTCCATGTTCATTTGTTAATGAATCTAAGGGTAAATACACATTTCAGAGTAAAATTCACGCCTCCTCCTTGTTGCTGCGATTTACTGAAATGAGCTAAAGCAGTCGTTGACCGGCACACGAGTAGCGACAAAATATTCTGTCCAATTACAAATGTTGCACTTCTTTTACAATAAATACACGTGTTATGGATGAAAAACTAGACACTTTCGCTGAGACGTTTGTGCTCAAATCAACCAGACAGGGTGGCGTCCAGGACCCGTGACCAATTCCTAAAGACAAGCGTCTTTCTTCACTTTGAAAGTTAAGAAGGGCTTTTATTTTCACAGCTAGCACTTACGCAAACTGAGCAGATAAACATGCAATTTGGCACACGGTAATGGAACAGCTGTCGTGTAGATATCAGCACGCGTGAACAATATGAAGACACGACAGGGCATTATTTGCTCCAAAAACGCTGTTCGTGTTCCAAAAGGTTTTTCATCAGCAGTTACCAAAAATTAAAAAAATCAATTAACGGAAACATTCTTAAAACATGAGTTTGTTTGTTTTATTGAAATCGTAGATTATAGATAAATAAATGTGCAATTGTATGATGTTTTAAAGCTTCACAGCTGCACACATGCATCGCAGAGGATGAATTAATAAATGTATTGAATACACTGAGTTACAAACTCTCACTATTCCTGCTGTTTTAAAAGGGAATGGAGAGGATGACTGCGATAGATTTAAACGAAAAGACCCACTCCAATGAAAATGGTGCTTTTGGCGTATTTAACACTTTTTTTGTGACATTTTTCTCATGATGGAGGACAAATATGACGAAAAATTGAGCTACAAAATTGCATTTCTGAGTTTTTACATTATTGTGTATCAGGAGCATAGAAAAAAAACAGAAAAGCCATTTGACAAAGAGCATATTTGTGACATAAAAAAATACGCTGGATGGGCTACAAGCTCCCTATTTTGGTATTATGTATTCACATTTGTATCATGATGGTAATCATGAAACCAACTTACTTCAAAGTCAAATCCTTTCGGCTGAATGTTTGCTTTTCTCTCACTGTGTTTATCAAATTCTGTTTTACAGAGTCGAAGCTGCTGCTGTCAGCATTCACCTTATATAAACACTTCACTGTTTATAGTTAGGTGAGCACAATTTGACTATATAATCTGAAAATCAATGTTGTTCCAAAACATTGAGTCACAAAGTACTCAGACAACATGATCTCTGAACTCTTTAACACATTCAAACAAAACCAAGTAGGAGTATTTTTTTGTCTCGTCTTTTTTAACATGTCCACTGGCTTTCAATGTCTGCGGTTAGGAAACAGAGCTGACATTTTTGAGTCAAATCTATACATTTAAAAGATGGCAGTTATGATGGACAATTGTTCCCATCGTGACTTACTTTGTCAAAAGCTGCAGCGGTTTAAGGCTGCAGAGAAATGCATCAAGCTCAGCGCAACAAAATGTTTGTATAATACATACAAAAGGAAAGTGAAATGACATTTTTAGAAGATCTTACAAATACTTAAAAAAAACCACCAGTTACATACTGAAGAGCTGGATGAGTTTAAGCTCCACAAGGATCAGATATTGAGTTTGCTCTATAGTGGGAGGCTCTCTCATCTACTGCACTATAAGCATTCAGCTACAGGCTGAAGCTGCACACAGAACACTACAGAGCATGTTAGATGCTAGAGTGGTAAAACATTGGGTTGATCTTTTTTTTTCTGGCAGTCTAATGTTTCACTGACATAAACCCTGCAGAATAAATTCCCATAACAAAAACATTTTTTTCTCCACAGAGGTCACACTCGGGTTGTGTGTTCTGTGGGCTCACTCTGCAGGTAGTAAGGTGGAATTTTCCACAACAACAACACACACACACACACACACACACACACCGCTCCACGGAGCAGGAGGGGAGGCATACGGATAATACTCATACGTATTCCTTCTCTATTCTCCTTCTCCTGCTGAATACACTGCAGAAAAATGGAGGTCTCCCTCAACTGTGCAAGTTTTGGGGCATTGACAAAATGTCTAAATCCGTTTGACACGCCTGCGTCTCCCCTACTTTATCCTAAAGTGTTGGTTAAGTGTTGAGCTCACGGGGCGGTCTGAGGTCTTAAAATGTAGTGCCCCCTACAGGTTTACACATTTGTTACCCACAGACAGCCCGCATCCACCCCATATCCACCTGTAAGGGCAGTTGTGACTAAGACAATAAACAGTTTTCACACATTCAGAAGAAAAGTTGACGACACAAAACCTAACTGATTGATACAGTGGGGCAAAAAAAAGTGTGTAGTCAGCCACCACTTGTCCAAGTTTATATCTGTTCTCCCACAGAAATTAAGAAAATCACAAGGCTAGCAGCTTGGTATGAAGAAATCAACTGTGGGAGCAGTTATCAGGAAATTTAAGACATACAAGAACTTGACTAAATACTTATTTTCCCTACTTTATGTATTGTCTACATTTCTGTAAACCACATGTGTCAAACTCAAGGCCCCCATGTCATTTTATGTGGCCATAGAGAGCATAAAAGTTTTTAATTTCTTAGAATTAAAAATAAAAATTGTTGTGCATTTATTCATATCTTGGGGGAATCAGACTTGAAATATCCGATTGGGCAACTATACATTAGGACTGAAACACTGGCTATACGGACAGGCTATAAACACAGGCTAACAACATTAGCCTGATGGACACAAAATCCAGGACCATAAACGCTGCAATCTGCATCTTGGCTGCACGTAAATGTCTGGGAATAACATCAGTCTTTATTTTGTCGGGACACAACTGGAAACACAAATCCACGTGTTTGTTTGAACAGTTTCTAAGGACTGAGCGACAATTATTTCTGCTTCCCCAAACTCGCTGCGTGAGCTGGCGGCTCTCCCGAGTCCTGCAGCCGCTAACCCAGAGCGACGGCTCGCAGTCTGAATTCTCCCACACATAACAAAACGCACACGTAACAAGCATCCTCCTCCCCTCAGACACAAAGTTATTAATCCAGCTCCTCTGCTCACTCGGGTGCCAGTGGACCGAGTGAGCGTCGGGGGGCACGAAGCGCTCCGTCCCTGCATCTCCCTCGTGAGGGGTGAAAGAGAGGGGAGAGCCAGCGGAGCGGCGCTTTTCACGGGGTGTCCGCAGAGCTGGTCGGTCCCGTATGCGCTCCAAAGCTTTCTCTCAGCGGAACACCTTCTATGCGTGACGTAACCCAGAGCAGTAGTGACACACGATCGGAATGACCGTTTACATGCTAAACGATCGGATAAACGATCGGTATAACCCACTTATCTCGATCGGAAAGAAATTCTGATCCGAACGAGTCTGACCGGGGAAGAGTATTCCGAACGGCGCGTTTACATGACGCATTTTCTTTCCGATCAGGCGTTCATTCCGATCTCTTTTGCCCATGTAAACGCGGCTACTGTCCATATAACCTAACCTGACAGAATCAAATGTAAAAGGATTTATGTTAGAGTAACAAGCAAACATATGTTTCTATGCAACAGTAATTGTCATTGAAAAAGTTATAGTAAATAAATAATGAGTTATTTAACATTAAGGAGTAGTTACGTTTATTTTTCATTACATTTAGTTACATGTATAAGTTATATCTGGCCCTTTGAGGACAGCCACTATGCTGATGTGGCCCTCTGAGAAAATGAGTTTGACAGCCCTGCTGTAAACAGTTCTCCCGTTACTTAAGCTTTTCTGAAAAGTGATCTGTTTTTGGGACCACGTCTATCATGACTGCTGTAGTGTGAGATGACCCTGAGCCAGTAGTTCTGTAGTTGTCCCCTTTATAATAGTATGAGTAGCTTTCTTGCACACTCTGCATACTCTCCTGCTGTTAAGAGTTGAAAGTGCGATCTTCCGCCTGCTTTAAAAGTTCACACTCCTTCGTTTCACCTGAGTTCAAACTGATCTAGCAGGAGATCACTAGATGAAATCTGTCAGGGATTTTACCTGTCCCCAGTGCTGACCAGTGAAAGACCGAGTAGAGGTGACTGAACTATTATGTAGAACACTAAACATGTGTACTAAACATGTATCTATAGACTCATCAAGTCCTGCTCCGTGACAGTTACAGAAGAGCAGCTGGACGCCTCCCCAATCAGCTGGGTTATTACCTGTCCGACAGGTGGAGAACAGTCTGTGAGGCTGAAAGAGACCATCAGCAAGGACCTACACTTTCACCTCTTCATCTGGAATATTTTTAAAGCAGATTATTTAGGTTAAAGTGAATTCAATGACTGAAACGTCTTGAAGTCAGTATTGGGCTCGAATGGACTGATCATAAACTTCCAGAGCAATCCTAATGGTTGTGAATAAAAATGTTTGCTCAAAACAAACAATTGGGTCAAGTTTTGCCAAAAAATATTTAGGCAAAATTAATGGCTTGGAGCAATTTAAAGTCTATTTGCTGCAAAATTCTGCAATGCAAATAAAAAAAATGCTTTTCAATTAAGTAAATAGTAAAAATGTATATTATGAGGGTGATATTCAGTCTAATCTCTGCAGGAGTTTCCATGCTGCTCCACACTTTTACTGGAGCTTTTTCCCCCTGAATCTCTCACAGTAAGCATGCTTTTTTGTTTTTATTCTAGCTCCTGCAGTGTGCAGAAACAGACCAGATGTGAGCCGTTTCTCCACCCAGCTGTAAAAGTGGACTTTTGCCGACTTAGTCTGAGTCCCGTGGATATTCGGGGCCTCAGCCTGTGAGGTTTTTTCAAACCCATGCTGTTCAGTGGTTGTTTCAACTCATTGTTTTACTTTGGCTGTTGTGTTTAGGTCAAACTCATCATAACACAGTGTAGTAGGAAAGGGCCCTAGTGTTAAACAAATGCAACCCCTACCAACTTCCTTTTGTTTAGCAAAAAACTATTTCTGTATGGTGTATTCAGTCTAAAAGTTTCAGTTATTTAGCTTTAGTTCAGTTCATTGACGTGTAGTCAGGCACATCTATTGCAGAGTCCCAGAACTATCAGGTTGCAGTCTGCACTTTGACTGGCAATCATAACACCCTGATATTCAGCTATTTCGTTGGGGGTTTGCCTCCGAGTTGGGAGCTTTTTTTTTTTAATCAGCTGACTGACTCAGTTTCAGTCCAGTTTTAGCTTTCAGACAGATTTCCTGAAACGTGACAGAAACATTTGAGTGTAAAGGGGAGTTTATGACTGACTCAGTAGCAGCAAGGTGTCTAGCTTTTGTGGCGGCAAACCCGACTCAAATCATTCCGTAAATAACAGTGTCTGTCAAAAATACCTCGATTGACTTTGTTTATATTTGATCTTGCACTAAATAATTTTAAGATTGCAGTGTGAGAAAGCAACCAAACCAGAAAAAGGGGCAAAAATGATTGGTACTCTCTAACTGCCGTAGTTTGAAAGCAACCTACAAGTCCACATTGGTTTTATGCGTCTACAGAACATTGTTTTAAATGTCTTGTGTTTTGTTTAGATGCAGTTTTCTTAACTTCAGAAACCCTTCCAAACATACCACATATCTGATGCTTTTTTAACCAACTGTCATGGATGTCAGCATTTACCTGATATTCATTTCTTGGGTTTGGAGCAGTTTCTGAGCCTGACAGTCTGATTTTGAGGTAGTCTCGTTGACTGTATATGAGAACTGGACAGTCACCCATAGAGAGTGGCTTCTTTCTGACTCCAACCAAATGAATTTAATTCAGTCACCAATTCTTTGCAATTTGGACGCTGCCCTGTTGGAGCCACGCGATGTCAGTAACCAGTGATTAGTCCGAAACGGTCTGAGTCGTCGTTTCTAAGGCAACCACTCCTGCTAATCAGGAGTGAGCTTGTTGGAAGTCCACATCCCCTGCCATTTGAAAGCGTTCTACACAGAATCTGTCAGACGTTTCAAACGTGGGACATGGGAGCCAGCAGGCACCACATACTTTCACGGAGGCATCTGATTGGTCTGCACAGCCATTTGTAATAAACTCATAAAGGCCTAAAAAAAAAAAAAACTGGCAACAGCTTAGCATTGTTTTGACTCACTTTCTTATACGGTTTTATTTCAGCACTGGGGAGTTCCTGAAATTAAACAAAAGGTTTGACTTTTAACCCAAATAAGGTCCTCGGTGTATATACATTTATCAGCTCTGCTGCAAAAATGTACATGCAAGCAGAAAGGGCCGTCAAACATCACTATTGGATGCATTTCGTATCCAATTTCTACTCTTTGGAAAGCTAAAATTTCATTATTTTCATAATTTAACCGAATTATTCCCAGCTTCATTCTCCGAAGACTTTTTAAAAATAAATCTTGCAAATAAAATTTACACTTTTGCTAAATGAACACATATTTAATAATTTAGATCTTTATCCTTTAAAAGTTTGATTATCGATATAAAAATGTATAAAATGATATTTTAAAAAGAGGTAATTCAATAGGGGAATGGGGATTTTTATCTTATCTTGGTTTTTCTTTAAAATACAACTTAGTGTTGAACAAAGTGTGGTGTTAAAGTTGTGTTTAGTCACTGATTGCATCACGTTGCCCAAAACTCTGTATATTTAGTCACTAAAGCCAAAAATGGGTATTTTCGAGTTTTTAAAACTCGATGCACTAAATGCAGACAGCATGTCTCCACCCAGCTAATAATGGCATTATGACTGAGTTAGCACTTAACCTGCTGATAATGTCCCCTCAGAAGTTGAAATATCTCAATAAAAAGGAGTGTGTTCAGAAATTACTCAAACAAAACGGCTTGATTGCAGTGCAAATGGACTCATTTATGCCTCATAAAAAAACAAGGTAGCATCACTTTATTTTAAATTAAATAAGCACTAAATATCTATGACAATGATGCTTCAACCCAGAGGCTGCTGGGAAACCAGAACAAACGCCAGTTTTAACAGTGAAATGGATGTAATTGCTGAACTAATAGGTTGAAGACTGAGCTGTCTGAAGGCAGCGGCCTGCGGCGTGACAGAATGAATGTCTCCCTTCTCCCCGAACGTCTTCCAAAAGCATTCCAGTGGAGCCGACACGACAGGAACACCGGCCTCTGACACAGAGCAGGTCTGCTCCGCAGCCGGAGCGCCGATTATTAGAAAGCAAACACATCGAGATGCTAGCAGACGCTGGCTAGCTGCTGCTACTCTGATTAGGCTTATTATGAGGCGACGGGGCTCCTCTCTTCCTGTTGTTTACCAACTGAACGCCGGGTTTCAAGGGAGCCATGTCTAATGGGTTCGGCAATAAAATAAGGGATATGAAACCGGTTGCGAAACCAAAACAACCCGAATGTCACATTAGCCATTCTGCTAGCTTGTGGCTAACCGCCAGCAGTTTTAGATAAACAGAAAATAAATTGGACTTTCTTACCTCATACTGGATGTATTGCTTTCTCCACTCCGGTGTAATGTGCGCGGATAGATGCTCTGTAAATTTCATTTTGGCTAATCAAGTTTTTTTTTTCTTTCCAGAACCAACCAAAACCGGAAGAGTTCAATTGAGGAGCGGGGCTTATCCCAATGAATCTACGAACGTTCAAACCGGACTTCTGATTCGACCATTACAGCGGGATGGGAGCCTCAGTCACAGGAGGGGGGAACTGACTCAGTGATGCCCTTGTAGTCTTCACCTAGCTTCTGCTCTCTAGCCCTGTCGCCACTCGTGTCTCATCCTCTGTTTGCGCGACGACTTTCTTCTGCCTTCACACCTTAACTAACGAAAACCTGAGTTCATTGGCTGTACTAGTGGTGAAGAAAACACAACTGAAGACAGTGCATCATTTCTGGCGCACGCGCTGCTGGCGCGAGGCTTTCGCTCAAGATGCCTACGAGTGCAGTGGTGGGAAATACTTTTAAGCTCGGGTCAGCGCATGAGCAAACAAAACCTGACGTCAGACAACGTCACAAGTCAAATTAACGCCCTCCCACCAGAAAAAAATAAATAGTAAAAACATAAAATACTCTTAATGTATCACTTCTTCAAACCAAAATTTAAAATGACTTTAATAGTTACAGAGTACGAAAGTTTTTTTCGAATTTTTTTTTAGATTTTTTTTGCTGAATTTCATCCTTTTTGTAATTGTCCCAAAAATATTAAACTCCTAAAGAGTACCATGCAGCGTTTTGTGAGTCAAAATTTCTCTTGTTAAATATTTCTATTGTTTACCACTTATTAACAGATAAATTCTTATTCACAAAAATGAGTGGAGTGTGTTCCATCTGGCATTTAAGAAGCACAGCATTTCAGAAAAAGAACAGCCACCATCAAAGATGGTAGTAGATGATCTGAGGTTGGTTTGCTGCTTTAGATCCTGGAAGACCTGGCATGGGAAATGGAACTGTAAATTCTGTTTTATATTATGTATAATTTCTTGTGGAAAACATCTGCACACCTCATGCTGACTAGGCCTTGGGTTCTATGACCCAAAACACACCAGAAGCCTACCTATGTGGCTCAAGAAGAACAAAATTAAGAATTAAGAGTAACTGTCTCAAAGTCCAAGCAGGAGTCAGATTTCTTTTCATTAATTCATATCAATAAAAACATTAACAACAGTAACAGAGTAAACAAGAGGAAAAAAAGTTGAATTACCCACCTAATTACAAAAACCTGTTGAAAAAAGAAGTGAGAGACATTCAAAACTTATTTAACTCCGCCTTTTTACAACTCATGTTTCCAGTGCTTCTTTATTGTCAGCCTTTCTGATAATTCAACACCAAAAATAGTTTATTATACAAACATAGACATATATGAACAAGTGTGTAGTCATATCCCAGAGGACTATGATGACTTCTTGAGACCGGCTTTAACTGGGTGATGTGGAAAACTAAATACTCTTTGCAGAAGAAAGCAGCGACAACTCTACTGACGAAGGGTTGACAACAGACTAAACAGAATGTGCGTCTTGGAGTCCCTCTTAAGAGTAATGATCTGGTGGATGACCAAACCATCTGACAAAGTGCAAAGGACAGAGCCAGCATCCAATGGAGATCCGCCATACATTGACTGAGGTTGGTTGTTTGAAGGAGCGCCACTCGGGAATCCTCCCAGACCTTACGACCTTGTTCAAGATCATGCTAGACAGAAGCGATAGTAATCTCTACCTTGTCCATGGCAAAACAAGGGAGGCTGATAGTCCAGGGATGTCCTAAGAGAAGTAAGACCAGTAAAGCTACGTACACACCGATCCTTTGACGTACGCCCAAGAACATGTTAAATACGTGTTCTTGAAAACGTCTTCAGCCCATTGTCTTTACACTGGACAAGCAGGGAGGGGCTTCTTTTATTTTTCTACTGTTTACTAGTACATGTCTGCCACCTACAGTTGGCAGAGGCTTGGTGCAAAATGTTAAGGCAGATCTTGTGAATCTTGCTCCAGGTTTTTTCTTTCACAGCCCTGTTCTGATATATGATAACCCTTGTGCTATCCTAGGCACTTTAACATTGGGAGTTGGGTCATCTAGACCCACAAGACAGTGCGCTGAACCTTCTTTCTTCAATGATTTGTGATCTTCACTGGTGTCCATGGATTACATGAAATCTTTCCACCTTTATCCACCTTTGTCATGGTAGGGAGAACACGTCAATGTAAGGGTGGGGTCATCTAAGATAGCACAAGTGATACACAACACTAAATCTTTCATATATTCTGATATATGAAAGACTTAGTGTCATATAATTCTGGCCTGGCACAAACCGCAATAATTAATTTGTCCTTCAAGATCAATTTTTATACCATTGGCGCTTCAGTGAATGAAACGGAATGCCATCCATAATGCACTACCAAATCCGAGTCCCTGATATTTCAAAGTTTGACCTGGTTTAACTTGCAACTCATGTTTAATGGATGCATGTTTTGTGCAGAGTTAGAAAACTTTCATAACAAATTTTCTGAAACACCCATTTACACAGTTTAAATCGACTTCTCATTGGAAGTGGCTGCTGGAACAAATGTTGCCGAAAGCAGTAGCTTAGCAGTCAGCAGCTGAGAGTTGTGTGCCTCATTCCTGATGGAATACGTTTGAAAGTTTCTGCACAACAACACATGTGAGTGAGCTCTTCAGCTCCTGAAGTAGCTCAGCCTGACCAACAGATTGTAGGTAAAGTGGCATCAAGGAAGATAAACTTTTCCAGACCTGCAATGTAAACTGGGGTCTCATGTTAAAAACAATGTCAGAAAGGAAACAGAGCAACCAGAATACATGCCAGATCAGAAAATCTGAGTTTTTAGAAGAAATCAGCAGTTTAGCAGGAGGAATGAAATGAGCAGTTTTAGAAAATCTGTCTGCAATAACAAGATACACAGATTTACCTGATGAGGACGACAAACTTGTGACAAAGTCCAGAGCCAAATAGAGGAGCCAGGAGACCAACAAGAGGCTGAGAAGAAGACTTGCTGCATCCACAGACAAATGAGAAAAGGTGGTCGGATGCCATTTCTAGTCCTCGTTTGAAAACTCTGAAATAGTACAGGACTATCACTGACATGTCACAATCTACTAAAAAAAAGCTGTCTCAGAATCTGCTTGACCTGGGACAGGAGTGGACATTTATGAAGACCAGGACAACAGAAGTTCAGTCAAGGTGAGTCGAGTCTGTGGTTGAGCAATTAGACTTAAATTCTCAATGCATTTGCAACAAAAATGGTCAAAAGCAGAGAACACCTGGAGATGTTTTTGAGCGGTAGAAACGGGTCACTCTGTAATTGCTCAGATCTTTGATGGGTTGGATCATAACCATTAATAAATGCCAGGAAATTGGTTAGAGGAGAGTTAAACGCACATTTCTCTGCTTTGATGAATATGTAGTTCTTGTAACAGCAGATGGACACTGTAACCATACTCAGTGAGATTTAAGAGAAGATAAAAAGATCACTGAGATGATCAAAAATCTACAAGTAGACATGGACGGCATCGTTTTCTGGGTTTGAAGAACTCGGGCATAGGTTAAGTTGAAAGTCATTGCTAGATACCTGTCATGTCCTTATAGCTCTTTTTCTTTATTTTGGTTTAGTCATGGGTGTTGCAAAGGTCAATCTTGATGGGAATTGATGCTTCCTCCTCCAAAGCTGACGAGATTAGTGGGGGCAAAAATGTGTTCTTTACAGTTACATTCTTTAAGCTACATTAGTTAACGCAGGGATGAAGTTCATTGTCTTCCTGCTGCACAGAAAGACCAGCCTATCCCAGCAGCGACAAAATAAAACCAAAAGAGAGCAGCAATGAAGATTGGGCTCTCAAAAATACATGCTGTTTTAAAACAGCTGTTCTAAAACTTCTCAGAATCAGGTTGATTTTCTAAAACATGCACGCTGCCCAAACTGTATGCACCTGAACTCTATCGAATGTGCTGGTTTTAGTGCAGTGTCCACAATCGGGTCCTATTTAAGTTTGCAGATGCAGATTTTTAGAAGTAATCCTGACTGCAATGGCATCGTCACTGAAATAATTGTGTTGATTAGTGCTTGGTCATCTAAAGTCAAGACCACATACCTCTAGCAGGTATTTGGCTCCACCTCTTATGCAAGAGATTTTTCCAGAAACTTGACATCCACTGCAAGTGATCCATTTTGGGATTGCTTTGCAATCTCCCGCTGAACAACATTGCATTTAAATTTTCAAAATTGCTCTGCCCTTCTGAAGATTGAATAGTTTATGCTAATCTTTGTTTTTAAGAAACTCTGACTCTGTAAGAAGTCCCTTTTATGGCCGATCATGTCACAGACCTCAAAGTTGCAGATTTTTCTCACAGCTAAATCTCTTGAAATTTTAAAAGGAAGCATTATGTTTCAACCCTTCTAGTTTGCAGGCTGTATATTTAATTAGTTTTTTTGGTTGGTTGTTGAGACAGAAACAACTTCTGCACCTTAATAAAATCACTTTATTAGTCCTCAGATGAAACTGGCTGATAAACCATGATACACCAAGGTCATGAATGTAAAAAGAGAAACAAATTTTGCTTGGAAAACACGCAAAACTGTTTATTATGAGTAAATTACAACATTGTACACTTTTGTCCCGGATGTGCACTGGATACCCCATAAAAAATAAAAACCGTACAAATAGGATATTTACAAAGATCTTACACATGATTACCACAAAAGCCAATATCTCAGCCTCCTCCCATGACGTTCTTCATTAGATTAGTTGATTAGAAAGATTTTTTTTCTTGCTACCTGCAATCACAGCAGGTCAAAATGTATTTTGGACTATTCTTTCAAAATAAATGCTGTAAAACTGTTTCTTTACAAAAAAAAAAACTAAGAAAGTTTTAACGTTGAGATTTTTCAAGCTTAACTTTGATTATACGTTAAAATTGATAAGCTGGTTCACAAAACAGCACCTAAAGAAGGGCCTACTTTAAAAAATTGACATACAATTTCAATATAACTACAAAGAAAAAAGCCTTTTTGAGAATATTCATTTCAGCAAAATAAAGAGTAAAGAAAGTTCCACCTTTTTAAACCCTATTCTACAGTAGAATATTCGCATTTTTGTAATAATTTGAAAAAACAAAAAATGACAGGCTTATAGGTACGTGATTCTTCGGTATCTGTGTTTTTCTGCTCTCACCGATGAAGCCAGGAGGCTTCTCTCTTGGCATTCACCGCGTGCCTTAATTGACTGTTTTGAAATCAAGGTCCACTGTGAACACTGAGAGAGGAAACCAGGAGTCCCTCTGTCCTGTAACCTTCATCCACGCAGCACTGACCCCACACCTGCTGAATCGTCCGTCCTTTTCTGTGAATGTACGACATCCATGTTCAAATGCAGCTGCAGCAGCTTCACTGTCAAACCAATTCACACACACACCCCCGCCCCCCTTCCATGCTCTTCCATTTTTTTTCATCCTCATGACATGTCAAGGACACAGCAGCAAGCAGGCAGCCATGACAGAGCGCAGTTCTGGCTATGTGCACATCTCAGAGGGAAAACCCTACATGAGGGTCACTGATGAAGATGAAGATTACGGCTTGTTGATAGCAAAAAAATGATTACTGTTAAATAAATTATGATTAGATCAGATCAAGACAAAAGATTAAATGTCCCTGCAGCTGACAATTAAATATGCTGATAAATGTTCTCATGTTTATGATTTTTTTCTTTATATATATCAAAACGTGCACCAATCTTAGCCCTGAATGGAGGATGTTTTCAGGCCAGGTGACATCAGCTGCTGAGCTCCATCAGGCCCGAATCAACGCATTCTGACAGACAGGAAAACCTCAGTCAGACGGAAGGAGAATCTGTAGCTGCATGAAAAACAACAACACAAAATGTCAAACATGCGCAAATGCTGCCTCCTATCACTGTGGCCTCGAGTGTCAGACAGTAAATCGGCTCAGCTTGAAGAGCATCGACATCCGCAGCGAAGTGCGGAGCTGCTCTCCTTCCTGTCGCATCCTCTCCTCCGCGGGTCCTCCCGAAGTCCTCCAGTCCTCCTCCTCCTCCTCTTCCTCCGTCTCCTCCTCCGTCAGAGATGGAGAAAAGCGCTGCTTCCACTTCTATCTTCTTTCTCCACGGAGGAAGAAACGCGGGAATGATAAACCAAAGTGTTTGGGTTTTCTCCGCCGAATCCGGGCAAGCAGAGAATAAGGATGGATGAGGGTGACGTCACCGCGCAAGCTGCCCCTCTCCACCCCGCGCGCGCGCTCGCTTTGTGCTCGTAAACAGCTGATGCTGCAAACACGTTCGGATCAGCAAGTCAGCGTCACCCACCTGGAAATGATGTTTAAATGTCAACTAGAGCACAAAAAAGGGGAAAGGTTGATAATATGTGCGAATGCATGTGTAGGAAGGAACAGGGTTCAACATTTTACTGTTTCAGACAGCAAACCTTTGACTTCCAGCTTGAAAACTTAGAGCTTTGTATAGTTGGCTTTACACAATACTCTCAAGAGAAAGAGACTGAACTGGACTAAACTGCCAAATACAAATAATACTGTAATGCTGTTAAAAAAAGTGGCTTCAAGTAGTACTCACAAAAAAAAAAAAATCTGACCAGACAAAGAAATTGGGAAAGACAGGACAAAATAATATAAATTTTAATCTTTTCATTAATATTAATAAGCAACATTCTCTGTTTTTTGTTGATTTCTTGTTTCACTGTTTTGCAGTTTTGCCTTTTTAACAGTGCATTGTGTTCAGCATCCTGATTGGCTGTTGAGATTGTCAAATCAATCACTATATCTGTGTCTGATCTACAGAGATGCAAAACATTAACATAAACGTCATCGCGATCAGTTAAGAGTTTTCATTCAATTATATTATTTTAATTATATTGATTATATTGAAACTCCAATGAAAATTTTTTTGGGGTTTTTGCATGTTCTTGCATTTCTCTCATGATAGAGGACACAAAATAAAAAAATTAAAGGGACTATATCATGCAAAATCAACTTTTTAACCATTGTGCTATCTTAGATGACCCCACCCTTACATTGACGTGTTCTCCCTACCATGACAAAGGTGGATGAAGGTGGAAAGATTTCATGTAATCCATGGACACCATTGAAGATAACAAATCATTGAAGAAAAAAGGTTCAGAGGCACTGTCTAGTGGGTCTAGATGACCCAACTCCCAATGTTAAAGTGCCTAGGATAGCAAAAGGGGTTAGAAAAGCTTTTTAGTGTATTGTAATGTTAATTCGTCAAAAAAACAACCCAAAGTGGTATTTTGATCCAGTCATGCATTCCTCTAAAAGCCTGCAGGCTGAGTGTACTTTTAGCACCAACCCCTCCCAATCCAAAACAGGTAGGTTCTCACATTGTGAAGACACAAAGTGAGGACCGCCCATTCCTGAAAGAGTCTGCTCTGCCAGCACGACTGAGATAATGCCTCACTTTCACGGTTTAGCCAGCGATTGTTTTGCAAGCTTACTTTCCTTTTTGCACAATATGCACATCCATCTTTGCAAAAGTTTGGATGTTGTTTGTTTTCATGGGCGAAACACAAACAGACTTCTGAGGCCGACTCTAGGTTGACGTCATAAAATGGCGCCACCAACATGGGCGGCGATTGCCTCCAGAGTCCCGGAGTAAGCTTACTTTTGGGTAAAAAAATGAACTGCGATAATAGCTCTTTTTTAAATCAGCCAGTGTGCCAAAGGTAATACATTATTATATATATGGTTATAGTTTACTCTGAAAGGCTTATGAATAGCATAATATAGACCCTTTATGATTAAACAAAATTTCTGGGTATTTCTTTAGTTAAATCGGGATGGATTAGTGGCAGATAAAAACCCGCCCTTGAAAAAGCTCTCATTTGTGACGCAGCAACTAAAATGGGCTGGCCTGCTTCGCTCCATTCTGACACATTCAATTGCAGACAAATAGATCCGTCTTTGTTTTTCTCGTCAGAGCTGGTATCTGGCTCAAACTGGCACGGCTGGATAGCTCCAACATTACCAGCCATTTTTGTTGCACTGCTAACGTTAGAGTAGGGGTTGTGAGGGTTGTAAACTAGAAGGAGAGAGTGTAGGAATAATGGGAAAGGAGCGCCGGCTTACTCCGCCCCAACAGTCCTCCCCCCACACCTCAGAGGGGAATTTCTAATGAACTCCTGCTGCTTTGCAGGAATTGTCTTAAAAAACAGCAGAGTTTTGGGGATTTTGGCTAAAAATCATATAAAAAGCCCACCGCTAACGAGTGTTGCAAACAGTAGACCCGTTAACCATGCTCAGTAAAAAAAGGATTTTAGATATCACTGATCAATATCAAGATTTAAAACCACTTGTGCTCAACGAGGTGAGTGAACATGCGGTTCGATGTGCATGGCAGAACAAATCAGGCGGGCAATTTCCTGCCACCGCCATCAGACTCACCATCTGGTAGCCATGTAAATGTACATGTGAATAAGAGTTTATATTTTGTATTTATTTTTTGCTACTACAACTGAATTTCCCTAGAGGATTAGTAAAGTAGATCTTTATCTTAAAACCATAGATGTAACGTTTTGAAAGTAACAAACCAACAAGACTGTCAAACTCCACCTGTGGCGTGCCAAGAAGGCTTATTACTTAATAACCACTTTATGAGCATAAAACATAAAATGGCTCTCAATCACCTTCAGCTGCTGGGTCGGATAGTCCTTCCACAAAGAACTTTTGCTGTACCTTTCACTTTGTTTAAAATACCAGTGTGTAATGTAAACCAGTAACTATAGGAAAGACTAGTGTGCAGTTCATGCACTAAAACTCCACATTGACCTTTTAAGTTAGCCAGGACAGCCTATTTAGGCTGTCAGCCAATGAAAACAAAGTGGAATCAATATTGATTCAATGTATTATATTATGTATATATATATAACAACAGATTCATTTCACTGACTGACCTGATGCAACAAAACCTCAAGTGTGCATTTTCTCAATGGAGCCTAAGATCAACCTTCATACACTAAAATTTTTGACAACAATTTTAATAATAAATTTTAATTATTTAATATGAATGTCATTGTGATGTCCTTTTTGATATTTATATTATATAGATTATTTCTGACGTTGTTTTGCTACCACAGATAAATTGTTTCCCCATTGTGGGATCAATGAAGTCAGATGTGGAGGGTTATAAGTTGTATAAGAACATGACTAATTTCATGTTCCTACCAGTATAAACCCATTGAGATAATGATTGTGCAATATTGGGTTTATGAATGACATTGAACTGAATTGATCACATTAGCAACCAGAACCAGAGTGTTGTTGGACAATGTTAAACAAAAAACAGTTGTAAAAAAGATCTGTCATTGCGTTTTTTTATGTCAAAATGCAGATTTTTATTTTAGGTGCATTCGTAAAGTAAATCTAGGATCCAGGAGGAATGAGGCGGCAGAACCAGACGTCTGTGCCTGCTATTCTCTGGTGGCTGAGCCAGGATGGACATGGCTGAAGCACTAACAGTATCTGGTTCTGCAGTCCAGTGGAGCAGAGAGGGTGGAGACAATCGTCTTTGACAGGAAACTTTAGTCTGCATAGTGTCCTGTGAGACAACAGAAAAACAGTTCCTTTTAGAAAGGTTTTATTTCATTCCTTCAATGAATCTGGGGCAAAATAAGGATTAAGATTGTTCATCAGGTTTTTCATATGTGCATAATTTATTTTACAACATGCCAAACAGATCTTAACAAAAAGCTGCTAAAGCAAAACACTCTTCAAGTCTGGACCACACAGGGTCTCGCAGCCAGGCATCTGAAACAGCTATCTACTATTTCATTTTTCTGAGGGAAATTTGGCACAAAACTTTCTTGAAAGACTGCTTCCAATCATGACAAAGGCTTCTGTTGCAGTATGAAGTGCAGTCTGACACATTTAGGTCCATCAGCCATCTATTTTCCAAAAAACACCTTAGTCCCTTTAGAGGTTGTGAGGAAACTAGAGCAACTGCATCTACAAGTAAGCAAAAACAGGGTACAACCTGGACAACTTGAGTCATTTGAAGTCAAAACAAAATAAACTATATACAGTTTATAATGAACTGGTGTTAGCAACATGTCCACTGGCATTTGTACACTGTTCAGTAATGAGTCCAACGTTCTGCCTATCAGTTAGCTATTTGTGGGAGGGACAGAGTCACTGGCTACCTTCAGTTAATTGCAGATGAATAAAACAATACTACTAGTACTTCATATTGAAGTCCAAAATTTTTACTTCAGCTTCAGAAAGCAACAGCTAAACCAAAGCGCTAGGTATCAACTACTTTCGTCCCAAACTTAATGTAAAACATTGAGAGAAACAAAAGAAAGAGTTATAGTTATTATCAATCTTCAAAACAAATTGCTAGATTGGTCCAAGCAATCTTGTTATATATAACGAAAAAGAATCATCTGTGTTTGTCAATCACTTTCTGCTGCCATTTGCCTCTTGTGGGTTCCCCTGAGATAATCTACTTCAGGGGGTGTCAATCTCATTTTTACCAGAGCCACATCACTAATTAAGTGGCTGTCCTCAAAGGGCCAGATATAATTTATACATGCAACTAAATGTAATGGAATGATAAATATAACTACTCCTTATTGTTAAATAACTCATTATTTATTTACTATAACTTTTTAAAATGACAATTACAGTTGCATAAAAAACACATATTTGCTTTTTACTTTAGCATAAATTCTTTTAAATTTGATTCTGTCAGATTAGGTTATATGGACAGTGATTGAGTCCCAATGTATTGTAGCCCAATCTAATATTTTAAATCCAATTCCCCCTAGATATGAATAAATATACACCAATGTTTTATTTTAATTTTAAGAAATTAGAAACTTTCATGTTCTGACATGGAGGGCCACATTTGGCCCCCGGGCCTTGAGTTTGACACATGAGATCTACTTGAACAATTTATCCTGTTCCTTCACCTCCTAATGACAAGAAACACGCAGAATGGGATTTTTGTCGTACAAAGCAACAGAATCAACAAATCAAAGAAGCAACTACTGTAAATCTGCTTACAGATATACTTCTTAATGGGAAACAATGTCTTCAAATCAGAATAAATTCATTAAAGGAAAAAAGAAGACTTTAAGTCCAGAAGACAGATTGATCTTGATGAATAAGAATCTTCATTGACTTAAACGAAAATGCAAACGTTATGAGATCTAAAAACAAAAACAATAAAAGGGTAAAGTAATGGTCTGACTGAACCAAATATTATCAGAATTAGAATGTTGCACTGTATGATTTTCATTTCAGTCAGGGATGGACCGGAAACTCACACTTGAGTAGCATGCCAGTCTTACAGACTAGAGGGTTGAGTTGACCCTGGACCTGACCTTAAGAACTTGGACTTGCCTTGAGCTTTGGGACTTGTGAACAGTTTCTTTTTTATACTTCTAAGCTCCATCAAATCGTCATTGCCCTCCATTGTTTGACGAGATCAGAACAAAAAAAGGCTCTACGTTGTTTTTTCAGTGTTTCATATGAGAATGCAGAATACCAACTGTGTCATCGTCATTCTGTCTGTACCAGTGGTTTCATTGTAGTGTAATGAAAATGGTAGCCCCCCCTTACTCCTTTTCACTTAAAACTTGAATTGTATTTAGGGCTCGAAGGTTAAAACTTGACTTTTAGTCAAGGATTTCAGACATGACTTGACCTCAAACAGTCCTGATATGAACTCCAGCACACACACTCTACCTGAATATGCTGTTTGCACCAGAGAGACCAACATGAACACATTGGCTGTTTGATACAAATGTTGGCGGAAGAATGGGATGCCATCGCACATTAGTTCTTGATCAGGTTGATGACCAGCAGGAAAAAGTAAATAAATGAAAAATTGGTAAATAGTTAAAATATGCTGTAGCTAAACAATCAATCTTCTAAAGGTATGCTCACACCGAGCTCTGAAATGCTCTTTCAAGTGACTGCTTCCAATCAAAAGTCTATGTTTAGGCATTCTGCTTCCACGTTCAAAACTCTAACATTCACATAGCACTACATACGTTTTCAAGTCTGCTTTTAGGCTCTATGTGCAAAATGCGCTGCAATTGAATGCGTGCTGAAAGTTAACCAGTTGAACTTTGACCAATCAGGGAATCAGATTTGGTAGCAACAAAGTACCAACCGCTTGAAAATTGATCATAAATGAGAAATGAATAGTTGCGGTTTGTGCCCGGCTGGAATTATGTGACACCAAATCTTTCATCCATCAGAACAGAGCTGTAAAAGAAAAATCCTGGAGCAGGATTCACGAGAGTTGCACCGCTTCCTCACTTCAACCTCGGACTATTTAACATGGAAACAGACTTTACAACTTTATAAAATGTGCTACAAGGAAGCAGAGCAACAAAAAATACATCCAGACATCCATTTTCTGAACCTGCTATTTCCCTTTTGGGGTCATGAGGTTGCCAGAACCTAACCTGGCCATTGGGCAAAGGTGGGGTACACCCAGGACGGGTCGCCAGTCAGTCGCAGGGCGCACAATCACTCCCACTCACAGTCACAGAATAAAAAGAATTTCTACCAATCATAAATAGTTTTACATTTTTTGCTGTTTAACAAACAATTCAATCAATAAATTAACAAAATTATAGAAAGCTATAAGAAAAAAAATTACAAAAAAGTAAATCTTTTTGCAATTCATGACTCAATTGTGATCATGCTCTTAAATAAATAGAGAACCTTTTAACAAAGAAAAAAAGAAAGATATAAATAGAAAACCCTAGAAAAAACATAATTTCAGCAAAATATTAAACAAATTAAATGTGATTTTAGTAAGACAAACAATAAAACAAAGAAGTCCAGTTCCATTATAATATCTAATTTACATCTACTGCGCTACACAAAGTAAAACAAATGTAAAAAAAATAAATGTAAATGTTTTAATCTAAATTTTTAGAGGTAATTTTGATAATGACAAACGTTGGTGCAGATCATTCCAGCAAAAGCCCAACTGGACCTAATCATGGTTAATAAAAATGATTGATGAAAAGATCACATTGAAACGTTTTTGATGCACTTATATTGATGTAAACTTTTACCTTGATAAGAGAGGATTTCTCCTCTGCAATGGTGCTACTCTCTGCCCTGATGTCAGTCCTCATCGCTAAGATGTCAGCTATTTTGTCTTTCAGACCAGCAACCTCCTGAGCCTGCTCTTCAGCTTCCTTTGACAAGAACTTACAAAACTCGCCTCTTTTCTCAATTCTAGCATTCAGCTCATCCAAAAAAATTGCTGCATCTCTTTCGACTTTTTTTTCCAGTCTTTCCTGCTGGTTTTCCAAATACCTGGCAGAAAAACAGAAGGGAAAATAAGGTTGGTTCTGCTTATGCTGCTTAAGTTTTTAGACTAAAATGAGAAAACAATGAACCAACACGAATTACACATAAACCCTCCCCAGATTATCGCCCATTCAGACTTTACTTTTTCTTCAGCGACTCCTCCTCCTCCGATATTTTGTGGAACTCGGCTTCTGCAAGAAGAACCTCCTTCTCCAGTAAGTCCACTCGAAACTTCTGCTGCTTCAGCTCCATCAGCTTCTTGTCACCTTCCTCTATACCTGCAGCTGAATGGAGAAGATGATAGTTGTAAAATGCAGCAGAGAGATAGGTGTTGAACATGTGCTGCTCATAGAAAAAATAAAAATAACATAACAGCAACACAACCTGAAATCTTAAGGGAGCTCAAGCACAGTGAGTCCACCCACAGCAGATGTTGAAAAGAAAACCCACTAATTTGGAAATATCTACTGTTCTTTCACTTCATCAGTCATATTTGGGCCCAACCGTTGACCAAAGCATGACCAAAATTTGGTTATGACCAATAAATGACAACAATATTCAACCATACAATGTTTTATTTATACCAGATTAATCCAAATACTCAAGCAATGATCTGATTCACTTCTTGCCAGCAACTTCCAGTCAAACTAACTGGAGGACAATGTTTTGTTTTATTAAAACTATTGCTCTTTCTTATTTTCATGTTGCTTATGTGTGGATTTGTATGGATTTACACTAAGCAAAAGTGGTGTACCATCATACGTTTGTCTTTGAACATTTAACACAGACTGAGGGTGGCACGCATCAAAACCTGCATGAACATCAAATGCAGGAGTAAATAATTAAACTGGTTAAAGGGTGAAATAAGTCTTTCTCTCCTCTGTCCTTGCAGCCCCTCGATGCAGCATCAGTTGATTGTTGAGAGAACTCAAAGCAGCAGGTGCTTTATCTCAAAGTGAAAGCATCTCAGTGGTAACAAAAATTATTTTTTGCTTTGAAGATTGAAATGCACTCTCCAGAAAGTGTAAAATGAATAAAACAACATGTTGGTTAGGTGCATTTTTTTTTTGTCGTGTTATAGTCCAAGCAGTCCTTCACTGCCCCATTAATGCAAAAAAGAAAAAGGTGATGTTTTTTTTTAGCTTCTGAAGAATTGGTTGCCCTTTTTTTTTTTAAATCCCTAATAATTATTTGAAAAGGCTTTCATTGATGAAATACCCATTCTCATGTGTATTTTTCAGTGCTGCAGTTACCTTGAGCTAATGATTGCTGTGAAAAGGACGATTGCCAAGTGACAGCCTGGAAAGACAACTAGAATGGGGTAACAGACCCCAGCTGGAACCACCACAGCGCCCTGTAGCCAAAGGCTGTTAGAGAAGTTGCAGTTAAATTGACTATAGGACATATTAAACCACAAAATCCAGACGCTGGTAATAGTACAGGACTTTCTGTCAGATCTAATATTTTGCAGGAATGGAGAATCTATTGCAACTGCACTAAAAAAAAAAAAAAAAATAAAAAGCAGTAAGACCCACTCCAATGACGTTTGGAACTATTGTAAGGTATAAAGTGTGTGATTATACCATTTATAGCCAAACTTAGGAACCCTGAGTCGCTTTTCTAGGACAGTTTCTAAAGATAAGAGCAGTAAATCATCAGAAATTTCCCTCTGAGTTGTGGGTGGGACTATCGGTGCAGAGCAACATAGAAATAAATGCAACAGAGTAGAAAAAGAAGCAGGGAAGGGTCTTTGCTCATGAAGGACTAAAGTGCGGCTCACAGACGGCCTGTTAGAAAGAGACGGACGGGTCAGTTGGATGAAACTTGAGACTTCCAGCTTCCAAGAATGTCATGATCCACACAAATAAATCCAACAGAGTATGATTTTTTTGAATGCTTCATAAAACGTGGGAGAACTCTGTAGAAATGGCCTATGAAAGAGCTTCATGAGTCTTACCCTGCAGGGCTTTAACAGCGTTAAGCTTGTCAGTTTGCTGCTGCATCTCTTCCATCTCCCGGCTGTGATTCTGCAGTGTCTCTCTAATCATTTGCCGGCCACTTTCTTTCTGGCGGATCAGCTCACCGTGCAGCTCATCCAACCTTTTCTCCTTCTGTGCTGCCATGAGAGTTACACGCTTACTGGCTTCCACTTTGTCCTTCTCCTGTCTGTGGGTCAGAATGAGCAGGTCCTCATTCTGCTTCTCCAGCCGCTTACAATCGAGGTAACAGCTGCAGGAGGAAAGCAGCACGACAGGGGTGACAACTGGACACACCATCCTATGTCAGCATGTAGGTCTGTCAGTCATTTACCTGTCTAGCTGGTCCTGAAGACCCTGAATTTTGGCGAGGTACATCTCCTCTGTCATTGTGAACTCTCGCTCTCAGTCACAGTTTCAAAGCTCCAAGGTGAGTTTGTCACGCAAAGTTGATTTTTAAATGGTCACAAATTCTAAAGTCTATAGTTTACAGTTGCTAGGGAAGAATGGTTTAAAAAAAAAACGTCATATTTTAAAATATAAACTCGGTTTTGCAAAATGACGTTGAGAAAGTCTTGAAACAATATTTCCCTTTCAGCTTTTCATCAACAGTCTATTAAAAAGCTGATAGTGATCTACATTTTTATTTTAAAGACAACAATGCAACTTGAAGTATCACTGAAGGAAAACGTTTTAAAAAATATGCATTTTATATTAGCTGCTGTTTGCTTGACAACTGCACAAAATAACAAAAACAAAACAAAAAAACAGACAGTTTTGTGGAATAATTGTCTGCCAAACCTTTGAGGTGCAAGAAGAATAACAGTAACAGTTACCATACAAACATTTCTGCATTTATTCATACACCGTAATTGCAATAAAGATATTTTTTCTTTACAGATTAGAAATAAACTCAAGTTAAATTGTTTAAAAATAGCCAGAATATTTTCTTTTAAAATTTTAACTTTAAGTTTAATGAAACAAACAAAATAAAACCCATAAAAACTACTTAACAAACATGAGGGTGTCACAACATCCCATAAACAGGCACGGCATTAGACAATAGAAGGAAAAGGTCAAAGACAGGAGAGAAAATAAAAAGTGGAATAATTAGAGCTAGCGGTTCTAGCAAGTTCTGCAAGCTAGCTAGCTTGCAGAACTTGCATCTATATCATTTTTGCTCTTGTGTTTGTTTTAAATTAAAATAAAAGTATTCCAACTAAATCTGACTCATCTATAGAAATAAAAGCAAAATAATCAGAACTTTCTTCTTTTTATTTATCCAACAAAAATGTTGACGGCAGATATCTCAGTAAAGAGACCACAACATTTAAAATAAAGGAAATAAGCCCAAAATGGGCAGCTCTTTTTTGTTTTTTGTCTTGGTATTAATAGAAGATTATTAATCCAGCCTGTGCATGGTCCATAAAGCTGAGAGAGGAAATGCCCAATATTATTGTTGGGTATTAATGTGAACACATTGTGGCGGCCGTCTTCCAGCGGTAGGGCGGTCGACCCATGATCGTAAGATTGCAGGTTCGATTCCCGCCTTGCACGCCCATGTTTCGAAGTGTCCTTGGCCAAGACACTGAACCCCACCTTGCCTCTGGTGGGAGGTTGGCGCCAGTGTTTGGCAGCGGAGCCGCCATCAGTGTGTGAATGTGTGTGTGCATGGGTGAATGGGACTGTGACTGTAAAGCGCTTTGGGCCTTCAAAAGAAGGTAGAAAGCGCTATATAAGTATACGCCATTTACCATCTAAGTCTACAAAGTTGTAGTTTTTTTTCATTCCACAGATATTCCTCTCAGCCTTAGGATCTTGTACTAATATTTGCAGAAGTGTCAGCAGGACCAAATCCCTTCCCACTCCGTGATTTTTGCTACTTCCTGCTCCTACTTTGTTTGCAATCCTCCTTTTACCTGTAGCCACTAAAGTGCATCTATGCATTTGACAGGTCAATAGCTCTGTTTGACAACTACGCCACCTACTGGAGGACTCCTACACTGAATGACGTTTGGTAGAGATGTCTTACACTTTCACAACAAACATGAGCAGCATTAAACAATACCAAAACCCCTTATTTACTTCCCTATAGAAATGCAGCATTTAATAACATAAGTTGCAAATGGAACACATGATTTGCTCGTCCAGATTTATGACAGCCGAAAAACGCTAAGAAAACACCTGAAAGTAATTGTTTTTATATGAAACATGTCTTTCACACCAACAGGAATGAAGACTCCTGCATGTTTTACAGAACAGATGCATAAAAGACAGCAGCTCCATTCTAGGACTTGTGAAGTTTCTAAGTGATGCTTTTGCACTCACTTAGCTTTAGTCTTTATTCCTCACAAGCATCAAGCTTCCAACAGATGATGGACAGAAGCAGTTTTTAGATCTGCAAAATTCTTCCAGAGCACCATCCAGGACTTAAACCACATGACTGCAGCTCTCAGTCTGGACTGAATTGTCCCCAGAATGGAGATCAAAGTCAGAACTTCACCCAAGAGTAGATGCAGTAGAGCTACAAGGTTTTTGGTTGTTGAATGGAGCCTCTCAGTGGAACTCTGAGCTGCTGGGGGGTCGTGGGGTGAAGCTGCTGCTGTTTGAGGCACTCCAGGGAGACTTCCAGGCCCACCATGGGTCCCACCACGCTGAGCCACGACAGCACGTAGTTTACCGGCCTGCACACAGCAACAAGCCACAATCAAGACCACGGCATTTGGGAAGATTTGAGGCTTTCCAAAACATGGAACAGGTTTCTGCCGAAGTACAGAAGGAAGGTTTCCCTCTGCAAGTCAACTTCACATTTATGATCTACAAATGCATACATACGGCTGGATATGCACAATAACACGCTCCAAACTCGACCTTTGCATTGAATTCTACCTGAACCTATCCACTGTGTTCTTATTCATCATTATTTCTTACATCTTGTTTTTTGCAAGGTGCTACTACGCTTAATACATCGATAGTTTTTGGGGAGTTCTTCTCATTCAAAGCATTTCATGGCATTGTGCTGATTCTAGAAATGACAAATAAATCTTCATTGATGTCTGTGCGTAGGTGTAGGTAGTATTTACACAGTTATGCTTGAGTAGATTAAAGATGAAACGTCAGCTACCGCTGGTTACAGTCCCTGACAAAAGTCTTGTGGCTTATCCATTTTGTAGAAACAAAAGCGTATAACCTCACTGTTAATGAATACATTGGTTTTAGAAATGTCTCATATGAAAGCTAAAACCCTCCCAAATTATGTTCAATATACTAAAATAAAATTGCTTCACTGAAGAAATATTGATCATTTAATGAACACAGGTCACATTTTGGCAAGACAAACGTTTTGTCGCCTACAGAGAGTAATGTGAAAATTTAACAAATAATTTACTTCAAAAACAAAAATATGTTGCATAACATCAGTGAATTAAGTAGTGCTACTGTGAGATCCATATTTAATATCTTGTACGACTTCCATGAGCTTGAAGGACAGCATCCATGCGGTTTGACAATGATTCATACAATTTATGGATGAAGTCATCAGGAATAGCAAAGAAAGCAGTCTTCCATGCCTCCCGGAGTTCATCAAGATTCTTTGGTTTGGTCTTCCATGCTTCCTCTTTCATTCTACCACAGACATGCTCAATGATGTTCATGTCTGTGACTGGGCTGGCCAGTCCTGGAGCACCTTGATCTTCTTCGCCTTGAGGAACTTTGATGTAGAGATGGAAGTATGCGATGGAGCACCATCCTGCTGCAGAATTTGACCCCTTTTATGGTTGGGAATGTAAGAGTTAGCTGATACTTCTTGATATTTTAGGCTATTGATATTGCCTTCCACCCTGCAAATGTTTCGCACACCCCCATACTGGATGTAACCCCAGACCATGATTTTTCCGTCGCCAAACTTAACTGTTTTCTGGGTGAATCTTGGGTCCATGGGGGCTCCAGTTGGTCTCCTGCAATATCTGCGGCGGCTGTGATGTAATTCAACTGAAGACTCATCTGAGAAATCCACCTTCTGCCACTTTTCCAGCGTCCATCCTTTTAGCAGGCTGTGGGCCTTGGCAAATGCCACACGCTTTTTCAATTGCCTTTTGTTTAGTGCTCGTTTCTGGGCACTGATTCGACCATGGAGGCCATTTTGAGACAGAATTCTACAAACTGTTCTGGTTGACACAGGGACTTGAGGTGACCAGGCCTGGTGGAGCTCTGCTGCAGTGGAAAAGGGGCTGGCCTTGGATTTTCCAACCAACAAACGGTCCAGCAGTTGTCTTGCGGGGTCTGCCGGGCCTGGGCTTGTCAAAAACATCTCCAGTCTCTTCAAATCTTTTTCTTATTCTTTGTACTTGACGCTGAGACACATTGAAGGCGTCGGCCACCTCAGCAGTGGATCTGGTCTTCAGCCTCTTGATAATCAACGCTTGGGTCTCAGGGTGAATCTTAGGCATGTTGCCAGAGGTCACGTTGAGGTTGATGTGAAGGCCTGGTGTGCTGGGGGTCTTTTCATACACACCCACTAATTGATTGATCAGTAATTGATCACAGGTGAGGCTGTAATCCAGGATTGGGTGCATCATATGACAAGGCGACAAAACTTTTATCTTGCCAAAATGTGACCTTTCTGTGTTCATTAAATGATCAATCTTTCTTCAGTGAAGCAATTCTATTTTAGTATATTGAACATAATTTGGGAGGGATTTAGCTTTCATATGAGACATTTCTAAAACCAATGGATTCATTAACAGTGAGGTTATACGCTTTTGTTTCTACAAAACGGATAAGCGACAAGACTTTTGTCAGGGACTGTATAATCAATTACTTTTTTTTTCTAAGTAAAATGTGTTGATCTTGTGTGATGCAGGGCATGTGGCAGATCATTGTATAAATGCTCTAATGAACACATGCAACGATGCATGGAGGGTTAAAACATTTATCTAACGGAGAAAAAAAGAAGGACCGGATGAAAAGTCTTTAACAACATTTTACAAATTCAATATTTTGGATTTCACTTTACACATTTGAATAAAATCTGCTTTTTTGGACTAAAATATTGTTTGTCGCAAACTGAAAATGAATGTTTCCAAACACTGTAAACACTCAGTTTCTGAACATTATTTAAAATAAAATGACATAAAACATATTTACACAGTTGTTCAGTGCTCAAATTAATGTAACCAACTATTATTTTACTCCAGTAACTATCTGGATGTAGTCTCCGCCCCCTGTGCAAACCTGTTTTGATCCCTCGCCATCTGCAGCAGAGGCGTCATGAACTCCTCCGTCCTGCAGGGATGCAGATAGAAGAAAGCCTGACCCAGGAAGGGATGCTCCTGCAGCACAGGCACAGAAAAGGAGCTCAGGAGGAGACTAAAGGAGGCGAAAAGAGGAGGGCGGCCGCCGTCACCTGCTGAGTGATGGCATCCAAAGGGCGGCTCTGGAGGCCAAGCCTGTAGTTTGGGTGAACGGAGCGCCATACGTCCTCCAGAGTTAAGCTCCTCCCCTCTGACACCAGGGAAGACATAAAAAAAAGAAAATGAACACCCTGCTTTGACAAGATTAAGAAGAATAAAAACACCAATCTTTACGACAAAATGTATTCAAAAAAACTATGACTAATAACAATTCAACAGTTTTTAATATAAAGAGTTTAAAGAAGAGATCTTAAAAGAAACAGTTGAGATGAGTGTCGTCTGTCGTGAAAGGGTAGATCATTTCTACGTTGTTGCTGCAGCTCAGTCCAATGGAATCTTTCTGCACATTTTTGATCAACTTCTTTAAAGCATACGGATCTCAATGCAGCAGAAGCGGCACTCTGGAAATCATGTTTGACTAAGATACTCCAATTTCTAGATGGTCTCCTCACAAAAGGTCATTCTTCAAGAACCTGGCTAAAAATGAAGTCAGTAATAATCTAAAGACTACAGAAATGACCTTTTAATGTGTTTAGGCTGCATCTAGAAAATGTACCAATCCTTTATTCTAGGAAAAACATTTAAAATATTGTAAAAAATGATAATTCCTGATGCTTTCAGATCATTCCAGCATGTTAATAATATACTCTCCCCCCCCCATTTTCTTATTTAGTACTCCTAATATTCACTCCTATAATCACGCATGATCAGACAGAACTGCTATAATGTACAGACAGATTCTAAATTTATTTCTGATCAGATCTTTCTTTTCTAACCTCTTAAAAATGGTGTAAGGGGTGTGGCCTATGGGGGAACAGTCATTTTTAAGCCACCAGCTAGCTTCACCACACACAACTGATTACAATTCCATTTAAATGGTCTCTGCAGTTAAAAAAAGCCAAAGTTATACATACCCTACCACAATGAGAAAAACTCAATGTGGCTAAAAATACAGATTTTTGCATTTTAAAAATGTTTACAATTAGTTTGACGAGTTTACGGACAATTTAAAAAGGCACAAAACATTTCGTTTTCCCAACTGTAGTATTTTTAAAGTCCAAGGAGCCAGATTTTAAGAATCTTTCAATTATATTTTGTGTTTCCTTCTTACTTCTTTTTAACAAACTTAAAACAGCTGAATGAAGATCCATCAGAATGCATTGATGGGTCGCAGACTCAAAATGAGCAAAAAAGTCAAAGTACTTTTTAAAACAATTCCTCTAATCCAGAGTTAAACTCCTGCACTGAGTTTTGTTCTTCTTCTGACTTCTCTCGCAATAAACAGCTCCGCCCCCTCAGCTGTACCATGACATCCTTCAGCCATAGTTTAAAGTTCACGCTCTGTATGCAACTAACCCAGAGTGGAAGCTCTGAAGTACAGCACAGGAGTCCTGTAGCTGCAGGAGTACAGGATGTGATACTCAAACTGAAGTACTGAGCTGCTGCCTGCAGGCGCCCCGCAGACCCCGTCATCTTCCTCTTCTACGTCAGGTCTGAGGGAATCGGATGAGGCGTCGACGCCCTGAGGGGGCAGAGAGTGCAGCTCAGAAGGTGCAGGAGCTCAGTCAGAATTCAAACTGAAGGTTTTCACCTGCTTTTCCTGCTCCTCGGTTTGCAGATGGCAATAATCAAACTGCTCAGAGTCAGAGCCGGGCTCCTTGTGTTTCTGTGGGACGCCCCGCCCAGCAGGGACTGACCTGAGCAGCGTTTTCTTCAGGTAGCCCTCATCTGAACCCTAAAAACAGAGGAGAAAAGTTCGTCTTCGCCTATGCAGCAGAGACAGCGACCCACCCCACGCCGTCTCACCCGGACCGCCTCCCAGCTCCAGCCGTCACCCACGCCGTCGGAGTGCTGCAGGAGGAGCTGACAGCACCGACAGAACTCCTCTTCATCCACGACACCACAGCTCATCCCTGCAAGCCAACATGAACACATTACAGGAACACAAGGCTACAACGATAATTCCACTAAAAACTCTCCTTTATAACATTTATTCAAACATTTTTATCACTTCATTCATTGTGGTTTTTACTTTTCGCTTAAACCTTTAGCCGTCACACTTTATATTTAGCTGCTTGTTTTACTACGTTTTGGTCAAGTAAATTAACATAAAGTTCTAAAACAAATACGTTTATGTGATTATTTTACTCACAGGTGGCGTAAGCAAAATTGAGTATATATGGTGAGATTTTAGACAAAAACCTCCTTCCACTAGTGAGAGCAATACGGATAAAAAGTGTCTGGATCTTCTAGCATGACACTGATACCAATCACATCACCCCGGCAACAAACAAAAAAAAAAACATCTCAAGGTTCTGGAGTGTTCTAGCCAGTCTCTGGACCTCAATCCAGAAGAGACTCTTTGGAGGGAGTCAAAAGTCTGTTTTGCCCAGCAACTGCCCCGAAACATCACAGCTCTTGAGAAGATCTGCATGGAGGAATGGACCAAAAATAGCAGCCAAAGTGAATGCAAAACTGGTGAAGACCAACAGGAAACATTTGACCAGATAAGAGGAGACTTTATTTGATCCCACGATGGGGAAATTCTTTAGTCTGCAGCGCCAAAGTGACATTACAAAGTACAACAGGATAGAAGAACAAAAGAATATCTTTAAATTACACCGCAATTATATTTGATTAAAATTAAAATACACACCAAACACAGCAACAACAAATGAAATACACCATGTGGGTACATAGTGTGTCACTGTAGTACTGGGTTGTATAGTTTGATGGCTGGGTAACATTTCAAAGTATTGAGGGGAACTTTTGTTATTGACCAAATACTTTTTTACAAAATCAACACAACTTGATTCTGATGCCGATTTATTTTTTTACTTTATTTTATTCTGTCTCTCATAGGTGACATGTACACATAGACACATAGATTACTTTTAGATACTATTTTTGTCCTTATCCACTTGTTTCTTTGTTCTTTAGGTGAGCAATTTCAACTACAAAAGACAAATAGCTCCTGGGCTAATTCTGGCTCATTGCAGCGATGCTTTGTATGTGCACCGTCCCAGAGAAATAAAATCATAGATTATATTTAATGCATCCAAAGTGGAAATGAAACACAGGTTGGAAAAATTACAAGCAAAACAAGTTTGTGTGATTTAAAAAAAACAACAATATATGATTATTTTTTTAACTTCTCACAAGAACATAAAAAGCAGTTAGATTCCCTTAAAATGACCTTTCAAAATGTACTTAAGACTACTACAAAGCTGTCCTAAGTGTTTCTACCACATAGGTTTAAAGGCCACTAAAGAAAAGCCTACAATTATATTTATATCAGTTGAATACAGAGTTTCAATAACCTTAGACACTACTACTACTACTACTACTACTACTAATAATAATAATAATAATAATAGAAACTTGACTTAGCAAAGTCCAGTGAGTGATCATTTTTAAAAGGATCCAACCGTTGTTGTTTAATTATTATGCTGCAGTTGACTTTTTACTTTTAGATAAAACAAAAGAAAAATGACACCGAATCTGTGCTAAAAGTGTGAACCCCTGACCGGACCAACCTGTGTTTTTACCTTTCTCTCTTTAATGAATCGTCAAATCCCAACTGGTGCTATAGCTTCAAGAAGCGTCTTGTTTTGAAATCATCTTCCCGGTTTTGCTTCTCATGTTCCGCCATGTTGAAACGTCACGGGCTCGCGTGTTTTGGCACGCGGGAGGTTTCTTCGACTTTACCGTAATGTTGTTACAAAGTCGCAGGGGAATATGTCGTAAAAAACTTCCATTTCATATTCCAGTTTATTTCGGGATTCTGGTCTTCGGACTGTAAATGTAGATCTAAAAGACAATTTATCGCTCATCTGAGCCAGACCAGAATGATTATAAATATTTAGACTTTTCCAGTTCGTTTATATTTGCGCGCCTATTACAAGAATTATGGTACAAGCTTGAGCTGCTTTTGCAGCTCCTGCCTCACAAACCTCTGAAAATATAACAGTATAAGTCAGAAATGTAAAAGAAATTATAGTGCTTTATTTGTTTAAATAATTAACTTTTTAAAATACGTGTTAAAAAAATTGTATAACTGTTATCTGCAACACTGTTTTATAAAGGGATACATGGAATGTGATAAAACATTGCGCCATATGGTCATTTTCTGACAAAATGAAATGTTCAAACCAATGATCAAAAACTTATAATAACAGGCTACTAATGTAAATCTAATATTAATACTACCACTACTAGTTGTAACAACAATAATAAAAAATAAGCAAAGCTTAACCAAAAAAACCACTTTATGCTGTTTTATTTTTCAGAATATTTTTTGAAAGATAGGTTTTGTTTTGACCATACAACCATCATGTGGGCAAGAGACAAAAGTAACACAGCATCAGTTTTTAGTAAATGGAGCTAAACTTTTATTTTGATAATTAAAATAGTGTTTTCATGAGTTGCATTACTGATAAAATATTGCAGTAATACAGACACGAGATTTAAAGGGAAATTAGAAATTCATTTGTTAGCAAAGACAGGATTTGCAATAATTAATAACATTGTGAGAATATTTATTCAGCCATCTAATGGTGGGCCTGTCGATCTTTATGGATGTCGTGAGACAAGTCATGTAAAGTTGTTAGAACTCAGACTGTGTGAATCTATTTGCAGTGTAATACCAATTTATGTCAGTAGGTGGCAGCACAACATTGGACTGTAAATCTGCCATCTCTCCCATGTCTGCTGTCAATTCATGACAAGGCGTTAATCCCAACATACAGTCAGTTGTTACAAGACTTGTTTCCAAAAGAAGGATCCATTATGGGTGAAAACAACACAAAGTAGCTTATTGGTCATTTGGATTAAGAAATTCCAATTCAGCAAACTATGCAGGGCAGGAGGTCAGATACTTTCCCTCCTTTTCAAAGCAGTTTTACATTCTTTAATGTTTTGGGTTGAGTAGTTAGGATCCGCAGATGTTCCCCCTTCTGCGGTTTTTCTTAAACCTCTATGAATATATGGGGGGAAATAAACATTTTATCACGAACAGATGAATACAAAATGCAGCTCTAGATTGGATCATAAATTCTACATTACTATTGGGATATTAATTCCAGGGTTTCAAATATTTTATTTGTTGTAATCGTGCAGCTTTCTCTCCTGGAGTATTGAACACAGAAATAAGTGCCTGTTACCCTGAAAAAGATCCTGCTTTGAGCATTGGTGTGGACTCTGCTGAAATGAAGATAGCAGACATAGAACTTCAGTCTAAAAATAACTGCACATTAAATGTTTGCACATGTTTCTAGCACATCTTTCTGCACATCAATGACAGTAAATGATGAATTCCTCTAATTCATCCCAAAGGTTTTCTATTGGGTTCAGGTCAGGACTCTGTCCAGACCAGTCAAGTTTATCCACACCAGACTCTGTCCTCTGTGTCTTTATGGACCTTGCTTTGTGCTCTGGTCCACAGTCATGTTGGAAGAGGAAGCAGCTGCTCCAAACTGTTCCCAGAAGGTTGGGAGCATAGAATTGTCCAAAATGATTTGGTATCCTGAAGCATTCAGAGTTCCTTTCACTGGAACTAAGAGGCCACGCCCAAGTCATAAAGACAAGCCCACACCATAATTCCTCTTCCACCAAATTTCACACTCAGCACAATGCAGTCCAACATGTACCGTTGTCCTGGCAACCTCCAAACCCAGACTCGCCCATCAGATGGTCAAATGGAAAAGTGTCATTCATCACTCCAGAGAACGCGTGTCCACTGCTCTAGAGTCCAATGGTGGCGTGTTTTACACCACTGCATCAGACGCTTTGCATTACACTTGGTGATGTGTGGCTTGGATGCAGCTGCTCGACTATAAAAACCCATTCCATGAAGCTCTCTGTGTTCTGTACTCGAGCTCATCTGAAGGTCACATGAGGTTTGGAGCTCTGTAGCAGCTGACTGTGCAGAAAGTCGGTGACCTCTTTGTACTGTACGCTTTAGCATTCGCTGGAACCTCTCTGTCAGTTTACTTGGCCGACCACTGCGTGTCTGAGTTGCTGTAGTTCCCAAACTCTTCCATTTTGTTATGATAGAGGCAACAGCAATAAGCCAAAGGCTTGCACTGGTGGCTTTGGTGGTTCCTGTGGTTCTCCAGCCACGGAGGCTGTCCAGTGTGTGGACCACAGCCAGGTACCAGTCCAAACAGACACTGAGGTGGAGAACTCGTGAGTTTGCTGCTCCCCATGGAAGTTCACGCATGTCAGGAATCACCCGCCTGGTCAGTAACAGGAGGCTGCAGTACATGCTAACAAAGTACCTGAAGATGTGAACGTAGCAGCAGGCCACAAAGGCGCCACCATCACTGTGGCACAGGGCGCAGGCAGGGACAGCGTCACCAGCAGGTCAGCCACGACCAAGTTCATGGTGTAAACCAACATACCAAGATTCAAGACTTGGAGCCACTTTGATCATGTTTACATGTTTATGGTACAGATTTAGGTCTTAAACGACAAAACCCAACAGTCAACAGTTCAAAATAAGGATAAATGAAAAAAAAATCTAATGTCTAAGAATGAGACAAAGACCGAAAACCACTCATGATGAGGAGAAAAGACGGGAGATTTTTCCTTCTCCTAGAGAGAAAAACATCAGAAAAGTTTGAGAAGACGTCCGCCAGTAACTGACGTTTCCACGACTTTCAGGAATCGATCAGGAAGTTTCAGAAATCTGACATTTTAAAAACCACGGAGCAGGTAAAAGTTCCGGATTTCTCTTTCACAAAATCAACCAAACTGAGAACCGCTGAGTGAGAGCAGTCATTTCATCTGCTTTTGCGTTCCTCAAACATCTACAGAGATGTTCTTCAGCTTTGCTCCTCAGAATTCTGTCGTTAAAGGAGCAGTCCAGTGGGGGGACTGAAGGTCAGTCTTGAGGATGGACTGACTTTTAGCACAGTCTGTTAAAACACAATTCCGGGGTTTGGCTTGAACTTTAAGATCAGGAGAATAAAACTTTTGGAAATCTTCCTCCTGCTGTTCGACGTTCTCACCATTAGAGTGACCCTGACCCGTATAGAAGTCTTGGTACAGCTGGATATCCAGGTGAGCTAACCTGTGAATATCAGACACTGCCCACTGCTGGTCCAGACGGCTGCAGTTGGTCTGCTGGGGGGTGAAAAGAGGCAGGTGGACCTCTCTGACAGGAGGAATGGAGGGTTGTTTTCTGAAAAAGAGAAGAAAAGGTAAAACAAAAAAGGCTAAAACGTTGATGTCAGAACTGATGATGACTTTTCTTTTTTTCTAATGTTTATCCAGAAATATTACAGATTATCTGAAGTTTAGCATTCGTTTCATTTATTAAACGGTTTTTAACTGCAGATGAGATGATGAGCTCTCGACAGTCAACTCTACAGAAATGAGGTGAACGAGTGCGGGACGTTCTCTGGATGAAAAGAACAGAATGGTTTTATTGGATAAAAAGCTTTGAAGTTTGTTAAGATGTAATGTTTTCCATATTTTCTCGATTTTTATTGAAGCACCTAAAGGCCACACAGAGAACCCCCCACAGTGCTTTCTGCAGGAGGCTGCTTTGAACTGTTGAACCTCAAACAGCGACTGTTTAATCTGTGCAAACACATCTCAGAGCCACAGCACTGACCTCCACAGCTGAAGTGGTCAACATCGGCAGACGGACAGTAGAAAAGGGTCCTCTCCTGGCCCGACAGACAAATCCCTCGCCATCGTCTGTCTGACAGAAGACGACGAAGATCAGCTGTTTCTTTAGGCAGAAACTAGGATTTTAAGTAGAAGCAGAGCTGCTTTCTAACAATGGTGTTGACTTGAACTCCACATGTACGTTTGTCCTCACAGAGCCGCATCAATGTGATGAATGTGGCACGTCCCGCTGGATGGAGATGAGGCTGGAACAGGCCGACATGTTCAAAGGAGGAGCATTTTTGAAATAACTTAGTCATTTCTAATGATTAAAATAAAGAATTTCAAAAACACGGGAAAATGGGCTCTGAGTACAACAGTATGAGATCATGATAGTTAATTAACCAGTTGTTTTAAATGAGGAAAAACATGCTTTTTCATATAATAATGAAGTCTCCTTCAGTTTGGACTTTATAGTGGAACCTCTTTGCTGTTCAGACCAGTGGACCACGGTCTGAAGCTGGACTAAACCATTGTTTCTGTTCTTTCTGATGGAATGTAATTCTCTCTTCAGAGCAGAAAGTTGCTTCAAACCAAAGATCACATTTTCTTTTTTCCATTTCATTGAAGCGAATTGTGATTTTCTACTAAACAGTAAAGAAAGACGAGCTGCTGAAAGGCTTAGAGAGGTTTTTCCACTCCTCGTCACTCTTCATCACCATTAGATTTTGAACTTTGTGACATAAATAAAAACAGTGTTTTCTGCAGGTTTTTCAATGAATGTGAAGAAAAGGAAGAAACTTTTCTTTCATTTAACATTGTTTAGCGACACAAAGCAGCAGTTAGAAAAGTGTGACCCCAAAGAAGAGAAAATCCTTTTGCTGTTTAGTGATTCTTTGTAGAAATGTTTCTGACAGATTCTGCAAAAAAGTGAAATTCAAAAGCAAAGATGGGTGGAAATCAGAACCATAGATGATTAAAACATACCTGAACAATGAAACGTCTGCACACCTGAAGCCTCAAATGCTTCAGAGTTGTGGTGCTTCACCGTCTGAAGCTTAAATGAGACAGGATAACCTTGGGTGGAGGGTTCCTCCTTCAGGGACCTCCTACTGGGTTCTCTTGTTTTCCTGATGAGAGAGAAGAAAAACTCTTTTGATACACAAACAGAATTTGCTAAAAAATACTGAAGTCTTTATTTATTTACTGAATCTTAACACAAATAAAAGACAGTTGTAAAATGAACAGCAATAATTTCAGCTGAGATTTATCCATGCATAGTTAATGCATCCCCGTCAACCTGCAAATGAGGAATGATGATCAGTAATGAATTCAGCTTCCCCTGTTATTAAACTCGGCAGAGGATTTCATATTTCTACTCTTTGGTGAAGTCGTTCTGCACGTTTCCTGGCTGATGTTTCTCAGGTTCTTCAATTATTTGGGATTTTTGACACGTGTTTTAAGGTTGCGAGACTAGAAGGAGTGAATCCATTTTTACACCTCACTGGCAAACGGTCATGAATGACAGAGATGACCTTTAACCTAAAGAAACGTTATTTTAACCCTTGTGCTATCCTAGGCACTTTAACATTGGGAGTTGGGTCATCTAGACCCACTAGACAGTGCGCTGAACCTTTTTTCTTCAATGATTTGTGATCTTCACTGGTGTCCATGGATAAATCTTTCCACCTTTATCCACCTTTGTCATGGTAGGGAGAACACGTCAATGCAAGGGTGGGGTCATCTAAGATAGCACAAGGGTTAAAAATGACATCAGGATGTAAATTTTCCGTAAAATTGTTTTTTTTTTACATATCTGAATCAAGAAAAAAGAGAAAGCAACTCAAAATAATTATTGTACAATAAATAAGCATAAAACAACTTTCCAATCAAATATGAATGATTAGTGATCTTAAAATCGGCTATGCAATATAAAATCAGTACGCTTAAAAATTAAAGAGCATGAACATTTTTTTTTATTTTAAAAACTTCTTTAAAACAACCATTTTTTTAAATTCAGGTTATTTTACATAAAATGCAAGAGAAAAGTATTATTATTGATTTTAAATATTATTGAAAAAAGTTTATGCTGATTTCAACAATAACACAAAAGAATTTGTGAAAATGCTTCACTAAAACTGGATCATGAGAATATTTACAAATGTGCAGAAAATCTGAGTTTTTTTCTTTTCCTAAAGCAGTTTTCAAATGTAAACATTTCTCAAGGAGTCCTTCCAAACGCGTTTTCCACTATTTAAAAAGGCTTCTTTATTAAATATTTTAATGTAGTTGTTAATTAGGTGTATTAAAGTTCTTTATGTACTTTTAACATCATTTTAAAGCACTAACAGCAAACAGTCGTTTCGATATAGAACACAAACATGGCCTTTTTATAGTATAGACCTACATCTACATGAATGACCTATACGAAACTAAAATATCTTGCGATGTACAGATGAAGATGGTCAAATAAGCGGCATTTAACAAACATCAGAGAGGGCACTAAAATGTGATTGGTGGACAGGAAGCGGTTTAGTTTATTCCCAAAAAGATAAAATAAAAATAAAACGGACACATCAGTCTATGCATAAAAAAAAACTCTTTCGCTGTATTTGATCAAGTTTCCTTTATTTTGATCAACGCGTTGGAGAAAAAAGCGGAAGTGACGCCGTTGACGACCAGCCGTAACTAAAACAAATCGTTGTTAAGCTAACGGACGTCACGGAGGGAGCATGTTTAAGAACAGTTTCCAAAGCGGCTTGTTTTCTATCCTATTCAGCATCGGAAGCAAACCTCTGCAAATCTGGGATGAAAAAGTAGGTAACAGCTTACATCCGGTCAGTCAATTTAGAAAGTACAAATTGATGCTCAAATGATGCTAACGCTAATTATAATAGAGTTTTCTTAATCATTAATGTAAATTAAAAAAACTGCGTCCTGTGCCTCCCTGCTCTTGGCGTTGGGGGGCTATGGGGCGGTGCTGCTCGCCCTGGTCTGGGTGTTTCTGGCTGGAGTCTGCCCGGTGGGCGGATTCCGTCCATCTGCATGTACCATGCCGGTGTCCCGGTGTCGGGGGTTCCGGTGTTTGTGTGGGGACGGCCGGACGCTCTCCCTCTTGTGGCATTCCATCATCCACCTCTGCAGAACATTAACTCCCACCTGAGAGAGAGCAGGTGTCAGCTCACCTTTGCACAAAAGCATGCGTGACAGAATGAAATGCTTTGCATGTGTTGATTTGTATGCGTGTGTGTGTGTGTGTGTGCGTGCGTGTGTGTGTGTGTGTGTGTGCGTGCGTGCATGTGTGCGTGTGCGCGCGCGCGTGTGTGTGTGTGTGTGCGTGCGTGCGTGCGTGAACTTGTTGAGTACATGTTGACATGATTGTACGTGAAGTTTTTTTTGGAGCCAACAAGTATGTTTGTAACACTTGATTATGTGTGTGGACAGTATGGAGTCAATTCAGACTCAACAAGCAGGCGAGCTCGCTTTCAGCCAATCGGAATGGCCCCTTAGACTTTTTGTCCAAATGCATTTCCAACTTAAAATTGCACTTTGCGTAAAATTGCAATTGTGGATCAGAGCGTGTGTATTTGTGAAACAGGTTGTGTGCATTTCTGATTATTGAGACTGAATTAACTCTATAGGACAGGCCCCGCCCCTTTTGACTAACATTTACAACAGACATTAATAATGATAATCCTCCACCATCTTGTTGTTTAATGGTTGCCCCCCCCCCACGCACACACACACCACCACCACCTCTTTCATCATCCTCCAGATCTCCTTAACTGCCCCCCCCCCCGCTTCTTCTGTGCCCTTATCCCCATCTCCAACATCCCTCCCTTTTTTCCTCTTCTTTTTTTTTCCGTCCGGTCCAACAACAACAACAAAAAGGATATAAATGTAAAATGTTATCAATTTAAAGAAAGTTTGGCATAAATTACAAAAGGGGATTATACAAATATACACCTAGTGTGTTGGAAGATCCACAACCCCCTGTTGTAACTGTACATGAGTCCAACAAAAGAGGCCTTCAGCTCCAATCTGTCTGCTCAGCTGTTGGACAGGTCAAGTTAAAAAAAAAGAATAAGAAGCTCATTGTGATGACTGTTGATGTGAATTTGGCCTATACAAATAAAACTCAATTGAATTGAATTGAAGAAAAAAGCTGCGTCAAGTAGTTATTGTCTTCGCTCATCCAGAACCTTTTTCCCCTGAAGTTCCATTAACGTCTACAGTTTTTCGCACCATTTGCTTCCTTTTGGTGCAGGGATTATTGTGACATATGTCTTTAGTTTAGCTGTGGTGTAAACATTTCCCAACTGTTTGTCTGATAGCCATAGAGGGGAGGGGGGGAGGGGGGTTCAGCACCACCAGAAAAATCAAATATGGTGTTTTATTGTCTATTGTTCTGCCTAATTTTTCTATGGGGGTAAACTTGGCAGTAAAACTCTCCTGAATTGGATGCTTTTAGTTTGAAATGATGTCTATGTTTTAAAGCCAAGTAATATTTTGTTGTTTTTTTCTTTATTTTTTTACAGTAAGGAAAAGTATCAGTGATAAGAAGTTTAAAGATTAATTTTCAACTGCTATTTAACTGACTTTCATTCAAGAATTTAAATTTAACTAGGCCTGCACAATTAATCGCAAATTTATCGTTATCGCAATTTCAAGCTGTGCAATATCCATATCGCAAAAGTCAGCGAAAATCGCAATAAATGGTAAACCTTAAATGTGCTAAAACAATCTTATGGCAACTTTACCTATTTAATGAATTGAATAAATCCCTTTATGCATTTGACCAATCAGATGGAGCCCTTTCCATTGTTGACCAATCAGATGGAGCTCTTACGTTAGATGTTGGCCTCCTAATTAGACGAGGGTCATTTTGAGAATAATTTAAGGTATTTTTACTCGTATTTAAGTTAAAATTTTGCAGGGAAATGGACATGTTTTTGTTGTTTTTGCTAGTTGTTCATTTATCGCAAGTTATATCGTCATCGCAATATCGATCACGTATGTCGCATATCGCAAGTTTTCCTCATATCGTGCAGCCCTAGATTTAACAAATTCTTTTTTGGTGTGGGGACACATTCATGGCAGCTTCCTGCAAACATTTGCTCGGTGTCATTCATTGTTGTGTGTTGCTAGGTGAGAAATGGACACATCAAGAGAGTTCTGGACGACGACATCCGCTCACATGTGATGGAAATCGAGGGAGTAAACGTTTGGTGGGTTTTCTCAATTTGTCATTTACTGTAGTACAAAGTAGAGGTGTCAAATAAATAAACCTTCATCAAAATGGTGAATTAACACATGTGGAATTATATACATAACAAAAAAGTGGGAAACAACTGAATATGTCCTATTGTAGGTTCTTCATAGTAGCCACCTTTTGCTTTGATTACTGCTTTGCACACTCTTCTCTTGATGAGCTTCCAGAAGTAGTCACCTGAAATGTTTTACACTTCACAGGTGTGCCCTGACAGGTTTAATAAGTGTGATTTGTTGCCTTATAAATGGGGTTGGGACCATCAGTTGTGTTGTGCAGAAGTCATGTGGATACACAGCTGATAGTCCTACTGAATAGACTGTTAGAATTTGTATTATGTCCAGAAAAAAGCAGCCAAGTACAGAGAAACGAGTGGCCATCATCACTTTAAGAAATGAAGGTCAGTCAGTCTGAAAAATTGGGAAACTTTGAAAGTGTCCCCAATTGCAGTCACAAAAACCATCAACGCTACACAGAAACTGGCTCACATGTGGACCGCCCCAGAAAAGGAAGACCAAGAGTCACCTCTGCTGAGGAGGATAAGTTCATCAGATTCACCAGCCTCAGAAATTGCAGGTTAACAGCAGCTCAGATTAGAGAGCAGGTCAATGGCACACAGAGTTCTAGCAGCAGACACATCTCTACAACAACTGTTAAAAGGATACTATGTGAATCAGGCCTTCATGGTAGAATATCTGCTAGGAAACCACTGCTAAAGAACGGCAACAAGCAGAAGAGACTTGTTTGGACTAAAGAACACAAAGATGAACATTAGACCAGTGGAAATCACTTTGGTCTGATGAGTCCAAATTGGAGATTTTTGGTTCCAACCACCGAGTCTTTGTGCGACACAGAAAAGGTGAATGGATGGACTCTACATGCCTGGTTCCCACCATGAAACATGGAGGAGGAGGTGTGATGGTGTGGGGGTGCTTTGCTGGTGACACTGTTGGGGTTTTATTCAAAATTGAAGGCACACTGAACCAGCATGGCTACTACAGCATCTTGCAGCGGCATGCTATTCCATCCGGTTTTCGTTTAGTTGGACCATCATTTATTTTCAACAGGACAAAGACCTCAAACACACCTCCAGGCTGTGTGAGGGCTATTTGACCAAGAAGGAGAGTGATGGGGTGCTGCACCAGATGACCTGGTCTCCACAGTCACGGACCTGAACCCAATGGAGATGGTTTGGGGGGAGCTGGACCGCAGAGTGAAGGTAAAGGGGACAACAAGTGCTAAGCACTCTGGGAATCCTTCAAGACTGTTGGAAGACCATTTCAGGTGACTACTTCTAGAATCTCATCAAGAGAATGCCAAAAGTGTGCAAAGCAGTAATGAAAGCAAAAGGCTACTATGAAGAACCTAGAATATGACATATTTTCAGTTCACACTCTTCTGTTATGTATATAATTCCACATGTGTTAATTCATAGTTTTGATGCCTTCAGTTTGAATCTACAATTTTCATAGTCCTGAAAATAAAGAAAACTCTTTAAATAAGAAGGTGTGTCCAAACTTTTGGTCTGTACTATATGTATATAGCTTCATTCATGCGTTCACAAACTCCGTCTCCCTGCAGCACTACATACATCACGTGTCCCGCAGACCCCAACAAGACTCTGGGCATCAAACTCCCGTTCCTGGTCATGATCATAAAGAACCAGAAGAAGTATTTCTCCTTTGAAGTCCAGGTACGGTTTCAGACCTTTCTTGTGTTGCTGAATTGCCATCATCCTTTGCGATGTCTTTGTCTACAATTGACTACACGTCAGGTTTTAGATGATAAAAACGTTCGCCGGCGGTTCAGAGCAAGTAACTACCAGAGCACGACCAAGGTGAATTCCTTCAGCTGCACCATGCCGATGAGGCTGGACGACGGCTGGAACCAAATCCAGTTCAACCTGTCAGATTTCACCAGGAGAGCCTACGGAACCAATTATTCAGAGACGCTGCGAGTTCAGGTTTGTAGACGTAAAGCAGGCGAGTTTGTCAACAGATTGTTTGGTCTTAGTTTGTTGTCTTTATCAGATTCATGCCAACTGTCGCATCCGGAGGGTTTACTTCTCTGACAGACTGTATTCTGAAGACGAACTCCCAGCAGAGTTCAAACTGGTTCTGCCCATCCAGAAGGCCAAAGTGAGTACTCTCCTCTATCCTCATACTGGACCGGTTCCGGGTTCCATCAGAACGCGGATGACGTCTTTCTTTTTGTCTTTTACAGCAGTAGATCCTGATGACCTGCAGAACTTCAAAAAGCAGTGCATTCGTACTACAAACCAGAAAGTGCTTATCAATTTGTGGTGTGGATTTATGGGATGGATTGGATGAAGGCTTAAAAACAAAGCAAAAGTTTACATGTATTTAAATAAAAAACTACAAGATTTCAGTAATGGAACCTTACAAGGCCAGAAATGATCAATAAAAACAAAAACTGTCACTTCTGCACAGGTGCTATGCAGAATGTATCGTGAATGTATTGAAAAAGACTGTAAATACGCACATCATCAGGTGTTGTAAAAAGGGGTGAGATTTCTCTTCAACCCACTCCTTTTCTGTCTATTTTGAACTCTTGTATTTATTTTCATTTGTGTTTCAAATAAAGAAATCGAAAAATTGAGTTCTGTCATTCCAAGTTTGGAGAACAAACATTTGTTACGCCCCTCAAAATCCAGCACACTTAAAGCAAGTTAAGAGATTTTATTTTGATTGAACCCATAACAGCTAGAGTATTTACTTCAGAGCAGATCAGGGCCAAAATAAGAAACAAGAATTGGCCTACCTAACAAGAACCAAAACATTTTTCCTGAGTGTTTCTCATCCACTATACTGCCCTCTGTGTGCACAGGGGGATTGTTGCATTGGAGATCATGATTGGCGAGGGCAGAGCGGAATTTTCCTTCTGTAAAACTGTCATAAAGTACATTAATGACGAGAACACTGAAATGAATCACTTTAACTTGGTGAGCTATAAGTGGCACCAGATCCGTCCTTCTTCTCTCAACTTAAACAAAAGGCTTTGCAATTCTTCTTCTTTAAACCAAATAAAAACATTTCTCCTTCGATGATCATTTCTGAAGTGGTTCTCTTTAACTGTGACAAACTGCTGCCGCCCCGCCTGATGTTCTGGCCTCAGGAACCTGGTGCAGGACTTGTTGGAATGAAGATGGCAGAACAACCGCCAACTCTCTAAAGCCAAGAAGATGGTGCTGGACCTTTGCCAGACACCCTCTGCTTTACATCCTATCAGCACTGCCACTGAAGGTGCAGGTGTGGAGGATGCCACCCAACAAAAATCCTGGACTCCATCTGGACTTCAAGCTGAGCTGCTCTGTCAACACGGACACAATGCACAAAAAACGGCCGAACAGAAAGTACTTTTTGAGACCTTAAAGCCAGTTCCAGATGTTTTCTTGGTGCAGTTGTTATAAACAAGGCTCACACATGCTGCATTTGATGGAGACGCTCCATAGGATCACGTGACCACTAAACTCAATTTTGATTTGAGGGTTCAAACCCCGATGGACAGACGCTGAGCACCTGAGCCATGACCCTCAGCTTCAATAAAAGTCAGGATAGAGCTCAAGTTTGTTCTTACTTTAATACAAATAGAAAAGTAGGATCAGGTCCAGACCAGAATCTGGTTCAGACTGAAGAACCTGATCTCCATACAGAGCCGTCTGACACAAACTTGTTTACATGAAACAACCAACATGTTGTTGCTGCAGAATTCACATCAGGAAACGGACCGTCACGGATCAATCCTGTTCTGGATCAGACTTTGTCCTTCAGGGCCTTCAGAACTGGGCCAGTTCTGTTAAAACTGCCGTTTTAGTCACCCAATCTGTTGCCGGTATCACCAGCTGGACCCACAGAGAACCTGGACAGAACCCGGTGGAACATCTGGGTCAGCTGTGGGAGAGTTCAGCTCAAGTGTTCTGGCTGAATCCAGGTCATGGAAAGAAGAGCCCAGATTTAGCCGGGTCCAGGTTCTAGCAGAGCTCAGTTCTTCTCTGCAGGTGCTGCAGTATGGAGTCAGTCCCCTGCGAAGACCCCCACACCCTCTTCAGAGCCTCACATTCGCGCTCGTTGGCTTGCTCCAGAGCACTGCGGCTGCTGCTCCTCATCAGGGCTTTGGACTCCAGCAGAACCTGCGAGATGGGAAGCAGAACAACAGTCAGAGTTGACATACAGCTGAACCTGCAGAAACCCGACACAGGAACAGACCTGCGAGTCCACCGCTACCAGCTCTTTGACCCGCAGCATCACTTCCTGCGTGAAAGTGGCCGGCCACAGAACCTGTGACACCAGGCCTTTAGAGCCCGCCTCCTGAGCCGTCAACTTCCTGCCGCTCAGCAGCAACTCGCTGGCCTGCACCAGAACCAGAACCAAAATCAGCAAAGGTAAAGGTTAAAGGGCATGCAGGGCTGAAGGGATGGGAGGACTGACCGAGGCGAGACCCATGACGCGGGGGAAGGTGTAGGTGGAGCATCCGTCTGGTGTCTGCCCGCAGGCCGTGTATGGCGTCTGGAACCAGGCTTTCTCGTTGGCCCATACCACGTCGCAGAGCGGCAGGAGGGCGGCTCCGAGCCCCACAGCTGGTCCGTTCACTGCAGCCACAATAGGCTTCCTGAACTGGATGAAAGTATTGACGAAGGTCCTGAAGAGGAGAAGACAGAGGGTAATAGCAGCAGACGAACGACAGCATCAAAGCCGCACCACAAAAGGTACCTGATGGTTTCAGCCATCTTGATGCTCTCTTTCTTCCTGTCGTCCGTCAGGCGTCTAATGAAATACAGGAAGTCCAGGCCGCAGCAGAAGACGCTCCCCACGGCGCCGAGCAGCACCAGCTTACTGTCATCTGATGCTGCCGTTGCCATGGCGCTCTGGATCTCCTTCATTACCTGAAGACAAGAGAACAGAGGCCAGTGATGTCACTGACAGGAGCAGGCTGTCTGAGGAAGCATCGGGACAAACCTGATGCATTCTGGGATAGAATAGCATAACAAGGCTGCATGACCTTCTTGTTAGTTCACCTGGTGGAGAACGCATCATCACCACAGGGGAGACCCGATGGAGCCAGGTAGTTCAGTGAACTGCTCTAGAGTCTCTGCAGCCCCTTGTTGATTTCAATGACATCACAGTGCCGTGTTGAAGCAGGAGCCTTTCGGCGTGGCCTTACCTCAGGATTGAGCGTGTTGTTCTCAGAGCTCTTGGTGGACAGCAGGATGTGAGTGAAGCCGTCCTGCTTCTTCACCACGATGTCACGGTATCGATAGGCGCTCTCCGTTTGGCGAACGCTAAACCTCAGGCGTTTGTCGAAGGCAGAGCGTTCCTCTAGACGCCGTTTGCCCATTGCACCTGTTGCCCCAGTGACTACGCCCGACATTAAGGTGGCAGCGGCGGCCTCCATTAGCGGCGAGTTTCCTGCTGGAGAAAGAAAACTCCCATCAGAAAAGCCCAGAGCTTCATCCATCATATTTGTTTTGGAGGTTCCAGGGAGCAGAAGTGAAACAGATGGAGGACTTAGAGTCAACTGTCCAGGATGAATAAGAGGGTGGAAAAGAGGTGAAAAAAGCATCTACAAGCAGGTTATAACGGGATTTCAGGTGTGATGTGTGGCAAAAAGATTATCAACAAGACTTTGGGTTTTTTTTTGCTAATAACTGCTCTTCCAAACACCATACTGACTTGTGGTGAACCACAAGGCTTTATTTTAGGGCCTTCTCTTTGTTGCTTTAACAATCTGCCACTCTCATCAAGAGAATAAGCATAAAATTCTACAGCTATGCTGATGACACTAAGCTTCATGTGGATCTATGACCATCTCTCCAGGTGACATGGCACCTGTTTCCTGGATATTTCAATTTAGATAGCGGAGAACTTCATTCATCTGAACCCAAGAAGCTTATGTGGTATGCCTTGGGTCCACTTTTATGGCCTCAAATGGACATTAAATGAAATCAATCTGATGGTTGGAACAATGTGTTTGAAAAAGAGCTCATTTGTGACGTAGAAAATACGCTGAGCCAGAGCCACAAGCTTCATGCTCCACTCTTTTCCACAACAGATAGGGATGGTGGAGGGCCAGTGGTCCCACCCAAAAACTCAAGAGGTAATTTTCTAATGATCTACTGCCACTCTGCAGAAACTATGTCCAAGAAAATGAATGTTTTTTTTTTGGCTTAAACTCCACTATCATAATTAGAAGACCACTGGGAACGCTTTCAAAATAGATCAAAAGATGATCAGAGTGTGTTTTCCAAAGAAGACACAAAGAAAAATACAGAAAACGTTGATATTTTTGGTGTAAGCCTGGGAAAAAGAAAATCCACGGCTCCCAACCTCAGAATGCCTTTCTGAGGACTTGAGAGCTAAAATAAGTTTTAGTCGAGTAAAACCTTTGAGACGTGAATCTCACCACCTCAACTGCCTCATGTGAATTTGCCGGGCTTTCAGCATGGTCCTAAGAACCAAGACCTAGCCAGCATTCAACTGCTTTATGGACCCAACAGTAATAATATTGATAGGAATAAAAGAAAACTGGGCTTTCGTTGATTCTTGCAAACAAGTTTTTTTTTTTTGTTAATTTACCTGTGAGATGATCTGACTTTTATGTCTTTAATAAAGAAAAAGTTAGACTGTAAATATCCACCAAAGCTTGTTTAAAAATGTTGCCAAAAATCGGATGTGGGGTTTCATGGATGAAAGGTAAAGTTTCACTCCTATCCATTCTAGCTAGTTAACAAATTCTTGAAAAATATTAGTTAATGAGTTGTAAATGACCTGTTAAAGTCCAACTCCAATTATCTTTTGTAAAATTGTTCCTAGTGGTCTTTTAATGAGAATTATGCCGTTTTAGCCAAAGCCAATAAACCCACGTCCATTTGTTAGGGCAGAGCGGCAGGTGTTCATTAGAAAGTCACCTGGGAGTTGTTCGCACAGAGTAAGTCTTTCCTCACTTCCCATCATCCCTTTGTTTACACGCTCTCCCGTAAGCTTACAGCCCGCTGCAACCAAAATGGCGAGCAATATTGAGGATAATCAGCCGTACAGTTTTGAGCCAGATGCCAGCTCAGACGAGGAAAACAAAGACAAAGATGGATCTATTTGTCTACACGTGGAAGCATCAGAATGGAGAGGAGCAGGAGGCTTGCGGCTCGCTGATTGTAACGCTTGTATCACTGGTACAGGCATTTTCAAACAGCTTGTTTGTCTCCTGATTCACAACAGTTTGATTGAGGAAATACTAAGAAATATCATTTTAAGTTTCATTTCCTAAAGCCTGTTCTCCGTCATCATAAAAATACCACAACAGCATGCTTAAAACACCACTTTCATCTCAGTAGTCTCTCTGGAATGGCTTTCTAAATAAAATTCTCATCTAGTCAAGTTCCGGCTCGAAAAACCGTGGGTGTGAGCTCCACGTGACTGCCACACGACTCACCTGAGCTGCTGAGGGAGCGAACAGCCGCAGGTGTGATGGGGGCCCGGGGCGGGGAGAGGGGATTCTGGCTCCGGGGCCTGGTTCCAATGCGAGCCCTTTCCTCCCCAGGGCCAAGCTGCACTACAGGTTTCTCCAGCAGGGCGACCTCTGGCGGAACCAGGTGAGCCTCCTGAGTCCCCGCCTCCAAGCTGTGCGCCGCCTCGCTGGGGGACTCCTCTGAGTCGGGGCGGCAGTTCATCGGACTCTTTGGAACCAGGATCTTGATGCCCGTCTTGGAAAGGTCCACACCTCGGCGTGCAAAGCCCCCCAGAGGGGCAGAGATGGCGCAGGGGGTAAACCTGTCAGGTGAGGTTAAGGGGGCGGAGCAGGACAGGTGAGTGGGACTGAGGGGTGTCCTCACCTGGACACAGGCCCTGCTGACCTCGCTGCTTAGGTCAGCAGATGCAGGGGAACTGGGTGGCGGTCCACACTGTGGTCGATGGGCGAGGCTGCGGGTGGAGCGCATCAACGCCCCCTCCCTCTGTCGCTCAGCATACTGGCGATTGAACTCTTGAACGTAACTCACACAGGTGGACAGGTGACTCTCAGGCTCCCAGGTGTCACTCTCTGCACCATAGCCCCTCCACCTGACCAAGTACTCAACCTTCCCCTTCCTGCTCCTTCTCCTGTCCAGGATCCTCTCCACCTGTGGGACACACGTCAACGTCATGGAGGAGTTGTTCGGTGACGTCAGCTAGTAACGATCAGAGGGGTTGTTTTTTTTTTTTTACTCCTAGCATACTGACGTCACAGCATCAACTTTATCAGCTTTAAAAACCTGCGAACCATCCTAAACTTCACCGTTAGCATTAGCATTAGCTTTTGTCACCTCGTACAGCTCCTGCGTGGCCATGAAGAGCGTGCTCGTGCACGTAAAGCTTCCAGAAGCTTCTTTACGTCAGCAGCAACATGAAGAAAGTCTGAAAGTCTGTGCGCGTGCAGCCGCGTACGTCCGTTTACCGGCTGCTCCGCTTCGGTCTCCCGTGACGTTGCCGTTAGCTGTTAGCTTGTGTGAAATTACGCCTTTTCCGCTCTCCAAAATAAAAGTCTCGTGTCAGATAAATAAAAGGAACAAATTCCCGTTGACTCCAACGGAGAAAATAAGGCAAAATTACATATTTTCAAATACACTTCTTGCTGTTTAGTGCTTTATTTTTATTTATGACATTTGTGGGAAGGTTTTTGGCAGTATTGGAGTCATTTGAAGTTATTTTTGAATTATGTGTTGTTGTTTTTGATAGTTGATGGAGTTAAGAAAATTCAAATTTTACTCTCTTAAGTTGTTAATTATTTAATTTTAAACAGCTCTAAAAAGAATTGCTTGAGTCTAGTTTAGAGTAAACGATAATTAAATGTAGTTATCTTTAATGATCAGCTGAAATTACATGACTTACAGTAGTATCCTTCCCCTTAGCAAAAAGTAGTCCACTTAAGTTGATTTGATTATACGAAGTATAATCAAATATTATTACATTGAATATAATATTATTATATTGAAGTATACGTAAGTATACTGTATCAAGTATACTATAGACCTAGTATGCGTAGTGTATGAAGTGTACTGACTAAATACTTCTTCAGGCTAAATTGGAACATTTTAAGTGTACAATTTGAAAAGTATACTTAAAGAATACTGCCTCACCTTTAGTATTTGTGTAGCGCACCTAAAAGACTACTTTTTGCTAAAAGTGTGTTCAGTTTTTAAAAATATTTCACCCATAAAAAAATTGTATCTGACAGATTTCATTGTTCATTAAGAGGTGTCTTTACCAGTAAACACTGTGACAAAACATATACAGACTAGACCAGGTCTGCAACCTGAGGCCCCAGAGCCACGTGCTGCTCTTTACCCTCCATTGTGGTTCTCTAGCTGAAGAAAAAAGAATTATAGAAATGTGAAGCATAGGGCTAATTGGCATTAATTCAATTTAAGTTTGTTAAGGTTATGTTATTGTGCTGAGGTGTACCTAGAATAGTAAGATAAACTGTGTGAATGTTTAGCACTGTTGACATTGCACTAGAGGACTGGTTTGCTCTATCATTCCTCCAGAATACCAGAATGTACCTACAAAGTAACACTTTCATTACAAATAAAAAGTATGATCTTTCATTACCATATTTATTTCATGAATTTAAAGCATCTTTTAACTTATGCTGCACAATTATGTTTAGTAGCTGTCCAGAGGTAAGTTGCTAAAAATATTTAATTGTTCCTTTTCTATATATATAATTTTCTATTGGATCATAATACAAACCAATGAAATTAAATTCAGGTTAACACCAATAGGATAGTAAGTAAAGAAAACGATAACAGCCCACCAAAGTACACTTAACCCTTGTGCTATCCTAAGCACTTTAACATTGGGACTAGACAGTGTGCTGAACCTTTTTCTTCAATGGTTTGTGATCTTCACTGGTGTCCATTGATAACATGAAATCTTCTCCACCTTTATCCACCTTTGTCATGGTAGGGAGAACACGTCAATGTAAGGGTGGGGTCATCTAAGATAGCACACGGGTTATAAATAAACAGTTTTACATTTTAAAGAATTCTTGATACTTAATTTGTATCCTTTCCAAACAGAAAAGCAGTTTCAAATTCTTATCAATGATGAAGTAAGACTTTATAGCTGCTACTCGGTTGTGTTCAGTGAGAAACAAACCCAAATGGCTCCTTCAGAGTTGAAGGTTGCAGATTCCTGGACTAGTCAATCAACTGTGACGTTGTCACCTACTGGATTTTGCACAGCAGAATTTACTCCACCCATCTCAAGCTGCTATTGGAAAGAACAAGCCAAAGTTTGAAGTTTTTCTGGGTCCACTCACCTGCCAATCAAAAACCCAGTCTCTAAACATCTGAACATTTGATCTTTTAGGGACAGTTTGGTGGGGGCTTGGATGTACCACCAGTCCTAGAAATCAAGGGATTTTTTGAGGAGACTTGAATTTTAACTCTATAAATGATCACATTTTCAAAGCATCCTTCTTTTATATTCAATTGCATTTTAATTGGAGTTTTCAGAATGTTGTTTATGTGTTTCATTTTTAATGGGTGACATCCAAAGGAAGTTTGTGGGTTTTGCACATAAACCTCAAAAAGTGACAGAAACCATTTTATTTTGATCACACAGATTTTTTTACTTCTGAATTTCTGCGATCAGAACAAGATCAGGTTAGGTTTGAAATAAATCATTGTTGACTTAGAAACCCACTGCAAAGATTGACATGAACTTAACTGAACATACAGGATAGATCAGAATCCTTTATTTTTCATGCAAGGATCAGTTGACAGATTTGAGTTCTGCTGGATCAAATACAACACAAATGTGGCTTTTTTGGCAGCAGATTGAAACTTGTGTGGAGGTTCTGTTACTTCAGCAGTAGTCAGGAACAGTTTGGTTCTGACTTGTAGAGGTGGATGTTTTTCCCTTCTGACCTTTACTGTCAGTCTGACTTCTTGTTTTTTATTTTTTTGCGTTGTGGCACTGAAGTGGCTAACAGTGCGGCGGTGTCCTCATCATCGTCTGGGATGGTTTGATTCCTACAGCAGAGGAAACAGAAGAAGGCACCAATGGCAAGTGGGAAGCCAGCCAGAAAGCAGCCAATCAGTGGAGCATCTCTGAACACCGGCTGGATGAACAGAGGACAGTAGGTTAGCCAAACACAGACAGACAACCAGCAATGATTTGATAATGTCACTTACGATCACTGCGGCTTTTGTTTCATAAATGACGCGCTGGACACGCTGACTGAAGCCGTTTCCTCCCTTCATCTGAGGCACATCCAATTAACTGATCAGATACCAGACCAAGTTTTCCGCCCCTGGCCAAAACTGCATCAACTCACCTCAATGGTACTATCTAGAACCCCGTCCAGGAAATCCAGCAGCTGGCGCTCTGTCTCCACAGGACCAGCTGGCTGGTAGTAGCCGTCATTGGACAGATTAACCACCATCAAAGAGGGCACAGTGACCTCTCTGATGACAACAAAACAGGACGTGTAGCAACTGACAGAAGTACAACCAAAGACGGTGATTAACACAAGACAAAAACTCACCCCATCACAAATCCATTAATGTAGTCCCCAGCTGCCATAAAGCCAAAGAGGAAGAACCTGGAGGTGGAAGAGCAGGTGGATGGATGGAACCAGAGAACAACAAGCACATCTCTGGATTTTAGACCATTTCTGGTGCTTTTCAGTTATTTTAGATCTGACCCAAAAATCTTGGATAATAAATTTTGGAGGCTTTCAGACAATTTTATGGTTGCTTTGTAATTCTGTTGTGGTTTTTCAAAGCAAAAGCCTGACCTGCTGTAGGTCTCCTTGTGCTCTTCAGCCACTCTCTCTACTAGATGTTTGTACCTGAACAGATGACAGGAAACACAAGAGTGTGAGGGTTAGCAGAAACACAGATCTTTTCAACAACGAATAGACTACAGATGGATGACTGTTACCTCAGGCTTTTGCTACATAGGTGTCTCTCCTCCACCAGAGCCAGTAGCACTAATTTGCCTGTGAGAACATGGTGACGTTAGTTCAGCTGAGCTAATTTGCAACCAAAGAACTTCAACTCTGATGTCAAAAGTGTCCTCCTTAGGGTCGTATGATGAATTCTAGGAGAATGGTATGAAGATAGGGAGCATTTATCAAACTATCCATCCATTTTCTTTTGCTCAACTAAGTTAAGGGCTTCTCAGAACTAAAGAGAGGTGAATCTTAATACTGTATCCTAGGTCTGTCACAAGCCTCATTTGAAATTAAACTCCCTGAATACAAAAAAGTTATCAAGCACAACTTTTATTATCTGTTCTAGTATAAATATTTTTTAATGAAAGCTGCTTCACAAAATAAAATACATTCAAAGTTCATACTCAAACATGTCAGACATTATTTTAAATGCACTGTACGCAGAAAAACAATTAAAAAGTGAATAAGAAAACACAAAAATACATCCAAGACTAGTTTGAGATATTGAAAGCAGTTATTATTGAAAAAGATTTCTTATATGATGTTTTATCCAGAAAGGTTCTTTCTTGTCTGCCTGTTGGCAGCAAGTTAAAGCAGTGAGGAGGGCAACAGAAGTTGATGAGTGCAGCTTTCCTCACCACTAAGGACTTGTTCATTTCAGAATGAAAACATTGAGTTGATTGTTAAAACTTTTTAATGTCCTCAGCAAATTGAGACGTCTTTTTTTTAAACAAAGCAAGTGTTGTTCTAAGCTAAGGCAAGTGTCGACCATTGTAACAAAGTATTTGAAGCTCTGTGCCTGCTCCACCTGCTCTCTGTTCATGCTGAGTTTACGTCATAAGTCTGCTCAGCTTCCTTGATTCTTTTTTCATGTAAAGTTGAGTTCACAGGGGGCTTGCTGCAAAGGATTTTACACGGTGTGGTTTCCTGATGGCTCTGTTTTTTAGGCCTCTCTGTCTGTTAGATGTGCAATAAGAACCATATCATCGTCCTACTTTACAAGTGTCATTTATTTGTGCATGTGATGTCACTTGTGTACACAAAAACAGAATGTGAAACTAAACACTGCCCTAGGGGAGCTCTGTCTATAAAGTCATCGTAGTGGAGCTCAAACTTAAAAACCCACGTTATCGTATATCAGCTTTAAAAAACCCACTGTGATGAAAACTTTGGGTTTTTTTTTGTGTTTTTAACATGTCTGTGGCATTTTTCTCATGATGGAGGACAAATCAAGTGTTGTATTTCTAAGTATTTCTCTATTTAAATCATGAATCAGAAGCAGATAAAAAAAAAATGCTGTTGGAAAAAGCCTGCAGCAGTGATGTGGTGGGAACTACAATCGGCAAGCCGACACAAGCTTCCTGCTCCCATCCATTCTGATGCGTCCACTTGCAGACAAATAGATACGTCTTTGTTTTTGTCATCTGAGCTGAAATCTGGCTCAGATCTGTACGGCTGGATAGCTGCAGCTTGCTCACCATTTTTGTTGCACTGGTAATGTTAGATTGGGGATATTGGGGGCTGTTAAGTAGCGGGGGAGATGTAAACAGATGGATGACGGGAAGTGGGGGCAGGCTTACTATGCACCAACAGTCCCACCTACAACTCAGGTGAATTTCTGATTAACTCCTACCGCTCTGTAGAACAATGCCCTAATAAACGACTGTTGTTTTTTATATTTTGGTTAAAAATGGCATAATCATAATTATCCAAAAATACTGGGAATGGGATTGTGTTGGGTATTTAAAGGCCTTTATCCATAAAATAGGCATGTTATGAAGAAAAGCTCAACAGAACAAACAAAACGTTTAAAATAATGATTAGTTTGTGTTTCTGCGAAGAATTAGACTCTGATGGACTCAAGGTGTTAGGTTTGACAGAACCACAATAGATGATGACATCACTGAGGATACAGATTTGCTGGGTTTACCTGACTCTCCCATAGCATACAGAGTATAGCTGTCAATGTGTTGGAAGTTCAGAAAGCGTTCCCTGTTAATCCACGCCTTCAAATCACCATCACTTTCCTCTGAAACAAACAAAAATCTGTTAAGGAAAGATGCTATACCTAAAAATTCGTCTAGAAAAAAGCCACTCTGACTTTCTCACCATCATAAGTTAAATATGTTCTGTCTTTAAAAACGACGATAGCTGGCAGGTAGTCCAAGGACACAGACTAAAACAAAACAAGAAAACAAACTGATGTTGTGATGACTAGAACTAGAACGGCACAGACATTAAACTTCTCTGGCATTTCAAACCTTTGGTAAGACATCTCTGGTTGTAGAAAAGAAGTAAGTGTGAACGATGAGTTCCTCTGCTACTGTAGTGAAGTTTCCCTGAAAACAAATGAATTGATCTATATTAGACTTGAGAAAGTTGAAGTTTAGAGTCATTATTAACATGCAGTGTTGCATGTCTTTGTGTGAATGAGTACCTTGAGCTCTGAAGTGGCCCCCACGTAAACAAACATTACATTATGATGGCTCATAGCGTGTTGGAAGAGCTGCGGACTGCTCAATGATCGAACCACCGGTCTGAAGGTCACAAAGAAATGCCAAGAAGATGATTCTCATGATTGCAACACTGATTCTACATAAACCCGCCTCTCTGTGTTTTTGCAAGATATCCATGGTGGTAAGTCCAACACACCCTTCCATCCGATTGGCAAAGTCCATGATCCCCTCCTTCGTTCTTGGTCCTGCATAGTTATATTTGGTGTTCTTCTTTAACCTGTGAGCAAAACATGGCAGACAGTATTTGGACCAACAGTTTTCTGCCATGACTGCAACACAGCTCTAAATCCTACGAATTGAGCTAGTTTAATTTTTTTGCTTTAAGTTTTTTCCATCTGTGATTTCAGCTGAAACCACCAATTAATCTTATTAGATGATGGACAGTGGTGCCATAGCAGAGACTTACATGAGGATCGCTGGATAGGTTCTGACTCTGAACTCTTTGGCCAAACCTGCAGGAGAGGAACTCATCGTTACCATGGGATCACAGATATTTTATTTTGAAAGTCAGTGGTTAAAAACGTCAGTTCAACCTCGATGCTTTTGTTAAGACAGTTACACACCAGTGCTGACAGTAGCGTCTGACTTCCCAACTTGAACCATTGAACCTAGACTCCTGAGTTCCGATCCAATTTCATGCCATACAGGATCCAGCTGTTTACAGAAGGAACACCAGGGGGCGTAAAACTGGACAGAGAACAGAAAACCCAGAACAGGGAAAACTGTCATTACCCGCACTATGTTCAAAGTAGAAGAGCTCAGCTTCATCAAATAAAGTACCTCAATGAGCCAGATCTCATCTGATCCTTTGGTTTCCATGAAGCTGAAGAGTGATCATAAATGACTAATTATTAATGAATCTTCCTTTGGTCTTTGCAGAGATTTAGAGATTACACCTGATCAATTGAAATAAACTTTATTGGGACCATTCAATGCCATTCAAACCCTGGACTGAAGGAAATGGTAGATGTGCGTTTCTACTCACGAGTCATCAAGCTCCTCTACGAAGGCCGATCCCTGCAGTAGCAACAGCGACAGCAGCACTGACAACAAAACAACCGCACATTTACACTTCAATCCCAGCTGTCAGTGACGACATCAGTGCAGTCACTGAACACTGAAAGTATCAAATCCATGAACCAGAGATAAAGCAAAAACATTGGAAATGATCAGAAAAAGTTACATATTTGTCAGTCATTTTAAAGGGTGAAACTTATATATTAAACAGAATCATATCACATAAATAGACCTAATATTTTCAAGTAGCTTTGATCATTTTGACTTACAGTTATAAAAAGCTTATAATTTTGTGTTGCAGAAAACACTTAATGTTATAAACTCTTGGTGTCAAACTCGTATCAGCGATATAACTCAAAGTGCCTGCAACTGTTCTCCAGCCTTTAAATGGTCTCTCAGTTTGTGTCAGTCCTGATTAACACATGTCCAGAAGACATTCATCAACAGTCTTCACAAAGAGAGAAAGCCACAGAAGGTAATTTTTGGTTATTGCAAGAAGCTGGTTGTTCAGGGAGTGCTGGATCCAAGCGTATTTACAGAAAATTGAGTGGTGGGAAAAGGCATGGCACCAAAAGGTGCAACACCAACAGGGAAAACTGCAGACTTCATGGAATTGCAAAACATAATCAATTCAGGAACCATAGCACACCAAGAGTACTAAACATGGGCTGCAAATGTAGCATTCCACGCGTGATCCCAGTCCTGATTCAGAGGTGAGATCAGAAGGGTCATATTTGGGCTGTGACAAAAACAAACTGTTTAGTAAAGCTACACAGGCAAACCCACATTGCTCAAAGTACAGTGTAAAGTCTCCACTATCAGTGATGGTTTTGGGCGCCATGTTTTCTACTAGTGTTGGTCTTCTGTGTTTCCGCAATTAATGCAGGCAATCAGACAACTCTAGAGCACTTCATGCTGCCTTCTGCTGACAAGCTGTATGGAGATTTCCAGTATTATCTGTCAAAGGTACCAAAAGCTGCTTCAAAAGCCAAGGTGTTACTGCACTTGACTGGCTAGCAAACCCACCTAACCTGGATCTGATAGAAGCTCCATGAGCTGTTGTCAAGAGGAAGATGAGAGACATCAGATAACAGCAAACCAGATGACGTACAGGCAGCTAGCGAAGCAACCTGTGCTCCATGTCAAAGTGCATTAATGGAGAAACTCAAGCTGAAGGAGGCAAAGTGGGGGAGGGGGTGTCATGAAATGGTTGTCCTTAATATTAATGTTCTTATTTTTTATTTATTGATTTCGTTTTGACACACACATGGATATTTTGCAATGACATGTCGAATACGAGTTTGCTGGCATAGATTATTGATTAATTTTCCGCAATAGTCTAGGTCTTGTAGTTTCTTTGCGTCATTATGTGACAGAATGTTCCTTATTTTAGAGACATTACGGATACAAGAATGATAAGAGTTTTTACACGACTGTAAAGGTTTCACTCTTTTCTCAGGATCAGTGAAGTGAGCCATAGTAAAGAATGGATTGTCTAAGAACAGGTCCAATCAACTCTGAGAACCAACAGGAAGCTGCAGTTTGTCAAATAAAAGCTTAATCTATCTGAGAGCTGCTAATGTGAAGTCAAACAACGAGAATCCGACAAAACAGCCTGACAGAATTTCGAAGGAGGATGGACATGAAAGAAGTTAGGTGGAGAACGTACCTGAGAACAGACACGCTCTTCTGCCCGACATCTTGACTGGAGCCAGGTTAATCTGCTCACTGCTGACAGACTGAGCACGGCTAATCTGGCAGATTATCCAGAGCCCCTCAGACCTGAAAAACTTTTTATTTACACTGAGAAGTACAGAGAAGGGAAAGAAAAATAAAAGAATAAAAGATAAAAGAAAATAACAAAAGTCCAGTCAACTGCTTTTTTTATCCACAACTTCCATGGAATCACCCTGGATAAATGTACACAGACACTGAGCAGCACAGTTTAAATCTGAAGCAGGTATAGTGGGGCTGCCTACAGGTGACAGCAAAGCATAAAAAGGAAGGTAGAGACAGTTGATAAAAAAAATCATTAAAGAAGAGATGCAGGACTCATGAGGACAAAAAGTTCAGCAGAGGAAATTAAAAAAAAAAAGACAGAAATTAGATAAAAGAAAATACTGAGATTTATAAAACGCTGAAGCACAGGCCTTGCCAAAATTGTAGATGTTTGCAAAGAAATGAATAAGAAAAAATATTTATTTTTAAAGGTGGAAATATGATTTTATTTTCCTAAGTGATTTGCGAGGCAGTCTGTGTTTTTGTAATCAGAATGTCATTTCAAATGTGTACTAAGCATCTTAAAAAATACTTTATTTTTTATTGTTGTTTGACGCATTTATTGTGTATATCGTAACACTGCTGCTAGCATTAGTTAAAGACTGGTGTTCACAGGGCAGCTCACTAAGAAAAGACCAAGAGACAACTGTCAGGGGGGAACAGACTCTAGTTTCTATAGCAATTAATGATGGGTCACTGCAGATACAGATCAACATAAAACCACACTTCTAACGTCAGAGGGAGCAGAAGCGTATGAGGTGAGGACTCACTGGCAGGAAATTAAGTCCTTGACCTCAGAACGGATATGATAGTGAGAAATCATCAACTGTAAAGAAACACCACATACAGAGATGCATGGAACACTGCCTCTCCCTATGACTGATATATAGACTTCACTTTCCTCAGACAAATAGTTTGTGTCCTTTGAGTAGAGGCACACTGCAGAATTCAGTCTCCTGGAGTTGGTCCTGTAATGTTTATAAGGTTCCAACGAGGTGAAGTTCCAACGAAATGGAGCCAATTCAGTTGCCATTTTTCTGCCAATACGGACGCTGGCATTTGGAGCCAGACGCGGTTAGTAAGCAGCGATTGGTCCGAATCGATCTGAGTTTCCTTAGCAACTAGTGTTGCCAATCAGGATCGAGCTTGTTGGGAGCCCACACCCCTTCCCCTGAAAGCAGGTTTGGAAGAATCTGTCAATCAATTGCTTCGAACATTCTCACTAGTAAGAGTCTGTTCTGCACACCTGTAGGCGTCTCCTACACACCTGGGTGTGTCTTCTGCTCACCCGATTTTTTGTCCTGTGTTCATCTCCTGCACAACTACACGTGTCTGCTTCACATCTGTGTTCATTTTCCGCACATCTGTGTCTCTTTTACACACCTGTACAGATTACCATGAAGCTGTTCATATTCATAGTGTTTCAGTCCCAGTGATTTTACAATTACAAACATATAAGGAAAAAAACATGTTTTTGATGAACAATCCTTTATTAGTATGCAGAAATCCTTTGAATATAATTGTTCTTGCATAGGTTGCATGAAACTTCAGATTTATTAAAAGACTTTGTGTGAAACAGATTTGTGTTGTGAGGATGGAGCCAAGAGAACGACAAGGTCAAACATGATTATTTGTACAATATTCAGATTCTGTAAAAAAAAAAGTTCAGCAGCTAATCAATTATAAGTTTAATAAACAAACTAAACACCTATCAAAACTATTAAAACTTAACAAACATTGTTTCGATTATTTTGAATATAAATCAGGGATAAATTAGGTCAAACAAAACATATAATCAGGAAGTCTTAATTTAAAAGGATTAAACACCAGAGGAGCACTCGTGTGAAAACGCAGATGTTTACTCTCTGTTGCAGCCCTTGTCAGGTGGGCTTCCATCGGGGACTCTGCTCTGTCCCTGCTCTGTCCCTGAAGGCGTGAACTCAGTGGTAGTTGTCTCTGTGAATAACTGCCTGTTGAAGGCTGCTGACCCACCGCTAGACCCGTCAGCTTCGCTCTCCGTCCAGCAGGAGTCACTGTCAGAGCCAGACGACAGCCGACTCTTCCCCCAGCGACCGTTGGTCTGAACCCCAGTGCACAGCCGAACCCCTGGAGAGCTTGTGAGCGTCGTACGCCGAGAAGAAGCAGCGCTGGAGCTGAACGATGGGTGAAGATCCTTTTCCTGCAGGCGGAGTACACCACGCAGCAGCGGGAATTGGCGTCCGATGGCGATGCGGTATTTTGGGTGTGTTAGGGCATAGATTATGGGGTTGTGGATGGCAGACGCCTTGGCAATGACAGCAGGCACCGAGTTCATGTACGGGGTCAACAGTTGAGCGTAGCCAGCGGTGGCAGTCAGAGCAACTACAGAGTATGGCGCCCAGGACACGACAAACAGCATTATCACTCCCAGGGCAACTTTGGCCATCTTCCACTCACTCCGGAGGCGTTCGTATGCCTTGTTGATCTCCCCACAGTTTAGCCTTGCCACCTCTCGGCCCGCCTGCCGTACCGCTCTGAAAATGGCCCAGTAGCAGGCAGCAATTAGAGTGAGTGGAAGGAAGAAGACAAAAACGAAGAGCATTATAGTATAGGTGCGCACGGATGTTGTGAAAGTCATGTAGTCCCAACTGCAGGAGGTCTGCAGCCCCTCAGGGACGTAGGCACTCCATCCGAAGAACGGTGGCAAACTCCAGCCAAGAGAATACAGCCAGACCGCCACCATTGCCACGTACACTCGCTTTCGACTCATTCCTCCTAGCAACGCCACCGGTCGTGTGATCACCAGACAGCGGTCCACAGCAATGGCTGTGAGTGTCATCATAGAGGTGATGCCAAACAGAGCGCCACAGAAGGCATAAAGTTCACAGGCAAGCTCTCCAAACACCCAGCGGCGGTGCAGGCTCGCCACAAAGAAGGCTGGAGACTGGGTCACAGACATCAGGAAGTCAGCTGCTGCCAAATTCACTACTAAGAGGTTACTAGGCGACCTCAGTGCCTTACTGCGACAAAATACATAGATGACCAAAGCGTTTCCCAGCATACCTGTCATCCCCACCAGCAGGATCACACAGCCAATGATGTAATGGGCATGGTCAGGCACATCCACTGTGGGCATCAGGTAATCTGGCAGGTGGACACCCTGTGTAGGGGTGTTCTCAGGCAGGTGGACGGGCTTCAAGAGTCTGAGGTGCTGATGGTGACCTGTGCAGTTTGAACCCTGAAGGCAGAGAGACTCCATCCTGTTCAAGAAACGATAGCTCATTGATGACAACAAACTGTTGTCTGGCTGGACGTCAGCTTAGAGCAGCAGACTGTGAACAGGTTTTGTGGTAAACGCTGACTGACGCTTTACTGGTTGAATGTTTTCTGAATTTCCTCAAGATTTTGACTGCTTTTGCGCTGAATGTCAGCCGGATCCCCGATTTAGTCGTGCGCGCGCAGTCCGCTGGTCTGGAGGTGGTCCGACACTTCTCCACCAGTTTCTGCCGCAGATCTGCTCCACTTCAGCTCTTTATGTTGGTCAGATTGACTGATGACGGAGGAGTATTGAGCCGAACACAGTCTGAGCCAAGAGTTCTCTACATTTAGTGACTAAATCAGCATCAGGACCAATGTGACCTGATTGTTTGAGAGTTATGTGGGCCATCTCTAGACTGACATGTTTAACGCTGTTTTGGAGGATATGGGTCAGAATCTTTAACAGATCACACACGTGAACAAAGCAGTTGACAAGTGCTGGAGTGTGTGTGAGAATGAAGAGAGAGAAAATGAGAAATACTGTGTCTATCAAGGAGGCTATACCCATAGACCTATACCTATAGACCCCTGTGTGTTTGCTTACAAACAGAAGTAAAGCCCCAGTCTGCCACAGATCTGAAGTGTTGTTTTTATGTTGTGTGTTTGTCCGGGTCTTCACTCACGCTGTGTTGACCCGATGTAGCGACTCAGAGGTCAGCCAGTGGACTGGGGGGGCCAGCGTGTAGAGGTAGAACAGTTGACCTCTGATGGGAAGTATGCAGATTCGGTAATCCAGATGTTTAACATGATTGTTTTAATGACTGAGCAGAACTTGGAAGTTGTCACGTCGGCAGATAAACACCATGAAATCGGGACTCCTTTTTTTCCTTTTTCTGCCTGTTGCTTTTCTTTTCTGCTGTTTTTGACTTGATATGTTTATTTGTAATTTAAGATTTGATTCGATTCAGGTCGTTTAAAGATAAATACTTTCCACAAGAGACAGGCAGAAGCAGTCAGACAGTTGAGGATCTCCATCAGGTGTCAAACAGAACACACAGTGATTGATCGACCTGCAGCTGATGCAGCTAGAATGGAGATTGAGCGGTTTGCTCAGGAAACTGAGCACCGCCCCCTCACCACAGCCAGCAGTCCTCTGGCATTAGGAGTTTTTCATTCCATCAATTGATCAGGTGGAGAAGAGCTTTGACCTGGAAATGAAGGCCACAAGAGAACTTTTTCACGTTTTGAGGTGAAGGACAGCTCTTTGTCACAGAACAGACTTTCTGTGAATTTAAACAGAGTGAAGGAGCATCTGAATGTTTTAAACTCTCCTTACATCCCAAAATGAAGTGTCCAGGTGTTGAAAGAAAACCGGTCTTTAGGTTTTTACCGATATGTAACAGATAACTGGGGTAAAACATATGAAACAGAAGCCCTAAAAGCTTGCTAGATGTCCCTGTGGACTCCAGGAAACAATGTGGGATAAGTCAATAATTGGAAAGGCTTTCTGGGAAAAGCCCGGTCTCCTTGGGGGAGACAATATTCATCCTGATTCAGATGGTCATACTCTAGTTTCTAGAAATATGGACTCTTTTTTTGACCCCTGTGTTGTGTTCGGCTCAAATCTTTTTGAAAATGGTTCAACTTTAACCCGAACACAATATAAGGGTTAAGCAGCCAAAGCCTTGACTAACCAGGGCTGAGACAAGGTTTGGAGGAAGAGTTCTAGTCTTCCTCACTTCCCTCCAGCCTCTGAACTAACACCATCTATCCAACACCCCACAGAAACACAGTCTGCACCCAAACCACAAACACTTCATCAACACCAGTCAAACATAAGATGAGTTAAGAAAGAAACTAACAGACACACAAATACACACAACACAAAGACATAGACGACACACAAACATGGATGTCACATACACATGAAAAAAAAAAAAACCACACACATGCAGACACACTCAAAACAGACACACAAACTAGAAAAAAGCACATACAGGGACATAGATAAAATGCTCTCAGACTAACAGACAGACACATAACATTAGCACATGGACACACACTGGACACCAACACTATTACACACACACGAACAACACAAACATTTAGGCAAACCACAAAACCCAAACGTAGACATCGCATACTCGTGGAGAAAAAAACAAACACACATACAGATACACACAGAAGGAAGTGTGCACATATACAATATACACCAAAAACACACATGCAGGCACATATGCACAACAAAAAAACATAAACTGACAACATAAGCACACAACAGACAAACCAAAATACCTAAAAAAAAGAGTTATCTATCTACTCGTGTCTCAGCTGGACCATTTTAACTGCGTTTATCTGGATCAGTGGTCTGCCTATCGTCTGGAGCTCGCTCAGAGTGCAGCTGCTCGTGGGCTGACAGGCACACAACATCGTCCTTGCTGCTCTCCACTGGTTTCCAGTTCATTTTAGCATTTAGTTTATGATTGTATCCATTTTTTAAGCTCTATATGGTCTGCTTCCTGCATATTTATATGAAGTGCTAAAGATCTTCCACTCTGCTTCTCCTGATGGTTTGTTAAACAAGCCTCTAATCCAGGGGTGACCAAGCATTTGCAGTAGCAACATCTGACTTATGGAATGGTCTTCCTCTCCACCTCAGTGCTTTTACAACTCTTTCTAGTTGTGAATGTCCCTTTAAATACATTTCTGTCATGATCATAGAAGAGGAGGCTACCTGGTGGAGAGAAAGCAATGTATTGCTTTGAAGCAAGGTAGTAGAATCCATGGGAACTGAGGAAGTAGGCAGTCACTGCTGTCCATCATAATGAGGATTGAGTGGGGTCAGGGAAGAAAACGGATATGACACACAGCCAAGGCCAGCGTGAATATTGTAGCAGATTTGGGCTCAATAATGCTCCATAATGATGCACTGGTGGTTGAAGGGTGGCAAAACCAGCAGGAGATGAGTTTCAGGTGCATCAGGAGAGCCTGCCAGTACCTGCACTTGTGAAGACAAAACAAAAGGTTGAGGTCAGAGGACTACAGTGACAAAGAAAACCACAAGAGGGCGACAGAGCTAGATTTTGAAAACCATCAAGCTCGACTAGATTAGGTATAGTTTTAGTTTTTGATTCCACGGTTGTTTTAAATTGTGTATTTAATGTTTTCTTGCTTTTATGTTTTCTGTTTAGTCATAATTTCTGCAGGTATCATGGATACTGCTATCAGTGATGACACAGATCTTCAGTCTCTGCTCTCCAGCTTCTCGTGGGCCCAGGTTCTACAGGGTTCAGTGGATCAGCGCAACAGTTCACAACAATAGTTAAACAGGTGCAAATCTGAGGACATGGTTGTGAGCTTCTCCAAAAGCCACAGGGGTCTGACAAAAAACAGTTACCACCGTCTTTTGCAAAAAACATGGTATTGTCAGGGTACATTGGGCTAACTGTTGCTAGTTCCTTAGATTACAATAATTGTAGATGAATAGCTCATTGAGGGTAACTCTTTCTTGTTAATCCGTTTATCCCTTGTGTTATCTTAGATCTGTGTTTTTCAACCAAGTGTGGTCAAGTGTGCCGTGGGAAATTCCCCTCATTAACTGATCTAAAAACATTCAGCATCTCCAGGATATCAGCTCTGTGTTCATCCAAACAAACCCTGATAAAACACTGAGTAGTTAGGAATATGGAAGATTGTAAAATATTTTTTTCTTTGTGTTTACTTGATTCTATTAAAGAAATTTTGATAAGAATGCCGGTCCCGCGATTTAGCTGCATCTTAAGCTCTGTTTTAGGAAAAGTCCCGCCCCTTTAACTGTCTCCACCAATCCTTATTGGAGGCTTAAACACATGTCATCAGTCGACCAATCAGAAGTGGTTAAAGTCTTCACTCCCTTGTTTCGATTTAGCTCGTAAAGTCTCTCAGTTCCAAAAAAAATACCAGCTAAAGCTCGTCTTTAGCGGTGTGGCTTTCCACAGAATCCGGTGTCAGACCGTGGAACAAGTGAACAAAACAATGAAGCTCAGAGATGCTAGTCTGTCTGCGGTCGGCTGATTTTTTGCACTACATCTCCCATGATGCATTGGGTTAAAGTGACAGCGTCTCAGTGCACAATGAGCCTCTACTCTTAACGTCTCAAAACAACAACGAACACACATCAAACAGTTTTGGAATCTCTCAACTTTTATTACATCTTTTATAAAAAACAACTCCACCGTCGAGCTTTTTCTGCCACAATTATCACAAAAATGCATGTGAGATTGTAGAGGGGCTGTAGATCAATCCAGACTATGAGTTTTTCCCAGTTTTTCTCTTTTTTTAAATTTTTAGATCCTGGTGTGCCGAGGGATTTTTGTCAAGGTTAAAGTGTGCCGTGGCTCAAAAAAAGGTTGAAAACACTATCTTAGATGACCCCACCCTTACATTGATGTGTTCTCCCTACCATGACAAAGGTGGATAAAGCTGGAAAGATTTCATGTAATCCATGGACACCAGTGAGGTTCACAAATCATTGAAGAAAAAAGGTTCAGAGCACTGTCTAGTGGGTCTAGATGACCCAACTCCCAATGTTAAAGTGCCTAGGATAGCACAAGGGTTAAAGTAACTAAATACTTAGTCTCTAAAGGGTAAGTGTGCTTTTTTACACTGTTTAGGGTATTTGCAATACCTTAGTTTGTTTGGTACAATTGTAACTTGTTGGTAACTTATTGCTCTGTTCTGGGTAATTGTAACTTTTTACTCTTTACATGATGACTGTAACAGGTCACTTTGTTTCCTGTTACTTTAACATAGTACTCAGTTTAGGATCACTATACCTGTTCCTCTGTCCAGGATAACATTCAGTTTTCATGCAGTTCAGAGGAATTTGGCTGGTTCCTGAGGCGCAGAAACCTGCAGGGAGTTCAGAGGGCATGTGATCTGTTGTTCACCAGAACAGGTGAGGTCGAGTCTTAGGGACACGAACTGAAGAAATGACGGAGCTCCGGTTCTTCAATCAGCTTTATACAGCACCAGGAAAAGAACTGTGATGAAAATGATAAACCGTCTGATGAAGACTACTTCAGCAAGAGAGAGGAAAAACATGTTTTCTGATGTCATCACTTCATGAAGCTAAATGTTTTGAAGGTGACTCATCTTCCTCAGTGAACTGCAATGCAGTTGTTGTTGTTCTTCCCTGACACGTGTGCCGTAGGCCTGTTTCAGACCCAAAGTTCCTCATTCTGTAGAAAAAGGCACGGCAGCTGTAGGACATTCTCACGATGACTCGCTTTTTAATCAACTGTCTTTTCTTTATTATCAATAAAGGACTTCATTATGGCAGAATGTGGATTTTCATGAATGTTCAAAGATCAATGACAGAGGCAGCAGAAGAAAGTTTCTTCTTCAAATTCCTTTACAAAATAAAAAAAGTTGCCCAGTTTGACTTCATCCAGAAAAAAAGAGTTAAGATCATTGATGAGACTCATCTGCCTTTAGTGCAGCTTTCTTCATCTGTGTTCCCAAATGTACTCTCTGCCTCTGCAGGGTTCGGTTTCCCTGCTCTGTGTCTGTCAGGTGCAGCTACATCGCGTGACAGTTTTACACAAAACAACATCGCATGACAAGCAGAAACCACAAGGTCACACACACATACACAATAAGCTGTACTTGTGGGTACCGTTCAGTACTCCCCAACCAGTGTTTGTGATTGAGGTGTGATAAACTGAAACTAAAACACAGATTTTGGTGGAAAACAAAAACAGCAACTCGGGTCAAGGAGTTGAACCAGCCATAGACCCCCCTCCTCATATTCACAGCCCAGAATCTGAACCCGTTTGACTATATTCAGACCAGAACTGGAACTGAAAATGTAGGTTTCTTGGCCACGGCACGTTTGCATCAAGGTGTGTTTTTAGGTCAGAGTGTGTATGTGAACTTGTGTGTGTGTCAATACGTGTGTAAGTATCAGTGTTGCGTAACTTCGTGTGTTTATTTTAATCTGTGTGTATCAGTGTGTGTGTGTGGATCATTTCCTTGGGTTTGTGTGTTAGTGCGTCACTTTCAATAAGTGTGTATATCAATATTACAGAAGCGAAAAGCCTGAAAAGCCTGGCATGTCGATGGTGGTTTTAGGTACTTCAATTGGGAAAATAATCAAAGTGGCAAAAAGAGAAAAATGAACTATTAATCAACCAATCAAACATTGCTTGAGTTAGACTTCTGTATTAAAAATAAACCAATGGAAAAAGCCACGGACAGCAGTGACAGCGTACTTTTTATAGATTCTTTGAAGGACCTTTTCAGGGAAATTGGATTTCCAGCAGCTTAAATACAGACAGCAGAGGTAGCACATCCTCGCAGTGGCAAAATAACAAGAAACAGGCAAATGCAGAAAGTACTTCATACTCCTTCCTCCTTTATGGAAGCGAGAAGTTGTGTTAGAATTTAGAAAGGAGCAAGTTTGAAACGAGGCGTTCAACAATTTAAACCTGCCATTCGTCTTCCACATTGCTGTTTGATGAAATGGTGTGTGTTTCACTGATCACGGGCCTCTTTCCACTCTTTTTCACGCGTGTGCTTCTTGGCGATTAGGAGGGAGATTGGTGGTCAGATTCTTATTTCCTAAATAGGCTTTCTAAAATCAGTTATCAAGCCCCATCTCAACTTCATCGTTCTGTGAGCAAGTGCTGTAGTAGATGGCATTTTAGATCCATTATATTTTGTGTTTCTGCTTTTTTTGTTTGTTCACTAGGTATTTTTTAGGGAAGTATAGGTACACATTTCAAAATTAAATCTACAGTTTTAGTTGTTTTGGACATGTTTTTTATGAAGGCACAGAATAGTCTCAGAGGCAAAATTGAGTATTTTTTGTTCACATCATTCATATTTAATAAGACACTACCTTGAATGAAGAATGGTAAATGACGTATACTTACAGTATATAGTGCTTTTCTTCCTTCTTAAAAGACCCAAAGTGCTTCACCGTCCCCTTCACACACTGATGGTGGCCCCCACTGCCAAACACTGGTGTCTTCTTATGACCACCAGGAGCAATGTGGGGTTCAATGTATTGCCCAAGGGCACTTCAACACATGGCAGGGTGGGAACCAAACCTACGATCTTCCCATCAGAGGTTGACCGCTCTACCTCTGCACTCCTGGAGAAAGAAAGTCTGTTTGAGTAGACATGGCAACAAAACCATTTCTGTAATCTACAAACACGGAGTACATCTCCCAGCATGCATCTTACTTTCGGGGGGGGGGAAAAAGTCACAACACAAAGATGTTTTTGGAAAAATGAAAACTCAACGCTGCAGCTAAAGTGGTAGAATATCAACAGCTTTGTCATGAGTTTTACTTTATAGATTTCCAGTGTTAATGCTAATTATAGAACACCGCCACTTAGCAATGTCATCTTGACATGACCCCGCATCATTTATTTTGCCTTCTCCCTTGTGGTTGTAATATTGACTAATACAGAGGTATAGGCGAGTGGATGTGATCATCAGAAAACCTTAGTTTACATAGATTTCAATCATTTAACTACTTTGGGATCTACAAAAGTATGTAATGACACAACTCCTAAACCTTCTGTTACTTTCAAAACTGCTGATGTTTTTGCCAAATTGATTCAACATTTTGACAATAAAAGATGAAAGATGCACCTGACGACGTTAGGCCCAGTGTCATCGGCTTCTTCGCCACAATAAGATCCCAACAGAAGCTCACGGAGAAACTTTCACCCTGACAGCCAACTTCACAAGCAGTAGAATGCGACAGCTGCAGTCTGACGGATGTGGAAAAATGTCACTAGAAGCACGTGTTAACAAAACTGTAGAGGGCCGAACATGGTGTAGTGGGCAGCACTCTCACCTCACAAGCGAGAGGCTGGTTCAAATCCCTGCTGGGACTTTTCTGTGTGGAGTTTGCGTGTTCTCCTCATTCTTCTGTGGGTTTTCTCCAGTTTCCTCCAACAGTCTTAAATCATGCTTCACAGGTTAGTTGGTGTCTTTAACCCTTGTGCTATCTTAGATGACCCCACCCTTACATTGATGTGTTCTCCCTACCATGACAAAGGTGGATAAAGGTGGAAAGATTTCATGTAATCCATGGACACCAGTGAAGATCACAAATCATTGAAGAAAAAAAGGTTCAGTGCACTGTCTAGTGGGTCTAGATGACCCAACTCCCAACGTTAAAGTGCCTAGGATAGCACAGAGGTTACATTGCCTCTAGGTGTGCATGTGTGACCCTGCAGCAGAGTGGCAACTTTTTCGTGGTGTACTACATCTTCTCCTAATAGCAGCTGGGTTGGATCTGTCTGTGATCAGAGACTCTGATGCTATCAAGAGGAAACATGTAAAGATGTAGCGAGAGGCAGTGGGAAGCCTTACAGATCCACTGGCGTGTACTGGAGCAGACCTGACACGCTACCCTGGGTCTCACATCTTGAATTCCGGACTTCTGTTTCCTCTGCTTCTTTTAAATACATCCGCTTGTATTGCAAAAGAGATGTGAGCTTATTGTTTACGTGTACTTGCTTAGCTAAGAAAACAACAAACCCACTGAGGTTTAAAAAAGAAATATCTTCAGCTATTTTCTTTTAACATTGTTTCTCTTGTAAAAATATTGCAGACTTTGTTCAATACATTGATAACAGTTCTTAATGTGTAATTATTTTAAGATAAAAATGAAATTACATGATAATGTTGGTTTTCAAAGTGAACATTGGGATGTTTTTTGTAAATAAAAACTGAACTGCTTTTTAGAAGATCTGTGATTCCGTTTTTTTTTTAATTATTCTACTAACACAGATACAGTAGATACAAACTAACCTAAAAACTGCAGGTATAAAAACTCAACTATGCCCAGATTATAATCTACAGTCAGTACAGTAGTTATGCTCACATTCAAAAAGGTCATGGGTGTTTTCAGACTTGACAAACTTAAATCAAAAGTGGTTTCATGCAGGTTTCTGTATGTTTTTTATAAATGCAGTTTCTAACTTCATGACTGAGGATGAAGCTGACTGAGGGACAAGTCAGCTCAGTTACTGTTGCTTCAATTTATTTAAATGACTTTAACGCTGCAGGAAAATCCAGGTTTCATTTGACTTCTTATCTCCTTCAATGGAGCAGAACTTCCAGTTAACAGAAGCTGCAGGTCCAGGATCTTCTCCCCACTTTTTTCTTGCAGGGCCACCATATTTTTTCATAATTTCACAGAATTCCGTAATCACTGTCGTCAGCACACAGGTTTAGGAAAATATGTCATTTGTTTATTCCTCATCTGTAAAGTTTTTACAGGTTCAGTTATTTTTACAGCCTTTATTTGCATGACTTTTATGGTTGTGCTGGTGGTGACGATGACGGCTGGAGATGTCCGTTGAGGCTGGTATGAAAACAGGAAACGCTCGGAACCTGCAGCTTTTTCTGAAAGTGAAACGTGAGCAGATAGGCTGATGCTCAGGAGGACTTCAGAAGAAAGTCGTCACGCAACCGCAGAACTAACTCCAAACCACAAGGGGGTCCAAATCTGGGTTTCCTTGTGCCGGTCCCCAGCCCAGATAAAATACAGGGTCATGTCAAGAAGGGCATCCGGCATAAAAATCTCGACCTCTGTGAATCAGTGAAAGCCGATTTGCGGTGGCGACCCCTGAAAAGATCTGCCAAAAGGTGATCAACTCCAGATCAGTCCAATAAATCCAGATTCATTAAACTGAAATGAAAAGTTACCAGATTTCAAGAAAAGTGTTTTGGGCAGTGGCTCTTGCCTTTTATCAGTTCTTCTACAAGACCTGGCAAGGCCAATAACTGCAGGTTGCAGATAATCAGATCTGCAACCTCAAAAGTCTGTTCCCCCTTAAGCGGCGAGAACATCGTGTTCAAAAACAGGAGCACAGACACGTGGCTCGCCACCTGCTGCTGCTGCCAGGAGGTGGAGCTTCTGCATTTTCGAATGATGTCAAAGAAACAAAAGAAGATGCCACAGTTTGCATCTCTGTGTGTGAGGCCCCACCTTCCCGCTTTGCGTAATCTATGCACAGCTTCTTGCTCTGACTTGTTAGTCTGCGGTTTAACGGACAGAAAGTAAGAAGCTGCAGACACAGACGCACAAAGACTCACATCAGTGACAGTGACCCACAAAGACGTGATGGCGGTAAGACTTTCTCTGAGTGGATTTGAATTTTTTTTTGTTTGAGAATGTATGTGTTATAGTTATTGTGTTTGTTTGTGAGCGGGTGTTTGGTAGTTTGTGTGATGGTTTTTGTGTGTTCCATAATGTTTTTGTGCGAGCGGGTGTTTGTGTGTATGTTTTTGTGTGCTTTTATTTTGAAAGGTCACAGCACTTTTGCTAAAACAAAACAGCAAAGCAAAGAGGAACCCATGTGAGCAGATCTAAACATGTTTGTGCTTTTGTTTTACAGATGGATTACACAAACTTCATCAACTCCACTTCATCTCCTGACATCTTCACAGCGATGACCTCACAGGTAGCCCACCCTTACTCGTGTGTGTTTCAGCATGGGGGGGCTTCATCTCTGAAACTGTGCGCAGATTTCAGCATAAAATGTGGTCCGCACTCACATTCAAAAATGCCCGCCCAAACGTTTAGATTCTCTTCGTAGATTATCAGCCTGCGGTCACCTGTGGGTTCTCCTCACTTAGCAACAGGAGGTCAATGTTTTTGAGAAGTGAAAACGCAAACTTTCATCAGCAGCTTTGGTCAGCCAATCGGGAAGCAGAGAATGAAGACGTCAGTGAGGAAACCTGCAGGTTTGAGTGTGAGGTTGAGGAGCTGATGACAGAGGAGAAGCAAAAACAAACCAAAAAAAAAGTTTCAGTTAGGAAGTCTCAGCTCAGATGTTTCACAGTGAAAACACTGGGAGCAGCTCACAACAGAAGCTGTTGAAAAAAAACAAGAAGAACAAAAATCTGCGCAGATTTTTTCCGGCAAACTGTCATAAACACTAATGTTTGCGTCAAGTGTTGTGTACATACATTTCCTTATGCAGTGTTTTGTGCACAAAAGCTTTTGGAAATGAGTCCTCTGGTGTTTTCAGGTGTTTCCAGGTGTTAAAAGTGCTTGTGTGTGTGTGTGTCTCCTGGCAGGACCCGCTGAGTTCCGATCTTTCTCTCACCACTGTTGATGACTATGATGATTACGAGGACAATGACACCGACCTGATGTGTGACCGATCCTCAGTGCGAAATTTCAGAGGGCAGTATGAGCCGCCCCTCTTCTTGATGATTGCCATTGTCGGGGGCATTGGGAACCTGGCGGTGGTGTGGATCTACCTGAACGTCCGTCGGCGACTGAAGACCATGACAGACATGTACCTGCTGAACCTGGCGGCCGCAGACCTCCTGTTCTTGGCCACGCTGCCGCTCTGGGCAGCCGAGGCATCGTACAGCTGGACATTTGGTTCCGCCTTCTGCAAGCTGAACTCCGCCCTCTACAAGGTGAACCTGTTCAGCAGCATGCTGCTACTCACGTGCATCAGCGTTGACCGCTACATCGTCATAGTGCAGTCAACCAAAGCCCAGAACTCGAAGATGGAGCGGCGGCGCTTGAGCCAGCTGGTCTGTGGAGGAGTGTGGCTGCTGGCCCTGCTGCTCGCCACACCTGAGCTGGTGTTCGCCAAACCTGCCCCAGTGGAGTCCAAATACTACTGCAGGATGGTTTTCCCCTCAAACGTGGGAAACCGCACCAAGATCCTGGTTTTGTCGCTGCAGGTGAGCATGGGCTTCTGCCTGCCCTTCATCGCCATGGTCTTCTGCTACAGTGTCATCGTGGCCAAGCTGCTCAAGACCCGCAGCTTCCAGAAGCACAAGGCCATGCGCGTCATCCTGAGCGTGGTGGTGGTGTTCGTGGTGTCACAGCTGCCCTACAACATCACGCTGGTGATGGAGGCCATGCAAGCCACCAACATGACTGTGACGAACTGTGAAAAGGTGAAGGCCCTGGACAAGGCAGGCCAGGTGCTGAAGAGTCTGGCCTACACGCACGCCTGCCTTAACCCCTTCCTCTATGTGTTTGTGGGCGTGCGCTTTCGCCGCGACTTTGTGCGCCTGCTGCACCCCTGCTTCAGTCGGCCGCCGGCCAAAGTGAGCTCACTGGGGAAGACCAGGAGTCCTATTCCCTCCACCAGAGCTTCTGTGATGTCTGACAGCGAAACCTCACAGGCGCTGTCATTGTAGACTCTCCCCAACGCCACTTCCTGTTTGTGTAGCAGCAGCAGCCATGGTGGCAGGGGGAGTGTGGCACACTTACAGGAAGAGTGGCGCCACACCTCAGTCTTAAGAACTTCCTTGCTGATGCCTGCTTCAGCTCAGCATTTACACCCAACCGTCCCTCAAGGCCATCGTTGGACCTGAAACCGCTGCTTTATCCGCACCTGTGAACCACAGCTGAAGCCCCCACTCCCACTTACTGAACCACAAAGTGAAAGAACTTAAGTTTCATCCTTTGAAACCTGACTGAACACTTTTTTATTTTATGACGCCAAAGACTCCTGCTGATGAATGTGAAACTTCTTCCTAAAAGTGTATGGTTGTATCTGCTGCTGCTGAGGGTCATGACCTCTGTTTGCGACCTGCCGGGTTTGAACAGAAGCTCATGGTGCTGTACTGAGCCCAATGTGCCTGAATGTGAAGTATGTTATTTGTAGCCCTGCTAGACCTTATTCTGTATTATAAATGTTTTTGGAGCCAAAATAAAGTGAGCTGCGTCAGTGTGAGCTGCAGAGGAAGTGGTTCAAACTGCGTCACGCTGCTTTCTTCACATCCTGTTTGTGTTTTGAAACTGAACTTGGTTCTCTAAAATCCTGTCTACTCCATCTGTTGTGACAGTCTGATGACAATCTGAACAACTGAACTGCAGGTTTAAACCTTTCTCCCAGAATGCATCATTGCAGCACCGACCTGCTTTTAGAGGTCCTGTGGCCGGAGATGTTTCTGAACCCACAGTTGAGCAAGCAGACACAGGAAAGAACTGCCTGTTGCTTTGACTGAAGGCCACAAGGCCACAAACGGTCCTGTTAGACTGGCAGCAGTAGAGTCTGTTCTGGAACCTGAAACAGCGGTTTTGGTTAAACCAGTACAGGTTTGTTGTTGTGAAAGAAAAACAAAAAAAAAAGAAGGTGACCTTAGTTAGGCTCTAGATGACCTTAGATATTTTCATGGTCGAGATACTCTTGTGCACCAACTCAGTCTGGAACTGTTTTTTACTGTCTGCTGGTGGGCTGGACAGAGGCCAACCCAAACGTAAACTGAAGTGTTCCGTCTGTGCCATCACGTGTGTGCTGTCCGCTGTGATGCACTTGATCGTTTTTACGTTACAGTGAAAAAAGCTTCAATGTACCTCAATCCAAATGGTATTTTCCAATACAAATGAATCAGTTAGTTCAAAAGGGGCCCAAGTCCAAGCGGTTTGTTTTTCCAGGAAATGATTTTAATTGCAAAGCTTAAAGGGAGGCGACACCAAATGATTAATACTTTACCCAGATTTAGCCCCAGATAATAGCTTACAAATGCTATAATATGAAGCACCTCACTTTTATAATGTCAGAGGACTAGCAAACTAAAGGCTGTGGACTTGGGCACTTCTTGAATTAAACAGAGACGCTGCCATATTGGAAAACTAGTGCTGCCATCTATGGCAGAAAGCTAAACCCATGCAAGAGAGGCCTAAGTACAGGAATTTTGCACTTAATGCATTTTAAATGTCAAGCATAGTCAAAACATTACAACGGACTTGGGACTTTTTTGCACATAATCAGATAGTTTTCCCTTGAAGACCATAGAACATATAATATCTCTATTTTGAAAAATGGTGGACTTGGGCCCCTTTTGAACTAACCGATTTAACTGATTTCTTTACATTATGAAACGATTTATGATGGTATAGGTTGATTCGATTAACAGCCTGCCTCAGACAGATTGATCTGGTTGGACTGTAGGAATTTAAATCCATTCATTGATTAAATCAATTCGTTGTTACATCTCGGGTTTCAGTGTAATTCCCGTACTGAGCTAGAAAAACTGACAGTGGTGCAGAAAAGTCCCTCTAGATCAAAGAATTGGAAAAGAAAAAACCCAGAGACTCAGCAAGGATGACCGGTTAGAGACTGAAACATCTGCTCAAGCACCACGGAAATAAAGTAAGTTAGTCATTCTGGCAGTTAGATACTAGGAAAGAGATGAATACACAGTAACTGAACATCTGTTATTAACTAGAGCTCCATGGCAACAAGGGCAAACTTTCAGTCTTCATCGCCTTCATCTTCCACTCTGAGGGTTTCGGGTACTTTGAAGGTAAACGAATAGAAAACAGCTTAGAGAGACTGATTCTGCGTTGGTATTCACCACTTCCTGTTGAGATTGAACCCAATTTCCACGTAAATCTGAACTTCTGCACAAACACGAGCAGAACCTCCTGGAGGCCAAAGCGAGTCTGTCTGCATGACTGAAGGTGGGGGGATCGATCCGACTCCCCTCACGTCCTCCATGAACTCTCCTCCTCTAGAGGAGACGCAGGTCTTCTATTCATCGTCTGTTCTGACTCCGTCATCAGATTTGTGACCTTTGACCCCTCCTTCCCTATCACATCTGTAGATGTTCTGATGACAGTCAGACAGAGGAGGGTGGGCTTCAGCCAATCTGGTCTGTGCACCCACTGAGCACGTGCAAGTCCATAGGGGCTTCAGGACCCTTCCTGACCCCCTCCCTCCCTGCTGATGCAGCTAAAATGTGTCTGTGTGTTTCTATGAGGACAAAGGCCCCCCACACACAAACAAATGTGTTTCCAGAACGCCGTCCTGCATAAATCCGGCCACCGAACGCCTCGGAGTGCTTTGCCACTGCAGTCATGCCTCTCCCCCGACGCCGCTCGTCCATTTTAAGACAGACGTCCACAGAGCGACCAGCCCCTGCCTCCTGCGGGAGGATGGGAGCTGCTGGCACCGCCGCCCCCCGCGGCGTCTTTGTGGGCCCTGCGCCCGCGGTGGGTTTGGCCTCTGGCTTGGGGACCCGGGTGTCCCGCAGAGCTCTGGGGATCAGCAGCGTGTTCATGCAGGGAATGAGGAGCAGCGCCGTGCCGGCGCTGCCACAGATGGGGCACCGGGCCGGGGGGCAGGGGGCGGGGGCCCTGAACAGCTGTCTGATGGAGTATCGGGAAAAAGTGAGGGCGCTGGAGCAGCTGAACCAGCAGCTGGAGCAGCAGATCCGTCTCTGCCTGGACCGCAGGGCATCCAGCGCCGGAACCTGGGGCCCGCTCCGGAGGGAGTGGGAGGAGGTCTACAGACAGGTGAGGAGGAGGAAGGTTCTGCTTCCTCCCCAACAGAGAAGTTTCTGTAAACATGCAGCCAGGATAAACATCTCCGTGGCAACAGCTGCCCCCCCCCAACGGCTGCAGCTGCTCTCAGCTCTCTTATTTCCCCTGCTCCCCGCAGGTCAGTGAAGCCATCCTGGACAACGCCCGTCTGATGCTACAAACTGAGAATGTGCAAGCCAGCGCCGAGGACTTTAAAGAAAGGTCTGGCCCCCCCCCCATTCTGAGGCGTTGTGTTGGTCCTTAGTGTTGCAGTGCCTCCTAGATGGCACAGCCTGGTGGCATATACCGGTTTAAGATCCAAAAGTTTAAGGAGGCTTGTTTTTAGAATCGATCCAGACTGGAGTCATTAAGGAAGAGGATGAGTCTATGAGGAAGAGTCAGGGAAAACGTGAAGGAGTCAGTGAAGAAGAGGGGGGGTCAGCAGGAAGTGTATATCTATTGGTATATCTATTGACCCAAACAATTTAAAGCATCAGATTGTTTTCAAAATGTACACATTTGTTTGGTTTCTTTGTAAAATGAACAAATGTGAGCTCGAATTAATAAAGTTTTTACTTATCTGATTCAAAACTACAAAAAAAAGCTATTTCTAAATAGATTTAGAAAATTAATAAAGGAACATAAATGCCAAAAGCCAGTCTGAGCCTTTCAAAGACGGAACAGACTAGATCCTGATAGGACCTGACGCAGCTTAAACGGACCAAGATGTGCTTCCAGCCAGGATGAAGATCCAAGATAGAGTCCAGTCTAAGAAAACCGTTGGTCCTCAATGGTCAACTGTGCTGATGAAAACCAATCATAAATGGAACCGTTTTTTCCTTTCAGTACATTAATAGATCCATTTCCTTTTTCTTAAGTAAAATCTTCAGCAGCTAAATCTGCTTTAAGAATTCATGGCTTTATCAATGTTCCTCCTTTTCAGTTTCATTCCATATTTTATTGCCCTGCAGAAGGTCATCTACGACCCCAACATCACCAGGCTCCTCCCACGGAGGACGGCTAAATAAGGTGTTGCTCTCTACAGGTTTGAGAATGAGCAGCCTTTACGGAGCGCGATGGAAGAGGAGATCAGCTCGCTGCACAGAGTGATCCAGGAGGCCAGAGTGACGAAGACGGAGCTGGAGGAGCAGATGGAGATGATGAGGGCGGAGCTGCGCACCCTGGAGCAGAACCATGAGCAGGTGGAGTCCTCAGCACACCTGCAGGGTTGGAACCTCAACCTGATCTCCCCTCTGGTTCCTGTCAGTCAAACACGGGTTCCTTAGGTTGGGCGTCTTCTAAACTAAGTGGAGAACCTGAACAGAACCCAAAGAATTGTGGGGGTTTCCAGTCAGAACCATTTCAATGTCTGAAACCAGCAAGCTGCAATGCAGGGAAGCCTTTGACCCATGCAGATGTGCTCCCCTTCAGAGTCGTGTTACCTGAGCTCTTCATCCCCTGCAGGACGTGCGCGCTCTCTACCACCAGATGGCGGGACGTGAGGTGGACGAGACGGACACTCCCATCGAAACCGGTCTGGACCAAATCCTGGCGAACATCAGGAGCCATTGGGAGAAGGTGACGGAGAAGAATCGCGTTGAGGCCGACAACTACCAGGAGTCTAAGGTGAGGCGGGTCACCTGGGCAAAAGTGTATGCAGGTGTGTGCGCGGCTTTGACCTGTGTGCATGCGCAGGAGGCGCCGTGCACCAGCAGCAGGCTGAGCCCGGAGGAGGAGCAGGTGGAGGCACTGAAGGCCGAATGCAGCGAGACTGGCTGCAAAATCCAGAGTCTGCAGGCAGAGACCGAGTCCATCAGAGCCCTGGTGAGACACAGGGATGCATGTGTGTCGGTGGTGAGGGTGGGGGGGTATCAGTCCCCTGGGTTTAGTCAAATGACACCAGCACCTGTCCTCCTGCAGAAACGAGGCCTGGAGAGCTCACTGACGGACGCGCGGCACTGGCACCAGCTGGAGCTGCATAACCTGGGCTCCGTGGTTTCCAGGCTGGAGGCGGAGCTGGCTGACGTGCGCGAAGAGATCGAGCAGCAGCGCCGCGACTACGACACGTTGCTAAGCAACAAACAGAAGCTAGAGCAGGACATCGGCCTGTACCACGGCATCCTGGACGGGGAGGAGAGCCGCTTCCAACCCACTGCCACCACGCAGTGAGTCCACCAACACAGCATGGTCACCATGACGACAGGGACCAGCTGAATACCACTCTAGTCCTCCAACAAACATCATACAGCATGCACACGTTTACAGGAGTGTCTTTGAATGCAGCACCATCTGCAGCTGCTCTGTCAGGTATTCTCATTCAATCAATATTAACTAATGAGGTGGTTTACCTGTGCAGGTGTACAGCTCCGAATGCAGAGTGTGAGGGTGCAACTCCAGCACCCCCAGAACAGTGAAGGCATCGAGAGTCTGGACCGGCTGACGTCCTGCACTCTTTTGAGTCTTCATGCAGAGGAACAAGCATTCTAAAGCTCACCTGAAGGACTCAGCTGTTCAGGTGTGACGGAGGAGGCGGTGCACAGCTCACCATCACTGTGATGTAGAAGAGCTTTGGGTCAGAACACCTGAACATCCTCCCGGTTGTGCTGTGGAGCATGTTTGCTGTTTGATTATAGAGAATAAAGTAAATGTAATGCTGCATTCAGGTGCTTCAAGACTGGTGACACCTGAACGGGGTACAAGACCAGAGATTTAGGACATTCAGGATAACTTGCATCTTGGTTTGATCAGAAAAGCCCGGACTTTTCTGTGACAGGTGTGTCCAGGTGCAGATTTCTGGGATATTTGCATCCGTGGCACGCACTAATGCACCGCATAACAAATGTTATCTTAGGCTCTATCAATAGCATTTAGCAAATACTTTTATTAAGAGATTTAGATCATTTTTACAGTAGAGGGCAAAGTGAAGTCATGACTGTGTTATCTAAAGAGAAAGAACACAGCATCGTCTGCAAACAGGGAAACTGCAGCTAGGAGGAAACAGCTCTAAAACATCTATCAGAAGTTTGACTTTTTTGATCAAACTTGAAATGCTGATTTGAATATACATGAAAAAAGACTGTCTGTGATCATTTATGATCATTAAACAAGATGTTGCAGACAAAAAAAATTTGTGATTGAACACGAAAGGATGAATCAACCACTGACTTCTGATGTTGGCCTGTTCTGGATCAGCAGGACCTCACACAATAAAATTCATGCTAACTTTAAATGTATCTAAAATTAGCTCATCGCCGCTCAAAATAAATCTCTTGACTGCGTTTAAACAGTCATGCTTTATGGATAAATGCATCTGGAAAAATCCAGATTCAATCTTAGTTTAGGGAAACACTCCTGTGCACGTCCTCTGCAGACTGCAGCTCTGGTTTAGCCCCGCCCACTTCCTCAAGTGAATCTTTGAAGCACATTGACGCACATTTGAGTGGCCACTTCCAATGAAAAGTCTGTGTAAATCTGCGTATGGGCTAAACGCACATGTGTTATGCACATGCTGTTCACACTGGACTATGGACATATGGTCAGAGAGCAGGGGGGGTCAGAATCCAGGCCTCGAGGGACGGGGTCCTACAAGTTTTTCAAACAACCGGCCATTGAAGCTCCTTGTTGGCTAAACACGCCTGATCCAGGTGATCAGTGGTGGATAAGGCAGGGTTTCTGGAAAAGCAGCAGGAGGCCTGGTGTTTGTCACCCCTGGTTTAGAGGGGGGGGCTCAGCTCAGGCTGACAGACGCTTCTCCAGAAAACACACCTGTGGGCTCAAATGCATCACCTCAGACAACTTACTGCTTCTGAGTCACACCACTCCAGTCCAGTTAGTCTCTGAGATTACCGCCCACTTCTAAAAGCCACCATAGAAGGGGTGCAGGCTGATATATGTACCTACATGCGGAGAGCCTGGGACTGAGTCAGAACCAGCCTGAACCTGGTCACTGTTGGGTCAGAGGCGGCCCGGAACATTAAGAGGACAGAACCTGCTCAAAGCAAAGGCATTATGAAGCCAAAACTGAACAGAACCAGGTCAGAACAGGGCAAAGACAGGCCAGAACTTCTGGGGCTGATGTGAACACAGAACATCAGGCGGTTCTAAACCGAGACGTTTTGTCTTTATTGATCCACGAGGAAGACACAGACAGCTGATAAATAATCAAAATCAGGTAAAGTTCGATCTTCTGCTGATGCACAGAGAGTCCTGGACGGCTGCTGAAGACGTGCAAAGGCTGAGGAGGAGCAGCAGCGCCTCCTGCAGGCGCCCTCTTCAGCCCCACCTCTCCACACCTGCAGTCAGGCCACAGAAGAGGAGGCGTGTCAGAACGTTCCTCCTGTCTGCAGCTTTGGAGGAAGTCCCTTCTGACTGGTCACGTTCAACATCGGAATCTACATGAATCATCCACACACGCACTAGTTTTTCCCAGAATACCACAGGCCAGGCATGGACGCCACTTTGAGCCTGCCGTCGTACCCATACAGCTCAGAAAACATCTCCAGAGGGGTCTTGACCCCCTCGGTCCTGAGTGGTTTGTTTAAGCCGGCGGCAGGGGGATGCAACCAACACCAACCCCTCCCTCGTGGCTCGCCATGGCGGCCATAAAAGTCCAACGATTGGTGTCGGGATTGTACATTTCCACAGAGCTGAGGTTGGACTGGCCGTCATACCCGCCGACCGCAAACAGGCGGCCGCCGGTGGCAACCAGTGACACCCGGCTGCGCCGCGTGTTCATGGGTACCAGGAGGCTCCACTGTCCCGATGCTGAGCTGTACACCTCCGCCCCGCTCAGGAAGCCCGAGCCGTCGTACCCCCCAGCCACATACATGTGGCTCCCCAGGACTGCTGCCCCATGACGACAACGCTTGTTCAGCATGGGGGGGGCTAAGTGCCAGCAGTTGGTGTGATGGTTGTAGTACTCCACCTGAGGAGGCAGGGCATCAGACACATTATGATGACGTCACCCTGCCGCCAACATGATAGTGTGGGAGGGGGGGCTCTAACTCACCGTGTTGAAGATCTGCAGGCCATCATGGCCCCCCGACACAAAGATCCTCCCCTCAAACACCGTCACACCGGCCGCACTGCGGCTGGCACTCATCTCCGTCACCACCACCCACCTGAAGAGAAGCAATAGGCACGTCACATGACAGGAAGGAGGGTTTTTTTTAATCTAGACACCCCGTGCTGCGGGGCAACACATAAACCACGCACCCCCACTGGTGCGGTCTATCCGAACTGACCTGTCAGTCTCTGGAGAGTAACACTCCACAGAATTCAGGGAGGACTTCCCATCATACCCGCCGCACACGTAGATGTGTCCGTCAACCACAACAGTTCCCATGGCGCTGAGGATGACAACGGATCAATGATTGGTTCAAAGGATTGGTCAGTGTTTGGAGCCTTTAACCGGGGACAGCAAAGTAACACACACTTTTTGAACGACACAAGTGCCCCCAAATCCAGGCCTGGACGGTCGGCCTCCTGCTGGTTTTTCAGAAATCTTGCCTTATTTTGCTTCTGATTACCTGGATCAGGTGTGTTTGGGCAATAAGGAGCTTTACTGGCAGGTTGGTTGGAAACTTGTAGGACACCGGCCCTTGAGGCCTGGATTTGGGGTTCACGCGATCAATGTAAACAAGCCGGTTCTGACGCAAAGAAAAGCTGTAAACACGTCCCTCCTTTGAGGTGTTGCACATCAGTGCAAAGCTACTTTCCTCTGCTTCAGAATCCATTGGAATTTTCTTGATTGCGTCAACGTCTGATAACTGACCTGCGCTGGCTGTTCATGCTTGAGACCTGCATCCAGCTGTCTGCCTCTGGGTTGTACACCTCTACTGTGCTGAGCCGCGATTGTCCATCATAGCCACCAATGGCATACAGCAGACCGTTAACGACAGCCACTCCCACTCTGCTGCGAGCTGTCCTCATTGGCTGGCAGCGCTCCCAAAAGTTCCCCAATGGGTCAAAAACCTCAACCAGGTTTAAGGAGTCCCCTGTTGAAGAAGGAGATCAAGGTGTACCACAGGGTTCTGTTCTTAGTCCAATACTGTTTAGTCCAAGTCTAAAGGCTTAAAACACAGAGAATCTTTAAATTATAAATTTGTTTTATTTCATGCCTTTACAAAAGATCTTTTCTTTTTTTATTGTATTTCTTAAGCTCCATTCAGAAGGAATACAATTCACGTGTCAGGGGCGGCTAGTTTCAATTTTAAGTCAATGTACAGCTGCAAAATGAGGGGCTGCGGTACGATTTGAGCGTCAGGTATCTGTGCGGTATACGCCGCAATCTGGCGGCAGCCTATTTTGGACAGCAGGAAAATATAACATCTTAACTTTGGTGAAGAATTTGCGTCAATCAACCAATCAGAAACTAAGCTTTTGGTCCGTGCCGTGTTGATGATGTAATCCAGAAATAATAAAAAAAAGTTGTCTAATTTTATTCTCATCTTTATTTTTTCCGTCCCCTGGCTATTGCAGGACAGCAACTCGGGGGACACAGAGAGATAGAAGTCTGGCTGAAAGCGGCCATCAAATTTGATTATGGCATAATATTCAATAAAGATCTGCCTGACGTTTTAATGTTTTTCTGTAGTCCTTAAAGAGAACCTTAGTAATAAACTGGAGTTTTCTAAATGAATTGAATTTACTAAAGATGAGCAGCTGACCTGAGCTGTTCAGACCGCCAACCGCGTAGATGAGTCCTGTGATGGAGGAGCAGCTCCTCTGTCTGGTTTTAAAGGGGGGGAGATGTGGACGCCGCTGCGGCATGAGGTGGAAATCTTTGGCTTCATCGACCAAATCTCTGAGAAGAATGGATCCGTTGATCAGTGACATGCCAATCAATCAGGAAAAAATCAAAAATAAAACAAGCAGAGCAGGCACATTTAAAGAAATATTTACCATCTTGTATAAAAAGATTTGCACACCTGTGAGCATCTCAGTGCTGTGGACTCACCTGCACTTGTGGCAGCAGCGAATCAGCTCGTCCTGCTGGACCCGGTCCGACAGGAACTGAGGCCGGCACAGAGGAAGTCGGATCTTTGACAGCAGCTCCGGGAGCAGGGACTCCCGCCGTTCCCGGTCGTGATAAACCCACGTTAGCACCGCCTCAAACACCTACACGGTGTCACATACAAACCCAAACAACACACCTGAACATGGCGCTACTTGTGATTGTGACAGATGCCGTGCACCTGCACAGGTATCCCTAGGTTTCCACAATATAACCATGAGTCTTCATTCAGACACGTTCAGCATCGTCCTCTAGAACAGTGTTTTTCAACCAGTGTGCCGCGGCACACTAGTGTGCCGTGGGAGATGGTCAAGTGTGCCGTGGGAAATTGCCCTCATTCACTGATCTAAAAACATTTCCCATCTCCAGGATTTCAGCTCTCTGTTCATCCAAACAGGCCCTGATAAAACACAGAGGAGTTAGGAATATAAAAGATCGTAAAATACTTTTTCTTTGCGTTTATTTTATTTTATTAAAGACATTTTGATAAGAATGACCGCACCGCGATTCAGCTGCACCTTCGGCTGTATTTTGGAAAAGTCCCGCCCCTTTAACTGTCTCCACCAATCATTTTTGAAGGCTTAATCACATGTCATCAGTCTGACCAATCAGAAGTGGTTAAAGTCTTCACTTCCTTGTCCCGATTTAGCTCGTAAAGTCGCTCAGTTCTAACAAAAATACCAGCTAAAGCTCGTCTTTAGCGGTGTAGCTTTCCACAGTGTCCGGTGTCAGACCGTGGAACAAGTGAACAAAACAATGAAACTCCGAAAACCGATCTCCGGACGTTTTATGCACTACATCTCCCATGATGCATTGGGTTGTGAGAGTGACAGCGCACAAGGGGATCTGTTGTTAAACGTCTTGAAACCAACGAACACACTTCAAACTGTTTTTAAATCTTCTAACTTAACTTTTATTCCATCTTTTAGAAAAACAACTGCAGTTTCCAGCTTTTTCTGCAACAATTATCTCCCAAATGCATGTGAGATTGTGGAGGGGCTGTAGATCAATACAGACTATGAGTTTCTCCTTTTTTTTTTTTAATTTGCTGGTGTGCCGCGGGATCAGAAAAGGTTGAAATACACTGCTCTAGAACATCTGCATCTCCCATGATGCCTCTCACCTGCTCCTCTGCTTTCACGTTGAGCTCGTCACAGCCCACCAGCTCCAGCACCTCCTCAGTCCTCAAACCCAGGAACTCCTCCGACAGGGAAACGTCCACAAAGTGCTGGTGAAGGTAGCTGTTGGCTGAGTCGTACAGCGTTGTGCACATCATGGTTTCCGCAAACTGTCGAACGCCCAGACAGTTCTTGGGGTGTAACCTGATCAAGAACACAGTTACTACACTGACAGCGGGATCTGACAGTTTTCCAGGCCAGTGCCGCGGCACTCACCTCTCCTGCAGGAAGGAGCAGCAGGCGTCTTTGACGTTCTGCAGCTGGAGAAAGCTGGAGCCGATCAGGAGAGCCTGAACGTTCTGTTGGTCGATGGCGACATGGCCGCTGTATGCAAAGTTGATGAGAGCCTCCAGAGCACTGCAGCAAAGACACTGCTCATTCCGGTTCTGCTGACCCTGAACATCTCATACCTGCCGCCCTGCCTCCACAGCTGCTTACCTGGGGTCCATGCCCTGCATGAGGATCTCGTCCTGCTTGCACTCCACCATGTCGTTGGTGAACATGGCGTGGAAGTATGGGATGGAGGCCGCCAGGACGATGCGATGGGCGCTGAACTTGTGATCGCCCACCTGCAGGTGGAACCTCGGGTTAGATCACCTGTTCTATGATCTGTTTCAACAGATGTTCTCCGGTTACAGGCAGCTCCAGCTGAAAGAACTGCACTCAGCGGCCCAAGACAGGCGAGACTGTGACCCAGACACTCCAAAATTTACCAGATAACTACATGAAATTCATTTGAATCCGTCAAGATGCAAAGTCCTGTTAGATCCCCTTAAAGTCCCACTCTCATCATCTTTTGAACTAATGTAAAAATTGGTCTTTCATGTGGACTTTAGCCAAAATCTCAAAAAATCTGTGTGGTTTCTAGGACATAGTTACTGGAGAGTAGAGCAGCAATTGGTCAGAAATTACAGTAAAGTCAGTGTGGGGTGAGCCCAAACCCCCCCCCCCCCTCCCCTCGAGCTAACTTTAGCGGTGCAACATAAATGGTGAGTAACATCAGAGCTGTCCATCAGTTAGTTTTTCAGCCAGACCCAGATCAGACGTGGAAAACAAAAATGTACGCAGATCTATTTGTCTCAAGTGGATGCATCAGAATGGTGCAGAGCAGGGAGCTTGTGGCCCACAAGTATGTTCTACGTCACACCAACAGCGTTTTTTTCATCTGCTCCTGGTTTACAACCATATGAACAAAGAAATATTCAGAGAGGCAGTTTTAAGCTTCATATTCTTTATATATGGCCTCCATCAGGAGGAAAATACCACAAGAACACCTTAAAAACGTTGTGATATGTCTTCTGGAGAACTGCTTGCTATGGTCCACAGAACCTGCTTGTTCTGGTGCTGATGGTGCTGCTCTCTGCTGCTGGAGGCACTGGCCACTGAAAGGTGTCGGTCACACCAACCCTATTTCTGAGCCTTCGAGCTCCTGACACCTGCTCCTTCATGGTCACGTGACCAGGTCTAGCTCAGACCCGGAAATATATGTGTACCTGTGTAGATCTGCTCCTGCTCTGATCCTGAAGCTGTCTGCAGTCACTGGACAACCTTCCTGTTACGTACCTAAGCCACTAATGCAGGCGCAGTCAAGCGGATCACCGTGATCGATCATGTGATCAGTTCTAATGCCACTTATCGATGGCGGAAACGCCCGTCCATCAGAAAGGGGGCACGTTCACACACACACCTCAGTCTCAGACCCTTGTAGTGACGTCACAACCCGATCAGACTCGTCATAATCTGCTGTTAGCATGTTGTTAGCATGGTAGCCGGTAGGCGGACTGGCCTCAAACGACGGGAGTTTTTACCTTGAGTGTGACGTCACAGAGCTTGCCCTGACGCCGGATCTCCTCCATGACGACATAGCCTCGCGCCGGCAGGTCGTGCACCGAAAAATGAACTAAATCCTCGAGCTCTTCGCAGAGATCGTCTCCCATCGTCAGCGGCTGCGCGGACTGAGCCCTGCGAGCCACCGTACCTGCTGCGGCTGCGCAGATGGAACCCTGCGAGTTGCCGTAGCACCCGCGCGCAACGCACACTTGACAGGCTGAGACCGGCAGCCATCTTAGTACTGTAACTATTATGAGCCCAGTTTTTAAATACATTTTCACATCCATCTTTTCCAGCTTATACAGAGCTGACTTATGGGGGCAGCTGTCTCTATGACCACAAATACAACCTTCAGTTCTGCAGGTGGAACTCCAAGGCATCCCAGACTCAGGCACTCTAGTCATGGGGGCCTCCTCCCAGTACAAACCCCCTGAGGGACGCATCGGTTAGCAATATGACCCCTCTGTTGCCTTCTCTTACTGAGATGCAGCAGTGGAATTTCTCCAGCCTCCTCCTGTGTGGCAAGCTTTGATTAATCATGAATACTTTGGTTTTAGTGGCCTTTATAGGATTCTGATGGTTAATTGACTTGTTTTGCAGCTTCTTGGCAAACTCAGAGACCCCCAAGGGTTGGGTATCTGGTCATTATGTATGGAATATTGACTGTATAGGAGAACTGGAATGAGTGAGCCACTGAAAATGGTTTACTTCTGGCTCCAAGTGAATGAAGTCAATTTAATCACCATTTTCCGCAATTCGGAGGTCACCATACTGGAACCTGACAACATCAGTAATCAGTGATCGGTCTGCGTTAGTCTGAGTCAATGTTTCTATGGCAACCACTCTCGCCAATCCGGAGAGCTTGTTGAAAGTCCACACTCCTTCCACCTGAAAGTGGGTTTTGGAGAATCTGTCAATCAAATGTTCCAAACGTTTGATGAGGGACCACTTACTTTTACTGAGGCATTTGATTGGTCAGTTTATAACTTGCAATAAAAGGAAAAAGAATCATGTAAAAAAGGCTACAACATGCAAAAAAATGTATCAGAGCAAGAATGGTTATTCTGAAAAATAGAATGACTGAGAAGGAGCTGTTAGGTTCTCTATAGACATCTATTGGAGTTTGGCTTTGACCAGCAGGTACTTCCTGTTTGGGAGATAAGGGGGGAGGGATAGCTCACTCCCGTTCTCATTCACTGTCAATGTACACAATCAATGGGACCGAAGCAAATTATGGCCCATCGGGAAAAAGAAATTTCAACATCAATTTCAGTTTGAACATTTTTTTTGAGAATTATCAAAAAAACAAAAAACAAAAACAAACAAGGATTCCAGGTCTGCAATGATTTGGTGAACCAATTTATACAGAACCATGCAGTATTTTAACAGCATCTATGCTTTCATTTTAGACGGCAGATCCTTTGGTCAGATGATGGGACTGCCTTGGATAAACACCAGGATTTCATTGCTATCAAATACGGGAGATGAGAAACAAAAGTGAACGACCACCTGCCCATGGGGCAGGTAGGAAATCCTAAAGAATCTTACCTCCCAGATGAAGTCCTGGATTGGTCCTTCCAACCTGCAGGGGAGATCTATGGGGTTGTGACAGAGTAGGTTAATGATATTGGAAAACACATAGACTGATTGGGCCTTAAGGTCTGGCTGGAGTTGCCCACCCTTGATTCATGGGGGTGTGATGTAACTCGTAAAAGTTGTGTGGTAACTCACTCAGAGAATTCGCCATTGTCACTTTGGAAGAGAGTTAGACAGAATGGTGAGAATTCATTGTCTGCTTCCAGTGTTTCCCGCCTATGATCTAAAATAGGATAACCCTTGTTGCCAATCACAGTCTACACGCCTGTTCTTCCTCCCTGTAGGGCATGGCTGTGAATATATTTGATATTGGTTAAGGAGTGATGTTGGGAAAAAGGTTAAATTTCTATTTTGTTAGAGAAACAAATAAAGAATATCTGGAAAACTATAACCTCACAATAGTTTGAACTGCTTTGTAGTTATCTGACCCTCACCTCACCAGGAAAACCTTGTTGTACCAAATAATTTTTACAAGGAAAAAATACATAAATTTAGATTTTTTTTAATTGTATCCAGATAAATAAGTGAAAGTGCTCTTTATATTCTGTACTAAAGGGTTTACAGATACATACCCCAGCTTCCTCTGCCACACATGAGAGTTTATCATATTCTAACTGACGGAGGGTCAATCAGATCAGAGCTTTAAAAATGCACTGATCAAAAAAACATCTACTCAACTCACCTTCAGCTGTAACGTTAAACAAATAGTTCAGTGATAAGCTCAACCACCTGCAGAGACATCTAAATGTGAATTTATCAATTTCACTCATGCAAGTCTGCACTGCTTTGATGGACTTCAAGAAGAAACCACCAGCTTCCCAGCCTCTCAGCATCTTGGGCAGAGATATGGCAGAGGTTGAGGAGTACAAGTACTTGGGAGTAACCATCGACAACAGACTGAGCTGGAAGAGCAACAGCAATGCTGTGTATGAGAAGGCCTGCAGCAGACTCTACTTCCTGAGGAGACTAAGGTCCTTCAACGTGTGCGGCAGGATGCTCGAGCTTTTCTACCAGTCTGTTGTGGCCAGCACTCTGTTCTTCCCGGTGGTCTGCTGGGGGGGCAGCATATCTGATAGGGACAGTAATAGACTGAACAAACTGATTAGAAGAGCTGGCTCCATAATCGGATGTAAAATGGACACATTTGAATCTGTGATGGAGAGGAGGACTTTGAATGAGCTCGTATCCATCATGGATAATCCTGAGCATCCTCTCCATCCTGTACTTGATGGTCAGTGGAGCACTTGTTCCAACAGGCTAAGGCAGCTTCGCTGTCACACCAACCGCTACAGGAAATCATTCCTACCTCACTCCATTGGACTCTTTAACTTGTCATCCATGTGCAATAAACTAATTTAATGTCCGTCTGTCTGTTTTTTCTCCTGAGCTGTCACGCAATACAACTGTTCTTTTTCACTGATGTTTCTTTCTGATTGATTGTTCTGGTCCTCTGTCGTCATCTATTGTTTGTATGTTTGTATCTTGAGCCTAACGCCGACGCTGTAACAACCAAATTTCCCAAGCTGGGATCAATAAAGTATCTTTATCTTTATCTTATCTTACTGTACACATTTGCTTCCAGGACTCTGTAATCTTAAATTCTGACTTTAGTCTCAAAATTCTGACAATGGGGTCGGCAGAAAGCAAAACACGGGAGTTAAGTAGGGCTGCACATGTGGTTATATATATGGTTTCTCTCTACTTCATCCCACAGACGAGCTGCTGCTCCATGCTGATTAAACACTTTGTGTATAGGTGACCAGTCTGGATGACTGCAAGCAGAGAGTGAGGAGGATGAAGGCTGTGTGATGAGCAAGGAGACGTGAAGGACAGCAAAAACAGAGACAAACTTTGAAAAAGAATCCCACCGACTTTATGTCTGCGTGCCTCAAATGTCATTGATTACGGTACTATACGTCTCTTATATGTTTGTAATCACATGTACACAGACACAAGATATGTTCTTTTATTGTTTGAAATATTGATTCCGTGACAGGATTTAGAAGCTGTGTTAACTTTGACAGCATCATAAATCAAAATAAAGGATTTTGTTTAGAAATCTTTGGTGCAGTCGTACACAGCAGGAAAATCAAAGAAAATCTGATCAAAAACTAGTAAACCAAAACCTTTAAAAGCAGAACACGGTCTCTCTGTAGTATGGCTCAGATGTTTCGTCTTTTGGTTTGATGCTGCACCAGTTCCTCCTCTGCACTCTCTGGAAGCAATATTTCTTCTGATGGCTCTTTAGACAAGGAGACTGTGTCTCACAGCAGAAAACCAGCCAAATAATGAACCATAGAAACATAACCCTGTTGACGAAGGTCTAGGTCTGTACAACACAGGAACCTGCATGTCTGTTCTACTGATAAACAAGTACGGGAATCCAACAGCAATGAGTCTCGGCGTAGTCCACATTGAGGACACAGCTATCAAACCCCAGTATGACACTGAGTACATGCATGCTGTGGCAGTTGACCCGACCTTAACTCGTGGTTACAGGAAAATTGACCCAAGAGAAACTCCAATATGGGGTTGAAAAAACACCTTAGGTGCTATGGTGTTCCACCAAACCCTAGAAAAGTATCTTTTCCACAGAGCATAACTAAAACTTTTCTTCTTCGGCTAAGGCAATGACATAACTCAGACTTTAACAGCTATTCTGATGCAGTGAAACCACCTTCAGAGGATTTCTCTGATGCTGTTAAACGCTGTGCCTGCATTTCCTTATCCATCGTCACAAATGATGGCTCACTAAATCCAAAGGACGTCTTTTTGTCAATTCAAAGCAGGACGTAAGGAGTTTAAAATCTGCCAACTCACAGATGATGCAGCATATTCTTAAGGGATAAAAATGACAACGCAGTGTTGTATGAAAGCCCATTCATAATCCATCATTGTTAAAATAAATGAAAATCTGTAACCTCAAGTTGTGCTGGGATACCAGTGGGTCCCTCGGTAGGAATCCCCTCCATCCTGATCAGCTGATGTAGTCATGGAGGACTTCTTTATCTGCATTCAGCCTCATTTTTTCTTCTCTGAACGGTTTATTTACTAGTTTTCTTCCGTCTTGGATTGTGGAGCGCAGATGTAATTTTCCTTCAGTATCTATGGCACTTCTGTACTTTTTGGAAAGATGAGCATTGTGTTGTTTCATGTTAAGTTTGGAATTTGCTTGACATGACTTAATGATTAAAATTTTGCATTATATAAGCATTATGATACCGTAATTGGTTGGCATTTTTTTTGTTAAGATCTTATATTGTCAAAATTGTAACAATTGTAAAATTGTAGTGTTTTGTGTAAGGGCTTTAGCCTGGAGGTTTGTATTAGGTTTTACAGTTATGTTTTTTTCAGTTATGTTACTCGTGCCATACGTTTATGCACATTTCTTCTTTGTTTGTGGGTAGCAGTCTTTAAAAATGAGACACTTGGACTTCTCCTCTCTGCTGGAACATCTGCTGTATCTTCATGTATCTTTAATCCAAACACACAAATTAAATGTGCGGAGAGAACTGAAGCTTTCTCGTCGTCCCTGACGAACTGAGGAGGAGCGTTTCACCAGAACTTCCTTCATTTTCTTCATCCTCAGTCCTACAGCAAAACAAAAACTTCAGCCTCTTGCATAAAAACCAGAGCCGGCTGTTCTTGTTAACTTTTATTATGCTTAAAAAAGAAAAGTAAAGACAGGTGGTGGTCAAAGAAAAGAAAAAAATAAATTCAAATATCAGTATATGTTTGTAAATGATTAGGAAGCAGAGAAAATAATGCTGTTGTCTTCCATTTCAATATAGACTCTCGTAAGAAAATAGGCAGTTTACCAGGTTACATTTGCAGACATCCAGGCCCCGCCCACTCATGTCACATGACCAACAATGTTCTTTATGGTGACACAACCTTCAGGGTTCCAGCTTAAAGTGCAGAAGGCGCCATCCCCCAGACTGCCAAAGAGGGAGGGGGCAGTTCCAGGAAGGCTCCGGAATCGCGATGAAAATCAGGAATTCAAAGGATCCAGAATCCGAACCCAAAGTCGTCTGCTCTGGAAGCTTCACACAAAACAAAGCATCTTCCTAAAACTGACAAAAATATCTCTTCAGTCGGTGAATTTTAACAAAGGAGATTTCAATTTATATTAAGTTCTTTGTTATTTATTAAAACAGAAATGTTATTTTAATTCTGTTAAAGAATTTTCAGTCATTTCTAGAAAACTTAAATTTTTTTCTCAGATTAAAACCTGTACAGTTTGAGTTTCATAAGATATATTTTTGGTTTTTCTCTAAACAGATTTCTGTCCGATTCATCAGCTCATTCGGTAAAAAAATACACAGATATATATTACAGTGGGGGGGGGGGGTCCTGCACTTTGTCACTGAGCTAATGCGTTCATTTTTCTCCATAAATGTCTTCTGATGACAAACTGTTCCACTGTCTGGTGGATCTCACAGCTTTCAGGAATTCATCTGATCGGAATCATTTCAAACGGTTTTAAAATGTGATGGTGGGCGCCCCCCAGTGGCAGAGCAGGAACCCTGCGGGGTCCTGATGAAGCCGGCGCAGCAACAGAGCCAAACATTCATAAAACCAAAACAGTAAAAGAGAGACGGCAGACTTTCAGGGGCTGATGGGAAATAAGTGGGCGAACGTACATGCTGTTACAGCTCCAACGTGAAAAGATTTGCTTTGAGACAAACAGCGCAGGAAACTCTGCCCACCTTCAGACCTCACCAGCCAACACCAGGAAATAAAAAACAAAAACAGAGAGAAAACAAAAACAAGAAAAGATCAAATCGTATGATTCCTCTTCACCTTCCAGGACTTTCTCCCCACACCTGAGGAGCTGGACTGTCCCACTGTGTCCCATGTGCTTCTGCCCTGATGGTCATTGAACACACCATTAAGTCTGATTGTGCAACTTGAGTCCGCTTAGCTGCTGATGCGAGGGGGGGGGGTTCCTCCTTTTAAAATAAACCAATGAAAAGTGAGGAAGGAGAGGGGGGGGTGTCTTTATAGCTTCTCCTTGGACTGGACCCAGATGAAGGGACCCGACTGCTCCTCAATGATGTGCTTGGCCAGCTCGTAAATCTCCTCCAGCGTGTCGCCCTGCACGATGGCTGCACACAAACGACACGCAGTTAGTGATGGCAAAAGAAGCCCCGCCCCCCAGAGCAGACACCAACAAGCAGCAGCTGTCTGTGCTTTGAACTCAAACTTCTTTCTGAGTGACTGAACTCGGCATTAGGCACATTAGCAGCTAGATCCACGGTTGGACGTCTGACGCAGAACCCTCACACCTTTCTGAGGTTTAGGAGAAAGAAAAACTCCCATCTGTTAGCAGAGCGCTCACGCATGTATGAGCGCTCTGCTAACAGATGGGAGTCATACATGCGTGTGGGAACACTGTTGACCAGTCGATGGCGATTGACCTCCCCTCAGCTGACCAGAGAGGATCTCCCGTTTGAAGATCTCCCCTTGGCTCACCTGTGGCGGTCTAACCTGTAGGGATCTCACCTGTGAAGTGCTCGGTGAACTCGTGCTCCAGTCTGGCGGCTCTGTCGAGGGTCTTCTTGGCCTGCTCCTCTGTCAGACGCTTGTTCATCTCCCTGCAGGAGGGAAAGACGAGCAGGAAGAAGAAAAAAAATGAGCGACTGCTTGGCCTTAGGGTGAAGGAGGTAAAGGAAGCCGGACTCACATGATGTTCTCTACAGATTTGGGCTTGATGAAGATGGCGATAGGGTGGAGCTGAGTCAGCTGGAGGCGCTTGATGGCGTTCCCTGATACGTCCAGAATGCAGTGTTTACCCTGAAGATTCAACAGCAGCTTTGGTGAAGCTCAGAGAGACAAGTTCAACAACAAATTCACTTAGAAATCTGCACACAAAAAAAGGATTTCAGCTCGACTCCTACCTTCTCAGCCACCTCTCGGACTGACTGAACACTGGTTCCGTACAGATGGTTGTTGTACTGCCCCGCTTCAATGAAGTGGTGGTCCTGGATGTCTTTCTCCATCTGCTCCTTGGAAACCACAAAGTGGTAATCTCTGCCGTCCACTTCATATTCACGCTTGGGCCTCGTCGTATCTGTGAGAACAGAGAGAGGCCTCAGAACCAGAAGCACACGCAAACCCAAAGCCGTCAACTGTCCGGTGATTGGATGTTCGCCTACGTGGGACGCAGGAACCGAATTTGTCAGGAAACTCGGAGATGAGGTCGTCATTGATGCGGTCCTTCATGGGGCCGAGGATGATGACGGGCCGGCTGTAGCTGACTGTCAGAGGGAGAGACGGGTTAGGTCCAAACAGAACTGAGTGAGATGGATCTACAACAGTTTTGTTACCTGGGGACATGCAACAGAGAGTCACACCTTCAGTTTACTTTACCACACCCTGTACTGTTTTCTTTTTGACCCCTGAATATAGGTCTTCTACCAGATTTTGTGGATGTCTGCTCCCTGTGCCATCATTGTTGAAGGCCGTCACAGCAGATGTTCACACTTACTGAGTTTGAGATTCTTCTCAAGTTTCCCTTTAGAGGGATTTTCCTCTCTGATGTCGACTTATGCTTCATCGGTTCAGAAAATACACCAAAGACCCTCCATGTGATCTGATGGTCACTTATTTACACCATTATTACACCGTTTCATTTGATATTTTATTGGAATGAACTGGACTGAATTACTTAATCAATGTTAATTATTAAAGTCGTATTTTTAAGGGAATTGTGTAAAACTTTAGGACAAATGAGTTGGACTTTCATCTAAAAGCTGAATGTTTTTAAACCAGAGTGTCTGGAAAAAATGAAACCACCAGATGGACTTAAAGAACCAGAGAAAGCTGTCAACACAGTCCAATATTTTACTTGTGTTTGCACACAATAGACCTCATTTATGGAAGTGGTTACAATCTAAAAATAACCACTGATAGGCGAAATCCCTAAAATAGTCAGCTTTCATTTTTTTAAACAACTATTATAAACGTTTTAAGGCGGAAAATCTCCTCACTAAACACATTTTACAGTTTTCTCAGACAGACATGAACATTTTCACACTTTTCTCTCTCGTTTAAACTCGCAAAGAACCTTCATAGAAACAGAAGTCCAGTATTACAGAATGAAAACAGATTTGTGATCAAAGATCTCAAAGTGAACCCATTCTGTCCAGAACACAGCATAAAGATTGATTGACATGGTCCACAGCCAATCAGGATGCAGAACAATGTTAAAAAAAAGCCTGCAATATTCCACCATAAAAAACAAAAAAACAACAGTGAGACTGCAAAAGATAAACATAGCAACAGACTAATGTATTTGCATCAATAGCAATAACTCGTCCATAATATTTACACCTTGACCACAGTAATGCATTTAGAGAAGTAAAGGTGTTTCAGGTCTATGAAGAAACTGCATAAAGCTTAAAAGGAAACCTTCTGTTAAGACTCCCTACTGAGGATTATTTTAACTCTGAAGTTCTGTTGGAACCCTTTTATCTGTCTTTTATCATCCTCACGTCGCCGGTTCAGAAGTTTCCAGACACAATTACAAAGAATTGTGTAGGAGCTCTCACCTTCCTGCTGAATCACAGGCTCATATGACAGCACCAGCTCCTCCTGACCACCTGGAAACAAACGCTCAGTTTAGACGAAGGCCGGAGAGGAGGAAGAGGAGGGAGAGGATGAAGGATGGACGAAGGATAGAAGAGTCCTCTTTTTAGGTTAGTTTGAAAGTCATTTCAGAGCTTTTATTCTCCACACTTTCTGAAACCTTCCTCCAAGTTACCAAGAGTTCAGCCTCTCAGTTGGAAGTGGGTTCCAGCAGAAGAACACGGGTTCTGAAGGAAACTGCTGGCTTTCTGCAAACTGCACCTTCAGTTTGGGGTTTTCGGGTTATTACAAAACGTGGCTTTGGCTCTGCTGCCCCGCATGCTGCTTTCAGAACTCAAACGTGCAGTTCTGTGCGCCGGCTCATTGACAGCGAGCGTGACGTCATGCAGTACCCAGCCAATAGGCTCGCTGCAGACAGAGCAGCGGTTGTTAGTGAGGGAAGCCGGCAGACTTACGGCAGCTGCTCTCGCTGTCACTGGCGTTAGAGGTCACATGCTCTGGAATCAAAACAAACACAGGACAAAGCGGGTCAGCGCTGACCCACAATGCTTTGCTCTAAGCCTTGTCAGGTGTGAACAGAAGGGCTCACATTAAATATGTCTTCCTGCCCATTTCTGATTGATCGGTCGATTGATCAGAAGCATAGATTCCAATGGTCAAGCTTGCTTAAATGGAACGCGTCCCAGCAGGACTCAAAAACAGACACGGGACCAAAACCCCAAACACGCATCCAGTCAACTGAAAAAGAGACTCCCTAAAGTTTTTCGTTCTCCATGTGGGCGAGGGCTGAGACGGCAAAACGCTTCTGCTCAGGTTTAAACCTGCTGACCATCTGCAGATCCGGACCGTTCTCGTTCTTCCTACAGGACTGAACCTTCATTCTAACTCAAATGTTCACTTTCTCTGCACTGATAACTTTCAAGATACAACAATTTAAAGAAAGACGAGAAACAGAGAAACATCACATTATGATGAAAGAAGAGTCATGGAGGTTCATAAAGGACTTTAGAGAAGAAAGGAAGGTAGATGGAGGGGCTGGTCTCAGACCATGTGTCCAACAGGAACCATTATAAGCTATGATTACAACTGATCAAGCCAAGAATACAGCAACTGACTGTATATGAGAACTGAACTGAGTGACTCCTCCCCCCTGGCGTTTATAATAGGAAGTACCTGCTGGTTCCAAGAAGCCAAAATCCCATAGAGTTCTATTAAGAAATAGGCGGCAATGTAGCTCAGGCGGTAGAGCAGGTCGTCCAACAACCGAAGGGTTGGGGGATCAATCCCCGCTCTCCCCAGCCAGCTATCGCCACCCAAAGTGCAGCTAGTGTGCAGCTCACCGCCCCCCCAGGGGATGGGTAAAAACGCAGAGAGCAGTTTCCCCATTGGGAGATAAATAAAGTATGAATTTTCATTTTTATTATTATTATTTTTAATTCTCAGTCATTACATTTTTTAACATGTTCTTGCTAATCTATTTTTTTTATTCATGATTTTCTTTCTGCAGTGCAAGTTATTGAAGTTTAAAAACTGGCCAATCAGATGTCCCAAAAAACGTAGGCGGTCTAACATTGAACATTCAGAACATTTGATTGACAGGTTCTCCTGAGCCAGCTTTCAGTGGTAGTAGGCGTGTGACCTTCCAACAAGCTTACTCTTGATTGGAGAGAGTGGTTGCCATAGAAACGGCGGCTCAGACTGACTCTGACCAATCACTGCTAACTGACAATTTCTGGTTCCAACATGGCAACGTTCGTATCGTGAAAATATATGCCTATTGAATGAGTTGATTATAGCTAGAACAGAGAGTAAGGCCTTATCTGTGGGTGACGTCACACTCAGTCTAGTTCTCATATCCTGTTAATGAATATAATGCAGAAACTGGAGAAAGGGAGAAAACATGAACGTAAAGGAAACAATGAAACCTTCAAAGACAACAGCTGACCCCAGATTTGAACTAGGGGCGTTTCCATTAAAACTAAAATCTATTAGAAAACTAAAGGAAAATAGAAGAAAAGAACTACAAAAAAAAAAAAAACAGAAAGCCTAAAGAACAGAAGATGAAGACCAAAAAACCCAGAAGAATGTTCACTGTTCTTCTGTTCTGGAGAACAGACACATTGGCTGCTCCCATCTTTTCCTGTTTAGCGCTGTTGTGTTCTGTGTGCGTGGTGTCACACACACACACAGATGACCTGAACGACGAAGGACAGACCAGAGGATCCTGGTGGAGACATCAAACTGGGGGGTTTGAGGGTGGGGGGCGGGACTTACTGTGGGCTTTGAGCGCTGCATCTTCGATGAGGTCCTGCAGGCAGCAGAGGAGAGAAAACGGCCACAAACAGTTACCGACAGCGACAGACAGAGAGAGCAGGGGGGCTGCCGGCCGGCAGGGCTGCAGGGCGGCTATTCTGACCCCCCCCCCAATAGCGGGGGAAGGTGGGGTACTTCCTGTTCAGGTGACTCTTTGAGGTACAGTAAGATTTGATGGACTTTCATGGCCAGGCCCTACTGCCGTGACAGCCGGCGAGCAGGTGGACACCGCGACCAGCTGATCTCTCTTCCTGCCACCGACCAGTCTCCTCCCAGCTGACCCCCCCTCCCCCCATGCTGGTACTTACGATCGATGTCGCTGGTCTCCTGCTCGCTCGCCTCTTTGCCCTTGTAGAACGGAAACTTTCGCGTAAACAGGTTCTTTCTACGCCTGTCATTTGTGGACTGCTGAGGAAGAGGAGGAGGGGTGATGAGGGACAACAAAAAAGGGGGGGGATGAGGGCGCGGTGTCTCTAAAGACGAAGAGCAGAGCTCCTCCAGGGAGTCGGAGCTGAGCCGCTGGGATCAGAGCAGCAGCAGAACGTGCACGTGCATGCAGAACCAGCAGAGATGGTTTTGACCCTTTCAGAACCACGGACAGTTCTGTCCACGCCACTTTCTCCTGGGCAACCTGGGCTGCTGCTAACCCCCCCCCCCCCCCCCCAAAAAAAAAAGCAAAAACAAAAGAAATGAAAAAAATCCCAGAGAGTTTCTAAATTCCAAGAGATCACATTTTCTCCGGTTTGAAATCAATATTTACTCTGTGGGAGAGTTGATTTCCTGCAGGGGAGGGTGTTGCACAGGTTCAGGGTTGGGCGTAGAGTCAAACGGACGTTTTCTCTGTTGTTTCATGTTGAGTTATTCTGGAGAATTAGCTCATTACTGCGGCCATGAAGCTGTTATAGAAGATCAGAGTCTCCAAATGGCTGCAGACACTTGACAAAGACCACAGCTGCTCCACACTAACATGCTGAGAGTAAAGGTGGTGGTGGTGGGGGTCATCAGACTGAGGTAAGCTGGCCTTCTGTAAAAACCTCTGAAGTCAGGTGAGGGAAAACAGAACATCACTGTCCTCTTCCTCCGATTGACCCTATTCTCCTCTTCAATCAGCTTCCAGCTGTCTTAGACCCCTTGGTGCCCCCTCCCCCAGATTTGCTGAGGACATGGTGAGTTTGGGTTGGACTGCTGGCGCTGAGCAACCCCGCCCCCATTTCCCTCCCTGTTGCTGAGAGCTTAGAGCAGGGAGCTTGCTCGGATTTTCTACGTCACAAAAGGATCTTTTTCAAACACCTGTTTTTCGTCTGCTTCAGTTTCACAACGATTTGAATAAAGAAATACTCAGAATGCAATTTTAAGCCTAATTTTCTTAATATACATGCCCTCCATCCTCAGCAAAATGCCACAAGAACATGTCAAAAACACCAGCGGGGTCTCACTTAATGAAAATTGCTTCAAGACATTCAAAACAAGATTTATTTGGTTGAAATCTTATTCGTTAAGAATGATTTCATCTACATCCCTAAAAGCAGTGCGTACGTCTAACACCTGCATTAGCAGTGGGCTCTCATCTTCAGCTTTGCAAGTGAAGATTTTCTCCCGCTTTGTGTCCCTGAACAGCAGAGGAAATACCGGTCTGTGCTTGTGTACGTTCATGTCCTGGGCTGTGTAAGGTGACGACTTTTCTAGCAGGAACGTGGAAACGTGGGTGAAGTCCAGCTCAGTTTAAAGAGACTGGAATGGTTCTGCAGGAGCTGGAAATGGAGCTCAGAGGCTCCTCTTAAAAATCTTTTTTTGTTCACTGGGGGGCTGGGGGTATTGCTGATGTCACAAATAAAGAAAGCTGCTCTTTATTACTGCTGAATACTCACATGCTAAACTCAGGTCTCATCATCTTAAAATACATGGAGAGACGAGGAAGAAGAGGAGCAGCAGACATTTCAGTTTGTTTGAGGCGGGGGGGGTGCCATGCATGTATGGGTTGGTGGGGCGGTGCCTCATGTTAAAGCAGCAGAGAGAGGGGGGGGGGCTGACACTGAAACAACATGCGTTTAAGGAGCTGGTCTGTTTTCCAGACGCTCATTAGTAGGCAGAGATCAGCTGGCAGCGGCGTACTTGTGGTGAAAACTCGTTAAAGTCACGGTCATGCTGACAAACATGAAAACAGTCTCAGGAGCCCACGGCCCTGGGGAACCCTTGTCCACCTTTACTACAATGGATGAAGAGGTAAAGACAGTGGAGGTCAGAGCAGAGCTCTTATTTGATGGGGGGTTCGGCAGGACCAGGGTTCCACAGGGCTTTAGGGCCTCACTCACCCCTCGCTCTCGGGACTTGGCGTTAAACTTGACGGTCTTTAACCTGGCGCGCTCCTTCTTCTCTACCCTGTGGAGGACAGGAGGTGAGAATGAGAGCGATGGATACCACATCCATGTGACACCTTAATCATGGAGCGTCTCTTCCTTAGTTCCAAGGTTTGAAGCTGTAAAGCAGTCAGGAGCAGTCACTTCTTCTTCCTCCTCAGAGTGTGAAGGAAAGTCAGAGCTTAAACACCAACCATAACACTTTTTCTTTATCTCAGCTGGATTTTAAATGAAGAACTTCTGTTAACAGCTGATGCTTTTAAGGAGCAGAAGCAAAGACAAAATGTTACCCTTTAATACATGTTTTTTATGTGCAGTGGTCCCTTGTTGTTATAATTCACCTTTCAAAGATCTGATGATTTTTTTAGTTCAATTCAGCGCATTGTGCTCTGCGTCCTGATTGGCTGAACACCATTGTTAGTCTTTGTCCTGCCTGCCATGTCTTCTGAACAGAATGTGTTCGGCTTGCAAAGATGATCTTTGGTTTCATTCTATAGCACTGGACTTGTTCATCTACCAAGTTTATCTTTGAAAGTTTAAACAGAGAAAATGTTCATGTGCATCTGAGAAAAGTGTATAAAGTGTGTAGAGGAGTTTTACAGCCTTAAACATCTATAATAATTGTAACAAACAAAGCTGCAGATTTCACCCTATTGTGGGATATTTTTAGACTATAACTCCTGCGATAAACGAGGGACCACTGTATGTCCACATGCACATATTCTGAGTTCCAGTGAATGCAGCACAAAACAAGATCAGATCTGACCAAGAGGGTTTAGATGATGCACCTTCTACCCAGGTTGACTATGAAAACCTAACCAACCTGAAGGGAAAGTTGACCTAAAGGTGAAACTGAAGTTGAGCTTGATGGTTGAGATGAAAGCAGACCAAAAGCTGAACTTGAAGACCAACCAAAAACATAAAAGCTCATCTGAAAGTGGAGCTAAAGGGAGACCAGACACTAGACATAAAAGAAGACCTGACAGCAGAGCTGAAGGTAGACCTGAGCAAAGGTCTCAATGCAGACATGAAGTCAGGATCATAGCCGCGTCTGAAAGGCTGACCCAAAACTAGACCAGAACGCAGGCATGAAGGCAGACCTAAAAGTGGATCTAAAAGCCAACCTAAAAGGGGACATGGTGGCGCACCTGTCAACCTGTCTCCAGATCTCATTAAAAGTTCCACTTACCGTCTTTTGCTGGGGATGACTCCCACCTCCTCCAGCTCCCCCTTTGGCGCCACATGCCTGGCCTGCCACCACTCATCGTCAGAGGCATTTACAACATGGAGAATGTCCCCAAACTTAAAGTTGAGACCCTGACTGGGCAGCCCCGAGTCCTTGGTCTTATCATAGTCAAAGAGAGCTCTGCAGACATGGAGAAGCTCGTTATTGGTCTTTTGGTCAACCCGGCCTTTGTTGACCAAGATGGGAGCGCCGCTCTAACCTGACGTAGAGCGACCTCTTCTGGCTGGTTCGCAGGGATCCGGAGCCTGAACTGATGCTGCTGTTCATCATCTGCTCACGCAGGTCGTGGATCTTCGCCTCAAACCGACTGTACTCTTAACAACCACAGAGATTCAACACAAACATCGTCAATTCATTTTATCCAAGAAGCAACAGTTTCAGAAGAAAAAACATCAATTACAATTGTTAAAATCCAATAATACAATCCAGTTAAGTCCAAATCAGTCCAATAAGGCTAGGTACGAAGTTTTGGTGTTAACCTTAAACTGAGCAAACATTAGACGACAGTGGAGAGAAACACGTTTTAAATGGAAGACAAAGAAAAAACCTTAATAGACTCAGTAAACTATTAATAAACTTATTAAATAGATATTTGTAAAAGCAACAAAACAACATAATAAAGATCAAAAGATTTAACATTACTATTATCTGTTTAGATCAAAAGCATTTGTTAGTAACTGCACATATGAGAGCAGGAATGAGACAGACCTAGAGAAAAACTATTGAAGAGAAAAGACAGGCCCGCTATGATAAGCTACTCCAACAATGGCACAGACTCAGGGAATTGACAGTGGAAAGCTCTACAGCAGCGGTCCCAACACCAGGGCCCAGAACCGGGATAAAGCCATCTGCTTGGACAAGCGATGAGACGCACGATATTCATGCCGGGGGGAAAAATGATCCCACATTCTAGACCAAGGAGAAAAGACGAAAAGGCAAAAGATACACGAAATCTGGTAATTGATGAATTTCTTTACGAAATTGCAACTAAAAAAAAATTGAGTGTTGATCATTATTAGTTTTAGAAAATTCTGATGAAATCTTCTGCCATTTCATCTTTTCTTCATGTAGAATAAAGAAACTTTTTCTTTCCAGGCACGGACATCGGGTGGTCCAAGCAGGGCCCCAATTGGGTGACAGTGAAAAGTTGCTGATTGGGTGATTTCATGAGAACCAAAAGAACTGTACCTCTAACTTGAGTGTGTGAGCGTAGATTAATGCTTGTGCTCCTATGTGCATGTGTTCTTTCACACACGGACAAAACGTTTTATGGACATTTTTTTTTTTTTTTTTACAGCTCCAGTACAAAACAGACGCACATTCAGACGCGGATGAACAATACTTTTACAACAAATCTATCTTCATAGAAATTGGCGTCTGATTATTTTAGCGTCCACAAAAAGTTATGGGTTAAGTGAAATTATTATAATATCATATCTTAATAGTTCCTACATGAAGTGTATAAATAAAGTCTAGAGTATCTGCAGGTATTTTATAGAGGATGGCCGCTAAGGAAAACTAGAAGCTAAAAATAAATAGAAAAAACAGTCTATGGCCTGACAAAGGTTGGGGACCACTGATCTACAAAAAAGACGGTTTACAAAATTTCTAATGGGTCCTGAAGTGACCAATGGCTTTTACAAACAAAACTTTGGGACTATGTCTATTAGTTTCAGTGAAATCTCTACTGGTGATGGAGTGACGAGAGTCACTCCATCACCAGTCAAATTACACTGAAAATAATGAAAAATTATTTGTCGCAGACGTGGTTTTACCGCAGACTTCTGGCTTTGCAGAAGAAATAACACCTGACCACCAACTGAACTCTGTTAGCATTAATCAGTGTAACATTATCCCTGAGCTCCTCCACAAATGGTACCACAGAGCTCTCAGGGAGACAGCTGGGAGTCATGTGATGCTGTCCGCCTCACCTTCTGGTCTGTACTGGGTGATGATGGTCACAGTCTGCCCAGCGTTCTTCAGGGTGGCTGCGGCCTGCTCGTGTGTGGCGGCTCTGAGGTCCACCCCGTTCACCTAAAGACGGAGAATAAACAGTGGTGTTTCATCAAATGTGTTGGTTTAGAGTGCAAAGAAAAACGAAGTTCTTCCTCTTACACATTTGTAATGTCACTCGTGAACATGTTCTCTCTCCATAACCTCACTGTTCCACCTTACAGATACTCTTGCTGCCGCTGACCTTCAATCCTGTTCTTTCTTTCCCCTCTCTAGATGATCCTCCACCTGATCCCCGCTCTCTCTACAACTGAGTGAGCCTATGTAACAGATCAAAACACCACTTGGAAGAGTTGCCAGATAAAGCCCCCCCAAGCAAGCAAAAGGTGACAGTACACAGCAAAACCTGAATCGTAACAAAGTAAAGAAAAAAAACCTTGTTTAAACAAAAAATGTCGTATTTTTTTGTCTTGCATGAAAAATGATCTTTTTAAGTAAGAAAGTTCTGTATGGATCTTAGTTTGATAGGTGAAGACCATTACTGTTACATTACCGGCCTTTCAACAAGTAGAATAGTGTTACCAATCGATGAATAAACAGAGTGGTTTTGGCGAAATGCACAAAGAATTGGGAGGAGAAGACGCTTAAAGACAAACGATTTTGCACACAATCATAAAGCAAAATTGTGGGCACTTTTTAGTGTCTATATTTTGCACGTTTGAAAAGCAAACAAGCACAACTTTACACACAAATGCCTGCAGTAATTGTTTTAGAGAGAAGTTGACATGGCAAAAGATGACAAAAAGAAAGCTTATTTTCTGCTTATGTGAATTTGTTTGACACAAGAGACAACAACTACAAAGACATAGGCTTTCCCACATTCAGCACTGCAAAGTTTGTAGTTTAAATGACACACCAGTTAATTTATCCAACGCTGACATTTGGTCTTTTTGTCATCAAAAAGTCACATTTTTACCATCAGCAGAGATACAGATTTGAGGCAACAGCCTGAACATCCCACCTTAAAGGGTTTATATCATGCATAGTCTACTTTTTGAGTTTTTAAGTTCCTGAAGGTGCATAACGGTGTGTAAACACCTACAGACACCAGCCGGTCTCCTTTGCGCAGCTCTCCAGAAAGGTCAGCTGGCCCCCCAGCTAAGATGAAGGAAATAAAGATGCCCTCTCCGTCCTCGCCACCCACAATGTTGAATCCCAGTCCGGTCGCCCCTCGGTGCAGAACCACCTTCCTCGGCTCCCTGTGGAGCAACCATAGCTTTAAATTTGTGGAAGTCAGAATAAAATAAACAAAAATCAAGAATGCAGCCTCATCTTCCTCTCCAGTAGGCCAGATGGTTACAAAACCTACACTTGCAGTTACATTATAGTCGTCTTAATCCTTTTTTAGCTGAAGCCGAGTCTGTTTAGGCAGAGATTACTTTGAAGGTCACCTCATGTTTCTATCACAGAGAAACCCAGACCAGTTAAGAAAAAGTAGCTGTAGCAGTCAGATGATATTTTTCTCTAGCATAAATTGTGATGAGGTGGTTGAATGAAGCTTTAATTGTAGGGTGGTAACATTAGGACAAACAGCTAAACATTGGGAATGATCTGTGAATCAATCAACCATTTTGAGTTGAATATTTATGCGCGTGTTCTGCCGTACTCACCGAGTGACACCATCGTCGTCTGCTAGCGGGCTCATTGGTGTGGGTGAGTAGCATCCCGAGGATCCTCGTGGTTGAAGCTGGTGACTTACAAAATTGGGGGGGCTGATATGGTTCTCCATGTGCTGTGAGTAAGCTGGAAGAGACAGAGCATTCGTGAACCAAAAATGTGTGCGCCAGTAGAAACACCCATTTGGATGAGATGGGAGCTGCAGAATAGGGGGGTAAAGTGAACCTAGGAAACTGGAGACGGTCTGATCCGTTTACAGCAGACAGGTGAGCTCCAGCTGAAACACCAAAGGAATCCTCTGCAGTTTAAACTCCAAACAAACCTTTTTGTCTTATAGAATCACGATTCCCAGATTCAAAACCTTGCTTTTCATTTCAGTCAATTAAACAACAACATTTTGTATACCTTTTTGGATATGCATTTGATTTAAAAAAAAAAACTGGGGAAACATGAAAAACAGATGAATAATGTAAAAACAGGTCAAACAATAAACATAAATAAAGGGAAGTGCAACCAAAGGAAGAACAAAAAGCTTTTTTTTACAACTGTATGGAAAAAATCCTTTCGTAAAAATACTGAATACAAGGTTTCCATCACCAAGGGTCTATCTCGGGACAGAGCCTAGGGTCGGCCTTCCCCTGAGCTCATGAGGAAGGTCTACAAGGGGCTGGTGCCGCAACAACCCAATCCACAAAAATGGACTAATCATCGGGACATTAACTCCCTAAGTGGGAGGGACCCTTAGGTTGCAGAAGGGTGAGGGTCCTGGGTAAAGATAGTTGGGCATGCGTCTATTAGTCTAGTTTGGACTCCTAAACCCAACCTTTTGAGAGGGCTAGACTCTCAGGAGAAGCAAGCAGTTCTCTGCCACTACCGTCTACAGTGTAGGTGATGAGCTGATGACCTTGAACAGGGAAATGCTGAGAGGTGGAAGAATCTCCTTAATTCTGTTGACATGATTTCATAAGAAAATAGTATCTGGGGAACCAGAAGTGGGCCAATCTGTCCCCCAAGCTGTAGTCAAATGGAGAGTGTCAAAAAGCACCTCGGTTTCAAGGTACTGGAGACGGATGAGGTCCACCTTTACTACCTCAAGTCTCTGGATGTTTTGGGAGCGTCTTTGGTGGCATTCCTTTAGGACATTGCCTGGAAGTTGGATACCTCTGATCTAGCAGACAAGGGTGATGGCCCCTCTTTCAAGAAGGGGAACCAGAGGTTGTCCTTCAACAAGAGGGAATCTCACTACTTAATCTCTTTACCCTCTCTTTTGAAGCACACGCAAACCAAGTTACAAACCAAGACTGCCTTTATCACCTTGGAAATGACCCTCTCTCTCCAAAGCCAGTGCTGAAATATTAATCCATGCCTGTATAACATCTAGGATAAATTATTGTAATGCTCTTCTTTCTGGTGTTAAGAGAAATACTTTCAATCGACTGCAGCTTGTTCAAAATTCGGCTGCATGCCTTGTAACTAGAACCAGAAAAAAGGAGCACATTACTCCAATTTTGAAGTCTTTGCACTGGCTCCCAGTCAGCTTTAAGATCGCTTTTAAGGTTCTTTTATTAGTTTATAAAAGTTAACATGGACCTGGACCCTCATTTTTTATCAGATTTACTTTTAGTCTATGACCCTCCCAGAGGCCTCAAGTCCACAGGTGCAGGTCTGCTAGTGGTCCCAAAGGTCAGAACTAAAACCCACGGCAAGGCCTCCTTTCAGCACTGTGGGCCTCGCCTGTGGAACAGCCTGCCTGAGGACGTGAGGCCTTCAGCCACTGTGGAGGTTTTTAAGAAAAAACTTAAAACTCATCTTTTTAGTAAAGCTTTTACATAGTTTTTACTTGTCCACGTGTTTTTATTTGATATTATAAAACAACTAATTTGATTTGTTTTGATTGTAATGGTGGGATGTGTATGTGTTGGGTATTTGTGTGTTTTATTAATTCACATATTTTTTATTATTATTTGTATTTACTATGTTTATTATTTTAACTACTATATTTTTTCATATTTTTTTAATTTTTTATTCTTTCTCTGGGAAGCACTTTGAGATGCATGAAAAGCTTGAATTTAAATGTGAATTTACCCCAACATACTAGAAAACAAGATTCAGACGATAGTTGAGCGTTGCTCAATTAGAACCTGATTTGTATTGCTGGCAATGAGTTAACCAGCCACCATTGTATGTTAGGCCGAATCTAAATTCATCCCATAGCCCCACAGCTTCTTCCTACCCCTCCAATTGTAGAGGCACTTGGAGCTGTAGTGGTGTCCGAAATTGTTTTTTAAGGGGAAGCCATAGGGACTTAGGACTTGATATCCCTACGCCGGGAGGGTAATCCGCGTCGCACTGTGCCATGGAATAGAAACGCATTTCTTCACGTGAGTGTGCTCTGAAGCACAGAAGATTAACTTTAATTGTTTTGTTTTAGCATGGCTTTTTAAAGTTATAAACCCCAGGTTGTTATGTATATTCTGAGAGCAGGCAGCTACGCGATAACGTAGCACACTGGATGACCATCCAGGGGTAGTGTTGTCCGAATTTGAAGACACTATTTTTCCATAAACTTTCGCTTGGAGGGCTAAATGTAGGAGCAGAGAGACGCCGTAGGGGTAGGGGAAGAATTCAAGAGGGTTGCCCTTAGTCACCACTAGGTGCCGGAGAGAATTTGACTCGGGAACTACAGGTTTTCATTTCTGCTTTTTGCAGATAATGTTGTTCTGTAGGGCATTTTGAACCAGAACCTTAAGTGTGCACTGAGATAGCTTACAGTTTCCTTTTCATTGGCTGAAAGGAGAATGATCACCTCTATGGTGGAGACCATGGTTCTTGACCATGAAAACCGTTTTCTTCCCCTTTGAGTGAGTGGAGAGCTCTTCCCCCAAGTCAAAGAGTTTAAGTATACACACCCACACAGAACTGACACACCCTCAGGCAGACAGATGACACTCAAACTTATGCACAAACACACACACATAGCTGATTCTCTGTGGAACACTAATAAGTTAAACTTCTTAAGACCCTAGAAAAAATGAGCAACATTCAGATGTGCTAGCCGCTGGTTGCTCTTATGAAGCAGGTCCGGCCAGAACATCGAGGTACTGCGGTACTCGACTAGAATCTACTGAAGTTGTAACAGCCAGACTGAGGAGCAGGTTAGCATTTTCTCCTTAGGGCTGCATTCAACAGAAACGGCAGGATTGTAACAACTTCCTGTGTGGAGACCATCAGCCATAATGACACAAAAGTGATGTCACTCACAGTTAGTGAGGTCAGGCGGGGCAAAGCCATCGTTCATGAAGACGGTGTTGGGCTTTGCCACTTTCAAGTAGACCACATCAGGTGTGTTCTTCAAGGCGGTGACAGCATGTTCATGGCTCACCTCCTCCAGACAGGAGCTATTCACCTGCATAAACACACAGGCCTCAGACTGCAGCAGATTTGGCTGGACCATGCACAGTTTAGTCAGACTTACAGCCAGCAGCTTGTCTCCTATTTGCAGGCTGCCATCTTTGTGCGCGGCACCACCTTCAATTATCTTGGTGACATAGATGCTGTTGTCACCTGGGATGTGCTGGTTTCCTACTCCGCCTGCGATACTGAACCCCAGACCTGCACAGACCAGAATGCACGTGAACATAGACCTGTTGGGCCCCCCGAAGGAGCTGCCAAACTAATCACCAGCTGCAGTTCTGTGGTACAACAAAGAGGCTGGACTTAGTTACATCCATGAGAAGCCCAAAATAGACCATTCTAGATTCACAAAAACCCAAAATAGTGCAGAAATAGTGCAGAACACATTTCTGTGTTTACACACCGTTATGCACCTTCAGGAACTTAAAAGCTCATGATCTGAGCCGGTTTTCGATCATAAACTAACACTCACCTTTAGGTCCTTTCACTAGCTTGATCTCCATGACTTTCTCAGAGACAGGTTTCCTCCTGCGCACGTGGAGCCGAACCAGAGAGCCAGCCTCCTTCAGCGCCTCCACGGCCCGACTGTGGGTCACATCCCTCACATCCATGTCGTTGACCTTTAAGATGACGTCGTTTACCCTAAAACAAGAGAAGGAGCACAGTGTTAACTGGGGGTAGGGTTCTGAGACCTTCACCTAGTCCACCAAATCCAAACTAAACATGGATCGTCCTGGATGAAATGATGTAGAGCACCTGGAGGCCCAAGTGAGGTTCTTCATATCAGGGATGAACATCTGCCAACCCTAAACCCGGCAACACATGGGCCTTTGAACTGGGTGAAATCTGTACCAAACAAAATCTAAACCAGGCAACATCTGAGAACGTAAGGACCGGCTAACATCTGGCAACACTGAAGCCAGGAAACTCCTAAATCATACAACATTTTAGCCAGGTAACATCTAAACATCTACATATTTTATGCTTCTCATCATGTTTATCCGCCTATGCCTCATCTATTATTGTGAAACACTTTGAGGACAATTGTCTGTTATACAAACTGCCACCAACGCTGAGAGAAACACACCTGTCTGCTAATATGCATGAGTTAGTGCATGTGTCATCTCACCTAAGCCGCCCATCCTGAGCAGCAGCCCCTCCAGGTATGACTTTGGTGATGAAGATGCTGGGATCCTCACCGATATGGGGGTTGTCCGTGCCACCAGCGATACTGAAGCCCAACCCGGAGTTTCCCTGGCAGCAGGAAGAGACATGCATGCTCGTCAGTGTCACAGGTAGTGCGCTCAGGTCTGTTTGTGAACACAGAGGCTTCACCAGAACATCTTTTAGGAATGAGGGGTAAGTAACCCAATACCTCGTGCCGGAAAACCATTCAAACACATGGTATTTAAAATAAGGGTTATTTCAGTCTGACCAGCTCAGATGAGTGGGAGGGGGTATTTCCTGAATGACTGCAGCCTGTGGTCTTACCCTCTCTAGCGTGATTTCCTCATACTCGTACTCTGCCTCTGCCCCGTTCACCTGCACACAGACACGCAGTCAGAAGAGTTTGTGCTACACAGAAGACCAGCACACGGGTTCAAACTCACGTAAGGAGGCGTGTCCAAGCTGTCCGTGTTCACCACCACAGGAGGGGGGTTAGCCTGAGGGAAGAAGCAACCACAAAAGGAAACATCACACCCTGTCAGAATATACCTCAACATCCACCCACTGTGGCAAACGTCAGCCTGCTGAGGACTAGATGATGGATGGATGATGGATGGATTGATTTATGGATGGAGCACAGAAACAAAAATAAGTGAATGAAATGGGAAAAAAGAAAAAAACCTGTGAGGATGGAGGGATGACGGTGGTCTCGACTGAGATTGGCGTGATGGGGATCACAGGAATGATGGGAGGGGAGGGTGGGGTGGCCTGTGCCTGCTGGAGAAGTTGGAGATTAGACAGACAGCATGGAGGAAGAAGACAAAATTAGTTTTAAAAGTTTGGTTAGAGCTCACAGAGGTGAGTGGAGTCTGACCGAGCCGCCAATTACAGGAGGAGGTCATGTGAATGACAGACAGTGAGGATGACCCCCATCTGCTGCTCCGAGCTTTATTGCCCATCTACCTGACCTCGGCACATCCCTTTCCTCAGGGAGTGGATGTTCTTTCCATCATTATGGGATGCAGCTGAGACATGAAAGTGGACAAGTGGAGGTAAGAGGAAACAGAACCAGCTTGTGTTTGATTTCAGCTGTTCTTCTCTGCCACCATCTGAACTTGAACTTAATTTAAACTAAAATCGGGGGCAAAGTTTGAAGTAAAACAGACCTAGGCTTAAACCACAAGGACTGTTTTAAACTAATGGTGATGTCCTGTTCACATACATCACCAAGAGGGGGCATCCTGCCCATCGATCCACACAGGCTAGGTGTGCTCACGTTTGTCCATGAATACCTATCCAAAACGAGTTGACACCACTGTAACTTCAACTAAAGGAGCAGGTTTTAAGCCTACTCCAGGACTCTGAAGGCCTCATCCGTTCCCCAGGTTCAGCGCTCGTTTTCAGCAGGGCCTGAAGCTGCCCATGGAAAAGCAGCAGCAGCTATAATTAGCTGAACACATTGAGCACATTGATCAGTCAGCCCCACTTCTGCAGCAGCGCTCAGATTATACTGCCAGGGGGGGCAATTACCCCACCGCCAGCATCAGTTGTCAACGCTATCTATTTAGACGATTCCATGAAAAACAAGCCCAGATCACACTGATCTTGATCCTGCACAAAGTTATCTTTCTAATGAACAAGTCGTCAGATAAATCCACCCTTCATGTTCCCATTTCTTTATGAGTTCATCTAGCCAACTACAGCTCCCTGTACAAGAGGAGAACACAACATCATACTCCCACCCCCGTGTTTCACTTCGGGAACTCTTCTCTAGGGATGAACACCCTGATTTCTGTTTATAGACCAAAGCAGGAAGAATAAAGGATCACGTCCAAAAGAACCTGTGGAGCTTACTGAGAAAACTCAATTAAGGGGTTTCACAAAAATCTAAAAAAAAAACAGAAAAGCTCCTTTTTGAGATTTCACCACGAAGTATAAAGAAGATCTTTAAATTCAAGACCACACCCCCTTTCTTGAAGTTCAGACAGCACCACACACAACACTTTCTGACAGTTTGTGAGTTTCTTTAAGAGAGGCCGGTGCACAGCTGGCCACACAGCTGGAGTACCTGACCGAAGCTGAATGGTATCCAGGAAACCTCCTTTCTACGAGCCGCTTGCCCCACCACCACCTTGGCCGTGCTCTTGGTGGGGCTTTTCTTAACGCTGTCCCGCAGGGTGAGAAAGCGACTGCGTGCTCTTAAGGAGGCAGGCATGGTGCAAGGGGGCAGAGACGGCTGCACAGGGGGGCGGCTCTGCTGCTGCTGCTGCTGCTGCTGCTGCTGGTGTAGCTCGATGGCATGCTGACGCTGGAGTGGGTGAAGGTGGGCCAGGGTCTCCTTCAGGCTGGAACTGACCTGCAGGGGCTTTTTACCAAAGTCCTTTGTCGTACTGAGCCCCTGCCGAGCGGGGTGTGTTGTCATGCTGAAGGGGATGTCCTGCCTAGAAGAAGACGAGGCTGAATAATGGATGAAGGCGGCTCCTTCAGGCAAGCAGCGGTGTGCGATCTCTGCGCTCATCCCCCTTTGCTCCTGCAGCTCTGTCCCTCTCATGTCATCACACCGGGGGGTGCAGCTCAGCGTGCTGCATGAATAATCAATGCAGCCTCCACGCTCACCACACAGAAGACCTGTGTGCATGTCAGCAGCAGGGGACAGCATCACGCCCACACGGACCCAATCGTCGCTGCCCCCACTTTAGTTCCAATGAGCAACACAAACCTGTCCAGCAGAGGGCTGTACGGTCAGCGTTTAGCAGGAGGGATGGCACTCCACGGAGGATTAAGGGTGTCCTGCATGGCCTTCGTGGAAACGGCTTGTCTGTGACGTTTCTCATTGAGCTAAACTCAGTGAGCGCTGCCAAGTCCCACTTAACCTTTTCAAAAATACACTATGTTTATGTGGCCATTAAGGCCATTCATTCATAACATTTAACTTTTAAACATTCACAATAATTTAATTATAAGTTGTTATATTTGTCTATAAATGAAAACTCACTTCTTTACTTTTGGCAGCAGCAAATACAAGCTCCTTCCAAATAAAATACATACTGTGTCAATAAAGCTCTCCCTGAAGGAACACAGAAATGCAAATAGGCCAAGTAAAACACTGCATTTCCTATCATTATGACAACAACTATGCTTTTTTGCACCAAAGATTACAATATGTACTTAACTAATAAAATATTTATTCTTGTTTTTTTTTTTTTTTTTTTTAGCATTTTTCTTAAATGGAAGGAAAAAAAGAGCTGCAAGTGTCTCTGGAGCCACAGGTTGCAGACCCCTGCCTCAGAGGAACAGGGGTGGCATGGTGGGCTCGGATAAAGTTCTCCAAGGTTCCAAACTGTTCTGGACTGTCCAGCTCTTGTAGTGGATCATATCACAGTCCATCCTTTAACGTCAGCGATGTAGCCGGCGACATGTTACACACGCTCTTTGACACACCATAACTCCTCGACCTTATATAGGATCATACAAAAGCTGCATATCAAGATTCACGAATCAAAGTGTTTCTTGTCTTATGGAACAGAGAAGCAAAGTTCTCATTGAAATGAAATTCTTGCTTGTCGTCTACCCTCAACAACGTATGTAAACAAATGCACATAAAATACAAGTAATAAAAGTAATGGGTAAAAAAAGCACAAATGAGGGTATTAAAAATGGAGAATGCAACAAGGCAAAATGCGAAGTAGAATAAAAAGCAGAAATGCAATGAGTAGACTGGTATTCTAAAGTGTCTGGACTGTCTGCACTGTGTGCAATAAGAAACGTGATTTTGCAAAGTGCAGTTAAACAAAAGTACTTTACCAGTGCAAAGCTGCTTTTCTTGAACTGTTAATTGCCTCAACGGTTAAACAATTAGGGTAGTCGATAAAATGTAAACTAGAGCTGAAACTACTGTGTGTAAGGGTTAAACTAGAGTGTTGTTTTCTGTATTTCCAGTCATCTTAACCAGCTGAGAGAGGTTTCCATCATAAGATGGATGCAAACATCAACTTGTTCGTCTTCAGGAAAAGCTCCAGCACAGATCACCTCTGCTCAACTACAAAAAAACAACAACAAAAAATAACATCCAGAACGAAAAATCAGAAGAAGCAGCTGTTGGGTCAGCTGTGGTTAAGCAGTCTGTTGCTGAAGGGGGGGCTCGTACGCACGCTCATGCCGTCATGATCAAAAAACCTGCATGTTTGTCACGACTGAGCACGATGTGCACGTTTGAAGCAGTGGCAGAAACCTGCAGGTTGCTAAGCAACATTAGAGGAGCAGCTGCCTGCGACCAGCAGACGCTCCGCGCCATCATGGTCCATCAGCCACATGTGTGCGCACACAAGCTCTACCAGAGAAAGCTCGCAACTGTGCAGAATTATCAACAAACCACTGTACACACACAGGAATAGACACGCACACACAGACGCACACACTCGTATAGAAACATACTCACACACGTACACACGCACACTCATCAACACACACACACACACTCAAGTACAACACACAGGCAGCCAGCAGTGTCCTCCGTCTCGGCTCTACTGGTTGAGGGTTCGAGGATGAGATCCGCAGCGTCACATGACGCAGCCACTCTCACACTGATGCTCCTGCCATAGAAATGAGTCACGGTGCAGAGCCTCCCCCTGCCTCCTCACCTCTGGTGGGGTGACCTACCAGCAGGCGGCGGTGGAGCCGCTTGGTCCTCCTCAGGGTGCCCATAATGCGGCGGCCCATCTTTTTAGCGTGCCACACGGAGCTGAGCATGCCGCTGGCTTCTGCTGCTGGAGCAGACGGTGGGAGGGGGGTCTCTGCTCCACCTAGCGCCCCCCACCCCGCTGTTTCTCCTCACAGACACAAACAAGAGGCTGCAGAGGAGCAGGAGGAGAAAGGTTCAGCAGCAGAGAGGCTGAGCGGCAAATTGGCGGGGGCCGGTGGTCCTGAGAGGAGGTGAGAAAGAGCAACCTCCAGGGGCGAATGAAGCTGCGGCGGCGAAAGATCATGGCTGAGCCGCTGAGCGAGAGACAGATATCTGCGGCAGACTGCAGCGCCCAACCCAGCCAGCAGGAAGGGAGTCCTCTGCAGGCTGAAGGCAGCATGCACACACCCCCTCCTTAGACTTACCCAAGCAGCTTAGGTCTTGCTGACCTTTGTCCCACTTCAACCCCCCAAAAGTAGAAGAGTCTGGATTCCAAATCGGAACGACAAAGTGCAGAAAACCTATAGGAGTGTTTGATATGGAACTCTCTAACACTCACAACACAGAAACTACAACCCAAGTTACAGGTGGATCAGACTCGCATGAGAACACAACCACGCCACCGAAGTAGCAATGAAAAACCACACGGAGAAAAGGTGTTGATCAATACAGCTGATCATAAATTCCGCTGATTGATGCAGAAACAGTTTGGTTCCAACCAAAAAGTACTGGAACACACCCACAACAAAGTTGTAGAGGGGGATGGCTTTAAACAGCCTATATCATGCAAAATCAACTTTTTGAGCTTTTAAGGCTAATAATTCCTCACCATAAAGAACTCCAAAGCCGTATTCCGCCAAAAACCTGCACTCTGAGCACCAGCCCCGACCAATCCACAAAAACAAGCGAGTTCTCACATTGTGACGTGGATAAGTAAAGAACAGCCCCTTCCAAGAAGAGTCTGCGCTGCTGGCACCGCCCCCAGGCTAACGCACGAAGACACACACTCTCCGCAGAGGCAGCTGTGTTTGGCAAAAACTCTTCTGTAAGGCACCACATCCATCTTTGCAAAAAAATGTCTCTTTAAGTTCACCTGTTGGATTAAATCAGGCCTGACTTCAATGTTTATATCAGGTCCCCTGGTTCTATACAATCTGGTGTGAATACTACATACATGCTGGTTTTCCAAAACTATGAGGTAGAGTGGTCGACCTCTGATCACTAGATTGCAATTTCGGTTCTCGTCCTGACTCGTGTTGAAGTGTCTTTGAGCAAAACGCTAAAGACTTGCTCCTGGTGATTATAGGTTGGCGCCAGTGTTAGGCAGCAGAGCCGCCATTAGTGTGTGTCTGTGGTTGAATGGGACTTTTTAAAAGCTCTTTGGGCCATCTAAAAGGTAGTTAAGCACTGAATAAGTATACACCATTTATAATTTATTTATATTGGAAAATGTAAAACACACCAAGACTTCTTTTCTCCTTGTCCACATTAGCTTTTCTTTAATTATTAATTAAACCAATGATTTCATGGTTTCACTTTCTTAGATGAAAAGACCATAAAAAACATTTAACAATGCTGATAAGACTTCTGAGGAATTAGAAACTGGGGCAATGTCTGTTAAAAGCTCTGAACATACAGCAAACAAAGACTTTTTGATACTGCAGTAATTGTTGACTTAAAGTTGTTCTTAAAAACATGTGAATGTGACGGCCCTCAAAAAGACAAGCTTTTATTTTTTATTTCCCCGTACAGCAGCATAGGTTAAAATATTCTTGGTTGATAAAGATTTTATTGTTATTACACTGGTTTTTGTATAAACACCTGGGGAAATCAATGAGTATATTTATATAAATCTCTTTTGTATCTAAATTATTTTTTTATTTTTCTTGGAAGGGGCTGCATGGCGCTATGGTGTTTAGCACTGTAGCCTCACAGTGAAGGTCCTAGTCAGGGTCCAAAAATAAAGCTCAAGGCTGATTGGTTGGTGACTATATTGACTTAGGTGTGTTTGTGTGGCCTTGTAATGGATGGGCGACTTTTCCTGTGTGAACCCCACCCTTATCATGACACAGCTTCCATTTTTTCTGTGAGATTGCACAGGACTGAGTATGTGTAAGAGGGTTAGAGGGTAGGATAGAAGGATAGAGGGTATTTATTTCTTTTAAGCTCAAAGCCAAGCGACAAATATTAGCACCCTATATTCCTGGGTCTAGTCTTAAAGCCTCAAAACTTCAAAAGTCATCTGAAAATGATCATGATCACCCAGGTGCTGTACATTGTCCACCACCACCATAGAAATATACCTTATCCAGAAGGGGGCCTTTATGACACCCCAGCAGTCTACAAGCTTGGCCCACATGAGGTCTAGCACATCAGAGGCAAGAACCAACTACTCCACCAGCAAGAGCTCAGGTTACAGGTGTTGGTCTATGGCAAAAAAAGGATAGCTGGAACCAATCAGGTCTTGAGTTGCCATAGGTACAGTGGATTGTCACCAGCTTTTTTGAGCCCCTACAACCACCTGAAAGCAGGTTGTAGCCCCCTGTCTATAAAGATCAAGCTGCGCCCAGGGCTGAGCTGGTCTGAAGACTAGAGAAAATAAATTATTTGCATGCTATTTCTTGTCAAAACTGAGATTTTCTCCAAGCTAATACTAACACAGCAGCAATGTTCTGCATTGAGGGATGCATATGTGTTTATTAGTTTGAATTGAGTAAAAATGTTGGGTATTTTTGTAACTTTCTGAAATTAGATCTTCCTTGGTATGCCCTAAATTTAACTCCCGCTTGTCCGTCACATATCAGTTCTTTTAATCTAATCTGATCCAGAACTCTGAACCTCCACACAGAACCAAACCCCCTAGGTCCTCTATCACTACAATTCAAAAACAAAATGAGAATAGGAGAGGGAATCTCTGAATCCTCAACCGTCAGCAGAACTAGGTGCTCCATCACAACAGGACAAGATCTTCAGGAACATGGAGGATGCGAGGGCAGGGGATTTACCTGGATTGGGGGGTAAGGATTGGAAGAGCAGGAGGGGAGGGGGCTGTCCTCTCCATGGAGGTAGAGGGTGGACAGTGTGGGGGAGGGGAGCTCCGACTGAAGGGGTCCTAGTGTTGAGGAGTCGTCAAAGATGCACTCCAGAGATGCCGCCTACAAGGTACGGACGGGAGGGGGGGAGAAGATCAAAATGAGGGAGAGAAGTAACTGCTGAGATTAAAAGCCGAGATGAAGAACTGGACAGAAAGTGTCTCCTAAATGTCCAAAACTTGATCCAGTCAGGCTACAACTGGTTTCTATCAGTGATAAAAAACGTGGCCACAAAAAAAAAAAAAAAAGAGTCAAGACTGTAAACAATGTACAATAGAGTTAACCAAACAATGTACGATGGAGTATACCAAACAATGTACGATGGTAGGGGTGTAACGGTACACTAAAATCTCAATTCGGTTCAGAATTTCGTAGGGCTCGGTTGAATACATTTTCTGTATTTTTGTCGGTACAAAAAAGGCAGAAACATTTCTTGCAAAATGCATTTATTGGTTTTATATAACAATAATAAAAGTAACCTGTCGGTGATCTGCTATATAATTTAATACAACTATTTTTATTGTAGAGCCGATTTTTACAGTCGGGTGATGCCATTTTAAGTTAGTTAACAGATTAGATGTGTTATCTGTGGCATAGGCTATCTTCGTGTAACAATAAAATGTCAAATCACAGATTTCGACCTATCCAATTGTCTTTTCTGGACAACAGATCTTCCTTCGGGGTTCACTCTCCCGTTTGGACCCTCAGAGCCTCCAGAGCGAGTTAATTAAAGAAACAGTCTCCGCTCTTTTTGAAGAAACCGTTTTTATCACTGTTTCGGCAAACTGAGCGGCACACCCTAAATTTGCGTTCACACACACACTCTTGCGCTGCGTGCTGCCACGCCCCCTCCCACCCCCTTCCTAAACTCGCGGTTGACATTAGTTCTGCCTCGGCGCAAAGTTAATATATTTGGGGGGAAACCATAAACAACAAAAAGACGAAAAACCAAAACAGTACAAAATTGATCCGAACTGAAATTGCTGTACCGAAAAGGTTACGTCCATTACGACCGTTACACTCCTATACGAGTATACCAAACAATGTACTATGGAGTATACCAAACAATGTACTATGGAATAAACCGAACAATGTACTATGGAGTAAACCGAACAATGTACAATAGAGTTAACCAAACAATGTACTATGGAGTATACCAAACAATGTACTATGGAGTAAACCGAACAATGTACAATAAAGTTAACCAAACAATGTACTATGGAGTATACCAAACAATGTACTATGGAGTATACCAAACAATGTATGATGGAGTAAACCAAACAATGAATGATGGAGCATACCAATCACTGTACAATGGAGTAAACCAAACAATGTATGATGGAGTAAACCAAACAATGTACGATGGAGTAAACCAAACAATGTACGATGGAGTATACCAAACAATGTACGATGGAGTATACCAAACAATGTAAAATGGAGTAAACCAAAGAGTATAAAATGGAATTAACTAAACACTGTACATTGGAGTTAGTCAAACAGTATACAGTAGATTTAACTAAAGCGGAAAAATGGACATAACCAAACAGTGTACAATGTTGTGAACCAAAGACAATGGATTTGAGTTAACAAAAAAGTATACGATGGACTTAACCAAAGAGTATACAATGGAGTTAACCAAAAGGTGCACAATGAAAATACCCAGTAACTATAGTATGGAGTTAACAAAACACTATGCAGATAGTTAACCAGAGACTATACAATGGAGTTAACAAAGGACTTTGCAATGGACTTAACCAAAGAGCATATGATGGAGTTAACCAAAAAGCATGTAATGCAAAATAGAGTTAACAAAACACTGCAAAATGCGGTTAAGCATAGAGTATACATAAAGTTAATCAAAGAGTATATGATGAAATTAACCAAAGAGTGTGTTATGTAGTAAACCAAAGAGTATATAATGGAGTTAACCAAACTCTGTGTGATATAGTCGACAAAAGAGTGTACAGTGAAGTTAACCAAAAATTGTGCAATGGAGTGCACCAAAATAGTAACTATGTAGTTACCATGCACTTAACCAAAGACTTAACCGTAACATTATCAACATATATAGTTAAAAAAGAGCTAATTTAGGAGTTTACCATATAGTTTATCAATTAGTAACTAAGTAGTTAACCAAAGATTCAACTATGGAGTTAACCTTTAGGTTAACCAAAAAAATAACTACTGAATTAACCAGCATAGAGTTTAAGTTTAACTATGTTTAGATAACCAAAATAGATATTGTGGAGTTGAATAATTTCTCTAAGTTTACAGTGAATGTCATTGTGGGTTTTCTGTTTAGAGTCAGTGAGATAACCATGTTCCTGCAAGGAGTCCTGAAGGCAGCAAACAAGTGAAGGTTAAAGGAGAAAAATTCCACAGAGCTTCATGAAGGAACTAAAGATAACGACTGACCGCAACTGTTTAAATGTTTCAAGGATGTTTTTAAAGGAGGAACAGACAGAGACAGGAGCAGAGGAGGAAGATAAGGAAAAGGACGAAACTAAGGGCTGGTGGGATTTGGAGACAGACTGACGTAGAACATAGCATTTCAGATGCTCACAAAGACCAAGTTAAGACAACTGATAAAAACTCAGCAGCATGTAGGACCTAAATGATGTAACTTCTGATGTTCAAGACAAACAACAATAATGATCAGACACAATCTGACACATGGGTGTACACAAACACCAGCACCAAAACTCACAAGGTCCTCACTGCTGCAGGGTCAGTGTGTGACCACATGGTGGCACTGTAACTCATGTAGAACCAGCATTAAAATGTATTGTCTTTGAGAGACTAACCTCTGGGAGGGGGGCAGAACATTGGAGTTTCTGCTTTGAGTAATTCCTAAATTTTGTCACATGCGCAAACCTTCACATGCTTGTACATGAGCACAGAGCAAAGCTGGACTTCATCAGAAATACTGCTTTGTCACAACTTGTCCTCACATTTTGTGAAAAGCTGATTAGAACATCAGCCAGTACCCTGAGCAGCATTTAGGCATGATGCTGAGCAGGGCAGGGCCAGAGGCAGACAGGAAGCTCAGAGCACTATCAGGGTTTAAAAGCATGGACAATTTAGCAATTTAAAAGCATGGACAAAAGAATGGACAATTTCAGACCCCAAGAGCTCATATCCCCTGCTATGGATAGTTTTTGCCCTGCCTAGTGCAAGGTTGGAATACAGGAAGGAATGCAGCCATTGCTGCCCATTCCAGTCTTAAATCATATTCTGATTTATGACTTAGAACGGATTGTATGACATCCCTATTACTGATAGCATAATGTTCACATGATCTCAGGAGTGATCATGTGACTTTGATCTGACAGACACAAGAGAAACATGAACAGAGAAAAAGGAGCAATGGAACAAGAGAGAAAACAAAAAAAAACAGCAGAATCGCCTACCTTCATGGGGGAGATGTGAGCGTGTGTGACATATCCGTGCACATTCTCAATCTCAGATAGGTTCTTCTCAGCCACCTGGACCAATTCAGGGCCTCCTGCCTCTTCTGTCAACGGAGGCGAGCTCTGTTCCTGCGGGGATGAGTCTTCATCGTGGTGCCTGTACTTCTGCAAAACAGAGACCCACACAGTTACAGAACTGTCCGTCACTAGAACCTAGCACCTGAACAGTCCACTACGACAGCAACACAAATATATGCATAATAAGTTAGAAAACATAACTGATACATGTCAGTAAACTAATGCTTTCCAGCAGAAACAGAAGACAAAAAGAAATAAACTTGATGCACACAAACACAACAAACACACATGTGTACAGGTTAGAAGCAGGAAATGAGCTTATCATCTCAGGATTCAAGTTCAGGCCTAGAAACAAAACATTTACTTATATATATATATATATCTATATATATTTATTTAAATCTTTTTATTTAACCTTTATTTTACCAGGAAGTCCCATTGAGATAAAATCTCTCTCTAAAGGGAGACCAGGGGCGAAAGGCACTATCACAATAAATACATGCTTTAATAATAAATTACAAATGAAATACAATTCAAATAAACAATATGATAATAATAATAATACAGGATCAAATATCTGCAGCATGTTATGTTTTCAGAATTGTTTAGACAGCATGAACATGAACAGAACTGTTGTGCCAATATGGAAAGTAATTAAGAATAACTTCATAGCCATGATCAGGAGCTAAACAAATCAGTATGGACAGAAAAGTTAATGTGGATACAAAAGCTGACATACTCAGAAACAATCATAAAGAATTGTGTGCTCAAGCATGTTTGTGAGCATAGCAGTAATCCCAAACATAAGAATCATCAAGAATGAACACATAAACAGAGGAATAGTTGTTACAACAGCAGGATTGTAAAGATGGGAGTCTTTAGAAACATTAAAGTTATTGTAAATATGACAATGAACATTCTTGTGAACATGAGCATTGCTATGTCCATGTGTGAAGTCACCAACATAAGCATATGTATAACTATGCAAACTGTAAACAAGTATGAACGTGGGGCTAACTGGCAACATGGGCATGAGCATAAGCATCAACGTAAGACAGATCATGAAATCTACACACGAGTAAACTTAATGTGAACATGACCATAGTTGTAAACTTCAACACAGTCATGAGCACAAAAGTAATAATTGATGTAGTCATAAACAGGAGCATGATTTTAAACACAAGTGTATTGTATACATAAGCATGATCATGAACATCAGTGTAATCATGCCATGAGGTTGATAAAGAACATAAGTATAATCTTGACCTTGAGCATGACCGAAAACATGGAGGAAAATGAGCCTGATTCTAAAAGCCAACATGGACGTAATCATGAATGCTAGCATTAACGTGAGCATAAACGTCAATGGGAGAGTAATCCTAAAAAATTTAGGATTAGGACAATCATAAGCGTAATATTAACCATGAGCACATTCGTGAAAATAATCAAGAACATAGCCTATTTGCGTGCATAACTATGATCATGACTATAAGAATTTTGAACTTAATCCCTATGATAACTATGAACGCATCGTAAACAGAAGCATGCGAGTAGCATATTTGTGATGGCCTCCAGCAGCAGGTGAGTCAGAGCTCCAACAACCTAGGTCTTGTCTGACTGAATCATCAGCACAAAGATCTGCAGTTGGAGCTATAAGAAAAGAAATGCCAGCAGACATCCACGATAATCCAACACACCCAGGGTCCATTTCACCACCAAACATACAATCACAGAATGTCTGCTAAAAATATGCAGTGTTTGCTACATTTTTATTCAGTGCAAGAGGGAGTAGATGGTATCTACTTACAGTATCTACATAGTGAAGATCTAGCGACTATGTGAACATGGCCATTAGTACTTAATGAATGGAAATTATGAAAAGATAATTGTAGTTGGAAGTAAAGAAATATTCTACAGTCGAGTCATGGTTGAGTCCTTTTTTCTGAAGGCAAATAAAAGTTGGAAAAAACATCCCAGTGTAATGATCTTTTGGCTTATTGCGTTCCAAGTGTTTTTTTTTTTATTCTGATGGTGCCGTTTTTAGCCAAAATCCCTCAACTCTGTGTCGTTTTCTAAAACAGTTTCTGCAGAGCAGCAGGAGTTCATAAGGAATTTAACTCCGAGTTGTAGACAGGATTGTTGGTGTTGCGTAAGCCTACCCCCATTTCCTGTCATCCATCTGTTTACACTCTCTCCCGCTAGCTTACAGCCCCTCACACCCCTAACCTAACTTTACCGGTGCAAGAAAAAAATGGCAAGCATTATTGGAGCAATCCAGACGTACAGTTTTGAGGCAGATCTCAGACGAGGAAAACGAATACATACATGTTCATGTATCTATTAGTCTGCAAATGGATGTATCAGAATGGAGCGGAGCCGGGAGCTTGTCACTTGCCGTTGTAGGTTCCACGTCACCCAAACCTTTTCTCACAGCATTTTTTCATATTCTCCTGATTCACAATGACTTGAATAAAGTAATACTCAGAAATCCAATTTTAAGCTTAATTTCTTTATATGTGTTCTCCTTCATGAGAGAAAATTTTTTGTTGGAGTTGTTCTTTAAAATCAGTTTTCTTAGAACTTCAAAGATGCCCAACACAAAAAAAAAAGTCCAGGCTTAGCTGCAATTGTTAACCTCTTCCAGAAGCAACAACTAGCTTTCAAAAAAACATAGTAATGGAACGGGGATAGATTGTGTGAACGTCCATAATGGTGAAAAAGACTGAAGTTTGGATCTGTGGTGTTTGACTAGAGATTCCTAACTGAAGAACCGTCTGCCCGAAAGTGATGAAGTTCCTGTGAGTATCAGCGTTGTTCTGACAAGACGTCCAGGGAAGTTTTGCAGAGCTGCTCTCATGTGGACATTTCAGTCATGGGGGATGCCAGCTCCATCCATGCAGAGATAAACAGAGCTAAAGGAGATGCTCAGACGTACAAAACTTTAGGGTTTAGTTTTCCATCTTCCCAGAAGCCATGATGCTCCTGAATTCAACAGCAAACACAGCTCATGCACAGACAGCAGGGGGCACCATAGCACTTCAGGAGACAGGTGTCACTAAACCCACTCACTGATGAGGATGGGGGGGGGACACAGACCGTCCACAAGCGGCACTGTCACAGTCTCCGCCCCTTTATAAGAGAGCTAATAAAGAGGAGGGAGAAGAGCAGGGGAGGAACCAGCTTAGCGTTGTCTCTTGTCTGTGAACGCTGCTATAAAAAGAAAAAGCACAGGAAGCTGGGGGGAGGGGTGCTGTGGATGATTCAGACGTGTGATGAGGAGAACATCAAATACAGTACGGAGAAAGACGTAGGTGGGGGGTCCAAGACATCTCGGCACCTCTGCAGGCTCTCCTATTGTCCCCGGCAGAGTGAAAGATCCCCCCAGGGACAATCAAATCCTCCCCCACGTGTGCCCATCTTTAGCATGCTCCTCCATTGGGAAAGAGAAGAGGCGGAGCCTGTCAGATTTCTCATGGTCAAACGTTTAATGTGTCAGACGTGTGGCGGGAAAATACAGGAGGCTAACGGAGACACTGAGACTAAGCTTCTATTTATGATTCTCACATGCTTTGAAGATTGGCTGACAGAAATGCAGATTTACACAGACGGGTCGGCAGACATGCAGGCAGACGCAGAATGAGAGAGGGACATGGACAGACAGATAGGTGGGCGAGCAAGCAGACATACAGCCACGTGGTAAGACAGGGACACAGGTATTGGAGCTGGCAGAAAGACAGGCAGGCATAAACAGACAGACAGTTTCCATCATTTTTTTGTTCTCGACACAAACGTGAAGATGGTAAATTTTTCATTCATCTTTTGCCATATTTCTACAGGAGACGCCACAGGGAGTCAGCTTTCACTGATTCGCACAGGTGATTTGGCAGAGATTTTTTCGCCTTACTGACACAACCCTGTATCCGTCATCTGGGCTGGAGGCCGGCACAGGTCACATTGTTAGGCAGTAGCACAATCCTTTTTCCCCCCCAGACTTTCTGAAGTGAAAGGATTGTTTTTTAACCTTTTAACACCGGCGCTTTGGTTCCATTGTTGACATTTTTTCGGCTACCGTAACTCTTCAACTGTTAGTGCAAATAACATAATTCTAGCAAAGAGCGGCTTGTGGGGTTAATGCAACACTTTAGGTTAGTAATGTGTTGCACGTTAGTTCAGAGCTGATATGCAAAGGCACTTTTCTCCATGTGGAATCAGCTCATTCACAGGGATTGCAGAAACGGTCAAAGAGATTTGCCCATTGGAAAAAATGTCAGTTGGTTGTAAAGAGCATGTGTTATTTAGCTGTCATTGGTGACATCTCCACTGTTAAAGGGTTAAAGAAAAACACGCAGAGTTAACAAAGCTGGAATAGTTTCACCACAAAATGCAGAATTTATGACCTGCACTCTTTGCTGTTTGTTTACAAATGGGCTCTCCGGGTACTGGTGGACCACAGAGTCTGGTCCAATCAGATGTAGGAGGGTCTATCAGAGCGTGAGCGCGGGGGTGTTTTTACCACCCACTCTTACTATCATTCTCCCTGATGAACGTGAACTTTCCCCAATCACCCAACTTAACAGCTCGGACATCCGATCTCAGACCTAAGTAAACCCTCAGCTCTCCGGCTGTGAGGACCCCCCCCCCCCCCCCACGCACCTTGCAGCCGAACATGAGGGAGATGGTGCTGTTGGTGCAGGCCACCTTGCAGTGGCACAGCATGGGTGAGAAGCAGTCCACCTTCTTCATGCCAGCGGACATCTTTTCGACGCCGGGGCAGCTGGCCCCCAGCTGCCTCCTGCAGGTGCGCAGCCGGCTCCTGCCACGCCGTACACCCCCCCCAGCGCTTCCCCCTCCGCTGCTGCTGCTCCCCGCTCTCACCATCCGCCCTCATTCCTCGTATCGCTCCATGGCGGCGTGCAGGAAACGACTCCCAGTGCTCTGCCTTCATCTGGGGAGAACCCCCCCCAACACACTACTCCTCCTCCCCCCCCCTCAGCTAAATGCTACCCCTCCCTTATCAACTCCCCCTCCTTCTCTGGTCTATCTTCCTCTTGGTCTCTCTAGCTCTGACTGATGATGATGAGAGCCAGAGCTACTGAGCGATGCTGTGCGTTGGCAGGCTGTTCTCTGCTGTGGGGGTGTGATGGGCCTCTGGCGGGAGGGGGAGGGAAAGGCTGGTCACATGATTCATCAAAACAATGAAGGGTGGGGGTGTATTCATCTTCACGAAGAAAGTAGTAATGTGGAGCAGAGCAAAAAGGAGAAAAAGGGGGGCAGGTGATGAAGATCAAGAAATTGGGGCGGAGCCTAGGTGTCTATATCTTACAGCACAGCTTCCTTATTAGAACACCAGCCGGTCAATAACTTCTATTCTTAAAAAATGAGGAATGAAAGAATAAAGTGAGGAAATGAATAATTTAGCAAACATAGCAGCACGATCGTCACATTAGCTGAGAATCCTAAAGGAGCTCCAAACCTTTATGGTTAACTTATCATAAGCATGAAAGTCTTTAAAAGAAAAATGCAACAGAACTGCAAGGTATTGAGCTTTGTATTACAGTCCCACTCCCAACATATTTGGATCCGTTGTAAAAGCGTTCCCAGCGGTCCTTTAATTATGATGGGGCTCTTTTTAGCCAAAGTTAAAAAAACAACTGTCATTTTCTAGGACATGGTTTCTGCACAGCGGCAGGAGTTCATTAGAGGTCACTGAGTTGTTGTAGGTGGGATTGTTGGTGGGGAGCAACCATGTCCCTAGCTTACAGCCCCTCACACCTCCAAGCTAACATTACCGGTGCAACAAAAATGGCAATACTGGAGCTATCCAGCCGTACAGTTTTGAAACAGATGCAGCTCAGACGAGGAATATACATATGTTTGTCTCCAAGCGGATGCATCCAGATGCAATGGCAGAGAGCTTAATGGTTGCCATTGTAGCTTCTATGTCACACTTATATCCATACAGCTTTTTATGTCTGCAACTGATTCACAACAATTTGAATCACCAAATACTAACAGTGAAATCTGAAGCTTCATTTTGCTTATACATGTCCTGCATCATGAAAAAAATGCTACAAGGACATGTTAAACAAAACAAATCACGATTTTCATCGAAGTGGGTCTTTAAACAAGATTAAAACAAACCATTGCAGGGTTAAATTGTAACTGTCAGTCAGATAAAGTCGGACAAAAATATCAAACCCAAACATGGCAGGAGTCCAACGGTGCATTCCACATGGTGATCCAGACGTGTAACACTGTGTTCGGATGCCGGGGATGCTCCTCAATAGCAAAAGTTCAGACCTTAGAGAGTGTCAGGGAAATTTACAGCTGCCTGTCGGCCTCTATCATGCCGTGTAAGTCATTTAGGGGTAGAGGACAAGATAACATATGAGAAAGGAGATCTTTCCCAATTAGCTTATGGAGCTGGAATAAAAACATTTCAGCACTGAAGTCTGAAGCTGCAGACAAAGGAAACATCTGCTCCAACCCCCTCAACCAAACCCCCTCTTCTTTGGAAAGGTAATCATCTCAAAAGACAGTTTGATCTGCATGGTGTTCCAACACTTCATGACTTTCATGTTCTTCCCCTAAAAGGAAGCAGGATAACAAGAGAGAAACTGATATAAATGAACAAAAACACACTAAACATGGCTCTAGAATTAAAGCAATTTAGTTGCAGGTGACCACATTTCTCAATGGTATAACCAATACCCGTTTCAGGTGGCACCTGTATGTCCAACCGTTTGAGGTCATAAACAATGTATGTGTGCAGGTTGCATCTGCAAATGCAGCAGTCAGAAGGAGCCAAGCAGCTCAGAACTGATCCAGCCTCAGAGGATGAGCACAGATTTAAAGAAAGATTGACAACTGTTTTGTTAAAACTGTTTAGGCCGGATCTGAATTGCAAAGATTTGGTTCCATTGAACATCTTTTTTTTACAATGGTTGTTGGCGTGGACTCGTAGTTGTGGCGCTTTGATTAGATAACCATTCTAATCAGTCAGAGTGGGTTTCCTGAAAGACCTATGGTGCCGATAATTTCTTAACTATAAGGAAGCATTTTGGTGCTGGAGGTTGTAATTCTTCAAATCTCCTCTGGTGTGTTTATGTCCAAGAGAGCAGAATGATCAGCTCTCTCCTGACTCAGTGTCCAGTAGAGTCCATTTTATAATGAACTGTTTTCATTGTAAAGACTGTAGGAAAATGATGCCTGGCAAAAGTGCATTTGTGACTGGTTCTAATGCATTTTACGATAAAAGACAGAAAAAGCTCAATGCATCTTTAAAAAGCACATTTTATGCTGTGATAAATACACTGTTCAAGTGCCCCCTCTCCCTTCCAGTGAAAGGCAGCAAATGGACAAAAAAAGGTGATCCTGTAAAAGTGTGCTGTCGAATGCATTACAGTTGAAAATTAGGCAGCAACTCATTTTTGTACACTCATTTTAGCACACCAGTAAAATAAAAAAGTTGGTTTAGCGCCCGGCTACAGATGACAAACACCTAAGAGCAGAGCAGCAACACGTATCAGCAAACAAACAAACAAATTCCCCCTATGTTGATCCGCAAAGATCACAAAAACACAAAGGAAAAGTTGGCTTCTATTACAACACCACATTGCAGTTTGTACACACACAAACACACACGGCCACGAATGTATTTGTCAGTAAGAAATTCTGCAAGTTCTCCCACTAAAAAAAGATACAAATTCTGTTGTTTCAATTTCACTGTGAGAGTCAGAATGTAAAATTCAGGAAAACCACTTTGGATGATTTTTAAAGAATTTCTTTGTAGAAAATCAGTATTTACCTCTTACAACCAAGCAAGAATTATGTCCCTCACAGATTTGTTACTTCTTTAAAATGGTCTTCTATTCATTACCTGTATCCAGAGTACAGCTTAGATGTAAGCCAATGAAGTTTTACCAACATTTGTATGTGAAAACAACCTAAAGAAAGAGACATCTTGTGGCCAAATGAAGTCCTAGCAGCCCTTGAAGAGCAGCTTCTAGTAATGCTTTTGTTGTTCATGTATAAGATTCAATGTCATCATTGGTGACATGCGGCAAAGTTTTGTTTATAAACTAATTAGACATCTATTAGAAAAGAATATACTGACCATTTAGAAATGTTGGTTCAGGATTGTTTAAAAAGCTTTATTTATAATTGGGCAAGAGCAGAGACCCTTTCTGCTGCAGTTTTGAAGCTTTAGAAGGTTTGAGTGGAAAGTACAAAAGTAGAAACTGATTGGTGCTTTGTTGCAGGTGAATCAGTGTTACCAGAAGAGGATCGACCCCCCCTCAGAGCAATGGCTCCCTCTGCTGGACTCTGCAGAGCATTTGCTGAATACTCAAACATGTGCCTCCATTATCTGCTTTTCAGAACTTCTCAAGGATTAGAACCATATCAGTCCCAGGTGGAAGTGACTTTCGGCACAGCAGCGGGATGCAGAAGCTGTGGATGCTGCTGCACCCGACAGCTCCAACTGGGAATATTGTAAGATTTTGGAGGGCAGGCTGGATCAAACCCAGAATCAGAAGTTTTCAAAACACAAATGTACAGGAAGACTTCCGGATCAGTTTAGATGTTCTTCTGAAATCTGTTTTCATCGAGGAACATATGTGCACTCACACCTGGTGACTTCAGACATAGAAGACATCCATTTCTTCGTATTAATTGGGGGCACGCCAGACACCCCACCCCAAACCCCAATAAAAAACCTCAATCATGACAATGCGTTGTCATGGTAACAGTTACAGAGTCTGAACAGATCTCGCTCTGCCACTTTTCAAAACATCAAGTTAGACAAAGCACCATTTCAGAGGAAAGTTCCCCTCTTACTGTTTTCATTTTCAGACGATCAAGCAAAACTTTTGTTTCAAAGAAACAAAAGTCTAAATTGTTCAAGTCCTCCAGTGCCACCTCCTTCCCAGGTTAAAGGATACTATAAAATCATTTGTGTTTTTTCTACTGTCTTTTGGTTTTGATTAACTGTATAAGGCAAGGTAAGGAGTTAGTGATTAACATTGTTTAGATTGCTCAGAAAAGTGCTCCTTCTATTTTTTAAGAGTTCAAATTAGAGCAGTCTGTATCTGATGGGTTATTTTGTTTGTTTGTTTTCTTTTTTGAGATTAAAAAAATCCTCCTTGGTGGCATAAAAAGCTTCAAAGGTTGGAAGTCTGTTATAATAACAAAAACTTCATAAATTGATTCATGAAAGGGCTGCAGTATATGAGGAAAACTCCCGATATGCGATATTAGAGATTCATTTTGTGATAACGATATAATTTGCTGTATATAAACAAATAGCAAAATAAGCAAAAACATAATTCCCATTTCATAGCAAAAGTTTAAAAATGATAGTCCAAATGACCCTCATCGACATAGGTGACAAACATCTAACATAATAGGGCGCCGTCCGATTGGTCAACAACTTGAAGGCGTCCATCCGATTGGTCAAATGCATAAAGGCATTTATTTGATTTGTTAAATACTTCAAGCTGCCATATGATTGTTTTAGCACATTTAAAATTTACTATTTATTGCGATTTTTGCCATCTTTTGAGATATGCATATTGCAGAGCTGGAAATTGCGATAACGATAAATTTGCAGTATATTTTGCAGGCCTAATTTATGAATTTAAATGCAAATACCTCAAATGAGGTTAAATTAAAAATAGATTAAATAGATTATTTAAATACAGGCCATAATTAATCACACACAAAAATGAATCACATGACAGCAGTAGGTATGGAGACACTCTCCTGTATTAAAGCAGATCTGATTCTGCAGGACAAGGACCTAAAATGGGGGATTGAATGTACTGGGGCTGCATTCTGGCACGTTTACAGTCTCGTTTGAAACAATGACGTTGGGGGCTTGTGAAACAGAGGGGTTTTAACAGCGGAAATCTCAAACCCAAGCCAAGTCTAGATGTTGTGGGGCTTGAAAAGTACAGCATCAAAGGCTCCCCCACTTCTCCTGCCAGCCACCTGTATGGCGGCTGGAAACACAGTACGGACCATGGACCCTCAGAGTGTCTGATGATTCAGCCTTTTAGGGAACAGAACCCAGGTTCTCCACACTACTAAAGATTTTTCAGACAACTATGGGACAGAAGGTCAGCAAAGATTCATCTACGAGGATGAACACCATTCAGGCCTGCATGCTGGCACTGACAGCTAGATTACAACCCTCAGATCTGCTCTGCCCAAAGGAAGAGAGTATTAACATACCAAGAGGAAAAACATACTTCAACAAAAGTCTGATTGGGAACAAATGTAAATAAAACCAAACTAAAACCTAGAAGTACTGTCTTGTATCCAAAGAAGGACTTCATTCCAGTCCAAAGTGCTGCCACGGAGCCGTCTGTCCTTCTGCCCTCATCTGAGGTCTTTAATCTCATGTCTCCCACATGTGTGAAAAGCTGCTTTCATTTGTTGTTTAAAAACTTGGATTGTTTTTAATGGAATGACAGACTCCTCTCAAGGGTTAACATGAGGACCCAGTTAGTGCCCCCAGAGCCCTGTCCCAGTCAGTCCTTGGTTAGAGGACCAACCCTAGACTAGGACTGCCTTCAAGAGCTTCTGGGAGACCTCGCTAATGCCACACTGGAACAGCTATAGATGTGAGGAAGAAGCAGAGCTGCTTTATGCCAATTGGAACACATGAATACACATGCCACCTTTTTCTGGAGCTTGTAGACTGTAATCTGCAGCTCATTCACATCTTCACAGATCATCCAGAGTAGCTCAAGTCACAGCAAGGGAGTCCCTGAACGCATCATCCCAACATACTGCATTTAAGCGACATCACTGCTGTAATGTCAGCCATCTTCACAGAACTATGTTTCCCAGAAAATATTCAGCTGAAAATCACAGTGAAGCTACTCAGCTTCAGCTTTCAAGATTTAAAAAATAATAATATTTCACCTCTAACCGGGAATCAGCAACATCTTGACTCTGAAAAGGTAATATTTTCAATCCAGAAATAACAGGTTGAAAGTCTTTCAACTTTCTTTGATATAAAAATGTTTTTAATCAGAACATTCACTTCTATGATCTTAAATCCACACAAATAACGTCTTTAATTACTCTTAGTCGTTTCCAAAACAACAGAACATCCCATATGAGAGCCTGCTGGACCTGTTGCTCCCGTGCAGGAGGGATTCAGTTCATCCTCGCTGAGGATGTTTTGTGTTGATCAGTCTCCCTGCGCAGGCACGAGTCTGCTGGACGATGTTTGCTGCATCTGCAGGAGCCGTCCCCACGGTAGGTCACAAATGTTAGAAATGTCCCGATGGCTGCAACACAAGCTCTACATGCAGCCGTCCCAGCTCCGACTCCCCAAGAATGACACACAAACCACCACCACCAGTACAGATCCAGTCTGCTGCAGGACCAACACAACTCCATCTTCAACAACTGCCAAAAGAAAAAAAGATTCTAAGCCTGCAGGTAGCCTGAATAGATATGGCTTTAACAGCTTACCAAGTCTGAGGAACGTAACTGATGCTGCTGATCTGATACTTCCTGATGCTTTGCATAACACAAATCCTGAATTAAAGCACATTTTCTCTAAAGAGGCAGCCATGAAGAGTCCATCTTCCCATGAGGTGAGCAGATCACCAACAGGCAGAGAGGAAAGAAGGTGTACTATTTAAACCCGACAGCATGATGAAAGCATGATGAACCATGGGGCCCTAAACGCCTCATTGGCTGCCTCAGCGTGTGGCTGTGCTTTTCAGCTCTGAACCAGGTTCTTCTGGCTCGCGCAGAACCAAACCCTTTCACAGAGCCGGTTCCCCAAACCACAGCCACACCTTGAAGTTAGCCCCACCCAGGACCCAGAAGACCCTTCCTCTCTGATGGAACGAAGCACACGAAAACTGGATGGTCATGCGGCACAGGTGAACACCGACAGACCCTCCCACCAAACGCACGTGTACTTACTTTGCCAGGGCAGGGAGAGAGTTTGGCCTGCGCCAGCGTGTGCAGAATTTCATTAAGAAGAGGGGAGTCCTGCGAGGGGGGGGGGCGAAAGGCATTTACAGCAAAAAAGAGAAAGAGAGAAAGAGCACTACCATGAAATAACAAGGAAACCCTGGAAGCTGCTTTCACTGTCTGGTTTCAGGAAGAGTTGAACTGAGTGTTTTTATTTTAAGCTACCTTTGACGTCTGTTTAGACTTTTAACAAAAAGAAAGGCAGCTTAAATTAAAAACAGAAGTAAAGGAAGCGTAATATGTCAAGTTTATACATTAGGCTGCCTTGACCACAGCTTAAAGTTTAAACATTAAGCTGCTTTTACCATCTGTTTTTAGGTTAAAATGCCACTGGACTGGAATGATGTGGAATGTGTGTTGTCCGCTGTGATGTCACTTGGTCATTTTTAAATTCTCGTAAAATAAACGTACAATGTCTCAATCCAAATGGTATTTTCCAAAATTGATCATCTCATTTAAAAAAAAAAAAAATTTTTTATGGTACTGATCCATCAGGCTGGATCGTAGGTATAGAAATTGATTCATGAATTAATCGTTACACCCCTAGTTTTTATGTTAAGCCAACTTAACCACCTATTGTTTAGAGAAAACTTTCCCCAGATACATTTTTAGAAAAATGTCTTCAGTCTTTTTTAAGGAAACTTGTCAATGCCAATTGCTTCATTTTCTTTTGATCAAAGTTTTCTACACTGCCTGCCATTTGAAGAAACGCTGCCTTCGCTGGCTGCTTGTGTAGGAAGCAATTCTAGCAAAAAAGAAGAAAAAAAATTATCGCAGACTTTTTAAAAATAATACTGCCTTTATAGAAGGTTTCTGTACAGAATGTTTTCCATAAAAATTACCTCTATGGGATGGTTTTTCAATAAAAGCTGCCTTTCCTGGCTATTGTTTTGAAGAAACCTGCCTTTACTGGTTGTAGTTCACTCCATTCAGAACTGTAGGGCCCAAATCTGGCCCCTTTAACACAACCTCCAGCAGTAACGCCAAAATGATGACCCAAGATTTTGTCAGTGATCTGACAGTCAGGCATCAGCAGCAGCTTTCCTTCAGGTGTCCCGACACCCTCCCTCGAGAGTTGTTGGTCTGGGGGGCTCTGAAAGGAAAACTGTGACGGCAGCCGGACTTCGGGTTCGGTTCTCACCTCAATGCTGGTGCTGAGGCTGGGCAGCGTCTCCGACGTCACCGTTGAGCTATGAAGGCTGGGAAAGTCCCACAGGTGGATGGGCGCCACAGGGTCCACCCCCTTGGAAGCCCCCACCCATCTGTGGCTGTCTAATAAGGTCACTTCGTAAAACTCCTGGATATCTGAAAAGACAGAAAGAAGAGACAGATGGTGAGGGGGTTAGAAGTCTAAAGAGCACCGATCAGAACAAAAGCACCGGATCCTCTACTCTCCTTAATGATGGCTGCAGGTAGACAGACCCACCCTGTTATCACTAGCAGTCATCATGACAATAGAGTGGTCTGTTGTCGGGGTTTTACTCCCACTGATCCATTGACTGGTTGTTTATTTCAAGAACATGGGAAGTTCTGAAAGCATTATACAACTGTGTTTTTCAAATTTCAGTACCAAAAATTACTTGAGAGACTTAAAGTCCTACGCCAAAAATTGTTTTAGCAGTTTTAATTTGTTCCCAGTAGTCTTCGTCATGCCTCTGAGTTGTGGGCAGAACTGTTGGCACAGAGAAACCCCACCACCATCTTCCTTTTGTCCGTGACCCGCCACTATTATTTCAAAGTCACAAATACGCTACTTTTCCCTTTTTATCTGGTCCTGAATTACAACGATTTGAATAAAGAAATTTTAAGCTCAATTTTCTGTATGTATGTATATATGTGTGTATATATACATATATATTTATAAAATATATATGTCCTTCATCATCAGAAAAATGTTACAAAAACAGGTTAATAAAACTGAAAATCTTTTACCAGTGCGGGTCTTTAACGCATTCTGTAAATGTTTTACACTTAAACCATAAAAGGTATTTTGACTCATAAGACTCAAATCAGATGTGTTGTGGTTAAACTGATTGGCCAAATGCGTAGTTCTTCTCATTCAATGGTTACCGTCTCACCCATGCTTTCTGCAGCAATTACAGAGAAGGGATTTCCTATATACTGGCAAATCTCTCTGTAATTAAAGAGACTCCACCACAAACATCCATGCTGTGTGCAGAGCTTTGGCTTTTTGTCTCAATTTTAAAATCTGGCTATTTTTTTTTAATACTTTGGCAGACAACTGGCGTGTTACAAAAAGACCAGGTTGAAGAGCTATTTCTCCAGCTGTTGCTTCAGTCGTTGCAGCCAGCTGTTTCTCAAGATGTTCTTTCAGATGTGTCAAGTAGCTGTTCCAGCTGTTCCCACAGCTGATCCTTCATTTTTTACAGCTTTTTCTTCGCCCATTTTAAGATTACTTCTTCAGACATTCCTGTAGCTGTTCCTTCAGCTGTTTTTCCCACTGTTCCCACAGCTGTTCCTCCAGTTGTTTTTTCAACTTTCCCACAGCTAGTCTGCCAGCCATGCACACAGCTGTTTTTCCAGCTGTTCCTGCAACTATTCCAGGGGTAATTTTTTTCAGCTGTTGCCACAGCTGTTTCTCCCAAATGTTTTTTCCAGCTGTTCCTTTATTGTTCCCACAGCTGCTCTTTCAGTTTTTTCCAGCAGCTGTTCCGTCAAAGTTCCAGCAAGACACAGTTCTCTGGCAATTCTGACAGCTGTTCTCCCAGCTCTTCCTGCAGCTGTTCCACAGATGTTTCCAAGGTTTTTCTCCAGCTGTTCCTTCAGGTGCTTTTACTGCAGTAACCCCAGCTGTTTTGCCAGCTGTCTGCGAGCTGTTCTTCAGCTGTTTCTCCACCTGCCCCACTGGCCTGTCCTGCATTGCACATTACAGTCACGTGCACGCTCAGGTTCCATGCACATTGGGATCATGTGAAGAATGAGGTCACAGGCACATTTGGATAGAGTAACTCAGAGGGGTTTTCTGGGTAAAACCTCATTCTTTATCAAATCAATTCTAACCTATTCTTGAGAGGAGAGGACTCAGAAGTTAAGTGCTTGCACCTCCAACCTTACAGCCCTGACCAGCGCCCCCCCCCATGCTGGAAGAAGTTATTCATGTAGTGTAGGACAGTTTTTGACGCCCCTCCCATTAGAGGTTTATAACAGCGTCTGGGCGTGGTTTAAAGATTGCATCTGTTCGGGCTGCCCCAGGAGGAGCAGGAGGAAGCTGGGGGAGGGCATAGATGAGAAAGAGGCTGAAGAAGAAAATACCGTTTTAATTTCAGAGAAAAAAAATGCTCAGAAATGAAAAAGACTGAGACCATCTGCCCCCGAACTGAAGCCCGCAGATCTGTCAGCTGGGATGGGGGGATTACAAGCGGGGGTAATCATCGTGTCCACAGAGGGATTACATGGAGCCTGGCCCGCCGCACACCTCCTTTTGGGGGGGCCAGCAGATTGGAAACCGAGAGAAACAAATCTAGTTTTCATCAGCAACATTCAAAGATCTAAAATAATATTCAGTCAGCATCGAAATTGAAACGGTTATTGAAAAAAAATGAGAATTCTTCTGAGGAGTGCACGTGAGACGTCTGTGCTTGGAACGTGCACGTGAAGCTGCATACATGTGCACAGAGACTCCGAGAACAGGACGATGCAGACATGTTCAGTAGAATATCAGCAGGTTTACATCCCAAATACATTTCAGACGATCAATAAAGCACCGTTCTCAGTCCATTAAAGTGAATCCTGCTTCTAGCTGAGGATCACCTGAGCGGGGTGCAGCAGACAGGAAGTCTTTGTGGAGACTTTCAGAAGGAGAGCTGTATAGAGTCCATCTAAAACGGAGACCGGAACCACTCCACACCTGTTCCAGGTCTAAGTCTCACGCTAACAAGTACAGTACGGCTCTGGATCCAAACCTTAGACCTGAGGATGTACATCAGCTAAAGAAGCAAATCTGTCAGCACAGAGCTCTATGAAAGGTCCATTTCAAGTTGATTGTTGGCGTTGACTAAAAAGAAGCGAAACTCATATCCTTGTCTTAGTGGGTTCTGGCTCAGAACATACTCTTCACCTGACAAACTTAGCGTGATTTCAAAAAAAGGAATTCAGTCTTTACACACACTCTTTCTCAGCTTTACTAATGTAAAGTATTGCACAACAGCAGAAAGCCAGTTTTCCGTGTCAGAATCTGCTCTAATTACATTAATTCCATAAGACATGAGGATTTACCGTAGTTCAAAAAATGTCAATACTGGAGCTAAAGCTCAGATCTTAAAGAGTGGAGCTTCTTCTGACGTCTGGCAGGGACTTCAGAAATCACAGAAATATGTGTGAATGCAGACGACCCATTTGGAGGTGAAAGAACAAGATCTGATTTGTATGCCTTCATTTATGAGGGTGCAGCCTCCAGAGAAGATTCTGTCCATAACCTGTTCCAAAACCAGGGCTAAAGAAACTAGGGGTGGAACCTGCTCCAGGCCAAGGCCTTGCGTGATCCACACCAGTTCTGAAACCTCCTTCAGACTGAAGCAACCCGTCTAAAAGCCAGGGCTGTAACTTGTTAAAAAGAAAGAAAAAAAACCTGGCCTGGCTACAATCCAAAGCCAAGCCTGAAATCTGATCCAGAACCAAGCCAGAACTTATTCTAAGTCAGAGTTGAACCTGTTATATGTCTGGGGTCATACCAATGAGTGCCTGGAAGAGGTTGCTCTGGAAGATGTCAATGACCCTCTGGATGGAAAAGCTGAGGTGCCGGTCCTCCGAGTGGTTCAGCCTGGCTCGGTACTCTTCCAGCAGCAGCAGGGCCCGTTGGGCATCTGCAGGACAGAAAGAGGCGGGTCAGATGTTGGAGCTTCTTGGCTGCATGCACACACACACACACACACACACATTTAAAAACCACATCTAAGCCCTTAAGTCCAGGTCAAAATATAAGGTTAATTTTTTTGTAAATAAAAGCAGAGCTAAAGTTATTTCAAGTTTGTTCCTGCAGTTTCAGAGAAAGGGATTTCTCAGTGAAACACCAGCTGCAGCTTTTAAAGACCACGAAAATTTCCTAAAAAATTTTCTTTTGACCAGAAAAACCAGGAGACCACAGCGGAGTTCAAACCCTCGTAGTGGAGGGCTCTGTATCCCTCCGCTGTAAGGGTGTTCCGCATCATGCTGAGAAGCACATTTCTTTACGTGAGTTTGCTTTGAAGCAAAGACCTTTACATTTAAATGTAAGTAATGACTAAGTTCTAAAGCTGATGTTATCTATTTTCCAAGCCCTGGCAGCTCCGCGCTAATGCAGATGACCGGCGCCATCGAGTGGGAGTGACGTCTGAATTAGAGGACATTAGTTTTCTATAACTCTTCGTTTGGAGGGCTAGATGTAGGGGTAGGGAGAAGCCAGAGGGGTAGGGGGAAGAATTTGGATTCGGCCTAACAGTGTGTTTACATGTCCTGGTCATCAACAGACCTGGAGTTCAGTGCTCATTTCTTCACTCTATTGGAAGTGATTTTCAAATAGGTCTGGGAAATCTGACCAGAGGTCTGCAGCAACATTGTTTGTGTCAGAATGTCCATGGTGAACGCAGCGTCTCTTCTGACAGACCCTCAGGAAGAGAATTGGGTTTGGTCATCTTCCAGGAGCTTTCTATAGCTTGATGAGTGCTTGTTCATCTTAAAATAAAGCACAAAAAAAGAGGGCCCAAAAAATAACAAAGGAGTAAGACCCAACAAAAGGGCAGACTCTTCAGCATCAAACTGCATCTTCATCAGTTTTTGTAATTAGCTATAATGTTTGAGCTGCATAGAGGTCGGCTTCTCCAGGAGTGAGTGAAGCTTGGTGGCGTTTAAAAGCACCAAAAAAGTCATATAGTAGCATCTTAGCACATCAAAGTAGGAGAGGGCACTTCAACATGCATCTTTGCCTGATCTGCAAACTGGGGAGGGGTCTCTCATACCCTCCCCTGTGACTGAGTGAGGCAGAGGAGAGGTCACATCAAGGTGTTCATCACACGGGAGGTGAGGGCAACCGGCCTGAAATCATCCAGCTGGCTGGGATAACCCTTCTAAGGTACAGGAACAAAACAAAATGCTTTCTGTGGTGAAGGGACCTCCCCCAAGACAGAGGGGAGGGTCTACAAGTCAGGTTATAAACCTGCTGCAGAAGCTCACTGAGGACTACAAAAGCCTAGGGGACATCTGATTGGACCAGCTGCCTTCCTGGTGTTTTTCCAGTTCAGAGCTCACCTGATCAGCCGAGATGGAAAGGAGCTGACCAATAGAAGCAAAGACCCAATCGGGGGGGGAGGATGGGTGGAAACACAGCAAAACAGGTTGATGATAGGCTGGAGAAATGGGGGTGGGTTGCAGGGGGAGGGGAATTGAACCTACTCTAAAATAAAATAAAAATGCATTTAGCTTATCGGCTCTGACATGATTCCCACCCACCAGACAACTGATCCAATCAGGTGAAGCCAGGTATGGTCTTCATACCACTCCAGACCTCCCATTTATTATTATTAGTTATTATTATCACTCGCCACCATGTTGGAACCAGACACCTTCAGTAAGTTATTATTGGTCTGAGTCGGTCCGAGTCGTTTCTATGACAACCACTCTCATCAATCAGGAGTCACCCATCAACCTTTCCACTTGAAAGCGGACTCGGGAAAATAGGAAAAATTATTGAGGCATTGGATTGGTCAGTTTATAGCTTAAATAACTTGCACTACAGAAAATTAAGATTAGCAAGAACATGTTAAAGGTATTAGAGTGAGAATGGTTATTCTGACTAATAAAATTACTGAGTAATAGCTGTTTATTTCTCTGTAGAAGTCTTTGGGGTTTTAGCTTCTTGAAAGACTTATTTTTACTTCCTATTTGGAACAAGAGTGGGGAGGAATCCCTCAGTCCAGTTCTCACATACAGTCAATGCTCTGCACCTATCTAATCCTACAGCTCCTGCCTCTGAATGCTCTCTGGGGTTTTTTTGTTGTTCAGAAGAGCTATGACTTTGCTGGCAATCCAGGTTTTTGTTGGAAAAACACTTAACAGTCACAACAGGAACCATAAAGTCTATGCAGAATTTCAACTAGTTAGTCAAACACACCACCGTCCCCTAAATACTCCCCGTGCAATTCCACTAGAACACTTCAGTCTGAGCCAACAACGGCTTTGAGGAAGGACATCCGCTGCTCCAGCAAACGACTGCCTAAACTGCTGAGTTGTTTCAGTTTGCCTCTTACAGAAACTGAAGAAGTAGCAAGCTGTGATAAGATTTGCCAAGAGGGGTGGAAGGGTGAAAGTATGCACATCCTTGGCATTAGCATACAGAGGGTCCATTGTACCGTTCCTCCTAGTTGGACAGACAACAAATTGGTGGCAAGCTGCAAGTGGCTAGAGCCCTGGGTTACATGATTCAAGTCTCTGGAGATGACAATAATGCCTCTGAGTGCTGGGGCTGGAAGGCTGCTGTGGATGGACTCAAGTGCAGCCTGTGTGTCAGCGCCGGGTGGAATGTAAACACACAAAACGATGACATGAGAAAACTCCAGTGACATGATGTGACACCATAGTTTAAGGCAAAGTTTCTCCATGTCCGAGTATCTACCTGCAAGTTTTTTTGAGTCAAGGTTTTTATAGGTAAAAGTTTAAGCAGAAAGTTTAAATCCAAATTTTGTGCATGTTCAATTTTTTTTAGGTCTCAGCCTATTCACGGCCATGTTTATGTATAATAGTTTGTCTACTCTACACCCAAATTTAGTATCCACGTCAGAGACCTTCAACATACATTTTTTCAAGATCAGACTTTATGTTCAAGCCTATATAGGTTGGTATTTATTTATGTCAAGTTTATTTGGATGGTGTAGAAGTTTACTAGGTCAGAGGTTATGTGTGACATTTGTTAACAAAGTTCTAAATTAACCTAAAATATTAGTTTTTTAGGATCAATTTTCAAAATGAAAAATTTATGAAAGTCTACAAGTTTGACTGCATTGAATTTTATTTACATTAAATCTAAAGCATATCTTAGTTTATTTATATTTATTTGAGATAAAGTGTATGTTTGTTTTGAATACATTTTTCCAGTTTAATCCTGTTTTATGTGGTCGTGACCTGCATTGCTAAGCACTTTTGCTGCATTTCCATTTTATGGGCATGCATTACACGCTGTGACACGCCTTGGTTTCAGTCAAATTTCGATTTCCGTGGAATCCAGCCTCTAAGTGGGCGGAGTTGGTGCATTTAAGCTGTTTTTAAAATGGCATAAATAATTTTTGGAACAGCAAGTTGATCAAATCCTAAGTTTGTCCATTTCAAATGTTATCAACTTCAAAGTTTAGTCAAACCAAACCAAAGTTTAAGCACATCAATTATGATAACAAATGTTTCTGGAGTATTTAGTGATACGTCAATCATTGCCCTGTAGTTTCGTCTCGTGTCGCCCAAAGACCTTAAACTTCAGACAAAGCAGAGTAACGCTGGAAAACTGGCTCTAGGTTGCCCTTTTAAAACTAATATGAACTGGATGCATCAAAGTCTGACATGGATAAAAATCAATGATAAACTTGCTTTTAGTCTGGGTCTGTCTGTACATAAAATGTGGACATTAAAGCTTAATCTCACAATTACTGCACACTCCTAGACCTGATTTTAACACACAAAGGGCCTCAGCTATTTTTTGTATTACCATGATGATATAAACAGCTATTTATAGAGCGATTGCTTAGAGGAATATGCTGCCTTTAGACATAATGGTAATAGGTATAGTAGTTTTAAAGTAGCCAATAATCCAAAATATTCAAATATACATGAAATGAATCTACATGGCGCTGTTTTGCTCGTGTGCTGCTTGATAGCTCAGTTGGCTGTGTGTAGGACTGGTATATGGATAACCAGGGTTCATTTCCCAGGGGGCGCAATGAGCGTCATCCAGTGTTGGTCTTCGGGCAAAACCCTTCTGCCTTACTACGTAGCCACAAGGGGCCAAGACTGAGTCTCCCTGTGCCAGTCCCCAGCCCGGAAAAATTACAGGGTTGTGTCAGAAAGGCCATTTGGTGTAAAAATCTCTGCCAAACCACATGTGTGAATCAGTGGAAGCTCTGACAAGATCTGCCATGAGGTGAACAAAAACAAGTACCGTACTGTTTTGACTCGTCTGTTTGTTTGTTTGTTTGTTTTTAATCTTTGGGATTTTGAATGACTATAAAGACTATACATCGGCTATGTAAAACTGTCATCTTTATTCAAAACTTTTGTAATTTATGTATTTTTAGAAGTGGGCCCCAGTAAGATTAGTCTTTGCATTGGGATACACTAATGGAAAGTTTAGTAATCCAGATTTGTAAGGGAAACTTCATACATAATACTTGATCAACTTTCAGGTTTGTTTACATCTGAGTTTGTCCAACTTCAAGGTTTAGTCAAGCCAAAGCTTTAAAAATGTCAAACTTTATCTGAAACACATGTGTTACTCAAAATACAGTTTTCAGGGTCCTGTGGTAACTTTTTAATAAACACAAGCATTCTAAAAAGGGGACTCCTTCATAGTGACGGCTTCTGAGCAGATTTTTGAGGAGCTTTCCAGGCTTCCGTAGCTGCACTGGACTGCAGGTAAACCAAACCTGGCATCTGTATTTACACAGCAAACTTTCAACAAACTAAATCACATCTGGAATAATGAAACCTACTGTGGACAATTTAACTATTATAATTTATATCTAAAATATATATTTTTAAAAACACACACTTTCGTTTTAGTTCCGTGATTATGACTGGATTGTTTTCCACGTTTCTGGGTTATTATTATGATTTTTGTTGGCGCTACATTAACCGGTTCCGCTTCGTTTATGACCCATTATGATGATCATAGGTCTTTAGAACACTTTTTTTATCCTGCTTAGGGAACAAAACCTCGCGAATGTTTTACTCGAATTAAGTTTATTTTTAGTCGCTCTCCAAACAAGGTGCCAATTTTATAACTTGGTTAGCAACATAAGCTAACAAGCTAGCTCCACTTTGACTTACTTCACCTGGCCGGCATGGCTCGGCTCTGCTTAAGGAGGCCAAACTGGGCCGCGTATTTGTGAGTCCGTGGTTGTGCGTCTGTCTCTTGAGTCTCGTGTTTCTCCGCACGAGCCAGCACTTAAGACTTTCAGCCGTTAGCAGAGCTAGCTCGCCTAGTTGGTGCATAAAGTGAACGCTTACCTTTCTTTCTCACAGGCATGGCTCGGTTCGGCTCTGTGTTCGCCACATACAGTCCTCACACTGGGCAGGTTCGGCTCGGTTAGTCCCACATTCAGCCCGCTGTTGGCGCTCCAGAAAAACCCCTCCCGACCCAGTCAGCACCGACCACCAAGTTCCCGTCCAACCTGCAAAAGTCTGAGGCAGGTGAGGCTGAGCCGAACCGGACTGCAGCTTTTGCTCCCACGGGCTCCAGCACAGACGTCCCAGACAAGAACTGAAGAATTTAGCAACAAACAGAGCGGCACTCCTGGCTCTGGACTTCCCGTGAGGGAGGCTCCTGAGCCGGCGAGCCCCGCGCAGGCTGACCGCGGCTGCGGGGAAGTGACGGTCCGGCTTCCCGCTGCGGGACCTCACCCTACGGCGCCGTCCCGGGGCCGCGCTGGAGGGGCGTGCTGGAGCCGGAGGTCCGGAGACGAGCTGCCGCTACAAATATCAAGAAAACTTCAGAGTCCAGCCCGCTGCCCGCTCCGCTCCGCTGCCCCCTCCCTGCCCGCTGCTTTCGTGTCAAACTTGTCCGACAGGAGATCCCTCCCCCTCCTCCTCCTCCTCCTCCCAGGTCCACAAATCCCAAACTTTCCTCCAAAATGGCGGAGCTGGGAACGTGAACCATGTGACGCACCCCCCCCCCCCCCCCAACACCCACACCACCACACCTACACACACATACACGTTTACACAAAAACACACTAACAAAACTGGAGGGGGGACTTAAGGATAACAAGGAAAGTGTCAGGAAGTAGAGAGAACGGGAGGGGCGGGGTGGATAGAGGAAGGAAGCTCCAAAGGGAGCGGCGGGGGGGGGGGGGATTATAGGTTAAAAATGTGACGATTAAGGGAAATACATGAAAATAATGAAGGAAAAACGGAAAAAAGTGGGGAGAAGTGCCCCACCAGGAAACAGTAGCTGCGTGGAACTGTTCCTTTCATTCAGAGGGGTGACGACCCAATTCTTGTTGGGGGGTTTATTGTTTGTTTTAGAATTAAGGGTGTAAGCAATTTAATCTTTGAATTGACTAATGTTCCTCCGATCTCTCTGAGGCACGTTCTTAGTGGAATCGATCCATATCATTTAAAAAAAAAACTTGTCAAAGCTAAATAAATCGATTATTTTGATATTGGGGGGAAAAATCATTTAAAATCGAGGCATGGAATTTTTATTTTACTAGTACCTAAAAACGACCAAGTGCATCACAGACGTGTGAGGGGTAGAAAAAGATGATCAAGCCATCATAACAGCCCAATATGTGGACTGTAATGATGGCTAACACTTGGAAGACATGATTAAACAGTGTGGAAGAATGCTCTAATAATGTCTTCTTGTATTATTTTGAACTCAAGGAAACTGAAATGTGAATTTATTTACCACTAATTCTTGGTTACTTGTTTGTTCACATATTTAATTTAACTTTGACAATCTTGCAAGAAATACAAGGAATCTGGAAAACCTCACCTGCAATGTTCAGTACCAGGTATCTCTGAGTCACACTGGTTGAAGTTTTTGGCTGAAGATGTCCTGGATCGGTTTTATGTCCGTGAATCAGATCATTCAAAATGAACTACAATACCGACTATGAATTGTATCATCAACCACAACTAACATGAATCGAGTCGTTGTTAAACTGAATCCTTACACCCTTACTCAGAATCCCATTAGCACTGAAATCGACACATGTTTTGATAATTGCCATCTGGGTGATCATGTTTTACCCACTGAAAGGCTTACCCATGAAATTGAAAAGGTTGGGATTCAATGATGTCCGATTCTGCTTTGATAGCTACTTCAGAGCGAAGCAGAATGCTTTGTCCGTCCCACTGATCTAAACATTGGATTATTACTAGGATCAGGATGGGCCATGAAGTGTATCGGTCATATGGACCTGATTATACCCCACCCACCTTGACTGACAAAGTTCCTAAAAAACTGCATTTGAGCAGGACAAAGTAAAGAGAGAATCAAGTGGAGTCCACCCACCTGCCAGTCATCAAAACAGCCAGTAAATTCACAAATTTGACTTTTTAGTCTACTGAAAAAAACCTGCTTCCGCTGGTCTTTGAAGGAACTGCAACATAAGGCATGGGTGTCTGTCTACCCCAGCTTTCAGATTTTTTTTTTGTCAGGATTGGGGGAGTTCTTGAATTTACTCAGACATCAGAAATCCTTAAAGAGGAGAAAGAAACTCCAGATCTCCAGAGCCTTGGAACTAAAAGGTGAGGAGGTTCACTGACAGTCACAACCCCAGGTTTTGTCTTTGGACCATGCAGGGAGGGGGCAAAGTTGGAGAAGAGAGGTCTGTAAATGCCCCTCCTACCTGTCTCTGTCCCAATGCCGCGTTGGCCCAGATGAAAGCTAGCGGCTTGGCTTTTATTTTTAGAAGCTCATGTTTAATGTATGTCCAGAGTGCGGGCCTGGCCATTTTCCAACTCTGCGGGGGCACCGTTCTTCTCACGCCATCCACTGCTGATCAGAAACCCCTCATGATCAACACAGCTGATTTTTTTTCCTGTTTTCATACTTTCTTCTGCAGTTTGCTGACACAAGCAGCATCTGACTCTGGCAGCATCTGACCCACAGCTGTGACTCGACTGCTTCTTGCAGCTCATGACTCTGGCTCCTCTTGCAGGCAGAATCAAGACCTCATTTTAGCGTTGAATCTGACTTTTTAACATTTGTTAAAAGAAGGTGGAGACTTGGTGGAAACCAAAGATCTTCTCTCCAAAGAGTTATGTTCTAGAACAGGAAATTGATGGAAGTTTCTCCAGAGAAACCCAAAGATCCAGTCAACTCAAGTGAAGAAAATATATAAACTGCAGAGTGACAGCATTGAGCCAGAACCCAGCAGCACCGGGCTGAGCCTCCAGACTCTCAGACTGCTGTCATGTGCTCCACACACGGCTGGTGTGCTGCTGTCTGACGCTGTAATGTGATTACTGCACATGTCATGTCAGTTTTATCCGATCTGGACGACATGCTTATAATTAATCTTGGCATAAATCTGCATTTTGGCAGCCTGAGCAAGTTGCACACTGTCAGATAAACAGAGGACACACACACGGACACAAACTCTGCAGCCCCGTCGGCACACATTTGGATGGTTGTGTCACCACAGAAAACTAACATTAATCAACCATTTGAAACCACAGAAGATTTTTGGGTTGTTAAAACATTTTCCAGACAGCTGTAAAAAGCCTGTGTTGAAGGGTTGTGGTCATGCCTCCATCACACTGTCCTCTCTGTCCTGAGCTGAAATTTTCCGTCCTTTTCCTGTCTGTTCAGAGTTCATTTGTAAGGTAGCTGCTTGTGTTTTCGTGGAATCTTGATTTGTGTTTCAGCTTATCAAGCAAGGGAAAAGAAAAAACTTCAACATTCATGCTGAACTGGAAACTACACCCCCCCCCCTCCACCCCCCGTAAAAGCATTAATGCTGAGAGGCACGGCAGGGGCAGCCTCATAATGTGGGCAGTGACTGACTGCAGATTGAAGGCTGAAGTAGTGTCAGTATTACAAGGCTGATACTGTTTGTGTCAGTGTGTGCTGGCACACACAGGCACACATTGTTGTTGGCGCTGGCGACAGCAGATGAAGCCGCGGTACCTCCCTGTGCCTTCTCCACTCTGAGGATTGTGGGGTTGTGTGAGTCTTTGTAATGGACTCTTGGGGAAGAGAGCGGTGGCTGCAAGATGAGGGGCTGGGATCTAAGCTCAGTCATCAAAACGGGATGACAAGGATTAACCCTTCCTTGTCATTCTGTACCACGCAGATCAAAGATAACAACAGCCCGAGCACTTCTCATCGTGACGTTGGACTTCTGGATCTGCGCAGAATATCCATTCCTACACATTTGAGATACATCGTTCTGTACAGACCAAAACTTCCAGCAAAGATCATTATTTTGTTAGCAGACCAATGATTCCCACACAGGATTCCAGGATTCCTTTAGGAAATATTGACTCCAACACAGGTTTAGGTTTTCATGCAGGGATTAAATATTCCCACACAGATCCAGGATTACTGCAAAGGTCAATGACTTCCACTTAAACAAACGATTCCTGCATATATTAAGGATTCAGAGATTCATAAAAAATGAGTCCCGATCAGATCCACGATCCCTGCAGAAATAAATGTTTCCCCACTGATCCATGATCCCTGTCGAATTGTTTGATTCTTAATGATTCCTGCAGAGATTATTTGGTTTGTATACAAATGTATTAATCCAAAGGTTAATCATTTAGAAATGTATGATTCCTCTAGTAAATAATAAGGAGTCCAACATATATCTGAGATTACTGCATAAATCCAGGATTTATGCAAAGATTTGGGATTTAGGGATTCGTCTTTCATACACAATTTTATTTTCTGCACAGATCCAAGATTCCTGCAGAAAAAGATCCCTACCCATATGATTCCTGAAGAGATAAATGAGTCTAAATAGACCAGGGGTTCCAGGTTAGATTCAGGATTGCGGAGAAAATCTTTACAAATATCTAGGATTCTTGAAAAGAATAGACCAGGGATTCACAAGTCCTGCGGGGAATATTGATCAACACAGACCCGGAGTATGTGCAGATATTATTGATCCCATACAGATCCAGGATTTCAGCACAGATCTGTGATTGATAAATGGATTTCTCAGGATTTAGAAATTGACTATGACCACACAGATCTAAGAGATGTAGGCTAAGCCCAGCTCCTTGGCAGAAGGACGTCTCTGTTGAGGCTCAGCATGAACCAACTTGGAAAACCTGTTTAGTATAGTTAAAACACCAGTTTTGTATAAATGCCATAGTTTTACTTCCATGGTTATATGGGACAAAAGTCTGGAGGGCATAGGTAGAGGCTGTAGCATTCTAGCAAGTGAAGTGCAAAGCACTTTGACAATGGCACATCCTGGGCACAATATAACAACCTCCCATGTCTTCAAAGACATTGTGAGCCACCAGAACCGTTGGAGCACCATAAAAACTATTGAGGATGACGAGGCAAACAAGAAAAGTGTCAGTACTTTAGCACAGAAGGACAGAGGCAAGAGAGGATGGACAGGCAACCAGCTCACCTCAGCTCTGGCATACTCGGATCCTAACAACCTAACACAAAAGACAAAAACTTAGGACTTATGTGATGGTCGAATTATTAAAATAGATTTAAACAAATCATTTATTTGACTAATTGTTGGAATTATGTATATAAGTTATCTCATATTCTTTTATGCATTACCTAGCTATATAGGTGATTTAATCATGTTTGCAGAAGTGTCTGTGTCCAACTCTATTTCACAGGAAGGTGGAGGTAAAACCCTTGGGGGAAACAGACTATCTTTGCGTCTTCCCAGCATCCGCCTGAGAACTTGCGTGTTAGCTGTGTCTAGACCTGAATCGAAGGACGCTCTGTGTTAGTTATCCATGAGAAAAGGCTTTGCAGGTCCGAAGATGATGTGGGAAGGCTGTGAAAAGATAGACATGTCGCAATAAATGTTTTCTTATCGTGCTGCAGCTGTGTCCCCCCCCCCCCCCACAACCCCACCCCAGCGCATGTGTAACTTAGGGAATACCCAACAAACTTAATACAGGAGGGAGTGACAGAATATGCGCCAGAGTGGAGAGGGATTGTTGCTGGGTATTATCTCTGTTCGCTCTCCTCGGTTAAAGGTACCTTTGGTCTGTTGTCTTTCTTACCTTATGTTGTTATTCTGATGTTGCAGGTTCTTTTAACCCAACGCTAATTTCATTCAGGGCTGCACGGTGGCGCAGTGGTTAGCGCTCTTGCCTCATAGCAAGAAGGCCCCTGGTTCAAGTCCCGACTGGGGACATGAAAAACACAACATTAATGGGGACCTTTCTGTGCTGAGTTTGCATGTTCTCCCCGTGCATGCGTGGGTTCTCTAAGGGATCTCCAGCTTCCTCCCACCATCCAAAAACATGCTTCGTAGGTTAATTGGCAACTCTAAATTGTCCATAGGTGTGAGTCTGAGAGTGAATGGGCGTGTGATTGAAGACATTCTACCCTGTGACAGACTGGCGACCTGTCCAGGGCATCCCCTGCCTTCGCCCAAGTGGCCGGGATAGGCTCCGGCAACCCCGTGACCCCGAAAGGGAATAAACGGTATAGAAAATGATGAATGAAGTGAAACGTGTACAGTGTAAAAATAAATTCCACACAGAACTAAAAATATTTCAGGAGGTTTTTTTTTATAATTATAATCGAAAACACACGAAAACCCCAAACTCAGTGTTTAGGAAAAATGTTAGAAGAACAATTCAATGAAATGAGTTTTAGACACATTGTCACAAGAACAGGCAGACAGCTGGATCCAAATGCAGCAGGTTCAATAGCTCAGCTAAAAGTTCACAAAGCTAAGTCAGGATCAGGCAGGCAGGAGTCAATAACGAGCATGGGAGCATCAGAGAAGAGACAGGGCGGTCAGGATCCAGGCGAGAGTCGAGGCAGGGGGCAGGCAAACAGCATCGGGGGGCAGAAGCCAGAAGATCAGGTCCAGATACAAGGCTCGACAATGAAGGCAGAGTGGCACAAACATTACTTCGCACTGAGCTTCACTCAGTGCATTGATCAAGTAGACTGTGGTTGATTGAATGAATGAGAATCAGGTGTGACTTGAACTCTGGGGGGGCGGCTCCCGCTGGTGACCAGAGGGGGAGACAGCACTCTTACTTCTGACAAATATTGGCCAACTGAAAAGTTTGAGCAAAAACACTGTTTAAAGCTCAGTCAGGGCTCCTTTTGCCTTAATTAGCATATTTTCCACACGGATCATAAAGTGCGCCGTCAATGAATCGTTTATTTTCAAAATGTGTCATATTTAAGTCCCAACGAACTATGAGGGGCATTAAGAGAGACAAAAGAGTTAGAGGTAAAGCCATCAGTCAGTCAGACTTCATCAAGAAGTCTGTGTTCACAGTAACTACAGACCTTGTAACACACTACACGTTGGCCATGTTAGAAGTACTAGCAAATTCACAATACCTACCCTACCAGATTCTACTTGGGGTCTCCACAGGAACGTCGTGCTAAAGAATTTAACACATGTTTAAAATATAAAATTATCTATACCAAATAGAAAATCTTCTTCCTCTTTCGGCTTCTCCCATCAGGGGTCGCCACAGCGAACAAGTCGCATGGTAATCTTGGCAAAGTTTTACGCCGGATGCCCTTCCTGACGCAACCTTCTCAAAGCAACCGGGCTTGGGACCGGCACAGAGGCAGAGAAGGGAACAGGGAGCAGCCCGGATTCGAACCCTGGTTTCACGGACGGAAGGCGCCGCAAACCAGCACAAGCTACTATACCAAATAGAAAATACAGCTCTATAATAAGACAAAAATTTGTAGGACCAGATGAGTTGTAAATCTAAACATTATACATGTTTACCTTTTATAAAGCAGAAAGCTAACAGACTATTTGAGAGCTGAAAAGATTAACATTGAACCAAAGACTATAAAAGTTGTAGCCAGGGGTCCACAACTCCAGCCTCAGGCATTAAATCCAGGGGTGTTAGAGCACGAATATGTATAAAGTTGCAGGATGGTAGTGCTCGACCACTAGAGTTGGAGGACCCTGGTTAAAGCAGTACAAATAATGAACTAAGTCATAACTTGAACTTACCATCATGGCAAAGATTCTAATTTGACATGTATGTTTTTGGAGGCAATGCCCTGAAGAATTCCGCTGTCATGGTACCTCTTTTGTGGAGGACATAGTTGGTGTGCATTATTGCATCACATTTGTTGCAAAAGAAGGGGTGTGGTAGACAATAAAAACAGCAAAGTGCAGCTGGATTCCTTCTACACTGCTGTGATATGTGTGATAACACCCTTTTTAGCCGCCATGACAGGTCTTTCTGCCCTCCAACACTCTAAACAGAGAGTTTTTCTTGTGCTCCACTTCAACAAAGCAAGGGAAGCTGTTGGTGTTGACTGTATGGTGACATCATCTGAAGCATTGTTCAGTAAGCTCTGGAGTTCTTGCAGAAAAGACTCTCAACAAAAGAAAACGTTTTTTTTTTTTTTTACAGTTGAGTAAAACATGGCATTTAGTAGCTGTAAAAGCTAAAGACAACTAACCCAACTTTGCTTACATTGCTATAGATTAGATTAGATTAGATTTGCTTTATTGTCATTTTCCGTTGTACAATGAGATTGAGGCATCACCATTACAGTGCAAGAATTTCAAGGAACAACAAAATAAATATCAAACAAACAGATCAGTATATACAAGTCTACAAATATAAACTGGAATGAAGAATGTCCGAAATTAGTGTGCAAAATTTCGTGCAAAATTTGTGTGTAAACATGTCAGATGTGCAAGAGGTAGCAATGAGGTAGAGTGTTGACACTGTGGACAGCGTAAGTGGACAGAAGTATGGATTTCTATCTGTGCATTTTGGAATTGAGGATGGTTTTGCCTTTTGAGGCTGTTTGTTTAGCTTCTGATGCCTCTGTAGCGCCTCCCAGAGGGCAGCAGGTCGAACAGGTCCAAGCCGGGGTGTGAACTGTCTTTGATGATGTTCTGAGCCCTAGTGATGCAGCGCGCGGAGTAGATGTCCGTCAGGGTGGGGAGAGGGGGCCCAATGATCTTCTGAGCCGTCTCTACGACTCTCTGCAGTCTCTCCTTATCCGCGACCGTGCAGCTGCCGAACCAAACTGTTCTGCAGTATGTGAGCAGGCTCTGGATGGAGGACTAGTAGAAGGTCAGCAGCAGGATGCTGTTGTTGTTCTTCCTGAGGACCCTCAGGAAGTGCAGACGCTGCTGAGCCTTCTTGATGGTGGCAGTGGTGTTGGCTGTCCAGGAGATGTCGGCAGAGATGATGATGCAGAGGAACCTGAAGGAGTGGACCCTCTCCACGTGCTCCCCATTAATATGGAGGGGGGTTGGGTCCGCGCCATGCTTCCTGTATTTGACAATGATCTCCCTGGTTTTGCTGGTGTTCAGGGTGAGGTTGTTCTCTCAGGACCAGGTTGTCAGCTCCTCTCTGTAGGCAAGGGGGATGAGTCAGACTACCGTGGTGTCGTCAGCAAATTTGGTGATGCTGTTGTTGTGGGCTGGGCTGGAGTCATGCGTGTAGAGGGAGTACAGCAGGGGGTTTAGCACACAGCCCTGTGGGGCGCCCATGCTCAGTGTGCGGGTGGAGGAGTGGTGGGGGCCAAGTCTCACAGTCTGTGATCGGTTTGTGAGGAAGTTGTTAATCCAATTGCATGTGGGGGCAGGCAAGAGTGAGCAGTTTATCGCAGAGTCTGTCCGGGATTATTGTGTTGAAAGCGGAATTGTAATCCACAAAGAGCATCCGGACGTATTTCTGCTGCCGCTCCAGGTGGTTCAGTACGGAGTGGAGAGCCACGGCTACGGCGTCCTCTGTGGATCTGTTCTTGTGGTATGCGAACTGGTGGGGGTCCAAGTCTGTGGGAAGGTGGTCCCTGATGTGCAGGAGGATTAGCCTCTCAAAGCACTTCATTATGACCGGGGTGAAGGCCACTGGGCGATAATCATTAATGCTGGTGGTAGGAGACTTCTTTGGCACAGGGATTATAGTTGCTGATTTCAGGCAAGACCTGAGCACTTTGCCAGCTACTCCATCGGGGCCAGCAGCCTTCTTGGGGTTCACTGCTAGGAGCACCCATCTGATGTCATGCTCCCAGAGAGTGGAGGTGTGAGGGCATCAGAGAAGAGACACAGGTAGTCAATACTGTGGGTTTTATTGCCATTTGAACATGCAGTACATCGGAATTTTTCTTTGGCATCTCTCATGTCAGGGTAAATATGGAAAGGACAAACATTTTAAATAAATAAAATAAAGTAAAATTAGACAACAAAAGTACAAAGTAGTCAGGTTCCAGGCGAGAGTTGGGGCAGGCGGCAGGCAACAGAAGATCAGATCCAGATACAACGCTCGGTAATGAAGGCAGAGTGGCACAAACAACACAGTGCAGTGTTGGTATGCTGTGGTTAATGAATGAATGAGAGTCAGGTGTGCGGCATCCAGGAAGTGTGCGCTGGGGTTTCTGGGAGATAAAGTGCTATCAACAAAATCGGTACATTTATAACAAAAAAGTTCCCAGTTTATTAAAAAAAATTTAAAAGGGAAAGACGCATTTTGCCAAATTTGGTCTTGAAAGCCTGTCTGATCATTCATGTATTCAGGCAAACAAATATTTTGGAGAAGGCCTGAAGGGATCCTTTGTGTTCAAACCTCTCATTATTTCTGCATGGTTCTAGTCCTCACTTTATCCTCTGTTACCTGCAGGGTCAGATCTGTGATCACCCTTGGTTTTGGTGAAGCTCCTCTCTGCTCCCCAGTCTCCACTCTACCGGTCCATGTGATCACGTATCTGTGCACAGGTGCAACACAAGCTACACCTGTCAGGTCAGTCAGGCGCAGCTTGTGGTGGGTACGTTCAGGTGCACTCAGGAAATAGACATACTTTTTTGAATAAAACTTTTCTTAATTTTTACTCTTTTTACTCTACTTTTTTTTAATCATTACTTCAGAATATTTCCTGCTTTTTAACTGAGTAAGTGGACCAGAGGTCACCTAAGAAGAGTAGTTTGCAAAGGCTTAGAAGGCGGAGGGCCGATTAAAAATAACAAGCACTTATCTTCAGCTTCCTCCTCCTCTTCTTCGTAACCCTTGTGCTTTCCTAGGCACTTTAACATTGGGAGTTGGGTCATCTAGACCCACTAGACAGTGCTCTGAACCTTTTTTCTTCTATGCTTTGTGATCTTCACTGGTGTCCATGGATTACATGGAATCTTTCCACCTTTATCCACCTTTGTCATGGTAGGGAGAACACGTCAATGTAAGGGTGGGGTCAGCTAAGATAGCACAAGGGTTTTAAATATGAACAAAATAAAATACATTTCTTAAAATATTAATCAATAAAGCAATATTTTTGACGCTTAAAAGCTCTGGCGTCTAAGCTTCAAAAATATCTGCAATACTACAATAATCAGCTCTTCTTTATTCATGGAGGGCGAATAAAGAATAGAGGTCACCTGAGTTAGTCTGCAACACTGCTGCCCCTGTGTGGCCACTGCTGCACACTGCATGAGTTAGAAAATGAATAAAAAGGTATAAAAACGGACAAATGTGTTTCATTGAATAAAGAAAACCTACAAAGTTATTCAATATTAATGCTCAAACAAATATTTCTGCTAATTTCATGGTCTCAAAACCACTGACACTTCTGGCACAGCTACATGTGTCCCAACCAGAGACTGTAAATGTGGACAGAGCCCGACTCCCTGACTAGACTCCCTGTTCTGTTCTGGAAGGATGTGACACTCAGACCGATCTTCAACCTGGGGTTTGAAAGTCTAATGTCAATCAAAAAACCAGGCCCTATTAAGGAACTCGTTCCCATTTCGTATTGTGTATGCAAAACAGTTAACGTTTACATATTCATGAGGCAAAACTGGGACTTAGGTTCTGGTTCTGATGTGTCTGCTCTGGAGCAGGTTTTGTTGGAGGTAAGTTTGTCCCTGAATGTGATCTGAACACTGCATGACCTTTGAGAACAACCCTGCAGATGCGACAGCACAAATGATTTTACACCTATTTCTTTGGCATATTCCCACTTTTTGTCTAATCAGTATTGCCACAAGTGACATGGTTAGGTTTTAACAATGTAATCGGGTGCACTGAAGGCACCCACAGTCCTATTATAGCTCCCTAAGTCAATGAAGGAGACAGTATTAACAAATTTCTGCCCACAGCCATATGGACTCCATTTTGCTTTTGTAAACCTTTAAAGATGGACTTTTTGCAGCAAGGCAAAAGGATAAATCCAGTCATCAATTGATTTCAATATTACCTCTCTAGAGAATGTTTTATGAAGTAAACGTAGGTTCAGTAGTTAAATATTTGACTTGACCGAGAAAAAACATTAATGAGAAATATCAGAGCAATAATTGCGACACAGTTCTTTTGGATCCAGACTAATGAGATCTTTGTAAGCAGTAACTCCATTTACGGTGTGTCTGAGTTGATCTGCATGTGGATGTGTATCCATCTTTGCAAATTAGTGGCAGTTAAAAAGTCAATCTTGAAAAGATATTCAACATATTAAAACAGATTTTAGAGGATAAACGATGCCCCCCCCCCCCTCTAATCTCAACTGGGAAATAAGGGGTAGAAAATGTATAAAATAATATTAAGAAAATGAAAATTACTTAGAGTTATGATGTTTGTTCAAGTCAGCTGTTTGCTCTAATCACTTTTGGGGGAACCAGGTGGAGAAGCAGGTAAAAGCAGGTAGGTATGGGTGGAGGATGGTTTCAGATAACAGAGCTTTTAAAAAAAGAAGACTGTGTTGAGAGCTGCCATGTTGATGGTTTAGAGCCCCTAGTGGAGAAAGAGAAAGAAACGGGAGGCAGAGCTGGAGGCAGCAGCCATGGAGATGTTGAGGTGAGTGACCAGGAAGGGCAGACCCAGACATGAATCCATCAAAGGAACTCATACGTTAGTTAGGGGTGTAGTGGTTCATTTCACCAACAAATTCATTCACATGTGTGCTGATAAGATTCATGGTCGATGTTAGTTAATTTCCAACAATCTCATTCACTGATCTAAAATCGATCCAGGACATCAAAAATAAATACCTAAAACTGAACAGTGCAGGTGAAGTTTACCAGATTTGTTGTATTTATAGTCAAGTGTGACTCGGGGAGACAGAACCTTTTCAGTTGCAGGTCCTAAACTCTGGAATGCTCTCCCTTTTTCTGTGAGGTCTGCCAGAACTGTCAGTAATTTTAAGACTCTTTTAAAAACACATCTTTTTACTCAGGCTTTTAACTCCAGTGAGCATATCTAGTGGGCCAGCTTGTTCATTGTTTATTTTATTAATCTTATTCTTTTATTGTTTTATTGCTTTTATTGTTCAATTGATTTTATTGTTTTATTCCTATTGTTTCTTTATTGCATCGTATTGTTTGTGATTTTAGTTGATTTTATGTTAAGCACTTTGGTTGCCTTGGCTTTAATAAGTGCTATACAAATAATAAATTGATTGATTGAATTGATTGAAGTGTAAATTAAATATGTGTACTAACACACAAGTATACAAGAATTTAGAACAAATCCATTCACATTTTAGTTTGATAAAGTTCAGTCCACTGTTGTTTTTCCACATCAAAATAATCCAAAGGGAACATTCTTATGGCCACATGTCTTTGCTAAATTCAAAGTGTTTCCACACATTGGAAACACTGGAATGATGGACTGATCCGTTCTTGCTGCGTCACGTGTGTGTTGTCTGCTGTGATGTCACTTTTTTTACGTTACAGTTAAGTAAATCATACATGTCTCAATCCGAACATTATTTTCCTATTAATATAAACGATTTTTTCTTTTTTGGAATGATTTTCTAACGGTATAGGTTGATCCAGTTAACAACTCGGCTCTGACAGATCCATCTGATTGGATCACAGCGATATAAATGAATCTATCGATTAATCGTTACACCCCTAATGTTAGATGTTTTGGAGATAAATGCCGATGGCAGCCTGAGATGGTTTGGGTATTTCCAGAGGAGAGACAGGGATTGTGCTGGTTAAAGGATGCTGAGGTTGGAGCTCCAAAAAAAAGACCAAAGGTTGTAGAGGAGGAAGACTTGAGTGTGGTTAGGGGGAGTGAGGGTCAGATGGAGGGGGAGGATTTACTGTGGTGACCCCTGAGGGGAGCAGCCGAAAGGCAAAGAGAGGAGACCTCTGCCCTGAGGCCGCTGAAACTTGAACAGATTAACTTATCAACAAATAAGTACAGAGTTCTGCTGTTTTTCCCTTTTTCAGATGTTTAAAACATTTGTTCCAGACGAACAATTAGAAAGATTTAGATCAGCTTTGACTGCATGGAACAGTGCAGAACAGGATTTCCTCACTCTGTGACAATTTGCGAATAATTGCTGTATATATAGAAGTGGACGAGTCCTGTTTTCTTTGAATGCAAATAAAATCTTTTTTCCACTACAATAACTCGTATATATAACCTTTCATGGGAGACACTTGTGTCGTTTGATGAGATAAACAAAGCAGGTTTAAAAATAGTAACTCCTGAGTCCAAATTTGGCACAGATACTCTATGAATCATGTCAAGCATCATTAGAAGTATTTATCATAATATGAACAAACATTGGGGCCCTCCATCTAATCTTCCCCTCTTCCACTGATCCCCCCCCCCCCCCTGTCCTCCTCCACTACATCTTCATGCATCTCCTCTGGTTATCGTTGAAGCTTCTCTCCTGAAGCTCCAGCCTCGGGAATCTTTTCTGAACATATTCAGTGCCCTTCCTCTTTCGGAAAGGACAGCAGATGTGAGTGCTTCCAATGAACAACACCCGACTCTTAACCTCCAACTGGTTTTCCCTCCCCCCCTCCTCAAAAATACAATACTGTGATATCCCGATCGGCCACAGGGGGGCAGTTCAGCGGCAGGCCAGGTTCTCTCGTTTAAAAATGTGTTGTTGGTGTGGAGGATTGTATCTAGTCCAGCAGTGGATGCAGTTTATCTTAAACTGACAGAAATGCTTCCGCCAGCATGGAGTGCCCCACTTGTGGCTTCAGAAAGCCCTTTGATGGGATATTTTTTCTGTGTTATGCACTGCTCTTTTGCACACTGCCCAGTGGCTGTACGGTGTTATAGGTAAAGGATACCCCCCACCACAATAGAACTAGTCAAATATGGTAACATGAGCCACCAGTACAGGAATTTTCCATCAGGGCTTTCCAACAGTGGTCAATTAATTTCCAGGAAATCCATTATTACACCTTTGATCACCATTTTCATGCGAATGGGGTTTGGTTAAAATTTAGTGAATGCTTGACTGCGCTTTAATTTTTTTCTAGGTTAATTATAACCACATCAAACAGCTTATGCAAAAAAATGTCATTATCTACTAAAACCTTCAACGTTGTCCTGCTCTCAAAGGCCCCAAAGCTGCTGATGATCTGGTTCAGTACAGTCGCCATGATCCGATGAATTTACGACTCAACAGCGACCCCTGCTGGACTCCACCAACTGTTACCACTGAAAGCCCGAAGCCATTTTTCTGACCCAGTCAGATCTCACAATTGACTTTATTCATAGCTAACCTGCCTTTGTTGGTACCATGGCTAGAGAACTATTCTAAAAGTATATTCAAATCAAAGTATTAAGACAGGAATTTGACCACATTTAAGTGGAAAAACGTGCTGGTACATGTTAAAACAGTTAAAGGTTTATGTTAAAAAAAAAATTAAAGTTCTATTTTTTGCCAGCAATCCTCTTACAGACTAGCTCTTGACGACCCCCATACAGAGAAAATGGTCCGGCCCTGGGTCCCAAAATTCCGATCATCAATCTGGTTCCACCCGGAAGATGCCGTTTAACACTTGTGCTATCTTGTGGGGTCCAGATGACCCTGCTACCAACATTACCGTGCCTCATTGGGAGTCTAGTGGGTCATCTAGACCCCACTAGACAGGGCACTGAACCTTTTTATTCAATGAATTTTGATCTTCACTGGTGTCCATGAAATCCTCTCCACGTTTATCATGGTAGGGATAACACGTCAATGTACGGGTGGGGTCATCTGGACCCCACAAGATAGCACAAGGTGTGAGGAAGAACCTAGAGTTCTGGCCCACCAAGAAGCAACAGAGGTGTAAAGTACAACTCACAAAATAAAAGTCCGGTTTATTGTCAAACAACAAACTTCGCACATACATCAAAACAGGCCGTCATAAAACAAAAGTCGCTGACAAAAACAAAAGAAACAGAGGCTGTCCTCTTTGGCCTTACCCCCCCATACAAACAAACTAGTTATGGTACAGCTAAAGTACATACATTAAATTTACTGGAATGCTCTGAGTTCAACGGCGTTTTGCATTTTTTATTTTTGTTTTTACACGTTTTTCTAGCATCTGTTGATATTGTAACATGGTCAACCAAGTAAAATCTTTTGTCAAAGAAGCACCGATTTGGTCTGACAGATCGCTGCTGGAGGGAGCGGCCCCTCCGAACAATATGTACAAAAATATAAAATGTAAATAAAAATACAAACAAATTCTCCTTTTGAGTTGTTGAAGAGAAGCTGGATTTCTGGGTTGGCTTCTTCTAGAAAATTTGCAGCTTAGAGGGTAGATCGATGTGGATGAGCTCTACTTGCTAATGACCATGTTGATTTTTATTATTATTTTCCTTTAGATCAGTCCTCCAGCGCCCCCGCCTCACAGGCCGCTGCTCAGAGGTGGGGGCAGGAAGTGGTTCAGCAGGAAGCGCATCAATCGTCATCGTCAGTTTTCTGCTTCTTGGGATCGACGTCGTCCTGGAAGACAAGCAGACGTTAGACGGCGGCATTAGACGGCAGCGGGGGCGTGCGCTTGGCGCCCGGCTCACCTCGTCGTCCTCATCGTCGTCCTCAGCCGGCCGTTTGGTACGGCCCTCGAGTTCCTCTTCGTCATCCTCGTCATCGTCCTCGTCGCCTAAAGAGGTCACAGTGAGTTTTTCGTCGTTCTGGTGATAAATGGGGACATTTAGGAGAACCCTGTTTACCTTCTACGTCATCCTCGTCTTCTTCGTCCACGTCGTCCTCATCCTCGTCGTCCACGTCGGGCTCGCCGTTCTCCTCGTTCTCCTGAAAACACCGAACAGCTTGAGCTTCCTGTTTGGAAAGAGTTGATGCTGAGCGGGCCGCCCCCTCACCTTTCCATTGGTGGCAGCATCTTTGCCGTTTTCCTTCTCCTCTGCCAGCTTCTTCTCCTTCAGGTCCTGCAGAACATAACAAGGCCATGAGGCATGCACAGATGCACCTGCCCCCCAGCCCTCCTACTTACAGCCTCATTGTTCAACCTCCTTTTAAACACAGATCCTCCCCCTCCCCGCCCCCTTTAATGTGCTGTAATCTAATACTTTCATGTGGCCCGCGGCATGCTGGGTGTTGTAGTCGTTCCCTGGCTGTAATCGCTGCACTGTGTCACAAGACACGCCCGGGATAGGCACTGCAATACCCAGAATGCACCGCGTCGTTTAAAATAACACAGAAGAGAGCAGAAGAAGGGGGGGTCAAACAAGGGGGAGGAGGCGATGCTGCCGCGCGGCGTAACGGAGGGAAGGACAATAGAAGACGAGCGCGAGGAGCTCCGCGCGCAGACCCGCGAGCCTTTTAAGGCTTTTATCGACGTGTCCACCCCCCCCCCCCACCCTCACACACACAAAAGTATCCGATCTGATCAATCTGATTGGTTCCTGCCGCCGCGCGCAGAAACGCTCTAGATATATTTAGTGAACGGGTGCGCAGGATTAATAAAACCCCCGTCATAATCTGACTCCCCCCGCGAGCCGATTAAACTTTTACCGAATCTGAGGACGGGAACTGGCGGGTTCAGGTGCAGATGAAACAGGGGGTAGGTACGCGGGGCGGAAAACTGTCGGTCTTGTCGCTCCTCAGAAAATACAGAATAAAAACTTTTCCCTCGAGATACGGTCGCCCCGCACGCGCGCTCCTAGGCAGAAAAGAAGCGGAAACGCTCCAGGGGGTGGGGGGGCGGCTTTCCGCGCAGTGACCGCAGCCGCTGCGCCGGGGACTGCAAACACAGCACCTCCACCGAATGATCAGGACGGGAACCGGAGCGGAACATCCCGGGAGAGAATGAAAGGCTCCGCGGAGACTCCGACCTTCATTCAAACGGAATCAGCCTCACCGCCCCGCACAACCGCTGTCCGCTGACAGTAGCCCGCGGAGTGGGGTGGGGGGGTGCTCCCGTTCGTCCGCGGGTTCATTTGAAAGAGACAAATCTGCGGCGTTGAAGTGCCAACGGCGCGCGAATTCACAGATAATGCGCTCATGGAGCGCGTGCTGGAGCGGCTGCGGCTCCAAGAGCCGAGCCGCTCATAAACAAAGGAGCCGCGCGCACGGACCGTCTCCGGGCGGCTCTCCTCCGGACAATGGCACGCGGCGCTGTGTGGAAAGCCGCTCCAGGATGCGCGTACGAGTTCCGTGGTGTTCACGCAAAAACCGGGACCAAGCTGTGATAAAAACGCGCGCAACGACTCCCCCGCCGATCCATGAAATCCGAGCGCGCGCGCAAGAACGCGGACAGGTTCGTGAAAATGTAGGTTAGACCCTAAAAGCTCCAGCAGGAGCGGGGCGGAGGGCTTACCTTGGCAGAGATATCCGAACCAGAGCCAACTTGTGTGTCTGCCATTGTTGCGGCGGAGAAAATAAAGACTGAAATCAAAGAAGAAATTAATCCTCCGCGCGCTTCCTGAATCTTTATTGTGCCAGTGGCCGCTGCTGCCGAGCGCCGACTCTTTCATATACCCTAGTGGGCGGGGCGTGCCGGAGGTCGACGGTCGCTGATTGGCTAAAGGTAACATAGAGGTGTTTTCTTTGCGCGTCAAACTGAAACAATAAATAGTATTTCTTAACCGTGAGGCCACGCCCCCTCGAATACTGCCGCTGCGACCGTTTTTTTTGGAGACTCAAACAATGATTCGAACCCGTTAAATACCAGAGTTCGGACTGGAACCGGACCTGTGAGGAACTACTGTCATTGTTGCGGAGAAAAAAGCGAATTTTAACCGAAGTGCGCATTAAATCCAGCGAACAGACGGGGCTGTTTGACGGACTGTCAATTTGATTGATGGATTCTTGTGTGGTCCAACCAGAGAGCCAGATGGGACTGCTAATCCCGCCTCCCGACGCGACAAGGGAATAATGCCTGTATTGGAGGCAGAATACGCTTAAAAGTGTTCGCAAAAGGGTTGTTTTGGTGGATACAAGTGTTTAGAGGTGTGGGTGCACTGCAGAGCCGCCTCGCGCGGCTGGAGGATGCGGCGCGCGCCAAGCGGTGTCGATATTTCAGACCGCATCGCTGGCCCCGCCCCCTCCAGGCGTCCATGTTTGAAATCTCCGAATGTGCGCCATTCGCACTTTTCTTTACATAACTGCGCATGAAGTCGCGCGCGAAGGTCAAACACAAACAAATAATTAAAAAAAAATTTAAGTGTCGACAAGAAATGGTCATGAAACGCGCCTTTGTGCCATGCACGCACGTGGCCTCATTTCTTCTATTGTTGAAGCCCCGCGTGGGGGGAGAGGGAGACAGTGCAGCACCGCAGACATGCGGGAGAAAAGTGCGGGAAACACTTGTGTGCTCGTGACGTGGTGTTCATACCCCTGACAAACACACGCGTGTAAACATTCTGCTTCTTACCAGGTTTGACCGAGCGGGACAAAGCCGCCATAGCGGCTCGTTGGGAGAGGGGGGAGGGGAAGCTCCGAGAACAGCAGCCTACGTTCATTCTGCTCGGATGACGCAGTCCGCCGCGAGCGGCCGTCTAATTGGCCGTTGGTGTGAAATAAACACGACTTTGGCACACGGAAGGATGTGATTGGTTCCAACCAACGTCAATCAATTCAAACTGGGACTGAATGGGCGCGCGGAAAACCCGGCTCCGGATCGAGGACGCGAACTGTTCGTGTCGTGATCCGCCAGAGCCTCGTCCATCAGTGTGAGGCGCACAGCCAGCTCTTTGCCTTTCATCTGCTCCTGTAATTATGGATTTTTTTATGGGGTGTTAGAGCTGTCCTTCTGGTCCAGCTTCACCCTTTAACCAAGAGTTTGAGGTGCCTTGATCCTGGAGGATTGTGGGACGCCCACACATGCAGACACAACAAGCATGTTCACATCACATCAGGTTTTGCGATCACTCTGTGAATGAAAGCAGATTCCAAACTTCGAATGTGAGAAAAAAAATGTTTTAGGTGATGGCCGGCTGCTGAAAATGAGAATAATAAAGCAGTGTTGGGAATTAAAAACACTAATCCATCACATTCACTATTTAGCTTTCCTTTCATAAAGAGAAACCCATTTACTTTTAAAGACATAGTTTGGGCACTATGAAATCTACTTTCAGTTTTCATACAAAACACAAAAACTAAACCATTTTCTATTTGCTCCAAGGATAGTCTGCTAAAAGTCTGAGCAAACAATCAGAAGATTGATGGATGGTGACTGGTTGTTAGAGTCGTGACGATTTATTTTAACAACAGTTTCATTCATAGTCGATAGTAGTTCATTTTGAACGATCCGTTTCACTGACCTAAAATCAATCCAGGAGATCTTAAGCCAAAAGTTTAAAGAAATTCCACCAGTGTGACATATGAATACCTGGATACTGAATAGTGCAGGTAAGGTTTTCGACATTTTCAAGTGTAAATTAAATATGTGTCCAGACAAACAAGTAAACAAGAATTAATGGTAAATCCATTCATCTTTTTGGTTTTATTAAGTTCAGTCCACTGTTTTTCAAACAAAAATAACCTAAAGGAACATTATTAGAACATTGTACCACCCTGCATGGTCTCATGACTTTGTTAAATTTAAAGAGTTTCCACACAGTGGACTGGAATGATGGTTTAATCATTTTTTGCTGTCATCACATGTGTTGTCTGCTGTGTTGCACTTGGTCATTTTTTTGTTATAGTGAAATAAAACGGTGAAATAAAAATGAATAAACCTACTGTAACCAATCCAAATGTTATTTTGAAATATTGATATAATCGATTTCGTTCCATTTTGAAACAATTTTATAATGATATAGGTTAATTCCATTAATGACTTTCTCAAACAGATTGATCTAGTTGGATTGTAGGAGTCGATTAATTGTTACACCTATACTGGTTTGTCGTTTAGACACGGTTGCTCTAGCAGGTGATAGGTAGAGTGGATGCGAGGACTGGACTGATAAGGTCCTGAGTGTGGTAGACTGGTCTGATGTGGAACTTTTGCGGCCTCACCTGCATTGTGTGTTGCTGATGTTCTGTCGGAGCGCGCTCAACATTCAGAAGAAGAAGAGAAAAAGTAGAGTATTGGAAACCTTTGTCAGCTGCTCCGTAAGTAGGTCTGTCAGCTCCCAGGACCAAAGTGGAGAAATGAAAGAATCCAAGAAAGGAAAAATATCACAGACAAAACAAGGCAGGTCAGCAACCGTTCTGAAAATGAAAGCTATTTCAGATACGTGATGTGAAACTGAAGGTTTTTCAAACCGTTGTCTCTTCAGAAATAACTATGATCAAGAACAGGAAACCAGTTTGCAGCTGTGTTTGAATAACGCCTGTCCTCTGTGAAAACTTCCCTACGTGTTTTCTGTTTCAGGTTTTTCCTGCTCTTTCCTACTCTGGTAGAAAGGAAGAGCTCTGACGGACAAAGACCCAGACTGATCCATCATCCTACATGCAGCCGACATGTTGCAGCGTGTGGTGGTGGAGTGGACTGATAGCACCAGAACAAGTGCTGGTTCACACCAGTCATGACACAGAAGTATAGCATTACTACTGTTCTTTTTAAACTAGTATTTCCAGGCTGCAGGGACACAAACCAACAACTGCTTCCTTGTTAAGTTTGATCACAAACTTCCCTGTGGTGGACTGAAGCAGTGACCCATGTGCACACATGAAGCCGAGGATAAGAACTCTGTCACTGACCTCAATGAGCTGGCAGGAGCCCATGTTTGCGTTCAGGTTCATCTGATTTTCACTTTAGCAGGTCATGAAAATCTACGTTCATGGAAACCAGTCAGATCAGTTTTTTTCAATATCATGTTGTAATTTTGTAATCTCAATGTTTATGGAAGACAAAGCATGACATCAAATAGACTTAGAAAGCATTACAAACAGAGAAAAAGAAATGTAGATGTCTAGTTTGATGTGCCCTGCAATGGACTCTCCAGGGTGTGCACCTTCACTCTTTAGTGGTTGGGATGGGCTCCAAGAGCCCCTGTGACCATGCACTGGAATAAGGGAGTATAGATAATGGATGGACGGATAGTTTCATTGTAACCACAAGGGGGCACAATGCAGCGCTTTCCTATACCAGTCCCAAGCATTGACTGTGAAAACAGTGGACAGCTCAACCCTTCCCTTTTCGTGTTCCCAAAGAGGAATTACCATTGCTTTCTGTTACGGCCACCGCCATGTTGAAACCAGTCGACAGTGATTGGTCCGAGTCACTCTGAGATGCGATGACTCAGAGCGACTTGGACCAATCACCGTCGACTGTCAACTACTGTCGCCATTGCCATAGATACGATGACTCAGAGCAACTTGGACCAATCAGCGACTGGTTTCAACAAGACGGCGCACGTATCAGGAAGCAATGATGTGGTATTTTGCCTCGTTTTGCGAGAGTGATATAGGCAACAGAACTGTTCGGCCGGCAATAAAGTGTTCAGGGGAATGCAACTAATGATGACATCACACTATTTGATTGGCTGTACATTGGTCCGATGACGTGTAAGATAGTGATTGGTCTGGATAAAGTACGGTACAACCCTAGAAGAAGAAGTTATGTGTTCCGTTGTAAACAAACTAAGCTCCGACATAGAGCGAGATGATCTTCTTAACAGGATTTTTATTATTGTTAGTATTATTATTAAGTGAATGTTTCTTATGTTTTTTTTAAATCCGTGCGGCCAGTGCTTCATTATTGGCAGAACGGACACAAAGGAAGGGTTAGGATTAGATTAATACGTGCTAACAACATTTAGCCGTGCTAACAACATGATTTATCCATGGATGAACTTAAACTGTAATAACATCAGCCTTAATTTTGTCTGGACCTGATTGCCTGGTAACACAAAATCACATGATTGTTTGCACAGTTTCTCAGGACTTCTCATTCAAAGGCCGCCTCTGCCAGAACACACACACCGTCCCAAAGTTTCTTCTCTGCTTGGAGATGCAAACCTCCCGGGAGACACGGTTCTCCTGAGTTCGGCAGCTCGCTCAGGAAGAGGAGACGGACGTAACAAAATAATATAATACACAAAAAGCACCCTCCCTGCCCGCAAAAACAAAGCTACGAGACTACAGCTGCTTTGCTCAGAGATACGGTTCGCTAGAGTGGAGCAGTTGGTTCAATCACAGCCACAGATCTTTTTACAAAGTGGGTTGTGGCAAAATCTCTCTATAAACATAAAGAATAATATCGGACACAAATTATGAAGGAAAAGAACTTAAGTTTACAAATGGAAACGTGAAATGAAAATATGTAGAACCCAAGCAGATCTCGACGCGACGTAGTTTGTCCAAGTGGGGTTACAGTAGTGTGACGTCATCATTAGTTGAAGGCCCCCCCTAACACTTATTGCAGGCCAAACAGTTTTTATACCTCCAGCGGAGGTAAGGTATTTTCTTTGGGTAAAGTCACACCTCGATTTGTCCATTGTTTTTACAATCTATGGTCCCAAGTCTGGGTGAATGAAGAGGGTTGTGTCAGAGCATTCAAGGTAAAACCAAAGCCAAATCAGTCATGCTGGAAACCAGCCTATATAAATAATTTCCTTTTAGAAAGGCAAAGAACATGACATATATAGTGGTATTTTTATTTATGTGTCTAATATCACAAAATTATATCTTTCTCTTTCAATAAAACTTAAAGCATTTTTTATGTATTTTTAAATTTCTTGATTATTTTGTAAACAGTTAATGTTTGGTAGGTGGTTCCATTGCATTATAACAACCCCTCCCACCTCCCAAACAACTGTAGATCATATTTATCTACAACCCTGAACCAGACACAGGCAATACTAGCCAATGTCTGTGTGTTAACCAGTTAGACTGCTCATTTACAGGAAAGCAAATAAGGACAGAAAGCTTTTGTTGGAGTGCTTGACTGTAAGAGTCCTTAAATCACACAACTTGGGGAGTAAACAACTGGAATTTGTATTTAGTTAGGTATTAGGTATTTAGTACGCTATGCTTAAAGTTAAAATAATTTTGGTCTTTTGGATATCACATACCTAAAGTTATATGAGATAGTATATATATATATATATATATATATATATATATATATATATATATATATAGATATATATATATATATATATATATATATATATATATATATAGCATACATAGATTTAAAGTATAAATCTATGCAAGTTAAGGGTTTAGGTATGAATATATTTGGTGGAAAGTAGTTTAGAGTGAATGGGACCGACTCATTTTTTCAGTCGGTCCCCAGTGGTTGTTTGAGGTACTGCAAAGTACTTGGGGGAAACAGGAGGAAGACTATCAATTGTGCTGCACAAATGAGAATGATAGATTTATCTGATAGATGAGCTTCAAACATGAGGTGGGCATGTTCTTGGCTTCTCCACCTCTGTTCACAGTTGGAGTGAAGGGGGTGAAGGATAGATGCTGTATTCTGAATAAAAAGACCTCTTTATCTTATGTGTTTACATAGAAAACAGGATTTAAACGAGCCTGTTTCAGTTCTTTTGAATCTTCTGGGTCTTCAGGAGCCAGGATCAAGCAGGACCAGAGTTAGCATTAGTCAGAGGTTTAGGAGAGCAGATCTGAGCCTTATTTTCACGATTCCGTTTGATTTTAAAATCCAGTTTATTAATGTAACAAAAAGATCAAGCCAGTCAAGCAAAGAAGCTGGTTGGTGCATTGGTGCAGCGGCAAAGAGTCTATGGGGTCCCCTCCAACTCTCCAAACTGCAGGCCTGGTTCCTCTGAAAAACCTCTTGGTGAATTACAGCAGTGAGGCTGGGGACGTGTGGCACAGAAAAGTACTACCTGCAGTCATGCTGAGCAAGTTGAACACACGTGACAAAGTGCAGAAGGCGTGCCTGTGGCGTGTCTGTGCAATCCAGGGGTCCTGCAGCACTGGGTCATGTTTGTTTGCCCCCCAGACACAGGCTTCCTGGTGAATCAGCAGTACAAACAGACCAAACTGAGAGGGGAAACATGGGCAAGAGGCTCCATATTACCAGCAGCATGACCTGATATCCACCTGACTGAGTTCAGGTGTTTCAGTCTCCTACTTCCCCACAGGTGACTGAAACCATGCAGACTGGTTCTCTATCCATCATTGAATTTCCGCTCATGTGATGTTCCTGTGCAACACGTTCCCTTCATGCATGGTAAGGTCATATCTGCTGTTTGCACAGTTGCAAGACAGGTGGAGCTTCACTTTCTGTCTGAATTTCTGTCAGCGCTGCATTCACATTTCCTGATGGGATCAAACAGCAGAGGGATTTGTTTTTGAGAATAAAGATGCACATGGAGACAAACAGATTCTAGGAGCATGCTCAGAACAGCCTTTTAGTCTCTCTGGAGTCCCTGGGACTGGAGATGTTATTATAGCAAAAAAATCCAAACACTAAATAAGCCACGGAGTGCAGGAGCTGGCAGCATAAAGTAGAGTGTTTGCTTTTGTTGGTGGTGGGGCGCGAGTCAAAGGTTTGATAAGGTTTAACAGTCTGACTTTACTGTGAACCCTCGGAGCCACGCTGAAGGGACTTCTGTGAACCAACAGTTGCTGTAGTGTTGTAGCAAAGAACAGCAGCTGAACCCCCCCCCCCATCATAGCTAAAGTACAGAAGAGACAATTAGAGACCCTAAGTCTGGAATTTGTAAGGACAATTGTTGACCGATGGCCGTAAAAGTATGTTCAAAGTGTTCAAAGTGTTCAAATTACTTTAAATGGAAGAGCATGATAACATACACATGCATGAATGACTATAGATTTATTTCAGTTTAGTTCGTTTAAGATCAAAACAGCTACAAAAATGTAATGAATATCTAATGATTAAATGTAACCATTCATTCATTTATCTTCTTTTGTTTTGTCCCTTTGGGGGTCACAGGGCTGCTGGAGCCTATCCTGGCCACTTATGGACGAAGGCAGGGCACACCCTGGACAGGTCGCCAGTCTGTCGCAGGGTCACACATATCACACACCCACTCACACCTATGGACAATTTAGAGTTGCCAATTAACCTATGAAGCATGCTTTTGGACGGTGGGAGAAAGCAGGAGTCCCTGGAGAGGACCCACGCATGCACAGGGAGAACATGCAAACTCCACACAGAAAGGTCCCTCATTGGTGTTCTGTTTCAGGTTCCCCAGCGAGGACTTGAACCTTGAACCTTCATGTAATTCTTGCAGTGAGGCAAGAGGGCTAACCACTGCGCCACCTTGCAGCCCAAAATGTAAGTTTCACCGTTGAAAACCATTTAAAGTACATAATATTTAAAAGGTTTAAATCTACATTTTTATTTTGTCCTATTTCAATATTGTATACATTTTATTCCATTTATTTTAAGGTGTTTAGATTATACCTTTGATTAAAAATACATTTCAACAGTGAAAATAATGGTTTTCAATCTCAGCTTTTTATTTAGCATTTGAAAATAATAATACTCTGATTTTGCCTTTATTTTTTGTTTTAATTTACAAAAAATAACTAAATAAAAAGATAAAAAGATTAAGTTAAAAGTTAACTTCAATTCTGAAGTATCTGATTTTTTTTTTCTTTTTTTGCAAAAATACTCAGAACATCTACCAGTTACAGGGAAGATCAGTTCAGAATTTGAACCAAATCTTGTTGTGCTCTTCTGGTCAAGTGATGTTTCTGTGTTTTAAGTAAACGGAATAGTCTGCAGAGGGCAGCCTGGAGTCATGACAGGAAATGCTGTGACTCCATAGTCCCAAAAAGAGACCAAAAATCTAGAGTTTCTCAGGACAAGTTTGGAGCGAGAAATTTTTTTTCTAAGGACAAGTTTGGAGCAGTGGTTAGTGCTCTTGCCTCACAGCAAGAAGGCCCCCGGTTCAAGTCCCGGCTGGGGGACCTGAAACAGAACATCAACATCAACAGGGGGACCTTTCTGTGTGGAGTTTGCATGTTCTCCCCGTGCATGCGTGGGTTCTATCCAGCTTCCTCCCACTGTCCAAAAACATGCTTCATAGGTTAATTGGTTAATCTAAATTGTCCCTAGGTGTGAGAGTGAATGGGTGTGTGAGTGTGGACGTTCTAGATTCTCCCCTGCAACAGACAGGCAAACTGTCCAGGTTGTCCCCTGCCTTCACCCACAAGGTGAAGAAAATGAATGAATGAAACAAAAAAAAAAGTTTGGAGCAATGGTCTGCAGTCTTCCTGCTTCTTTCCTTCACAGAGGAAGGTTGCAGGAAAACAGTCCGACTAAAGACACAAAATAAGAAAAGTCAACAGTGTCACAAGGTAAAGGTAACAACCTGCTTGAGGACCAGAGGTCACAACCAGACCAGACCTTTTCCATCTAGCCAAGTGTGGAAAATGCTCATACTGAGTTTTAAACTGTTGTCATGGAGACAGTGTATGATGGGCAGGGTGTAGGACTAGCACCCTTGGCGAGTGGAGTACCAAAGAAGTTTGGTTCATGCACATTTTGGGTTTACTAAACTCTGCTTGAACTGGCCCCGCCTCCCAAACATCTTTCCAGCAGCTGAATGACTGGCAGCCGTGAACAGAGCTCTGAGGAACATCTGCACACGCTCACAGATTCCCCATTCCTGCCTTTAGATGCTTTATGAGCTGGTGGCCTCAGGACACACATTTACTGCAGGAATTTTGTTTGAAGGAACAAGCTGGGACAGTTAGGGCTTCACGGCTTTTCCCCCCACCTCCTTTTCTCTCCCGCTCCTCTAACCTGCTCTGCCACATTTTTCCTAGAAAACACTGCAGTGAAGAACCTGCCAATGTACCACTGTGCAAGGCACAACAGTCAGTAGCTGACATGTTCCAACACAACAGACTGTGGGGGTGGGGGGCACTTTAATTGTTCAAATGTTCTGGAGTCCATCATTCTTCAGGGAGGAAGATCATCTTACTGTAAAGATCAAAGGCTTGAAACCTCGGGAGTGTCATCTCAGCCTCTGCAGACTTCAGAGTTTTGCGCCGATTGTTTATGAGTCCACTGTCTTCTGAAGATAAAAACGTTGATGATTTATTTAAAAAATACATTTAAATATATTTTTTGGGCAAAAATTGTCCAGACGCAATGCATTGTGGTCTATATTTGCCAATCTAGTGATGCGCGCACTGGTTTTGCACAGAGAAGTCCGGGAAATTTTGGAATTGAAGATTCGGACAGAACTAGAAAATGGCGAACGCACTATATAGTGCACTATGAAGTCTGTAGTGAAGGAATTCAAACACAACCTCTATGTTTTTGTGGCCGGTTTAGCCATTCTTTTACAAAATGTAGGTTTTAAATATTAGAATAATTGAAGTATAACAGTGTTACATTTTTCAACATTTAACAATTTTAATATATTTTATATTTGACAGCAGCACATTCAAGTTCCTTTCAAAATAAAGTACACGCTGTGTCAAATAAGACCCTCCATGCTGAACAGAAAATGTAAGTCTTTTTCTATCATTATGACTTTGCTGCACCTTCATCCTTTTTATCATTTTGCTATAATTTATGGGTGACAACAGTTGCGTAGAATCCAACTATTATGAACATAATACAAAAGGTATGTTAGAAAGAACAGTAAACCAATCTGAAAGTAATTACCATCAAAACTACAAACCCATTTTCATTCTATTGATTAGCATGAGCCACAATGGAGGGGGGAAAAAGACGCATTTGGCTCCGGAGCCTCAGATTGCTGACGCCTGGTTTAGTTTATAGTCCACTTCTGAGTTTAATTTAGAGTCTCATTCAGGGTCCAGTTCTGGATCCAATTCGCGATCCAGATATAAGTTCAGTTCAAGAGTCTAGTTTAGCTACAGGTTTGAGTCCAGTTTAGCATCTAGCTCAGTCTAGTTCAGAGTTAAGTGTTTAGTTTAAAAATTGGTTCAGGGCCTATTTCAAAGTCCAGTTCTAAGGCCACTCAAGGGTTTAGGATCTAGTTTAGAGTCCAGTATAAAGTCTAGTACAGAGTCCAGTTCTAGGGTACAAGGATCTAGTACAGAATCTAGTTTAGGGTCCAGTTAAAACTCAGTTTCAGGGTCTAGTTTAGGGTGTAACTCAGAGTTCAGTTTTAAGTCCAGTTCAGCGTCCATTACAGAGTCCAGTTCAGAGTCCAATTCTTGGGTCCAAGGGTGTACTTTAGACTCTAGCATAGGGTCCAGTTCAGAGTCCAGTTTAGGGTCTAGGTCAGAGTAAAGTTTTAAATCCAGCTAAAGAAGAATGCAGCACAGGGGGGGGGGGTGCTCTGAAAAATTAAAATTCTGTACCTGATTGACCCTTTTCCAGACTTAAAGGACTTCCAGGTCTACCACAAGCCTGTGTGTGAAGGACAGAATTAAGTAACACCTTTGCAGATAATGCTGGTGAACTTTTAAAATACACAGGCAATGAGACATTCATCCAGGCACACAGGACATTTCAAGTGCTCCCAGTCCGGACAAGATATAAGTGTTTAAGGTTTAAGTGTTCTGTGTACTTTAGAGTGCAGATTCTTCTACTCCGAACAAGACTCATTCTAGTCAGTGTAATTGCTCCAGATTGCATGGCACTGCTGCTGGAAGCCAGTCGGGTAGCAAAACAACAAGCAGCTTCTTTGCCATAGGAGAGAGTTGGGTAAGTAGTAACCATGACCACATGGGATTTAGCTAAACCTCTATTTTACAGATTATTTTTATCACATCACTAAGATAAGGTACAAGGAAGCTTCTGAGTAATTGCAGAGTTCTAAATTCGTCTTCTACATGGTCTAACTGCATGATTAGACACCAAGATCAATAATGTGGGACAAAAATCGACAAATTTATTGCAAAAAATTATTTTTGATAGCAGAAATGGCAGCTATGTCGGGGGAAAAATTTACCATCTTGACCTTTCACTTGGGTTTTCTCAAAACAGTACTTCCCGAGGCGTATTTGTGCCAATTTTGATGCTTGTTTCCAGAGTTGAAAGACTTTTGTGAAAAAGTCCATTATATGCTGCGCTCTGTGGACAGATCACAAAATGACTAAACTCAAGCCAACCTGAGTGGGCTTTTTGGCAGGTTCCATTTCATTTTCTCTTGCTGACTCTGCAGCAAGAATTTGAAACCAGACGGTTTGTCCCACCAGTTTCTAGGGTAGGAGAATGTTATGTTATAAAGCTAAGCCAAAACTTGTCTTTGCCAGTATGGTCCTGGGAACATTTGCTGGTCTTTGGAATGCATGGTTAGTTGTTGGCTCCTCTTCCATTTGTGTGGGGAGTCCTTCTAGCTGCTTGACTGTTCCTTTGAATTTTTTCCTTAAATGCTGAAATCCTCATATGTCAAACACCTTCACACTCTCTGCTGGTATTCCCCAGGGCTCTGTCCTAGGTCCCCTTCTCTTCATCATTTACATCCTCCCTCTTTGTTCTCTCTTCCATAAACACAACATTAATTTCCATTGCTATGCTGACGACACCCAGCTCTACATTTCTAGAAAACCCTCCTCATCACTTCCTCCTTCCTCCCTTACCCTCTGTCTGAAAGAAATCCATTCCTGGTTCCTACATATCTGATCTTCTTCACATTTCCTTTCCCTCCCGATCTCTCCGCTCCATTTCCTCTCCAACTCCATGTCCCACCTGCCCGTCTTGCCACCATGGGGGGCAGAGCTTTCAGTCGCTCCGCCCCCCAGCTATGGAATTCTCTTCCTCCAGATTTACGCAATACTGACACACTGCCACTGTTCAAATCCAAACTCAAGACTCATTTCTTCAAACAATCATACAACTAAGTTAACACTTAGTTAACTTAACAAACCTCATTTGTCTGTTTTTCTATCCTTTTGTATTTATTTATTTATTTTAAATGTTTTTATGTCTTTATGTTTACTCATGTTTTACTCTGATAATTTCTTATTGATGTTTTATTCTGTTTTTCTTATCTTAACCTTGTACAGCGACCTTGGGTGACCTGAAAGGTGCTTGAAATAAAATGTATTATTATTATTATTATTATAAATGTTGACACTTCTCTCGGTTGGTTTGTCATTTCGGACTTGCTCTGACTGCTTTCTTAGTAGCCCACTCTTGTTTTTAGAAATAAGGGTTGTCTGGTCTTATTGCCTAGTGTGTACCAGCATCAAGGTTCTATGATTCCATCATACCAGACTGCTTCAGGTTCTATCCATACCTTCCGGGCCCTAACCCCATATCACAATGGATTTTACTATCGCGCTTTGAAGAACAAACTGTAATTGTTCTGGACAGAGTTTCAAAGCTAGTCCATGCTGTGCCATTCTATAACTCCCCTCTGCCAAAGAGTTGGCAGCTTGCAGTTGGCAGAGTCTCAGCTCCGTGGTCTTCCTGAGAACGTTATTTCTGATCATTGGCCTCAGCGTGTGGCATCCTTCAGGAGAGAGATCCGTTAGCTACTTGAGGTCAAGGTCAATCTCACCACTGGGTTTTATTATAAAACCAAAAGCCAGTTGGAGAGCTTCAGCAAGAACGTAAAGATCTATGTGGTCAAAGAACATCAGCACTTGATCTTCCCAGCTCCGTTTTGTCCAACATTACCATTCCCCTCTGGATTTTCCTCCCTTTCCAGCCCACTAATGGTTATCAACCCCCTATCTTCCTCAACACATTTGCTTCTAAAGGGGGATCCAGTGTAACCCGCACTATATTGAACCTCACTCCTTCACCTAAATTGTCAACCCTGTACCAGTTGAACTTCCCCCTCAGCTTAATAATGCATTTGGTCTCCCACAGCTGAAACCAGTGAGACTGAATTCTCTGCAGTCCTCGTTTTCATGTTGTGTCTGGATTGCTGAGGCTCCTCCCAGCTGGACCCCAGTCCTTCTGTGGTTCATCATGGATCAGTCACAGCTGCCTGCCCTTGGTCATTAGTGTCTATTTTTAAAAAGCTTTTTTCATGTCTTCAGTGTCAGTGCAGTTTGTATAGGTGTTTCAGGCTCTGTTTCCAGTTTACATCACTCTGTTCTTTTCCCTCACTGTGTGGCAGTTTTTTTGTTTCTAAGCTCATTGCTTCCTGGCTTTTGTTGTGTTCCTCCCTGCTCCAGGGTTTCCTTCTGCCAGTAGGTTTGTAACGTAATCTGATGGTAGTTATCTGATTTTGAGAAATCCAATTACCACACCTAGATTTCTCCCAAGAAGTCAGATTTCTTCCTGCATGTACACTATTTGGTTTTTTTTTGTTTTTCGTTTGGTCTTTGACAAGATGGCAAAGTCTCAGTAAATGCTCTTGGTGTGAATGAAGCATAAAAGATCAAATGTAGATGCTGCATGACAGTCAACCTAAATGTTTTCTTAAACCCTTGTTCTATCTTAGATGACCCCACCCTTACATTGACGCGTTATTCCTACCAAGACAAAGGTGGATAAAGGTGGAAAGATTTCGTGTAATCCATAGACACCAGTGAAGATCACAAATCATTGAAGAAAAAAGGTTCAGCGCACTGTCTAGTGGGTCTAGATGACCCAACTCCCAACGTTAAGGGGCCTAGGATAGCACAAGGGTTACAGGGTTATAACCAAGGATTGCACCAGTATTAAGGAGCCACTTTGATCATCTTTTGATCTATTTTAAAAGCCTTTCCAGTGGTCATTAAAATACAATTGTTCCCTTTTTAGAAAAAACTAAAAATCAACTGTCTTGAGTGAAGACATTTGCCTCTGATTTGTGGTGTAATGACTGTTGGTGTAATTAAATCTCTGCCCCCTCTTCCCCTCCCTGTTACTGAGAGCTCTCTGTTTACACTTTCTCCCACAAGCTTACAGCTCCTCACAGCCCTAACCTAAAGTTAGCGGTAGCAATTTAGGCGAGCACTTTTGGAGCTATCCAGCCCTACAGTTTTGAGTCAGATGCAAACCACGAGGAAAACATAGACGTACATGAATCTATTTGACTGCAAATGGATGCACCGTAATGGAGCGGAGCAGGGAGCTTGTGGCCCACCAATTGTAGTTTGTACGTCACACTTAAAATCTGTTTCAAACAGCATTTTTTGTCTGCTCCTGATTCAAAGCAATTTAATTAATGAATTAATTGTATTTATTTTAATTAATTTTCTGTATGTCCTTTATCATGGGAAAAATGACAAGAACGTGTCAAAAAATTATGTCGTTATATTATTTTGCCTATAGGCCTAACTCCAAGGCTAAGGGCATGGGTGGGTTAACAATGTGAAACTGTACAGCATTTGAAACAAGCAACAGAGTTTGTGTCTGTGTGCACTTATCAAAACATCTGACATCAGACAGCAGAGTTCAGAACTGCATCAAAGTGCAACAAGTCTAAATTTTTACAATTATTCAATAATTCCAATTTATCAGACTTTAACATGCTTTGTGCTAAATGATAGCTGAAACAGCTTCCAGCACACGCACACCCTTGAATCAAGTATAGAAAGTAATTAAATGACTGATCACTCATGGGTTAAAATGTGTTTAGATAGATTTATGGTAAATGGTGTATACTTATATAGTACTTTTCTACCTTCTACCTTCCTGACAGACAGACAGACAGACAGACAGACAGACAGACAGACAGACAGACAGACAGAAAGATAGGTAGATAAAACATTAAAATAATAAAAGGTTTTTGCAGAGACCCTGGAGGAAATTCAATGAGATTCTCAGAAATACTGAAAGCTGACAAAAAATAAAAAACAAATAATAATAAATAACATTTTAAACATAAATCATCAGGTGGTGTATCAAATCAAAAGCTGCAAAAAAACCAACAACACCATTTAATAAAGCTTAATAGTTGACAATCACAAATTTTCATGTAATGAGAAGTTGCCCAAAAGTACAAAAGATTATAAACCTCAAAAAAGAAAGTGAATAAATTGTAAGTTATAGTCCATTATGTATTCAAAATTGCTTCTTCACAAGTGTTTTTATTACTTTTTAGCAAAATAAATACTCAGAAGTTTTTAAGATACATTGACTCAACAATCATTCAGTGTATTGCCCCGATAAAAGCTCCCCCAGGGCCCAAATGTGGGTGGAGTGTGAAAGGAGTAGCTGTTGAGGCAAAGCGAGTCTTATGGATGCAGAGGAGAAGAGAGGCGACCATCAGTGCTGCTTTTGTACCTCCACCTGTGTGAGACTGCTGCAGAGAGACGCTGTCTGAGCTCAGTCGGCTTCATTCTTGAGGACCACGTGACTGCATGATCATCCCCAAGGGCCTCCTTTCTGAAACTGTGAGTTTTAGTGCAGGTTAGCACAGGTGAGGAGATACAGCCATGATGATAAGAACCAGAAACATGTCTGTAAAGAGAGGAACAAGAGTCCCCCTGCTGGTGCAAAACTAGGATTGCCAGCTGTTAGTGCAATTTCCAGTCTTTGCCTCTAGATGTCACTGGAGTCTACCACCTTCAGAGAGAGATATTACTATGAAGACAGCTCCACTTAATGGATTGTAGGTGGACAATCATCTCACCTTCTCATAAGTTCAGATTTCTCTGCTTACTCCTGGATCTCCACTGCCTCATTCTCCTTTTATTGCATTTATTTCATATTGCAGACACGATTACACCCCAGAGTTGGATTTTAGGAATATCCAGAGCTCAACTGAATGCCTACATCATTTTAAAGACAAAACGTTTTTCTCATGACTTGTGTTTGTTGAAAATCACTCCCATTTTTCTGTCCATTTCGGATCCTTAACCCTTGTGCTATCTTAGATGACCCCACCCTTGCATTGACGTGTTCTCCCTACCAGGACAAAGGTGGATAAAGGTGGAAAGATTTCATGTAATCCATGGACACCAGTGAAGATCACAAAGCATTGAAGAAAAAAGGTTCAGTGCACTGTCTAGTGGGTCTAGATGACCCAACTCCCAATGTTAAAGTGCCTAGGATAGCACAATGGTTTATAATTTTATAAACTCTGATTGGACAAAGAGGAGTCCTGTTTATAACTCTATGGTCCCATTTTAAACACATATACACCCCACACACACACCTACAAAACATCAACCAGACTTACATGCAAACTCTCATACACAAACAACGCACTCATGCACACAAAGACACACACAAAAAACACAAGTACACAAATACTTCTTGCAATGATCAGTTGGTTAAAAAAAATCCCCACATTAAGGGCAGCCGTGGCGCAGAGGCAGAGTTGTCGACCTCGGACCAAAAGATCACACCTTCGGTTCCCGCCCTGCCCATCCATGTGTTGAATTGTCCTTGGGGAAGACAGTGTACCCCGCATTGCTCCTGGTGGATATACAGGACGACAGTGTTTCAGGCGGTTGAGCGGGTCGTCAAATGATCAAAGGGTCACCAGTTCGATCCCCGCTCCCACCAGCCAAAATGTCGTTGTGTCCTTGGGCAAGACACTTCACCCTTCTTGCCTCCAGTGTGACTCCACTGGTGTGTGAATGTGCATAAATGATCCCGGTGACGGTCAGAGGGGCTGTAGGCGCGAACTGGCAGCCACGCCTCTGTCAGTCTGCCCCAGGGCAGCTGTGGCTACAACAGTAGTTACCAAGTCACCAAGTATGAATGAGGAGTGAATGGATAATGGACACAATGTAAGCGCTTTGAGTGTCTGGAAAAGCGCAGAAAAATCCACTCCATCATTATTATTATTATTATATAGGTTGGTGCCAGTGTAAGGAAGCATTTCATAACCTGTAAAGTGCTTTGGGCCTTCTGAGATGGTAGGGGAGTAACAATTAATCAATTTATATTCCTACGATCCAACCAGATCAGGCTGCCAGAAGCAAACTGGTAATCAAATTATCCTATACCATAATGAAACCATTACAAAATAAAAGACATTCCTCTTTCAAAGTATTTGGATTGAGGTACAACAGGATTAGAAACACTTTGGATTTTGTAGTCATGTGACCATACAATGTGGTAGAATGTTCTAATAATGTTCCCTTTCGATTATTATGATGTGGAAAAATAATAGTGGGATAAACTTTAGGAAGTTAAATTGTGAATAGACTTTCCACTTATAATTGTTTACTTGTTTGTTTGTTTGTTTGTTTGTTTGATTGTTTGATTGTTTGTTTAATTTAATTGATTGTTTTGCAAGAAATACAAGGATGGGGGAAACTTCACCTGCACTGTTCAGTACTCAGGTATTTATCTCTGAGTCACACTGGTTGAATTTTTGGCTGAAGGTGTCCTGGATCAAAGTTAAGTCAGGGAATCGGATCTTTCAAAATGAACCAAAATCAACTATGAATCATATCTGCATAAGTTATGAAATGAATCAAACAGTTGTTGAAATTAAACATTGCATCCTTATCATTAAGTGTTGTATAAGTATACACCGTTTATTATCAGACCAAAGAGTCAAATGTGAGGGAGAAGTTAATGGTTTAGCTCCTTCACACATTTTCATGGCAGACCAGGTGAAGACCAGTTTCTAAACCATGTTAAAGAAATGTTAGTTCAAATATTGCGCAGAACAGTGTTAGGATCCTCCTTGTTTCTTTTCTGGATCATCGTCCTGAAGTAAACAGTATTTTTCTACAGCTGGGCTCGATCCTTCAGGACCTTCACTTTCTAAGTGTTTGGCATTTTTTTCACACCAGCTGGGTCCTTCAGAAAGCTAAAAATGGATTCCTAAACCCTTTAAGCACGTTTGTTGAAGGACAGCTGACGTCATTCCCGACACGTTTGAACCCTGTGTTCAGGTCAGTCTGGGTTTTACATTACAGCAGTAAGAGGGAAATCTACAGGAAACATCACGAGATTGTTGTGCTTGATCCTTCTAAGAGATGTGTCCAAAATCCGCATGAAAAGTAAAGGGAAGGATGTCAAGAAGTTCCACCTAGTTTCCCGATCTCCTTATGTCAGGCTGGAGTGTCAAATCCAGTCACAAGGTCGTCCCACCAGAGAGGCTTACACCTAACTTTGTTTCCAGCTCAGTGTGGCAGGTCGCTTCCCAGCCCCTCCCTCTCCGGGACAGTCCCGTTCAGGCTGGAATGGGCGGAAATGCTGATACCCCCCACCCCATCCCTCCGCCCACCCCATCTGGGTTGGTTTGTGTTCACACTTGGCGCTCTCAGGGGAGAACCAAAGACTGAAATCAACCAAATTGCCTGCAAAAAACAAAAACAAACCCTGCAGTCCTAACAGCTACTCGCACTCTGTTGTTTTTGTAGTCCAACTTTAGTGATCATTTTCTTGGAGGGCTCAGTTTTTTTACTGGTTGTTTATTGTGTGATTGCTTTGCACACAAACACACACACACACACACACACACACACAGGCAAACCAAGCTTGCTGCTGCATTTCATACTGCAACCGGCAGAGGTCACTGGGGACATGCAAAAGCTGTGTGTGTTTGTGTGAGTCAGTGTCTGTGTGTGGGAGTGGGAACGTGTTTGTGTCTGTTTTTGTGCGTGTTTGTGTGAGAGCATGTGTGTTTGTGTCGCTGTAGATGTATGTGTGTGTGTGTGCGCATTCATCTGTTTGAGTGTGTTTATCCCTGTGTGCGTAAGTGTATTTGTCTGTGTGAGTGTGAATGCATGTGCATGTGTGTGGATAGGTTTTTGTGCATCTGTGAGTTTGTGTGAGTCCTCTTTGCCGATCAGTGAATTCATAAATTGATTATTATTTTTGTTGAATATATGAGGTGTCTTTTTAAAACCGATAAAGTATTTTTTTCTTTAATCTTTCGAAATAAATCTCTTCCTGACTGTTGCAGGCACACAAACGCCCGTGACCTTTGCACACCTTCAGGGTCATGCTCATACAGGCCGCCTCGGCCTTCAGCCTGGCGGGAGTGCGTTCACACGCAGCAGCAGGATGTGAACATGCAGCAGCAGGACATGCACACGCAGCAGCAGGGCGTGCACACGCAGCAGGACGTGCAGCTGCAGACAAAGACAGAGCAGCTTTGTTCTGCCATGACAGACCAGATTCTGCAGCTCCTGAAATGGCGGCTGGCTAAGGGGGGGAGGTAAAGCGTGGAGCGGAGCAGCTCAGGATCAGGATTCAGACACAGAATCGTTAATCTTCTAGAGAAGCAGGAAGCCTTTTTTTTTTTAGAGATTGTTCAGTCAAAGAGCTGCTGATTTGACAACGAAAAGGTGTCCTTGTGGATGTTTCTCAGAAATCCTCTCAGGATGTGAAACAGCCATGGCAGCCTCCACAGTCATCAGTCAGCTGAGGCTGTAGGCCTGACAGGCTGCTGCTGTGGGGGGTGGGAGGGTGATGCAGAGATGTGAACATTGGGATGAGACGGTTTAAAATAACTCGTACAGCAGCGTTTTGGGTCATCTGCAGAGGTTTGATTCTGACGCTCTTTATCCTGCAAAAGATTATTGCAGGATACAACACCCCCCCCATCCTCCAGCATCTCAGATCATTCATATTTGTTTTTCCTGCTGCCTGTCTTTCAGGCAGCAGGAAGTTCAAACATCACTTCCTCTATGATCTTAACCACAACCCAGTTAAAACCATAATGCACTGCAAGCCCAACTGTGGCCGTTTGCAAAGTGAAAACAAGAACCGCCTCCTGAGGAGGAACTGAGCCCAGTTTTCACTTCCCCTCTTCGTGTTGTATTGCTGTGAAATATTCTGACTGAAATGCTGAACCCTGAACCTCCCCCCCTCCCCGTTTGCATGACCGTTTCTTTGGCTGTTTGAGTGAAGCCCCTCCCCCTGCTGCGGCCTGGAACTGGCTGGTCTGGTTACGGATCAAGTTTGAAAGTGAAACTTTGTGTTAAAATCCTCTCTGTCTCATTGAAACACGTGAAAGGTGCTTTTCTAGACCCCCAGCCTAGTTTTACTGGGGGGGGCAAGGAGGGCCATGGAGCCACGTTGGGGGATGGGGGGGGGCGCAGCTGAGCCAGCCTCATGAAATGTATATGGTCCAGTCGATGTTCCGGGGCTGAAGCTGCTGCTGCTGGGGAAAATGCAATGATGGGGAAAATGCATGTTCGCATGCGTTAGCTGCAGAACATGCAACATCAGTTTCACATCAGAAACTCTGACCACAAAATGCTCAGAAGTATAAGTAATCACAAAAAAAATAGACTGTGAGCTTAAAAACAACACTTTTGTAGAGATGTCATGCTTGTGCACGCTCAACAAAACTCCAGACCTCAGATCGATGTCTGTGACCACATCTGCAAGAACTGCTCCCTGATTGGTCAACACCGTCTGGCCCGGTGTAACGCTTACCCTGTGGCTGTTTTAGTGTTGATGGACCCGACCAGTAAGAAATTGAGCAGGATTTTCTGTCAAAGTGGTGGGGCAAGGGGGTTATTAAATGATGAGAGCTGACCCTTGCCCCCCCTGACTTCCCAGCAGTGTTTGGACATTTGCTTTCAAGGACTGAAACTGTGACTTTGCAGTGTTTTAAGCAAAGGCAGCTGGAAGTATCAGAGGTAAAGTTTGGCTTTAAACCAGGATGAAGCCGGTTTGGCAGTGAGCAGGCTATTTGGTTCTGACTTGGTTCTAATAGCTTATTGATTCCTGCGAATCTCCTGGACTTGTGCATCACCTTTAGATCTGACAGGTATGTGGGTACCACAGCGTTATGTGACGTACAAACTAGCTGCAAAAACGTAGCAAACATTTCTAAAATTATCAATGGAAGGACTTGAGAACAGCAGTTCAAATGTGGTAGCAGAGTTCGGAATGACTGTAGCTTTTTAAAGACTGTTAAAAGTGGTTCAACCTGCAGAGGATTAAAGTATGAATCAGCTTCTCCAAATCTTGTCTGGACATGAGGTTTCAGGCTCTCGCTGAAAGTGAGAAGAAGTTGATTTAATGAGACTGAAACTCAAGTCTGAGTCTGTTATGACTCCAAAACTTTTACTCCTCGAGAAAGCTGCTCTTTGGTTGCTTTCACCTTTTTCTTCTCATTTCCAAAAACAAAGACTCGACTGTCATTGATGAACTGAAGAAAGTGTGACCTCATCTAGGAGTTTAGCTGCTCCAAGCAGCTGCAGAGTCTAAAGGACAGTGGAGGTTTGGTGACAGGGCAACATAAAGCTGAGTTTCATCTATGGAATGAAACATTATCTGCATGATCTGGACCAGAGTAATAATATTTAGAATTTGCTAGGTTTATGCAGCACTCTGGCTTCACAGTGAAAGGCACAGTTCAGCTGGGTCCTTTCTGTGGAGTTTATATACTTTAAATTGTTCCTTAGATGGGAATGTGAGTGTGTGTGGTTGTTTATCTGTGTCTGACCCTGCAATGGACTGGCGACCTGTCCAGGGTGAACCCCACCTTCACCCATCAGTAGCCAGGTAGGCTCCATCAACCCCCCCGAGCAGGAATATTAAGGGTTAGAAAGATGCATGGATGTAAATATTTTAGAAACACCACTGGACCGATCCACTTCAAGTCTGAGAAATTTCCAGAAGTTACTTCTTTGCGTTTGTTTTCCTCTATCATGAAAAATGTTCTGCATTTTTCGTGATAGAGGAAAATTTGAAGCCTGAAAAACAAGATAACTGTGGGAGATAATGCATACTTGGTCAAACAAATACCATTCCATTACTGAGTTTCAAAATGTGTACATATGAGTTGAGAAAGGATGAAACTGTTTGACATTACAGTGGTAAAACGTCACAATCTGACTTGTGTTTGGCCCTAGAAACACGTTTTATCCCTTCATGTATGTGCGTAAACTGCAACGTAATCCAGGACTTTTTACCTGTAATTTAGCATCACCTTGAACAGGAAAAACACTAAAGAATAGTTTTTTACTGGAAATAAGTTTGGCCAGAAAGGGGTTAAGGGACTAGATGACCTCTAGAGAGTATTTTATTGAAAATTATTACTTTTTTATGTAATTATGGCTACAGGTGTTTGACAATGACTTTAAAGATATAAACAGAATAAATTGTTTGGGAAAAAAAGTGTATTTGTGTTTAAAGGGCCTATACATCACGCTATTTTAAAACCTTTCAGAGTAAACTACATCCATATGTGATCATATATTATATTTGCCACAGTAAAAAACACATTTTTTTAATAAAATATTAGTGGGTGCCGCCCATTTCATGATGTCAACCTAGAGTCGACCTCAGAAGCCTGTTTGTCGTTCTACCATGAAAAAAACTACATCCTGCCTTTTGCAAAGATGGATGTGCATATTGTGTATATAAATGGAAAACATTTTGCCAATTCCCGCTACCTCAGGGGAGAAAGTGGGTGTGTGTGTGTCCGCCTGGAGGCGGTGCTGGCAGTGCAAACTCTTCTTGGAAGGGGCTGTTCCTCACTTATCTACGTCACAATGTGAAAAACCCACACTTTTTTGTGGGTTGTGAGAGGCTGGTGCACAGAGAGCAGGTTTTTAGAGGAATACTCAGAAATGTGCAAATGCAGCAAAATATCGCTATGAGGTTGTTATTTGTGAGGAATGAATATTATAATAAACTAAACACACAAAACAGTTGATTTTGGATTATAAAGTCTTTTTAACGCAAAAACACCTATAAAAACATGCTAACAAACTTGAAAACATGCTAACGTTGAAGCTAACGTTGATGCTAACATTGTGATACGTGCTCACAAATGTGCTTCCACACTCACTCACATCCAGATTCATAAATGGGTTTACACAACATACCCACATTCTCACAAAAAAAGCCCTCTCACACAGACACCCAGATGCAAACACGCTTGGACACAAACACAAATGCACAAAACCACTCACAGAAAACTAATATTGTATTCAGAATGAGACAATCCTTTATTTCACATCGAATCTGCTTAATTTGTTCCGGATTGAGTCCCGAACCCTGAAGTGGGTCTGTATTCAGACTGGCATCAAGCAGACTAACCTGTTCCAGATTAAAGCTTGTAAACAAAACCATGTGACTAAAGATCTCTTCAGTCATTGGCCAGGAACTACGAGTGCGGGTCAAAACAACAAGAGGAAGACAGACGTACTGCACTTTACAATCCTTTTCGGGACAGTTAACTTATTACAACTTTATATTTCGATTATCATTTCAGAACGTCAAAAAAACCCCGTTTTAGTTGTTACTATTGTCTGGCGGAGGCCGGCTGCAGGGCGGAGGGCAAGGAGACGTGCCGTGTTCGCTTTAGCTCAGAGGATGCTAACAACTGCAGTGTTGAGGAGCTCAGAAGGTTTGCTGATAAATGTCTATGACGTATAGGTTGTCAAGAAAACAGTGAGAAGCAATGTGTGTCATGTTGTTTTGATGAGTAGAAAGTCATCCGATTACATTTCAATGAGTTGCTGTGTCTCATCGTTGTGGTGTTACGACATTGTTTTTAAGTGAATTCAGTTAAGGAAAATAAAAAATAAGGAGACACAGGAAAGCATGTGGGAAGCATTTTCAGAAGTGTTAAAATAAACATTCTAACAGTTGGACCCTTTTTTCTGTTTGATAACACGACAATTGTTGCTTAATATTTGTCGGCGGCTCACTGGTTCCTTCATTCTTAATCTGGTTACATCACGTGACCATCAGCTACGGTGGCCTTTTTGGTCCAGTTGTTCCGCTCAGAGGATGGATTGTTTTCAGACTGAGGAATCTCAAAGGGGACCGAAGCTCAGACCGATTGGAAACGAACCGACACCACCTTGAAAGACAGGTCAGAGAGCGGTTCCTGGTCCCGGACCAGGGTCCGCTTGGGTGTATTCAGACTGAAAATTTCTTCTGGATTATTGGGGGAAACGAACTCTGGTTCACTTTAAACAAACCAAATGTGTTCAGTCTGAATACACCCTGAGACACACACTCACACAAACATTACCAAAAAAAAAACATGATCACACACGCTCACAAAACATGCTAGCATAAATAATCATGAGCACGCTCACTAATTTAAGTAAAAAAGCACAAACTTGTTAACAGATAACACACAAGCACTCTTACCAAAAGGTTAAAACACACACACACACTCACAGGCTAGTGCACAAACACACATTCACAATCAAACAGACTCACACAAACAAGTCTACAAACATGCTACAAACACACTAGCAAACACACATTTACATGCTTACAAACATGAGCGCTATATAGGCTAACAGGTACACTTACACACACTTAAACACACCAAAACACAAACAGCATTAAAACACACACAATCCAACACACCCACACTGACAAAACATTCCAGGAAACATCCTCTTGCAAACATGCTCACACAATTACACAATGAAATACAAACACCACAAAAAATTCATGTTTGCTTACAGACACACACACACACACACACACACATACTCGCATGCTCACAAACGCAGTCCTCAAAAATACAATGTATAGCTGCACACATACTGAGAAGCATACTGATATACAGTACATGTGCTACAGCTCACAACACACTTACAGATGGGAAATACACAATCTCACAAGCACACAAACATGCTCACATACACATACACACTGATACCTGACAAGCCAACAATCATAAACATGAAAACAAACACGCACAATGCTAATGCACTCACAAAAACAGCAAAAACACACAGTCACCTATAATTAAGCCAACGCACAATAATCCTTCACACTGTAACACACCTCACAAATCTATTCACACTCAGGCTAATTGACAAGCCAACAAACTCACTGAAACGCAGTCCCAAACAAGAAAACTGATTAATGTGTTGAAACACAAACACACTGTGAAGGATAACTTTTACCACAATGTGACAATATAAACAATCAGGAGACTGGTTGTGTTGGTTCATCGTTTATGTATTCAACTATTTAATAACAGATGCCGTGAGCACAATAATAATACATAGTTGTATTCTGAAGGATGATCTTGTTCTGTTAGTTAACCGTTTGGACGTCTTGCAAAAATCAAAAGGTGTGTTCAAAGGTGCAGCTGAAAACAGCTTATTAGGCCGTACCATGTGCCAGTCTAAAATGGGGGGGAGATTTACTGGTTTGGTTTCTTAAGTGTTAGATTTTTATGACGTCGTTTTTGTTTCACTCTTTCTGTTCCAGGTGGTTTGATCAAACTATAAAGAAATCCTTTTCAGTCTCTGTGTGTTACATCAGTCAATTTTGGGTTAATGGTCTGATTTATTGTTGCTATTTTAAGTACAGCTATGTTAAGCTGACCTATTTTACAGGCCAGGCTGTTCTGCTGGTTGAGTTTTTTTTTGTGGCTAAAATGAATCACACCTTTTTTTAAACACCCCTGTGCCTTCCTGCCTTTTAGTTTGGTCCCTAACACACTCGCAAACAAGCCCACAAACACACTCATTCACAGCCACACAAACAGGCTCCAGCCCTCATCAGCAGAGCCAGTAAGTCTGCTTCTCTAAAAATACAGGGCTCACCCCTGAGGCTCCAAGGCAGAGGCCCTCCCTGTTAGAGGCTTGCAAAGTTTCCTGTCAGACCATACATGGAGTCCTATCTGCAGCAGGAAGAGGAGGGCGAGGAAGGCCAGCTTCTCAGCCCGTTTGTTTTTCTGTCAGCCTCGCTTCCTCTGCAGACTCGGATCCACGCACTGTCCTGGAGGACTGCGTGGGGGTGGAGGGGTGGGGTCTCCAAAGAGAAGAGACACAGTTCTGCACATGCAGCGTGCATGCATGAGCTGCAGTCAGGGGGGAAAATGGTTGGGTCCTACTTTTCTGTTTTAACCCTGAAAATCAATGCACTGGTGCTGTGGAGCCTGTCTCACCTGTCTCCAAGTGGATCGTCTGTCAGTACGACAAGGATATTTGGGATGTGTCCACCACAGCTACAGACAGGTTTGGCATCAGTGGATTGAGGGGAGGTGTGTCTTACCCTGTCAAACTGAACCGCAGTGAGCTTTCAGCGTTTCTGCTTTAAAGTCCCCCTATGATGAATTTTTTAAAATTAAAGCGTTCCAAGTCGTGTTTTTATTTATCATTATAAAGCCCTATGTATCTGAAGCCTCTGTTTCCAAAATCTCTTCTAAAAAGGCGTGGCCATTGGTGCTGAGCTGAGTAGCCCCGCCCTGATCCCTCCTTTCTTCAAGCTGCGTCTTGCATGAGTGAAGAGCTTGACACAAGGGGGCGGGGGCACCAAATGATACCGACTGACAGTCTCTATTCTCAAAAGTTTATCTTTAGCGATGAAGAAACGGTGAAAAGTGACATATTTTTGGTTCCAAATCGACAAGTTTTGAAACAATGTGCAGAATGACATAACAAATTTGTGGACCAGACCACAATCTGCGTTCTCACGGAATGCCATTGGCGGTAGAGGCGGCCTGTTTCAATGTTAAGTCAATGGTCCAGACGCGATCTGATGTCAAGCAGTGTGAGGTGGGAAATTGGCCTGGTGTGTAGGTCTTTTAGTGGCACAGTGGAATTTGGTACCCGTCTGAACCAAATCGCCCAACAGTGAAGTGTCTGAACCAAATCAGAGGGCAGGTACACCGATTCCTATCACTATGCCGGCGAGCGAGACCTGCTGAGGGATTAGAAGCCAGCTTGCTCGGGCCTCCTGAGCTTCATGATATTTTTCTAATTTTTTTATCGAGGCAATAATAAAAAAAACTGTAAAAAATGTCCCCTGATTTTATTCTTATTTTTATTTTAACCCTCTCTGGTTAATGCAGGACAGCAAGCCTTCAAACTCGGTCAGAGAGAGAACACATTTTGGGACTTTAAGTTTAATTTAAAATATGTGCAGCCAATAACAAAATCCAGCCTTGAAATGTGTGCGGGGAATGCTGCAATTTAGCTTGTGCATGCAGGACGGGCAGATCAGGGAGCTTGTGCAATGCGCATGTGCTCCTGGGCCGTTGTGACATTCAAACAGAGCGTCTTTGCAACAGCTTGATTGACAGAGATTTAAAAGAAGAAACACTTAGAAAAGCAAAAATGAAAAGACTTTTTTTTTTTACATTTGTTCTCTTTCTTAGGAAAAATACCACATGTGCATGTCAAAAACTCCAAAAACATGATTTTCATCAGAGGGAGACTTCATTGTTGGTGGTTCTTGGTTCAGTTCAGATTTAAAAACCAAACAACAGGGATATTAAAGTCACAAACGTTTATTGAACTCACCACAACCTGATCCTGATCTGCAATAGGAGAAAACACTCCATCAAAGAGTCAACGCTAAAATTACAATCAGCAGATTTTAGTCAAATTTAGCAAAAAGCATAAAAGTGTACGGTCAGCACAAATGACCTTTCCCTGAAATGTAACCTGTCAATCAACCTGTCAATAAATCTGATATTTTTTCTTTATTAAACAAAGATATTAAGCTGGTCTCATATGTGCATTTCGAAAAACTTGTATCTTTTTGTGGTTACTTTGAACGACAGGTATCTTCAACACCCAAAGCTCTTTGTTTCCAGGATCAGCTCTTAGGCATAACAGACAAATGCCTAAAGTGGGACGGGAACTCCGACCGCAATTTACTCCACCCGCTTTAGCAACATTCCAACAATAACAGCTGGGTGGTACAAAGTATAAAGTTTGAACCTTTGTTAGGTCCGGCAACCTGCCAATAAAATTTCAGCTTTGGTGTATTTTTTTTTTTTACATGGAATTCAAATCAAAACTTTATTGTCCTCATGAGGCTATAAGAAAGAGGTTAAGCAGCTCACAGTCATATATAAAACAGAACCAAAGACAGGCAGCTCACATGAAATACAGGAAAAAAAAAAAAAAAAATAATTAGCAGACTTGTATAAATAGGAGAAAGAGGGATTTTCTTAGTTATCTTTTGGCCTTTTTTTCTAATCAGGTCAGATTTACTGTTAGGGGTGTGTCTTTGATTGGCAGATGGTCAGGCCCATGGGGAAACCCAACAAAGCTTAAATTACACTTTGTCTCACCTAATCTATGAGGTGGGCGGAGTAAACTCCTGTCACCTCATTTGTCACACTTCAGGTTTCATTTTCACTGCTCAAAATATTATGGGAGACTTTAGAGATTATCTGTCCAATGTCCAATTTTATGGTGTACATTATGTATTTTATTTGGTGGCCAAGGTATCTGCCCTGAGGTACACCATGTTGGATCTGAAAACTGTTGGATAGGATGCTTTTGTAAAATGTTAATGTCTTTTGCATTGGCTAACACACCATTAGATTAGTGGAGCTGAACTGATTTAGTTTTTCAAAATAAGAAGTATTACGAACACTTTCTACTGCCAAACCAGCAGAAACCTGCATTTTGACTCTGGGACCGTCTCTACAATATCAATCTGAGAAAGTGTTTGAATTACTTCTGATGTTGCAGAGTCCAAACATTCACCAGGTAACAGGATTTCCTTCAATAATTTGTAAAAACCTCATCACAAACACAAGTGACAGCCATGAAACCATTCAAGACACAGAAGCCCTTTTCCTGCCCCCAATTCTTCTCCACAATGACCAGGCCTAACCACAGGTCAGTGAGGTCAGTGTTTCCATGGCGACCCAGCAGCTGATGGTTAAACCTTTCTGGTAATTAAAGAAAACAAGAGCATGCACGTATGTGCTGACCAGCACAGGGAGTAGAGAGTGGGCGGAGCTTATAAAATGACTGATCCGTTGTGCTTGGAGGTGTGCACAGACTTTATAGTTCAGCCATGGGAGGTCATATGAGTCGCTTTTTGACAGAGGTATGAAAGGATGTCATCCTGATGGTACCTTGGCACAGTAATGACCTGATTTTACCTGTTTATGGCGTGAGGGACACCCCCCCCCCTTCGCCGCACCACATACTCACACAGCAGCAGAGTTGTGATCTGTTCCGCTTTTCCAAACACTTGAGCTCCTGATTAATCCACTAACAAGTTGCATGACGTGACACAATCAGAGGACGTGTCGTTCAGCAGTTTCTCTCAGCACCAGAGCCAGGAGCATGTGTGTGTTTATGTGTGTGCACAGCAGAATTAGACACATTTGCTGTAAAAACATTGACACAATGTTTCATACATGACTCACACGAGCTCTGCTGTCTCCACTTATTGATCCAATAAAATGAGAATGAGCACAGATTTCTATCAGTCAATAAACTGTTCCAGTTCAATTCCATCAATGACTGTAGATATGAAAACACAGACAACAAAATATTGATTACAGTTTTATGACAACTCAGATTACTGTTATATATTTTCATGAACAGAAACTGTTTTTTTACATTTTTTTTAAAGTCATTAGTTAACATTAATGCTCTTAAACTAACCAGCTAAACATATTTGAACTCCAAACAGAAAAATGTCCTTCCGTCTTGTGGGTTCATCAGTTGCAGAACTCTTCTTACTGAGATCCAGCCGCAGACAATACGACAGAGGGTAAATACTTCTGATGGATTTGAGAAAACGGAACATGTGTGGATGGGTATGGCTCCGCCCCTAGAGGCTGCTGCTGCTGCTGAGTTGTAAACCCCTGCATGGTCTCTAAGGTTTTTGTTTGATGTCTCCAACCATCTTCGGGGTAATGATAATCCACTGTCCTCACAGTTATGAACAGACATGAATTTTATTTTGAAGGACATGGATCAGAGCTGCTGTTTATGACTCAAAGCTTTCCTCCATCCGCCAGGAAGGAACCCTGTGGGTGGATACTGAACCTGAAAGCTGAATAATGCTTACTTAGAACGGTTGGAGCAGGAGACAGCACTTCTGAGATGGTGGAGGAATCCAGCGGGGTGGTGGTAGGGGGGGGGTTGACCTGAAAAATTACCTGTGTCATCAAGAACACCAGGATACAGGTAAAGGAGTAGGAATGATTTTACATGGAAGGGGGGGTCACTTTTACAACATCAAACTAAAGAAAATACAAAGACAACATGTGAGGACTCAATTGAGCTGAACCTGCAGGACAAGGACAGCTCAATTGAGCTGTCCTTGTCCTGCAGGTTCAACACCAGGCTTTCAGCGTTCAGGTAGACTTTGTATTGGGACTGTGCCACCTGCAGGTCAAACAAACACACAGGAGAAACAACAGCTTTAACACGGAGCTGCAGGAGTGCCAGGTCTGATCCGGAACAGAAGCTTTAAAACTGTTACCGCTTTAAAACCGTTCCCCTGCAGATCAGAAGAAACTGAAGCTGCTACTCTTTAGATGAAGAGTGCTCAGAGATCAGCTGGTCTATTTAACAGACTGCCAAATAACCTCCTTCCATGTGACAAGTCCAGGTCAAAGGTCAGAGAAAACAGCTTCTGCTTCAGGCCTGGTTCTCGGCTCAGCTCAAGCTGTTTGGTGCCCTCTTGTGGATGTTATTTATCATCACCCAAAGGATTAATGGTATGGAAGTTTTTCTCTAGCATAATTCAAAATAAAAGTCGAAACCAGAAATGCTTTTTCAATTTCAAAATGGAGCTGCATTTTTTGACACAATATTAAAAATTAACATTAATACGTCCAACCACTTTTTCTTTTTCTTCTTCAACACCGCTTATTCTGTCACTTAATTAAAATGATAAAGAAAATAGTATTTGACATTTCATTTTCAAAAAGTTCCGTGTCCCTGTGGTGTGGGTTCTGGTCCTTGCCCCTGAGTGCTGGGCCTCGCCAAATTTCCAACTGTGGGTGAGCCTGGTCGGGGCCATGTTTATAACACCTCTCGTGGACCCCCTTTTTCCCCTGTGTGCCCCCCTCCTGGGCGGGGATGGCTGGCCCCTGCCTTGCTCCTCCCTGGACCAACCGTGGGCCGGGTGGGTGGCTGCCTGGAGAGCAGAGCGGGTCTCCCTTTGGGGGTTCTGGCTCGTACCTGGGGTTGGGGCTCCTGGGTGGTGATGAGGTGCTCTTCTGGGGGTTGTGGGCGCTCCTCTGGGGCGGGGCCTTGCGTTGGGCCCTCCCGGTGCGACGGGGGGGCTGCTCTCCTGGTTGGGCTGGGGCTGCGCTCTCTGTCCCCCCGTGCCTCCCTGCTCTCTAGCTCTGGAGGCCCCGCGGTGGTCCTGCTGGCCCTGGCCTGGGTGGCGGATGTGGTCTCTCAGGGGGCGGTTGTTCTCTATCTGCTGCCGTGCGGCCGTTGGTGGGGGGGGTGGGGGGGGGTTCTGGCTGCTGCTACTGCTGCGGCGGGGTCTTGGTGTGGGGATGGCTGGGCACTCTCCCTCCTTCTTTTCACATTCCACCATCCATTTTAGAAAAACATAAACACTCACCTGAGCACAGGTGTTAGCTCACCTTTGCACAAATAGTTTAAGTGATTGAATGAAATATTTCATATTAGTTGGTTTGAAGGCATAAGTATGCGTGTGTGAACATTACTTGTACTGTGTACATATTGACATGTGGACATTTTTTGAAGCCAACAGGTATGTTATAACATCTGAGTGTGTGTGGACAGGCCCCACTCTTATAGACTTGTATTACATCTGAAACCATCTAGAAACTTGTTGCTTTATGCTGATTCATGGTTTTACCCCCCCCCCTTCTATAATCACCCTCCTATCCCCCCCCCTCTTTCTTCCTCCCTCCTTTCCTTTTCTGTCCGGTCCAACACAAAAGATTTTCAAATATGATTTAAATGAATAAAGTCTGGCCTCGGTAACAAAAGGGGTTTATGCAGACATACCTTTGGTTTGTCAGAAGATTCATAACCCCTGCTGTTAAAGTAAAATATGTCCAACACAAGAGGCCTTCAGCTCTCATCTGTTTGCCCAGCTGTTGGACTGGGCAAGTTAAAAAAAAAGACGTGTTCATACCAAGAAATTACTTTGATACTATTTTCTTGAAATAACGCAAAGAAAAGTTCAAAAAGTAAAACGTCAAAAGTATTTAGTGTTATAATTTGCCCGGTAAAAATTATGTTGCCAAAAATTAAATTTCAGCCCCTGTATGGTGGTATTTCAGTTCATTAAAAACTGACAAAAATTAAGAAGATAAAAAAGAAAGAAAGGAAGAAGAGAAAAATAAAGAGGAAAAAAAATAAAAAATGAAGTCCCCCCTCCCTTCTGACAAAAGAAAAACAGCTGATGCCACGTCTGGTTACCACGGTGACAGGAAAGCCTCCATTCGTCTCCGATGGACAACAACTCTCCTGTGAATCGTGAGAGACCTGATCCTAAAAGTGATGGACTCTTTTTTGTATTTCTGAACTGACCGAAAGAGGTGGTGGGGGTAAACTAAAAGAAGAATCAGGAAGAACTGAAGCAGGCGTCTCAGTGACTGACAGAAACACCAGTGCTCAGAAAAACAAAGATGGCTTCAGTTGGTCACTGACCAAGTCAGCCTCTCCATCATCAAATGTGTCACGACACGTTTTCGCAATGTTCCGCGCCATGTGGATCTTCCTGAGGTTCAGGTAACCCGAGTTCTTGGTGACAGCCTGTGACAAACACACACAGACGTACCTAGTCAGTATTTTCCCCACCTGAGTTCATCTAAGCCAACGCAAAAAAAAGCATTCTTTTACAAAAACTTTCATTAAAACCTAGATTTCTGTGGAAACAAACATTACTAACAGGATCAGAAAGGTTCTGTCCATGCTCCAACAAAGAATCATGCAGATAACACTGTCGCAGGCATATGACATCATAGCTGAGGTCATCTGTAAACTGCTCCATTGTTCCCACTGTCCTCCCCCAGAGTCACATTCTTGGTGTGTGTGAGGGGGGGGGGGGGGTTGAGTGGGGAGAGAGACAAGTGGGGATGTTTTCTGCTTCTCTTCTGAACAGTAATGTTTTCCTTGACTTCTTCCCAACTTCTATGTTATTTCTATTATTTGAGTGAGTAAGGCAGAAATATGTATTTTGGACTTTTTATGAAGAAATCTACGAAGATGAGGTTTAGTGGTGGTTAGCCAGAGGTGGGCGGAGCCTCTGCTTTGATGACTGTAACCTGACTGGTCTTTCCATCACAGTGTGGATTTGTGCTCTTGAACATCTGAGTGTGTTCCTCTGTAAAATCTTTTTCTAAATTCACTTCCTGATTCTTAACACGAACCTTCACAGATGATTGAAGAATTTAGAAGAGAATGCACTCACAGCTGATGGCAGATGAATTTGCAGAGTTTAATGAAATGGAATATTTTCCTGCTTGTTTCTGTACAGGTCTTGTTTTCAGAGAAGATCAGGACTCTGGGATCTCACCATCTTGGCAGCCTGACCTTCTCCTTCAGCCTGGATGATTTTCTGCCTCTGCTCCTGCTTGGCCTCCTCCACATAGAACTGAGCCCCCTGCGCCTCCTGCTGGGCTGTGGAGGAACAGCAGAGGTTTGTTCAGACATGATCTCAACAACTTTCCTTCTTTTTTGTTCTCACAGGAGCCAGGTTTACACACGGATTTGTGTTTGGAAAGCGGACCCCCACCTCCCTGCTTGGGCTCACCCACTTGCTTGGCATCCACGGCCGCCGTGTTCTCCCGGCTGAAGCTGAGCTCGGTGATGGCCATTGTATTGAAGTCTTTGGCTCACTCAAACAGTTCTCTGCGGACCAGCAAAGAGACCTGGGGTACCGGGGGGGGCAGGGACGGGACTAACCGATGAACCATTAGTTCTTCCCGAATGTCTGAGCTTCAACTCATTTCTCTAAGAAGACTCCAGCCCTTGTAGGAAGCTGATTTCTATGACTTTAAAGTGTGGATGCCATGCTTTGAACAACTTTGTCAAATAAAAAAGCCCTTTAAACGCTGATTCTATTGATACCAATAGTTTGCGTCGAAAAAAATCCGAAGCATATGAAAAATAGACATCTTTCGAAGGAATCAGAGATTTGGATCTGCCGCTAGAGCGCAGGCTGGAAGTGAACCCGATTTGACCTGTGACGTAACGAAAGGGAGTTGCCTTTCGCAGTTGCTTAGGACAGCATGTAAACAAAACAGGTAGTCTTCGTTTCTCTCGTGTTTAAATCTGTTAATCATCAACATGCCAAGTCGTTGTGTGGCAGCTGGATGTAGCAATACATCTAGTGAAAGTGTATCTGTGTATAAAATTCCCAAAACAAGAAACGCTGCTGAAAAGGGGAAAAATTAAGAAGGTGGACGGCGAAGGATTTTTCCCTCCAGATCTGCAGGAGAGAAGTCTGCGTTTTCGAAGGGACAAAAACCGGGACACAAACGAAGAATTTTGAACGGAGAGTTGGGAGGAGGATCTTGGCTTCTGAGTCGAGGAAAGGCGGGTGAGCTGGAAGCGAGCGAGCCGTTTTCTGGGTCGGACAGGACGGCGCTGGAGTCGGGAGAGAAGGCTGCTAAGCTAGGCTAGTGTGCATCACGATGGATCACATTGAGGCGAAGTAGTCGTGTTTTCTGTTGTCTTTGGATCCAACTGGAGTATTTCAACGCACTCAATGTTTTGCAAGAGAAGCAACAGTTCTGCAACGTTTTTTTTCTTTTGCTTTTGAGGCGCCGGTACCGTGAGTAAACTGAACTGTGTGTGTGTGTGAGCGCTCGCGCGCACGAGAAAAGGTTTCAAACTGGTTCAAACAGGTAAAACTGTTAATGTTCTGCAGTTGTTAATGGTATACAGTGACTTTGTTAACTAAAGAGTAGTAATATCTGGGAAACTTTTATTTTGTGACATTTATTTTGTAAATTGGGTTGAAAACCAGTGTTTACCTTTGTTTAGATTAGGCCAAAAGGGGACATTTTGAGTATATTTTAGGGTAAGTGGAGTAATTTAATTTTATACATTTTTTAGACTTACTGGAGTCTAGCCGAATCTTCATGCTGGCTATCGTCATCGGCATCGACCTACTACTTTCTGCTATACTATATCCTCCTCACTTTCGCAAAAGGGTTCGAATCGATACGGTTGCAAAAGTGACTCATCATCATGATAATCTCCGCAACTTTCCTCTTCATCTTTCTGTTCATCTGATGATAAATCGCTAATAGAGACGGTAGCATCACTCTGTGCTTCGCTATCGGTGCTAGCCATGTTGTCTGCCTTGTCTTCCTTTCGTTACGTCACAAACAGGGGGGCGAGAATTCGGCGGAATGCGTGAAGCCGGCGGCCGTCCTCGTTGTTTATATTGCGTTTTTCGCTATTTATTCTTTTTCGAAAAATATTAAAAACAATCGCAACATGAAATACAGACTATTTACTATATTTTGGCTTATTAAAATAGACCATGTCACCCACACTTTAACCACTTGTTAGCACCCACAGCTCATTGTCATAGATGGGGGGGGGGGGGTCATGGGTAGGACCAATGAACTAAAAACTCCATCTTTGTGAACATAATGCCTAGATTTTTGAACTCCTCTTCCTGTTGGAGGAGCTTGTTTCTAGCTGCTTTGCAGTCTGTTGTGGAGGCCTGATGCAGCCTCTGCCATCTATTGGAGCTAAACTGAAACTGCTTCAGCGCCTTCATCACAAGCCTCTTCTTCTTCAAAACTCAAAAGGTTAAGTGGACCTCATTGACAATGGAGGGGCGTTTGTCATAGTCCTGACCCAGCCGCTGGTACAAGACGGCAGGTTGGATGTCAGAACCCGAAGCGTCAAGTTCACCATATGAAGGCCAGACACGGAAAAGACATTTTGTTTCATCTTGACTTACAAGATCACACAAGGATCCGAGCGTACGACAAATACAAAAATGGGAATAAGAACATGACCCGAGTGCAGGTGCGCACATTTACTTAAAATGGGAATAAGAACATGACCCGAGTGCAGGTGCGCACATTTACTTTGAAAATATAAAGCAACAAACTGTAATCAGATTACACAAACTCAGAGAATTGGATACATTGTATTCAGCTTCGAAAGACTGCATTTTAGATCACACAGAATATATTTAGATAATGAAAGTTGTATTTGGGTACATATGGTGTAATCACATAATTACAGACTAATCAATTTACACAATCTGTGTGTGGATAACATCAACTCTAGAATTACACAAACCATCTAACCTTCTCTGCAGTTTTGTTCATTTAAAAACCAAACCTGTAGAATTCAGAGGGTCTAAATCTTTCTGTGGGAGTGGATGGGTCAGGAGTCCCACCTTTGCTTCCAGTGAGTGAGGAGACCTTCCGGTCGGGCTCAAATGTCGTAGATGATGGGGTACAGGAACCAGGGGATCCTGAGTACAACATCACAGCTTTGGCTGTGAATCGGTCTGGTGACTGAACACCCCATCCTGCCTGCGGTCTGATGTCGGGCAGACCCTTAATCTTTGTGCACGAGCAGCTCCGACCTTTTCAACTCTCAACAGGATGTTTGTTCCAATGAATGCAGTCCTGATCCGGGTCTAGACTCTGTAGTCTGATGGTCAGGCAACCTGGTGAAGTGAAGCCAGAGCCTAATGTAGAATTCCAATTGAAGCTGCTGTCTTACAGCCAAAGCGCAATAAAGACTCAACTTTGACCTTTGGTCCGTCCTCATTCATGCTGACCCCCCCGGAGTAGTAATCCTGCTCTGGAGCTCACACAGGGTCATAACATTGAGGTTGTTTCCATCCGTACTTCATCCTGCAGGCGGGGTGCCTAAAGAGGCAGCAGAGAACTGTGGGTATTTTCTGACACTTTGATGACCTTTTTAGCTCACATTTTATGAATAAACTATGAATTCATATTTTTGAACTCCATTGATCTTTATCAAAACTTTACAGGAAGATCTGATGTTCAATGATGAGAGCAGCTTCGGAAGTTTTGAAGATGGCAGCATGTAAACATGGTCACACACTTCCTAACAGACAGTGAAGAGCAGCTTCACACACAAGCTCTAGGAGACGGTTGTCATGGAGACAGACTGACCTGCAGTGGAGTCCCTCAGCGAGCACAGTATCCATCTGAACCTGCTTAAGATGATGGCCCTGTGTCCCTCAACTGCAGAAAACAGAAGTGTGGCGGGTTGGAAAAAGTCAAGACAGTGAAATAAGTAGTTATGATGTAAGCAAAAAATGATGCTCTTATTTAGTAGATCTAGCAGCTTCCTCCTTTCCAGAGTAAAGGGGGAGGAAAGTTGTTTTTCAGAGCAGATTGAAGCTTGTCTTCCTGCAACACCCCCTTGTGACCCACAGAGATTCATCAATTAATCACATGGCTGACTGCAAAATATACTAACATACTCAAATTTATATGATCAGCACAATTCGAATTTTGAAAATCATTTTGAAAAACAGAAGGAGTGAAATTGAAAAGAACTTAACAGTCGTCGGGGCAACAAAATGTCATTTAACAATCATTTTTGTTTATTCAAAAACTAAAACCAGTTTCTTGTTTTTTCATTGTATGCAGCAATTTCTACCTATTTTGTATTGTATATTTTCTTTAAACAGTTATAATAAAAGTTTCTCTTTGAGAACATTGGCTGTCCAGCTGGATTCTGCTAAATAAACGTTATAGCAAAAAAATTATAATCAAAAATCATAAATATTGCTATTTCCTTTTGCCAAATGCTTTCTTGTTACTTGAAGTTTAATAGTTTGCATTTTTTATCTCAAATCTGCAAAAGAAATCTGTTGTGAAAACAAATTACTGTTGTTTAACGCTGACTTTTTATCCAGCTGTCTGCTCAAATTTAAATCCGGTTTAGCAAAAGTGCAACACTTACATCGAGTTGACTTCATGACTTTGTGAATTTAAAAACTGTCTTTGTTTCACAAATGTAAGAATAAAGTGCTCTCTCGCTAGCTTACAGCCTTTTACAACCTCGACCTAACATACCGGTCCAACAAAAATGGCGAGGGAAAAAAAAGAGTTATCCAGCTGTACAGTTTGATCCAGATACCAGCTCAGAGGAAAATGAAGACGTGAATGAATCTGGTTGTCTACAAGTGGATGCATCAGAATGGAGCGGAGCAGGGAGCTTGTGGCCTGCCAAGTGTCACAAATACGGATTTACAATGATTTGAATAAAGAAATATTCAGAAATGCAATTTTTCCGCTTTATTTATGTCATCTGTCATGAGAAACACCGAAAACATCATTTTCCTTGCAGTGGGTCATTTTCTTTGATTCTTCTGAAAGATTTTTCTTTTTAGAAGGAATTCCCAAGGCTTCTTTGTATTTTCTAATTTCAAAATAATGTATATTTCTGCGAACGAGCCGCTGCAGGTTTCTTATGTGAAACCATGGGATTTATGGAGTTGTGTCTGGGCAGCATCTCTTTGAAACACTTACCTGCACCAGATGTTTGTAATGCCTCCCTGCATTTGTCCTCGTTACTCCTCCTTGCAGGAAGCCCAGATCCACCTGCTTAAAGCATTTCTTGTAAAGCCTCTCTGCAAGATCTCATTGCAACACCTCAGTGCACAGGCCTCCCCGATCACTGCAGTGACCCCATTATAACGTCTATCTACAAAGCCCTCTTGTAGCGCCCTCTGCAGGGCTTCCTTGTGATGTTTTCCTGCATCTCTGGATTGCACATGGATGCTCTTATGTCACCTCCTTATACCCTCTCCATTGGAATGCTACCTTGTAATGGGTTAGGGTCAAACGCTATATAGGGCTAATCCCATAGTGTTTTCTAGGCACACCTCCCGGCAGATCCACCTCAGGTGTGCACCGCCCCTCTGCAGTCCCACTGATAAAATCTTTATAACACCCCTTCTTGTAACCACTCCCTGCAGTGCATCCTTGTAACACCTCCCTCTAGAGCCTCCCTGCAGCACCTCCTGACATCTGTGTCAAATCGATGACAAAATTTCAGAAAATAAAGCCCCTTTGAGCTGTAAAAAAAATCTGTTTTTATTGTTGCTTTGAGCTTGTCATGGAAGGATTTTGGCACCCCAATACTTAAAGCTGAATATGTCACAAGGGGGGAAATGGAAGTACCCAGGCGCAGAGAGGACGAGGCAGGAGGTTCCAGGTGTGGCAAAGTCTTTAATTTACTCGAAAACACTAAAAAACAATAACCTAAAAACCACTGCTGAGCAGGACAAACCAAACTAGAAACCAGAGAGCTAGAAACAACAAAACTATGGAGCAGCACAGGAGGAAGGGAAGGACAGGAATTAAATACCTTCAGAACAGACGAGACACAAGTGGAAACGATGAGGGCAGATGGGGACCAAAAGTAAGACTCGAAACAACAACGTAACAGGAAACCTTTCAAAATAAAAAAGGAAACTGTACTCAAACTTGACAGAAACAAAGGACAACTATAACACAAAAGCAAAGAAACTAAAACCGAGACAGAATATTTTCAAGCAGCTTAAGTAAAACGGGGAAGGAGTGAATATCTGCTCATGACGTTCAACTCCAATCCTGTCTGCAAGGAGTCCATCATAAAAGACCTGAGCCTTGCTTGTCTTTTAATCAGATCTCCTGTGTGGGATCTAGAATTTTACTCTTATCGTATTTTATCACATATTTATTTGTTTAATGTTTTTTATTCAAGTTGTCTTAACGTCTTAACTTATTCTTATTCTTATTTCAGGTGTTTTAGACTTTTTCAATGCACTTTTTATGCATTAACTTATTTTAATTTTCATGTTTTAGCTGTTTTATATTTTAATTTTTCTATGTATCACTTTTACATTTTAAACTGTTTCTGTTAACTGTTTTCTCACCCTTGGCTGGGGTGTTTGTGTCTATGCTGACACCCCAGCCAACAGGAGGACAGCGCGAGACGGCACCTTCTGGGTTCTCTCTTCTTTAGCTTTTTTTTCTCCAGTCATTTCTCTTTTACTTGTGTTTGCTTTTGTGTATTTCATTATGAGGGGCTTACTTGATTATTTTATTGCGTGAGTGGGGTTGGTGTTTTTCATTCTTGTTTGCTTTTATGTACAGCACCTTGAGCTGTTTTCTTTACATGAAAGATGCTATAGAAATAAAATTAATTCTAATTTAAATTTGGATGCTGCTGTTGGCCCTAAAATGCATCTTACCTGTACATCGTACTTGGGTAGATGGCTTCTTTGACTCCGTGAGCCAGAGTTCCAGCTGCGGTCAGCAGCTTAAGGCCGACCCCTGCGCTCCAAGGTCCAGATGACATCCTGCCTGCGATTTGCCGCAGCCACTGAAGGAAACCCTGCAGGAGCACACAGGCTTCACCGAAACATGCTTGTATCAAATGTTCATCTCTCTAGAGAGAAATTCTGATTCTGTTCTTCTGTGGGTTTTTTCCCAAAGATTCAACTGTTTCATGCTTAATAAACATAAATGGAAAAGGCTTTGAAGATATCAAAAACTTTCAAGTGAAAGGAATTTACACTTCTTTTACATTTTAAGGCTCTTCTTTTAGAAATGATGTTTATGCCTTTTTATTCACAATTATTACACCTTGAAAAGCTCTTTTGAATGTATTAAAAAAAAAGAGTTCCGGGCGCTTTTAGAGTCTCTTGTTATTGCTCTTTTGTTCTATCGCAGGACTTCAACCTCACCTGGGCAGTCACAGTGATACCTGGAGGGGCGTGACCAAGGGGAGTGGCCTCCCTGGTCTTAACCATAGCTGGGATTTTTTTAAATCAAACTTTTGAACCAATTACAGTTTGTCCACGATGAACACCATATTCTAGCGCAAAGATGTCCATCAGCGTACGTGGCATCAGGACACTTCAGGCGGGAGGTCTACGATTGAAATTTAGTTGGTGCCATCTCACCTTCAGACGATTGTCAAAGAATCTCGGGTAAACAGAGGGGCGGATCTTTCAACCCATCACTTCCAGATGGCCAAGGAAGAGGCAGTACAAATGTACTGTTAGAATGTGGCTGAACCCACTGTCAGAGGGGTTTTCATGCCCTACATCCAGGAGAGCTTTAACCAGGAGACAGTGAGTCCAGAACATGTTGGACTCCAGCAGATATCTCCTTTGTTGTCAACTTTATTCTTAATATTTATGCAGAGTTTCTAGAAGCAGCTAGAGGTTTGAAGGAGTCTGGTTTGGAGACTGCAGGAAGTCATCTCTGCTTTTTGCGCATGTTGTAAAAGAATGTTTAGTTTTAAGTTCAGGTGGGGAAAATACTGACCATTCATGTCTGTGTGTGTGTTTGTCTCAGCTGGGACAGGCCGTCACCAAGAACCCGAGTTACCTGCTGGCTTTTTTGAAGCAGGACCTTCAGAGTGCACTGGGGCGGTTTGAGGTGTGGAGGTCATGGTTCTCAACTGGAAGAAGTGGATTTGCCCACTCCAGGGCGGGGGAGAGCTCCCTCTCCAGCAAGTTAAAGAACCACTCTGATGAAAAGTGTGTTTTTAGTGTCCCTAATATGTCCTTGTGGCATTTTTCATAATGAAAGACATAAAGAAAATTAAGCTTAAAAATTGCATTTGCATTTATTTATTCAAATCATAGTGCATTGGGAATAATGTAGTTTGAAAAAGCTTAAAGGTGTGACGTTGAAGCTACTACAGCAAACCACAAGCTTTCTGCTGCGCTCCGTTCTGATGCAGTCACTTGGAGACAAATAGATCCATGTACATCTTTGTGTTCCTCGTCTGAGCTGGAATCAGACTCAAAACTGTACGGCTGGATAGCTCCCATATTACGGTACTCACCATTTTTGTTGCACCAATAATGTTGGGTTAGGGTTGTAAGGGGCTGTAAGCAAGTGAGAGAGTGGGTAAACAGATGGGTGACAGGAAGTGAAGGCTGGCTTACTTTGCGCCAACAGTTCCACCTAAAACTCCGTAGTGAATTTCTAATGAACCACTGCAGAAGCTCTGTCCTACCAAACGACACAGATGTGTTAATATTGGCTAAAAATGGCATAATTGTAATTAAAAGACTTCTAGGAAGCAGAGTGGGTCCCCAAGTATTTGCAATTGCAGGAAGAATGGAGATTGAGATTGACAGGTGCAGCAGTTGCAGTAATGCAGTCGCCATTTCTAAAAGGCTTAGATACAAGCATCTGAAAAGAGTTTCCTCCAACACTGTCTCTCTGTTTCTCTTCATTCAAGGAGGCTCTGGCATCTCTTTCCGATACCTCCTGGACACCTCCCGGGTGGTGGTGGAGGTGGTAGGGTTATTATGGGCATGTCTCACCTGTAGAAGGGCCAAAAAATACTGGAAGGTCTCGGCTGATCTGAAAGCATCTTTGAGTCCCTTTGGAGAAAGTTTTTGGGGAGCAGGAGGGGTTTAGGTTGAATTTGGGTCCAGGTAAGTATGAAAAAGGGGACATAATCAGCAGCAGTATTAGATCTAATTAAAAACGCAGAATTAGAGATTAATAGCAGGGAAAATGCAGATTTAGAGGATTAAATAAGGTTAGAAATGATATTGACAGCCTCAAAGTAGGTTTAACTGCAAACTTTGAGTATCTGTTAAGGTTAGAACAGATAACAAACACCAGAAAAGATTCAAATACCAGATTAAGTAGAATTGAATGTGCCTGTGACCATGCACAAGCTCACTTTAGACGCATGCAACATCTTTATGTGATAGCGTTTATGCAGTTATCATTTGCTCACACATGCAATTATCATTTGATTGTGTCTCAGTTCTGTCTGTCAGTGAGAAAACACAGATGTGAAAAGTGCTGATTATACAAGATACGATGTTCCTGTTCGGCCTGATTGAATTTCCCACTTTCATGTAACCAACCCCTGCCTACAATAAAAACAGACTGCATGCACTGGGAAGCCAGAACTCCTCTGTTGCAGTTTTTGCTGTGACAACTGGGCTTCTCCTTCTGCAGAAGTCTAACAAAAATACTCGTTTCCTGTGTGGTTCTTGTCTTTGTTAAGAAACAGTCAAAACCCTGACACTATGCACTTTGAAACTACGGCATCACACCTCAGTGAGGCACACTGTACAGTTTTGATCCAGATGCAGTTCAGACGAGGAAAACAAAGACGTTCCTGGATCCATTTGTCTGCAAATGGATGCATCAGAATGGATTGAAGGAGGGAGCTTGTGGCCGGTCAATCCTTCGAAACAAATTCACTCTTTCTCAAACAGCATTCTTTCATCTGCTCCTGATTCACAACAATTTGAATAAATAAATACTCTGCAATGCGATTTGAAGCTTCCTTTTTATCTACATGCTCCATCAGGAGAAACAAGAACGTGTTAAATACAAAAAAAACATTTCATCAGAGTGGTCTTTAAAAGGTGGATCAACTCAGGTCAAAGTGCCCAACCCACTTCAGACTTCTCTATCTCTGTGTAAAATCCTCTGAGTGACATTGGAGATTATCGGCCCTGTGTGAATAATGGTTTAAAAAACCCTCTGAAGTTGTCGTTTCTGCCTTGTGTGAGTGCTTGCTGTTACATGCTGACACCTCAGGACTTTTCACAAGTATTGAAGCATTTCAGCAGCTGTGGATCACACCTCATGGCTGCTCTATGCTCTCCTGAGCTGCTGTTGCATTCAGACGAGTGTGTTCAGCTGTGATGTTTCAAAGTAAGGGCAGAACCTTTTCAGGAAGATTGCAGGTCAGTGGTTGAAACAGGAATTTCTTTATCTATATATTTGTCTGATTTAAAAACAAATAAATGCTTCTTATCAGTCAAAAAAGACATTAAATTTAAACTGATTCTTTAAGAAAAAAAAGATGCTTCTTTTGTCATTTTGTCCCATTGGACCAGGGCCCAAACTATCACACAAGCCCCTCTATGCTCCTCGGTGGATCTACATTGTTCCTGAAGGAGTGGATGAGAACCTAACTTGGCCCAACAGGTTCTGATGAGGTTCTGAAGCAGCAGTGGTCTTTGTCCATACGCTTTCTATGTCCTGGAAATCTCATCCTTCCTTTGAACTTTTCCCAGTGTTTAAGAAAGGTTTTATTCACTGACAGATGAAGGTTTCGGTATAAAGTTTGGATGTTCAGAATCAGAACCTCACAGATGAAGTCAGGATTTGGATCAGAGAGCGGATGGAAGATCTGCTCGGCCTCTCAGAGAGTGAGGGTGCAGCGGCCGCTTTGATTGGCTGAGAGCTCAGTTCCTCGTGAGGAAATCACTCCTTTTATAGCAAACGAGCGTCGCGCGGCCGTTTTCCGGGTTGGTGCTCGCGTTACGCGTAGAGGAGGCGGGCCGCCGCGAGACACCTGGAGCACAGCGGACACCGGAGCGCGCACACGCATCGATCCGCACCAACCGGTCAACGATCAGCGAAGGTGAGAGCAAAGGGAGGGGGGAAGTTCCGGGCTGCAGGGGGAGGGGGCGCCGGTGCGCGCGCGGAGTGGATCTGTCCCAGAGTAAGGTGCCGGGTCTAGAAGACTCAGCAAGAGTCAGCCGTCTCTCCTGATCCACATCCCGTCAAGGTTGAAGCAGAACAGTTCAACCGGTGGACCAAAACGGCTCGGTTCTGTCAGGAGTTCCATCTGCTGATGAGCAGAACATCTGGAGTGGACGGGTTTGGCAGGATCTGTACCACATCTGCATACATCACACATCCGGCCCAATAAGTCCCGGAGAACTTCATCATCGTCCTCTGAGGCCTGAAGATCTAAACCAGGATATTAGGTCTGAAGCTGCTAATCCAGTCAGATTTAGGGTGGAGTTCTGCGAGGATTACAAGAAGGTCAGGTCTCTGAGACAGAACAGAACACAATGAAGGTCCAACTACTCCAGATTCTCACCTAAAGGGTTTGAGATGGACTGAATCCTGGCCAAAGCTATCCAGAGGAGCCCGGGAAGGCAGGCATGGAGTCAGATGGGCTGTAGATGTTTAAGAAAATAAAGATTTGGATTATTGCTGAACCTTCATCTTGATCCATAACATTTTCTACTTTGCTTGAGATCATTATTCTGGAACCAGCAGGTCTGAACTGCAGTTTGGGGTGGTTTATCAGTGTCCAGTTTTAAGGAGGCTAGAGCAGCATTCGCCTGATTTAAGCCACGCCTTCTGGTACCTGCCATGATGTCACACAGGAGGAACACCTGCACCTCTGTGGCATATTCATAGTTGCCACGGTGACAGTGTGTTGGAGGCAGAGTCTGTGTTCACTCGGTTGGACACAGTGGAGCTCCAGCTGAGGAAGTTTTCATCAGAGTGAAGCTTTTGTTTGTGATGATGAAGATTCTGGTTATGACTCAGGCCACAAAGATTAAAAGTAAAATCAGTTTTCAGAGCTGACAGTGACCCAGCCCACTCCATTTTAAGTCAGATCTTTAAGGCAGAAGGTTTTTATTTTTGGCGTAAGTTCCTCCTCTGTGGCTGTTCCTGACAGAGAGGATGGGCTCAAACAGAAAACATGAAGAAGCTTGTTCTACACCCCCCTTCATGTCAGGTTTGAGGAAACCTGACATGAAGTTTGTCGTTTTTTGTTTATGGCTCTGTTCTACTGAGTCGCAGAAGCTGGAACTCCATGAAAAGCTGCAGCTGCATTTCTGCAGTAAACCTGCAGCGCTGCCATGAAGACCTCACCAGGTCTGCAACAGTCTGCTTCACTTCCTGTCTCTTACATTTAGGCCAAACTTTCAGAGACTTCTCACTTCCTCTTTTGTCAGTTATGTCAAAGTGGTGCTGCTCAGATCCGTTTGCAGCCACAGACTTCTCACTTTGAGACAAACATTCAGATCTTTTCTTACACTCATTTTTGAGTGTCGGTTTTACGTTCTTTTATGCTTTCAAGCCCTTCATGCTCACGCTCCGGCCCAAAGATTTGCCACCCTCCTGGTTTCATTGTAGCAAAGAACCCAATGCAGATTGAGACAGTCTGAGAAAAAAACAACTGTTTGGCTGAATCCTTATGAGTAGCATTAAGGCCGTGAAGCACCAAAGCCCCACAGAACTAAAAACAGACTGATCAATCTACTAATAAAACAATCAACCGACAGACCACCCAATCAACCAACTAACTGATCAACCAACCAGCTGACAAATCAGCCAAAAGACCAATTAATCAACGAACTGACTATCCAACCAGATGACAAATTAGCCAATAGACCAATCAACTAACTAACTGACCAATTAACTGACTGACCCACCAAATGACTGATTAACCAAACAACCAATTTACTTACCAATCAGTCAACTGACAAATCAACTCGGTGACCAGTGTGTACCTGGAGAAGATGATGTGACAACAATTGAAAAATAAACTTATTAGAACCTAACACGCACATTTTCGCAAACACAGATAAACTAAAATGATCAAAAATTATATGAATATTTTTATTAAAGAATCCTTCATAAATGAAGAAAAGCAAATGTCTTTAGTATGAAAAACAAGCAATCATAATTTAATGTAGTGCAAACGGAAAAAAAGACATTTCAAAAAAGCACAAGAGCAGGTGAAACAAATAAGAGAGTCAATAAATCTTTTTGAAAAGACAGATCTTAATTTCTTCAGGTTCTTAGGAAAGCTATTGGAGGAGTAGATTTGATGAGCGCTAAGGGCTTCAGTCTTTGAACTATTTTGCTGTAGAAATGTTTTGTGACGAACTGACAACCTGTTCAGGGTGTACCCTGCCTTCACCCAATAGCACCTGGGATAGGCTCCAGCAACCCCTTGACCCCAAAAGAGACTGGGGTGTCACTGGTGGAAGTGGTGAGGTGGGATGGGGATTTGTCTTCGAATAGAGTTGTGTGTTTTCAGTTAAGCAGAGAAAGAAAAATCTGTGCTGGCAAATGACATCCCCAAGCACAGACTGCTGAAGGACAACAGACCCCACAAGTTGGAGCGGGAATAAATTCATGTCCAATACAGTGATAATAGCTCTGGATGACTGTCATCAGGTAGATAATTTTTTTTAAAGATAGAGATCCAGTATCTGCAACTTTTAGAAGATCTTTGTTTAAGATCCATATCCAGACTATTTATTTTCAGAGGTTGCTGGTGCATATGCTGGAGCTGGATGGACACAACTTTCTTTTCTTAATAATTTTGCGGGAGAAAAACAGTATTTTTGAAATGTTCTGAACTCTGAGCAGATGGTTTCTATCCCAGTCCTAAAAGTGTTGTCCATAAGTTTGTAAACAGAAGCTGTGACAAAAAACATCCTGAGCTTCTGGAGTCCAACATGCACTGGAAACAAGTTTGACTTACTGACAATAATACAAAACATACTGCAGGTTTGGTTGTACCGAGGCAAGAAAGCCTGTTTTAGGGCCCCCAGACATTAAATTTCTGGGGTACCTCCCAAACAACATGAGGGACAACATCAAACACTTTCTCCAAATGCTCAAGTACAAGTACATTGGATGGGCAAACCCCTTGAGGCGCCAAGAAGTGAGGGGCAAAACACTAAGATGAAAACTGCACTGTTCTTCCTGAATCAGACATTTGACTATATGGAATTTTCTCCTCTCCTGGGGAGGTAAGTTGTGAGATCCCTCTATAGTTGAAGAATACCGTCCCCACCCCAGTTTGCCAGTTCAGAGACACTGTTGCTGACCATGACACTGTGTTGCTAAAGTATGCCATTCAAGACAGTCCTTCATCATCCAGAAACTTGAGATGTTTAGGGCGGACCTCATCCACCCACAGTGCCTTGCTACAAAGGAGCTTTTTTACTGCCTTGGATGACTTCATCTAGGGTGGTGAACTGGCCCACTTTTGCTTCCTAAGCCTCCAGTTTCTCAGCATAAGATGTGTGAGTGGATTTAAGGAAACCCTCTTTCTTCTATCTCTCAACATTTTCTCTAGCCAAGGTTAACCGTTCACCACCCAGACTGTGGACAGCATTGACAGAGAACTGATGACTCCATCCAAGGCACCAAATGGTTTACCAAAATATCTTTGATGTTGAGCAATAGCCCTTCCTCATGGCTTCCCTGAATTCCTCCTTGTACTGCATGCTGCTTAGACTACCAATGCGTGTCAGCTGTCTCAGGGGTCCTGAAAGCCGGATAGGCTTGATAAGACTTCTTCTTTGACTTGACGGCATCTTACTTCTGACGTCCACAACTGATTTTGAGGATTGCTGTCCCAACAACCACCGGAGACCGTGTCACACAATATCTGGTTAAAACCTCCATAGGGATGGAAGATCTTTTTGACAGTGGGTTCAGCCAGACATTACCAACAGCCACTCACAACACATTTGGGCCTGCTGAGACTGTCCAGCATTCTCCTCCACCAACAAATGCAACCCGCCAGCAGGTGATCCTCTTTCTTCACCCAAGTGTTCAAGACTCATTGTCTGTTTAACTTTTCTAGAGACTCCAAGAAGGCTGAATATACTGTACTTGTGTTTGGCTTGTAAGGTGAGAACAATGACTTAGCGAGGTGACAAGCCAAGTCTTTCTGGCTGGAGTCCATTTCCATGGAATTGGCCGTCATTGGACCCAGCCTTGACTGCTGCCTAAATCAAACAACACATGCACCTTGTGGTGCTTCCTTCAAGTGGTGGGCCTACAATAAGGAAAAGCCCCAAAGTCTTTTTGGGCTTGCCTCCAAGCCTCAACCCTGGACCTGAACCCCAGTAATGTCAGTTTGGGTGACATAGTGGATTTGGTTTTAATTTTATCATAAGAACATTCACACTGCTCTTATGCTGCCTTGTCCCGTAGGACCAGTCTTGGCATCTGAGAATTTACCAGGGTCAATTGCCCCAGAAAGCATATGCTCTAGAATCTATCAAGCTCCCACAACCACCAACACCCACCCACACATACACACACTGCAATAAGATAGTCGTCTATGGAGGGGTGTCCATCAACAGCCACAAGTATTTAACAGTTGCTCTGTATTCACAGTGCAGGATGGGCTTGATGGGTTTGATTTAGTATGAAATTGGTGTTTTGGTTTCCAGAACTGTGGCTAACACCTTTAAGGTGATGCTTTGGCTGCTTGCCACACATTCAGGACAACAGCATCAATGAAACCTGATTGGTTCATGCAAAAGGGTAGTTACTCAACCCCTACTTTTCACTCCATGTTAAACAACCTCAGACTGACCAGGTAACCAACCCTCAGAGTTTGGTGAGGAGAAGGCTCCTGGTTTGTCTTCAAAAAAGAGGAATCACAGCTTTGTCCTTCAGCAGAAAACGAAACTGACTTTGTGCTCTGTGTTTGCAGCATGGGGAACCTGATCAAAGTGTTAACCAGGGACATCGACAACAATGCTGGAAATGTCTTCCTGGACTTTGAGAGTAAGCTTCACAGATTTTGTTTTTAATAAGTCTGACTACCTTTACCAGTTCAAATCAGTTAGAAACTATTTTTTAAAGTAGTTCAATCCAGCTTGAACCAGTTTGAATAATTCATAAAAAAGTTCTGTTGCAACCTCTTCAAAAAAAAAAAATCTTTATAAGAGAGTCAATGCAATTTTTTAAAGTTATTTAATAGAAGGCTGCACAGTGGCGCAGTGGTTAGCGCTCTTGCCTCACAGAAAGAAGGCCACAGTTCAAGCCCTGGCTGGGAGACCTGAAACAGAATCCCCAATGGGGGACCTTTCTGTGTGGAGTTTGCCTGTTTGCATGGGACTCAGGCTTCCTCCCACTGTCCAAAAACATGCTTCATAGGTTAATTGGTTACTCTTCATAGGTTAACTGGTTACTCTATTGTGTATGGGTGTGTGATTGTGGCCCTACGACAGACTGGCAACCTGTCCAGGCGGTACCCTGCCTTCAACCACAAGTGTCCCCAAAAGGGACAAAACGGGTTTCGAAGATGAATGAATAAATGATTAGTTAATAGAAATGCTAAGGCCCTAGCTGTGTCCTTTCATACAGTGGAGTAGGACCTAAAACATCCTTCAGAGGAGATTTGTGTTCTGGATTTCCTCGCCATTATCCAGGCCTGAATGTCAGATATGGAGATAATCAAATATCTCTTCACCATAAAACCTAATCTCTGCAGGCACTCTCCCAACCCCTACCATTACTCTGCAAATCTCCACCCAGGAGCCACTGGGTTTGTCAATTTGCCACCTCAAATTACTGATACTAAACCTTTCCGGGTTCACTCTAAAAGTTGTCGTAATGAATAAATAACTTCTTCTGCGGAAACAGGTTCTCTTCTACTGACAGAGATAAAAACGATCCCTCAAAGCAACATTTCATGTCTTCACATGGAAATACATTTCACCAAAATCTTTGTGTTTCATTCACAGAAACACAATTCCAAATTAACACATTTAAACATTAGCCAATCTAACTTGAAGCTAAAACAGCTGCAGAGCCTGTACAAGTGGTAAAAAGAAGTAATTGTGTGCCTTGGTTACTGATGCTAGTTAAACTTGCTAACTTACTTGCAGAAAATGGAAAACTGTTTTTGTCGACGTTGATCAAGTTTGTTGAAATCTTTCAAATCTTCTCGGTTTTGACAGATGCGCAGCCATCCCCCTCAGAAACAGATATTTGGGAGACAGTGAAACAGACTCTGGAGGAGGCCCAGGTGGTCCTGAATGATCTGCAGGCATACAGAGGAGCTGGAGAGGAGATACGACAGGTAGTGGGGAGCAGCAGACAAAAACTGTCCTTCTGCCTGGAACTGGTGCTTCTGCTGGTTAAGCATTGAACTGTCCAGGTTTACATGGATCTTTCAGCTGTCTGTCCTGTTTGTGCATGTTCAGGCAATCCAGAGTCCGGCGGATGAGGAAGTTCAGGAGAAAGCTTGGTCTGCTGTGGTTCCTCTGGTGGCCAAACTCAAAACCTTCTATGAGTTCTCGCAGAAACTGGGTAAGACTGAGCTGTCAAAGTTAGTTATTTTAAGAGGTCTGTCACAATAAAAGAAGGTTTCTGCAACAAAAGAATCCTTCCTACAGTCATAAATCCGACCGATGAGCTCCAAGAGCTTCAGCTGAATACTTCCACAGCTAGTGTTATCTATACCAGCTCAGTGGCCTTGTGGTAGAGTGTGTTCACCCTTGGTACTGGTAGGTCATGAGATCATATCCACAGCTGAGTCATACCAAAGACTTTAAAAATGGGACTCAATGCTTCCCTGCTTGACACTCAGCATCAAGGGGTTGGATTGGGAGAAGGTGAAACAGACTCTGGAGGAGGCCCAGGTGGTCCTGGGTTCCCGAGCGCAGCTGTGACTGCAAAATTCATGGGAAGGGTCAAATGCAGAGAACAAAGGGCTAACAGGACTTTAACTGACTTCAATATGAGCGGATAATGTTTCATAAAAGCAGATATGTGTGTCCCACAGAGTCTAGCCTGCGCTCTTTGCTGGATGTCCTTACCCGCCCCGGGACCACGCCCACACAGCAGCTGGAGCAGAAGCAGGCCCTGGCCCGCCAGTTTGCCCACATCCTGCACTTCACTCTACGGTTTGACGAGCTAAAGGTCTGTCCCCCCTCTGCAGTCATTCCTGCATCATCCTTGCTCTTCCTCATCCTCTTAACTCCTGCTTCCCACAGATGACCAACCCAGCCATCCAGAACGACTTCAGCTACTACCGCCGTACCATCAGCCGCATGCGCATCAACAATCTGCCCGTGAGCACAAGTGCAGCACACGCACACTCATTTTAAAGACAGTTTACGATAAAGGTAAGCATGAAACGATCATCCCTGGTGAGTTATGCCTGTCATGTCAGTCTGACTCAGGCGGCGAAGTGAACAACGAGCTGGCCAACCACATGTCCCTCTTCTATGCCAATGCCACGCCCATGCTTAAGACGCTGAGCAACGCCACCTCCAAGTTTGTGTCAGATGTGAGTCCGTCAGGTTTATTCACTTTTTCACTGACACATGTAAGAAAGTTTTACCAGCACACTAAGAGAAAAATACTTTTATTCTAATCAGTTATTGTTTAATCAAAACATTAATTTTCTCTGCATAATTAAGTAAATATGGGTTGAATTTTGCTTTCATCTTGTGGATCGATTTAAATGAAGTTTCTTTACAAACTGCAGATCTACAGAGTGAAACTTGATCACGGATAACTTTCTTTTCTTGATGTATTTAGGAATCTTCAAAAAACTTTAAGCTCAGTTAGTTTAGTTGTTTAGGGGATTTTTCTCTCTTAAGTTTTGTGGAAAGTTAGGTTTGTATCAACTTGGGTTTTCCTTCCCAAATACACAGAATCCTTCACTTTAACTGTTGTTGAAAAAACAATAGGTGGATCTAAGCAATATAGTATTGAAGTCCCACTCCAATTATCTTTTGATCTATTTTAAAAGTGTTCCCAGTGGTCTTTAAATTATAGTTTTGCCATTTTAGCCAAAATTTAAAAAAAATTGTTGTTTTCTTGGACATAGTTTCTGCAGAGCTACAGGAGTTCTTTGCGTTTAAGTTGTTGGCAGGAATGTTGGTGCGGAAGAAAGCCGTCACTAATATTCCTTCGCTCATTTGTCTACACTCTCTCCCGCTAGCTTACAGCCCCTCACAATCCCAAACTAACGTTAGCAGAGCAAAAAAAAAAAGGCAAGTAATATCTGAGCTGTCCAGTTTTGAGCCAGATTCCAGCTCTGATGAGAAAAAAGATGTACATGGATCTATTTGTCTGCAAATGGATGCATCAGAATGGAGCGCAGCAGGGAAACTTGGGCCAGCCCATTTTAAGTTTCTACGTCACAACTGAGAGATTTTTCAAATGGCAATTTTTCATCTGCTTCTGATTCCTCCCAATTAGAAAAACGAAATTCTCAGAAATGAAGTGTTGATTTTGAATTATTTTATATATGCCCTTTATCGTGAGAAAAATGCTAGAAGAATATGTAACCCACTAAAAATACAATTATCATTACAGTGGGTCTTTGAGCAACATTAGACCATTCTGAGGTTTATGCTGAAAAGTCAGTTTGTTGATTTAACTTTTTAAACTCGCACTTCTGTCTGGTTTTTAAGACTCACTCTTAAACACTATTATATCATTTGTTGTTTTCATAAAGACCATTTATACTGTGGTCTGTATTTTTAAAGCATTTTTACATTTAAACATTTTTCTTGTGAATTGTAAACTTTAAATGTCGTCATTGTGAGAGTATTGACTACAAAGTTAGTACAAAAAAAAATAAACCATTGCTCGTCTTTTTTTGTTTGAATTAAACCCAATTGTCCAGAATCCAGACGTACCCATTGAAAACACGACGGATTGTTTGAGCACAATGGCCTGTGTGTGCAAAGTGATGCTGGAAACTCCGTGAGTCCTGATTAGTTCATGAATCCATCACCAAATGTTTATACATCACCACAACTCTGGAACTCTGTTTTGGTGTTTTTGGTCATGTGTGCTTGTCTGTGTGAGCGCAGGGAGTATCGCAGCCGCTTCACTAGCGAAGAGACAGTGCTGTTCTGCCTGCGTGTGATGGTGGGGGTCATCATCCTGTACGACCACGTTCACCCAGCTGGCGCCTTCGTGAAGACGTCCAACATCGATGTGGGTTAATAGCCAGAGATTCGGCACCACTCCCAGCCCTTCTTGTCTGACCTTCTTTTTGTGTCCCTCAGATGAAAGGCTGCATCCGGGTCTTGAGGGAGCAGGCCCCCAGCAGCGTGGAGGGTCTGCTGAACGCTCTCAGGTCTGTACACTGCTAAACGCCCCTTCAAGTATGTGTTATACAGCAAAGTTAGTAAAGTTCTGTCTGATCTGCCTGCAGGTACACGACCAAACACCTGAACGATGAGACTACCTCCAAGCAGATCCGAAACATGCTGCAGTAGAACTGAGCGGCCCTGCTGAGGCTGGAAACCTGAAGTACTCTGGTCCAGATTTCAAAGGAACAATTGTCCATCTCTGTGCCATTATTGTTTTTGATTTCTAAAGTAGAAAGTTTTTTGTTGTTGTAGAAAAAAATGGATACGATTTGTAACGGGTCGTACTTGCTACATGTGAGGTCTGGAGTGAATTTAGATAGACAGTCCAAAATGACCCCCCCCCCCCCAGGCCCCCATATGTACAAAAATATGGTACGTTTTTTAACAGCTACAAAATAATAGCAAAAAACAAACAAAAACCCAGGTGTTTTACCACCTGCTGGTAAGAATAACTTATCACGGCATCACCTGTTTTGATGCATTAGTCTATTTGAAATTTGCTGAGGAAGAAGCTCCTAGTAAGAGTTTCTACCCCGTTCATACCTCATTGCACCTGCACCAGCTGGCTAGGGGGTGGATTATTTTATTATATATTCTTTAACCTTTTTTCAGCCATAAAAGTTTAGAGTTTCATTCAGAAATGCCCAAAAAGTAGGAGTTGTGTAGCTTCACAGTGGACAGAAATAAACCAGCTGTCATACACGTCTAAGATAATACACAACCACAGGTGTAACCATGTGGTGAGGGAGGGGGGCTGGGGGTCATACTTCAAGCCAACGTTCTCTGAGACAGAAATCAGCTGAGCTGAATAGAAGAAATGTAGGTCTGTGCTACAATGGTAACACAGCCCAAATTTAATGTCAGCTTAAGGTAACCGGGGCTCCCTGGGGACTCCTGGAGAAACGGGTTTTAGACATCCTGAGTGAGGGGGGCTTCAATCTGCTTTGTTCATTCTGTAGAGAGTTATGTAATTAATGGTTATCAATGATGATTTTTTTTTAACCAAATAAAGTGTTTTTTTTTTTACATTCTTAAGAAAATTGTGTTGGTTCCCTGTCTTGTTCAACTTTAAAAACCAGGCAAATCGTCTAACCTTAAATTCACTTGAGCACAGCAGGCATAGGTTCAGCATCGAGATGTTTCGACTGTTGATGTCTCAGTTGAATATATATATATATATATACTGTCTCTTATACACATATATATATATATATATATATATATATATATATATATATATTCAAGATTTTTTTTCTCTCCATGTTTTTCACACTTAAATGTTTCCTGTCATCAAACACATTTAAAAATGAGTCACAGACAACACAAGTAACAATACAATACAGTTATTTTTTTCAAAAAAACAAAACCTTTATTGCCCTGTGTGAAAAATGGATTGCCGTCTACATCAAACATTCAGTTAACCTTTAGCAACAGCAACTGCAATAAAGCGATTGCGATAACTTGCCATGAGTCTCTCACAGCGCTGTGCAGGAATTTCGGGCTGCTCATCTTTGTAGCATTGTTGTAATTCAGCAATATTGGAGGGTTTTCGAGCATGAACTGCCTTTTTAAGGTCACGCCACAGCATTTCATTGGATCAGGTCAGGACTTTGACTAGGCCACTCCAAAAAATTTTTTTCTCCCGTAATAATACTAAAAAATCATTTGAAAACTGCATTATACATTTATTTGTGTGGTGTTTGACTCATATTTAAATGTGTTTGATGATAGGAACCATTTAAGTGTGGAAAACATGGCAAAAATAAGAAATCTTGAAGAGGGTCAAAAACTTCCTCACACCACAGTATAATGTGTGTGTGTGTGGGGGGGGGGGGGGTAGATTTGTGCCACGAAAACCGTTAAAGTAAATCAAATAGTTTAAAAAACGTTTTGCAGATTGACTGGTTGGGCTTTGAGAAGACAGTAAAGAGAAAGACAAGCACAGGAAAAGTGGAACGCCTGCTTTTAGAATAGATATGTAAATCTCTGCAGCAGTGAGAGAACAGGCAGCAGACGGAGAAACCCGAAAGACCAAAGAGTTTAGTGTATAGAAACACAGGATACCTGCTGTGTGTGCAGGGAGAGGGTGATAGAAGTCTAATCAATGTCACATTTTTCCAGATTTGTATGTATTTTTAAATCAAACAATGAGACTCAGTGGATTGAGCTGGAGAGGAACATCCTCAGTTGGTAAAAATAGCTGCTCTGCTCTTTTTTTCACTTGAAGATTCCCATACTGGGATTCATGGATGAGGGGAGGGGAAGGGGGTCCCCGGTGCTTTCAGAGGCCCCGTTTCCCTGCACCCCATTTTAATAAGGATCTTTGTCATAGCTTGTTATCTTCTGATTTGGTTCAAACTCTTCCCATAAGAACGTTAAGAAAAATCTGGGACAAACCAATGTCGTTTGTTCACGTGTTTCTTTCATTATATCTCATAATGGAGTCTGGGGCAGGGGGTGGAGGGAGGGGGGCCCTAAGGTGGCATCTCACAAGCCCCGCCCCCTTCCTCTGTGTGCCTGTCTCTTTAACGCCCCCGCCCTCCCTCCACCCTCCTGCCGCAGCATCTCTCTGCTCTCCTCCGGGCGAAGACGGACCCGCCAGGACCGGAACTCGGAACCGAACGGGAACCATGACGGAAAGCAGTAAAACGCACGTGATCCTGCTCTCGTGCGGCAGCTTCAACCCCATCACCAAAGGACACATCCACATGTTCGGTGAGGCTGCGGGGGTGGGAGTGGTGGTGGTGGTGGTGGTGGTGGGGGGTCGGGTTCGGTTCCGATGATGAGCTGGAGGCTGGGCCTGACATGTTCGGTTCAAGCCAAGAACCAGCAGAGAACTGGGTCAGGGATTCGGGGTCCGGGCCTCAATCCTGTGACGCCGAACCTGCCAAGATTCTGCGGGCCGACCCAGAATCCACCAGGGATGATGAGTCAGAGCAGGATGGGAGCCTCCATCCGAGTCCGAGCTTCTGACCTATTTTGTACTTGGTACCGACGATGACCATGACGATGGTTGGTTGATCAAGCCGCACCCCACCCCAGAACAGAGTCAGAACACACAGATGAGGTCTGTTTACCTGCAGACAAACATCTGAGTCTAAGTGATGGATGTTTCTGTCTGATACACTTCTGAGAGGTTTACTTTAGAGCTGGAGCTTTGTTTTTGCTCACTGATGAAGTCATGGTTTATTTCTGGTAAAGTCCCACCTTAAATCCTCTTTTGATCTATTGTCGAAGGATTATGTTGTTTTTATCCAAAATCAATAAACCTGTATTGTTTTCTAGGCCATAGTTTCTGCAGAGCGGCAGGACGTCTTTAGAATTCACCTTTGAGTTGGGGGCAAGCCTGTCTTATTTCCCATCATCCATTTGTTTACACTCTCTTTCATTAGCTTACAGCTCCTCACACCCATTACTTAACATTACAATATTGCTCACCAAAAATGGTAAAATATTGGAGCTATCCAGCCGTGCAGTTTTTAGTCAGATGCAGCTCAGACGAGGAAAATAAAGACATACATGGATTTATGTGTCTACAAGTGAATGCATCAGACTTGAGCAAAGCTGGGATCTTGTGGATCGTTGTGTCTACTGCACATCAACAAGCTTTTTCCGATAATATTTTTTTATCTGCTTCTGATCCAGCTGTAGACTTAGTCTTTGCTGTAGTCCTACTCTATGATAAAGTTCTGCTCTATGCTGGTCTGATCTATGATAAAGTTCTGGTCTATGCTGGTCTGATCTATGATAAAGTTCTGGTCTATGCTGGTCTGATCTGTGATAAAGTTCTGGTCTATGCTGGTCTGATCTGTGATAAAGTTCTGGTCTATGCTGGTCTGATCTATGATACAGTTCTGGTCTAAATTGGTCTGATCTATGATAAAGTCCTGGTCTAAGTTGGTCTGATCTATAATAAAGTTCTGGTCTTTGCTGAAGTCATAACCCTTACGAGGTCTATATCCAGCTAAAGTTCTGGTCTTTGCTAAAGTCCTGGTCAATCTGAAGTTCTGGTCTGCAGAAGTCATGGTCTTTTGTTTTAGAAGTTCTACGAAAAACCATTGTGCATCGATGCTCACTGGATTGGTGAATATAGACCACAATGCATTGTGTTTGAAGGATTTGTCATTTGAAAAAAAATGACTGTAAATGTATTTTCTGTAAATAATCCAAATTTTCTTCATGAAAACACAGTAGATCCATGAACAGTCTTTCGTAAAATGTTCATATGTATTAGGTTTTTACTTCGGAAAATGGGTGACGTCTTATTTGCCGTTTGAAAAACAAAAAAAGTAATTCCAATCCAGGACTTTAGAAAGACCTGCACTTTTTGTGGGATAAGGAGTGGTGAGGGTATCACGGTTTTGGAACAGATCTTGGGTCAGCGTGAGCAGCCAAACAGAAAAACACCAGCACCAAAGAAGAAATGAGTCATGAACTCTGATCCCGAATTTTGACTGGAAAACAGGAAGACACCTGCAAAACAAGTTGTCCTCTATAACATTAAAAGATTCAAGTTTAAAAAAATAACAATTCACTTTCCAGAACAAATTCCTCAAGCCCAGTCCCAAAACAAATATTATAGCTGGACTAAGATCATCTTAGTTTTAAAGACATAGTCTTTATTGAAGCCTTTAATATGCTCACCAAATATCCAGTCTTTATCTGATTTCTTAAGTTATTGGGTTTTTTGAGTAACGTAAACAGGATCCTCAAAAGCACCATATAATAAGATAAAAAGTTATTTAATAATAAGTTACTGGAAAAACTCATGTACTGTAGAAAAGAGCACACACAGACACACAAATGTCCCCTCAATGACATGTAGGGGACATCAATCTACTTTATATAACTAAATCTTCTTCTTCCTCTTTCGGCTTCTCCCATCAGGGGTCGCCACAGCGAACAAGTCGCATGGTAAATTTGGCAATGTTTTACGCCGGATGCCCTTCCTGACGCAACCTTCTCAAAGCAACCGGGCTTGGGACCGGCACAGAGGCAGAGAAGGGAACAGGGAGCAGCCCGGATTCGAACCCTGGTTTCACGGACGGAAGGTGCCGCAAACCAGCACGAGCTAAACCGCTCCCTACTTTATATAACTAAATATCCAATAAATTACACCTCATATATTATAATTTTATTTTTTATTCTATAGATGGATGTTTTTAACAAAATGTATAGCCTGAAGTCACATTAGACCACTGAGTAGCTCAGGGGTCCAAAGCAACCGGTGTGCCTTTCTGATGGAGTGCAAACAGAGAACAACAATATTATATTTATTTTACAGACATATATGCTTCCACACTAGAAAAGCAAAATGATATAGCGACAAGCATCTATCAATGTTTACAACAGGACACAATGGAAGTTTTGGGACTTACCATGTCCGAATACCCTCACTTCTACTTAACCACTAAACACCAAATGTCATATTTGTCACCCATTTGCCAAATTAGAGACTTTTAAAAGAAAAGGAACATTTTACAAAGACCTTTTATGAATCTACTGTGCTCTGATAAGAAAAACATTGGACAACTTTTGTTAAATAAAATTACATACACTTGTTCAAAAGACAAATTGTTCAAAAGTAATATATTGTGGTCTGTATTAGTCAATCTAGCGAGCATCAGTGCATGCTAGGTTTTCACAGAGACCTCTGGGAATTTTCTAGGGCACTGGATTTTGGAATTGTAGATTCGGACTCCCCGACAAAATGCAGAATGTCCCATATAGCGCACTAAGTAGGATGATTCCCGATATTGCCGCAGTTTGACAGTGACATCATTACCTAAATACGTAGTTTTCTGAAATAAAATGGTGATGGATTTGAACTCCATGTATAACAAGCCAAATTGGGCTTGGGGTGTTTTGGACATTTTTAAAATCTCTCTTTAAATATAAAGGGTCCTTGTTTGTATTTAAGTTTGAAAGACGTTTTTATTTTGTAAAGCACTTCAGGTTACTAAAGTACAAAAAGTAATTTAAGAATAAAGGCAGATTTTTTTTCACAATGTCATAGTCAATTTACAATTATCTAACTACTCCCACTATATAAGTGGGTTCAGTAGATCCCGACTTTTACAAATGTGATTTTCGTTAACTGGGTTTGTTTGTCTGCCGATGCCCCTCGACTTGTTTGCAGAAAAAGCCCGAGAATATCTGCACAAAACGGGACGTTTCATCGTGATTGGAGGGATCGTCTCACCAGTGCACGACTCATACGGAAAACCGGTGAGTATGAACAACATGAGTCCAAAAGTTAGACTGAAGTTCTTCTAGTAGAGGCACCATTGTCTGACTTTTTGCAGAATTCGTCAACATTTGTCAGTCAGAAGGTCTCGATCGTGTTTGCTCCCAAAAAACAAACGAGTGTGGTGGGAGCTGTAGTCCAGACACAACAGTGATGATTGTTCTGATTGGATCGTTTCAGCTGCTGCTTTGTGTATGTGTTTGCGTGCATGTTTTATTTTGTGTGTTGCTGCTGGAGCTCAACCCCCAATGATGTAGCACGCTCTTGCCTTGCAGGAAGCTCTGCATGAATAATGGATGCTGCAGATAGCTGCTGCTGCTCAGAAACAAAACAAAAAAGTCTTGTGATTATTCTGGTTTTGTGTTGTTTGTCTGCAGGGCCTGGTGTCCAGCCGACACCGCCTCACCATGTGTCAGCTGGCCGTCCAGTCTTCTGACTGGATCAGGTGAGTTCATCTCACTTCCTGATTTCATTTGGCTTGGTTGTGTTTTCTTTCAGAGGACTTCCTGTAGAATTCATAATAAAAGCCTTGAATCATTGAGAGCTTCTCCAGTCATGATGTTGTTGTTACCAGTCAGAACTTTATAAGTTCTCCGCTCTGGAACAAAAGTCTAAATTGTTTTCATATAGATTAAAGCAGCTATGGATGATGTCCTCCTGATGGATTGTTGTTTTCTGCAGGGTGGACCCCTGGGAGTGCTACCAGGACACCTGGCAGACCACCTGCAGTGTGTTGGAGCATCACCGCGACCTGATGAAGGTGAGTGTTGGTCTGAGGAGAAGATTGTGAAAGCACATAGCATTACGCCAAATTTAGTCCTGTAAGAAGTGAAAGAACTGATTCCAGTTAGTGAGTCTTCCTTGTGTCTGTTAAGAGTCCAAACTTTAACTAGAACTATCAATTAGTCTTTGAACCATTCAGAGGTGGACTTTCATCCTCTTTAACGTTCTCGTGAACTCCACACAATCACACTCCCACCTCCAGATGGACCCTGAAAGAGTTAGTTGGAGTCCGATCTGTTCATTAGAACGGATAATCCAGATGTTTCTTATTGTTCTTTTTGCTTAGCAGTGTCTTTTCTCCCTGAAGTCCTTCATGGATCCATTTTTGTCTAAAGGTTTTATTCTAACTGTTGAATTATAAACTCAGATCTTAACTTAGTCAGATGAGGTCTAAACATCTTTCCATTTTTTTCTTCCTCCTCAATGAGTCTGTCTTGTGTTTTTGGACTGATTTTGCTTGCTTCCGAAAGGTTTTCCTCTATTCACCATTAGCCCCACAAGGCAGCACTCTGACAGACAGATGACCTCTGACCTTCACAGAATTTGTACATTCTATGGCAGGATCGCAGTAGTTTCAGCTCCAAACTTCAAGCTTTCAGTAAAATTTCCCTCATTAGCTTCTTCACTACATCCCTCGTCCATTTGCTGTCTTTCCATACAACCTCAGCATCCTTTAACCATCACTGGTCCTCAATCAATGACCCAAACAGCCTTATTCTCTGTATTTATCTCTAAAACATCCAAAATGTGCCGTCCATATCCCAACCATCCTGAAAACTCCCAAAAAGAGCCTCAAGGTCTTGTGTTTTTATAAATGTCAAAGGTCAGGTAAACAAAGCTTATCTTCTATGTGTCTGAGAAATAATTTCATGACCATGGGTTCATGTCAGAACTCCAGACATTCTTGTTGGGATACTGGATCAATTCTAAAAAAATGCTACCTACAGTACATGACGTCACTGTCTGATATGTAGGTCAACAGGGAAGAAAGGAAAGGAAGAACAAGAAGACGTGAACTGCTGCTATGACATGTTGCTCCACCCTTTTTTTTATAGGAAAGGAACCATAAATAACTGAAACTGAATTTGGAAAACTAAGAAGAACGTAAACTTGAAATGTTCCTGAAACGAGACAGAAGCAGCTGAACGGATGGGCCTAAATGTACAGATAGCAGATAGGGTACAGATAGGGTTTGGAAAACTTGGATCTTTAGAAGAGACGACCTTAACAAAATGTTAAAGATTTGTGGCAGATTAAGATGAGAAATTGGACAAATAATTTAGACAGTTAAAAGAAAACTAGATAAATGATGAAGGGCCCAAGAATAGAGCGGATGTGAAGGATGGAGAAACCCCAAAAAAACTTGGCTGGTTTCCCTGATGACTTTAGGCCTCAGAGGAGATGCTCTCATGAATCTGTTTGTGTTCATCAGAGAGTCACTGGCTGCATCCTGTCCAACGTCAACACGCCATCCTCAACCCCCGTGATCGGACAGCCACAGAACCAGACCCAGTCCCTCTACCAGAACCACAGCAACATGACACACAAGCCTACAGCCGGTAAACACCCATGCAGAAAGACCATTTATTCATTAGTTTCACTCCCACTCAGTACAGTAATGACCACTCTTAACATTGTTAGAGGGATATGCATGGGATAGACTCGAAAGCAAAGAGGTTGAGAATTTCAAACACAAGATCTTAACCCTTTAACAGCATTGCTTTAGCTCCACTGTTTACATTCTTGTGACTACCGTAACTCTTCGACCATTGATGCAATTAACATAATTCCAATGGATCCTTAAGCAGAGAAAAGCGGCTTTACATAGCAGTGAAGTTTCAACGTAAATCAGCTGATTCTGTCTACGTGATGTGTTACATATCGGTGCAAAGCCGGTATAAAAAGCCACTTTTCTCCAAATCAGCTGATTCACGTTGATCGTGTAAACAGTTACAGTATTACTCTGTAAGTGTGTGAAAAAGTGTGGGTTATATAGGTGTTTCCGGCGACATCTCCAGTGTTAAAGGGGATAAGCAAATCCACGATTTACTGCATGAAACACAAATATCTAATTCTGCAAGGGAACCCTCGAAATGTTTCTTTACGATTAGAGTTTCACAAAACCGCTCATGGCTGTTTAGGGTGCATATGCTGCCCTGGCACTAAAGCCCGTGTGATTTTTCCTCATGTCCAGTGAAAGTGTGGGGGAAGCTCAGTGAGAATCTCAGCCGGATGTGCTGCGTGCGACCTCAAATGGATCGCTTTCCCTTTGTTGGTAAGAGAATTCCTACGTTAGCACTGCCGTTCCACACATCCTCACATCCGGTCATAGATGGGGGCCACGGGTTTGTTGTGAAAACGTCCTTCTGGAAAAAGGACTGAGTGCAGATCTTTTGTTCCAGATGAAAACGCCAACCTGGGAACGACTATGAGATACGAAGAGATCGGTGAGTAGGCGGCTGAGCGTCCTCCTGCCGTGCTTTGTTGGGGTTGTCCTTCCTTACCTGTCTGACCTGGTTCTGACCCTGTAAACGTGGTGTTTACTGAGTAAACAGATGTTTACTGAGGATGTCCTTGTCTCTTTCCTCCGGCCCGTGTGTCACCGTAGAGTTGCGCATCTTGCTTCTGTGTGGCAGTGACCTCCTGGAGTCCTTCTGCATCCCTGGTCTGTGGAAGGACAGTGATGTAAGCAAAATGTGACCCCATCCCAAGGTCATGTAACCCCACCTGCATTACATGTAGCCCCGCCCCTTAACCCTGTGTGGGTTAGCCTAGAAACGGATTGGTTCGTGTTTCGTGACGGATTAGTGTGAGAGGAAAAGTTCAGCCGTGTTCCTGCCACTGGAGAGTTCTGTTTTCTCTGTTTCCAGATGGAGGTGATAGTGGGAGATTTTGGGATCGTGGTGGTACCTCGTGATGGAGCAGACACAGAGAAGATCATGAATCACTCGTCCATTCTCCGCAACTTTAAGGTGCGTTTTTGGTTGTTTCTCCATGAAACCTTTTTTGTTTTTTTCAGTGTTTGTCACTTCCCCAGCCCATTTTGATTGCCTGGTGGTATCAGGAGTCATTTTCCTTTCTTGTTTTCATCAGGGGAAGTATTAGTGAGCTACATCTAAAACCATGAAAGGCCACTGGCATTAAAGATTCAATAAACGTTAACCACACATGCATCTTCAATGGTTTTTCTAGATAATGACCACCAATGTTTATATTGTTTGGAAACATGTGTTTCAATCCAAACCAGGAAACCTGCAGCTATGAGCTCTTCTGGTTTATGAATTTCAAACCAAATTTCAAACCAAATCATGTGTTGTGGAACGGCCTCTGCTGATGTAGACTACACTAACTACGAGCTGTAAACTAGCTGTAGACATCGACTGTGTATGAGAACTGGACCAATCGAGTGTGACATCAGTCACACAGCTCCAACAAAATTAAGTCAAGCCATTTTTTTGCAATACGAACGTCAACATCTTAGAGCCACACGGCGTCGGTAAGCTGTGGAAAATTTCCACAACCACTCTCACCTACTTTTATCCAAGTATCTGATTGGTCAGTTTATAACTTGCACTGCAGAAAAATATCATAAAATATGAGGTTTGTGTATAAAAGGTCATGTATAAAAAAAGGTAGCAGAGCAAGAATGGTTATTCTGACAAATGGAATGACTGAGCTGTTTGTTAATAGCTGTTCATTTCTATAGAGAAGTCTATGGGATTTTGGCTTCCAGTGGGTACTTCCTGAATGATAGGAGTGACGGTCACTCAGTCCAGTTCTCGTATACAGTCAAAAGTTGTATAGTAACTGTGAACTACCTAGAAACGATTGAATTCACAAAACTTTATTAGTTGGCTTGGAACTAGTTATATTTAAAAGTAGAGTAGGATGACATGTGAAGCACAAAAAAACAAGAACAAAATTGTTGACATCAAACATTTAAACAGTTTGTTTTCCCAACTAACCTCAGGTAGTGGTATGGAGAAGACCACATTGCTCCTCTGTTTCCATCTTAAACCAACTTGAAACACCTCATGCTGCTCATGTAAGCCCAGCGGTACACCTGGTTTAGAATCCAGGAGAACAGCTAGAAGTGCCCCATCTCCTTTGCCTAAGACTGCTCCTACAAAAACCTTACATAACTTACATTACTGTGAGTACAATGGCAAAGAGATGCAAACCCCATAAACTGTATCCCGCTCAGATACAGGAGGTTACCAACTGAACTCAACAGTAACTGTCTTTTCCCTCCTGAAATTAAAGCAACAAACTTCAGACCTAACATGATTATCTGGTTTGCCTCCCTTTACTCTGTGTTCATAATAGAATTGAGCGTGTCCTACGATGATGCTATCGGTGAAGCCTATAAATGAAAGAGCCTGATAACTCTGAACCAGCAGGGTTAGACTTAGGGGACAACCCACTGTGCAAAGTTATGTTGTAAAGACAGCATTTCCACGTTGTCATCTGAGGGTGCTGAACGTTACACCAGGCGACATGTTTTTTTTGGCGTCCGGCTAATGTCGAGTATCAACATTCACACTACATTTTCACAAGGGCTAACTGTAGCTCAGATCTGGTTGTTATAGAAATAAAAATAAAATAATTCAAATCCTGTCCAGGTTTTTTTTAGATATTACTATAACATCTAAGTAAAATGTTTATCTGACGTTTTAATGTTGAACCGAAACTGACATCTAACAGTGGACAAAATATGCAGGTTCTATAGACGTCCAGAACTGGCTTTTGAGGGACGGATGCAGTATAGACTGGATCTGCACGTCTTTATGACGTCTTATAAAAATGTCAATCTGAATTTGAAATGCTGGACTGAACTTGATGTTGAAATTAGGTTATTATTAGACGGCAAAGCATGAAAAAATATCCACGTTCTGTAGACGTCCAGAACTGGGTTTTTTTCTAAACAGACAAACTGAAAGTGAAGTCGTTATTAGACGTCAAAATAGTGGACATAGTTTGTCCGTTCTATAGACGTCCAGAACTGGATTTTGATGGGCCGACGCAATATAGACTGAATCTGCACATCTATATGACGTCTCATTTTTAGTGGAAATTTACTGTGGCAACAAGCAAAGTGAGCTAGAAGACAAAGTAGAGGCACTTCTCTTTGTCCTTAAAATAGATGTCCCCACTCAATTCCTGTCTGCTGACTCAGCAGAAATGTTGTGCTGTGTAAATTGCAGGTTTTTATCTTTCGGTCCTAAAGGTTTGCCTGTGGTTAGATCTATTTCATCAGGTCTTTAAAGATGCATAAAAGTATTAGACTTGTTTCTGCACTCAGGCTGAGTAGAGTTTCAGCTTCACTAGAAGAACCAGTGATCCCGCGGATGCTGTTCCTCTCAGAACGTTCCTTCGTGTGTCTTCTTTTCTTAATATCAGCTCTGGTGTTTGCCTTCAGGAGAACATCATCGTTGTGAAGGATGACACGAACCACCCCATGTCTATAGTCAGCTCCACCAAGAGCAGGTGAGTCCAGCTCCTGGAGTCAGTGTGCTTACTGTGAACGGATGGGTCAGCACTCGCTGCTCAGCTTCTCGTCCTGCAGCTGATCCAAAATGGGGCAGTGGGTTGGGCTTACACAGTCTGGGGAGGAGAGTTAGGCCTTCTGCTGTGAGGCTGGGATCTAAAAATGAGGGCAAAGTAACCAACCAATGATGTTACCTGTCCCCCTCATAGACTGGCCCTGCAGCACGGAGATGGCCACGTCGTGGACTACCTGAGTCAGCCCGTCATCGACTACATCCTGCAGAGTCAGCTCTACATTAATGCATCTGGATAGACCCACCCCCTGCCTGTTACACACCAAAGCAGGGGAAGCAGAGGTGGGGCCTCCCCAACCGTCATCCACAGAACAACTCCCCTTCCTAAAATTTCCTTGTGTTTCGTCCATCTGGAGCTTCCTCGTTGAATTTGGCAGCAGGAGCATCCTCGTTCCTGCATCTGCGTCATGTGACTTTACCTTCAGGGAGGGAGGGGGGGGATGTGTTTTCTCTTTCCATTTTTTAAATCAAAGTTTAAGAATGCATGACTGAGCATGCTCAGTGTGCTGACACCTCTTCTGTATCAGGGTAGATTTGCACCGTAGCTAATCAGGGTCAACGGGCTTCAAGCTAGAACCACGGGCTGCTGAGTGTGGTTCCTCTGGTTCCACTGTGAGGTTCCTCGGGTACCTCAGCTTGATTCCTCTGGTTCCTTTTAGGGTGCATTTTGTCTCCAGAAGAAAAACAAAACTATTTCACCATCTTCTCAAATGAGAAGCACAATGGAAAAGCCCAACCTTCTATTCAAAAGATCCACGCAGATCAGGAAAAGCCCAAGTTGTTTGACATCTGACTGAGTGAGCAGCATTTCCTAACTAACGTCTGCATTTACGTTTGCACGTCTTTGACCGGCGGTTCTCAACAGAATTTGATGACGATGGTTCATGGCTACAACTTAAATCATAACTGTAGACCTAATATGTTCTTTATCGCGACTGCAGCCCTCCTCTGATCACAAAGGTGCACCTTAACAAGAACTATTGAGATAATCTGAGCTAGCCTAGCATTCTGACTTGGTTGTTCTCTCTGTGCAGATTCTTCTTCATTTTAACTTTGTATTTCTAACAAAAAAGCATCCAAAGAGCAGAAATGGTGTCTTTTCCATCCTCTGCTGAGCTTCAAACCTAAATCTGAACACTTATGGTTCCTGCATAAACCTCAAAGTTTTCTGCAAGTTCATCAAAGACCATAGTTGTATAGATGTTTCACAAAGACTTTAACTGCAGGGTTCTCATGGTGATGGCACCAAAGGTGACACAGCCTGATGAAGACGAAGCAGTCCTCTGCTGAGTCCTTCATCTGTCTTGGTTCTTAGACTGCATGCTTCATTCTGACAGATTCGTTCTGGCATGAATGTTTATCACGTGTTAGGTATTATGGTTTGTTGTGGTCGTGTTTAAAAAAAAAAAAGAAACATAAACAAGAAAAAAACGCAGCTTTGGATGGTGGCAGGTCTTCATTTCCAGGATTTTGGGGTCCGGCTTGTTTTTGGGTTCTAGCCGACCTTCTTTCAGATGCTGTGATTTTAAACTAAAATGTGATGGGTTCTGATTCATCAGGAACCTCGCAGCGTATGCATGAAAATGACTCAATTATGCTGTTCTCAAAGTGTGTCATAAGTTTACGTGCTTTTCAAATTGTTGTGACATGATGCCCCCTGCCCCCAGAATAAAGTATTTTAATTCTAACACAGGGTCTTGTCTCGAAAGGATCTTCACACTCCAAACTGTGAACTTCATTTGTGCCACACAAACCAACAAAAAAAAAAAACTTTTTCGTCTTTGTCTGACCAACATGGAGCTGAGGTCATAGAGGATTTCTAATCCAGAGGTCACGGAAAATGTTGCCCTAGAGGAACAGTTTCAGGTGAGTGCTCAAAAGGAGAGGAAGAAGGTTGGATAAAGGGCGAATGAGAGATATATCCCATAAAACGCTCACTTTTGTCCCAAGTAGGCCTACAAAATAAATAAAAATTTATCATCATCGAAGTTTCCGCATGTGCAACACACGTATCACAAAAGACGGCGCAAACTGCGATAAATGGTTACCTTCAAGATTTCCACACCTGCTGAAACAATGCCATGGTAGCTTGAAGTATTAAGCCCTTTATGCATTCGATCAATCAAATGGAGCACTTTCATGTGAGATACCCGCCGCTCATTTGTAGCCTAATTTAAGTTATGTTGACTTTTATTTTAACATAATTGTTGCAATGACATGAAAATGATGTATTAGCTTTTGTGTATCGTTTTTTGTTTTGCTATTTGTATCTGTATCTCAAGTTGTATGGTCACTGTCATTGATCACTAATATCACATATTGCAAGTTTTCCTCAGCTGTACTTACCAGACTAATGTAGATATGACAAAAACAAAAAAATCATGTGTTGGCTTCACTTTGACCGTAACTAACACAAAACACAAGCAGAAAGAGCCCAGCAGGATAACACGAGTCCTCTGCTGCTATTGTGGGAAGACATAGATCAGATCTGTTGCAGTTCCTTTCAAGTTCCACTATAGAGGTCGGTTCCAGAGGGACCAGTACCCAATATACACAGGTTAAAAAGTAGGGTGGTGACAATTCATTTTAACGACGATACGATATTTGTGGCTGGCGATTCCACTCACTTTTGATGTTGAGTCATTTTGAAACGATCCGATTCACTGACCTGAAACTGATCCAGGACATCTTTAGACAAATTGTAACAAGTGTAACTCAGAGATAAATAAATGGGTAATGAACAATGCAGGTGAGGTTTTCCACATGCCTTGTATTTCTTTCAAGGTAATTACAGGAAATTCATTTATATTCATGGAAATTTTGTTAAGGACCGTTTTTATTTCATCAGAGCTCAAAATTGAACATTTTTAGGGGTTCTTATTTTCATTGGCAGGTGGGTGGAACGAACAGAGTTTCCAACTTTAGTTTGTCTCCCAACGACCATTTTGAATGTTGTTCAGGTGGGCGGGGCAAATTCACCTAAGACACAATCCAATCTCCATCCAGTCAGAACAATTGCATCCTCTCTGGTAACCATGAACTCGAGCAGCTTGCTCTGGGTGAAACTCCAAAAGAGTCGTCTGTGAACCAGAATACAAAATGAGGACCAGTCCAGATCCCTGTGGAGCCCCACTTCAAATGTTTAAGACTGTTTGGGTTCAGGTAAACATTAGAGGAGGGCATGAGGAAGCTTCTGCCTCTGAGCTCTGAACTTTGTCTGTCTTTAATGTTGAAGTTTTCCAGCTTTACTTCCTGTTTTGTCTGAACCAACCAAACAGCTGCAGAAGGGAAGTTCCTCTGACTCTCAGGTTGTGAAACACTAACTAGGTGAGCATGTGCCCAGGTGTGAAGTTGGCACGGCAACGGGAACGAGGCGAGCGTGGCTCTGCATGTTTACAGTGACTGTCAGGGCGTGTTTGATGGATCATCGTGCGTCTGTGTGTTTGTAAGAGTGTCTTGTTTGTGTGTGTGCATGACTGTGTGTGCGTAAGGGTGTGTCGTGTGCCTGCAGGTCAGGGTTAGCAAGGAGGAGCAGGGAGAGGAAAACGTTCCCTCAGGTGGAGAATTCTTTTTTCTTTGTGAGTCAAGTCTGGAGCTAAAGGAGGACAAACACATCTGGGGGGCAGGGTGTGTCTGCACACGTTTATGAGCACACACCCAGATTTGACCCCCCCCCCCCGTGTAAATCCCGCACTGCTTTTTCTTTCTCAGAAAACGTGCACGTGCATGAGTATGGATGTGTATCTGTGAAAAGAGGGGTTGGATGCTGAAATACAACAAAAACTGCAGTGGTCCTCCAACTGAGACTCTTTATCACAGAACTGATGCTGAAGGAAAAGCTGAAACAAGTTTGACCACAGCAGCAAACTCAACGTGGAGTCCAGGAAAATTAGGACAGAGATGAAGATGTCAGTGGATCTGCAGGTTTGGTCCTGGTTTGATCCAGACCTGTTTTCTTCTCATGGTCCTCTGGGTTTTGGAGGTGTAAAAGCTTACATGAACTCTTTCCTGGAAAAAAATTAAAAAACAGAACACAAGATGTTTTTCCTTTGATGCAAGTAAAAAAAATCTGTCCAGGGAACTAGACAACGTAGCAATGTCCCACTCTTTAAGACAAAATTGAATATTGAAATTAGCTATAAACACTCATGTCAAATATTCAAGTTTTGTCTTAAAGCAAGAGGTTACATTTCACAGAAAATTTACTAGAAAGGTAGTTTTGTCTTTTATCAGTATAAAATGATGAACTAGAAATTGGACAAAAATGCTTTGTGGTATTTTGTGCTTTCTGTAGTGTTTTTGATGCATGCTCATCAATTCTAGCACAGTTCACTATTGGGAAAAGAAGACAGAGCTAAAAAGTCTAAAGCTTTGAAGGGAAAAAATCCACCCATCCACCCATCCATCCATCCATCCATCCATCCATCCACCCATCCACCCATCCATCCATCCATTCATCCATCCATCCATCCACCCATCCACCCATCCATCCATCCATCCATCCATCCATCCATCCATCCATTCATCCATCCATCCATCCATCCACCCATCCATCCATCCATCCATCCATCCATCCATCCATCCATCCATCCATCCATCCATCCACCCATCCACCCATCCATCCATCCATCCATCCATCCATTCATCCATTCATCCATTCATCCATCCATCCATCCATCCATCCATCCATCCATCCATCCATCCATGCTGAAGGATGCTGAAGCCTCGATCAGCCATTGGAGAGGGAAAGTAGGATTACATTCTGGACAGGTCACCTGTCAAACACAGGACCACCAAGACAACAAAACTACACAGGACAATTAGAGTCTTAGAGTCACCAATCAAACCATGAAGCATGAGCTTGGACTCTGGAAGGAAGATGGAGTGCTGAGAAAAAACGCATCCAAAAGAAGAACTTCACACAAGTCCCAGCTGGGATTTGGACTCTATGTGGGAGAGTGCTGACCACTACACCAATGAACCCCTGACGTCTGCATTTCATCCTATTTGTCTCACGTTCTGTTATGTCAGCTATGATGCGCACGCGTCTGTCCGCTTGGGCATAAACAGCGCCGTGTGCTTTCTGCGCAGCTGAGTGATGTCTGGGGTGAAGTAGCGGCCGCATGCACGCGCCGCGCCCGTCACAACCTTTGTTTGCTTAGTCAAAGGTGAGTAAGGCAAGCAGGTCGGTGCGCGCGCGGCGTCTCAGAGGCGTTATAAGCGGTGTTCTGCGGCTGCGCGCTGATTCAAGCATGAAGAACGGCGGTGGCCTCGTTCTTCTCTGCGCTCTGGCATCCGCGCTCTGCGCCGCGCACCACGCGCACGGACTCACCTGTAAGTCTACAAACTTTTCTCTCTCACTTAAACAAAACGTTTATTTTTCTGTTTTCTCAACTCTCTGCTGAGTCTGACATAGTACTAGAGTAACGCAGGATTACTGTAGTCTGATCATCTTTTTCTGACGCCTGAACTCAGAAGTAGAGAAGTTAACATTTTTAGAGTCAAATCAGGAGGTGCTCTTCAAGTCTTCACCCTCCTATTCATTTGAACATCTTCCTCTACATCTCTTGCTCTTCTTCTCCACCTTCTTGCTTTTGGAAATTAAACGTTTGTCAGAGCAGAACTAAGATGGAAAGATGCGTAAATGAAGCTGGTCTCACTAAGAGGTAATAAAATGTTATTTTTATGCTTCCTTAATCTTGTAAATCAGAGATGTTAAAAGTCCTGGACAAAAAAAAATTGGATGGTGAAAAGTGTGTGAGCTGAAATGTTAAAAAACGAACGAAGTGTCACTAAAGACTGAAATGTATTTAAAAGAGTAGCCCACCTTAGCCAACATAAACTGGAGGTAATGAGCACTTTTAATGTTAAAAAGGGCTTAGATTGTTGCTAAGCACATCTAATAATATCTTATGATAATCATTCAAATGTTCAAGAATTTGTTTACATAAAAAAGACATAAAGAACAAAAGAAAATGTGAAAGGAAGCTATAAAAAGCTATAAAAACCTGTGATAATATGTCTATTTTGACTTAAAGATGCTAAAGTGTTGCTTAAAACTATTTTCTCTGAGGAAATAATATGTAGGGCCGATAAAACTCACAACAATTAGCATTTTAAAAGTCTAATTCAAGGTAAAGTTGTTCATTTTGAAACGGTAATCCACACGTTCATCACGTCCCGGCTGGATTTCTGTCATTCTCGTTATTTTGGATTCATCTCTCTCACGTCTCCAACGTGTTCAAAATGCAATCACCCGTCTTCTGGTTGGAGGAGAGAAGAAAGAGACCGCATCATGCTGATTTTAGCATCGCTCCACTGGCTGCCTGCATTGTAGGGTTCAGTTTCAGATTCTTTTATCTGTTTTTATCTTTGCATGGTCTTGCCCCGCTGTAGCTTTCTGAGCTTCTCTCTCTTTACTCGCCAGCCCGGTGCCTCAGATCAGCGGATCAGCTGCTTCTGGAGGCACCGAGGTCCAGACGGAAGCTCAGAGGGGACACAGCTTTTGTGATCGCTGCTCCAAAGCTTTGGAACTCTTTGCTGCTGCCTATAAGAGAAGCTTCATCACTAAAACCCATTTGATAACTTATTTTTATGCTCTGGCTTTCAATCCAACATGATACTTGTGTTATTTTAGTTTTATTCTACTGTTCTTATGATTATTATCTCCTTATATTTACCGTTATATATTTTTTTCTTCGTGTTTTAGTGTTTGTTTTCTTTTATTTCTTGTGTTCAGCCCTTTGTGTAAACTGCTGTTATATGAAAGTTCTATATAAAGTTGAATTGAATTAAAGTTGTTGCTAAACATTCAAAGGTTCCTAAAAAGAAAACAGTTAAAGTGAAATGTATCCATAATCCAAACAAAAAAGATGTGTAGAAAAAATAAAATAAATAAAATGTATCTGAGAATGTATGTATCTACTGCAGCTTGAACTGATGGTAATTAGTATTTTAAGTTTATTTTGTTTAACATTTACTTTTGAAAGAAGACAATGTTTCAATTACATTATACGGAACACCTTTATTGTTAAGATTGTTCCTAAACAAAAAAAAATGTTAAAAGGAAGAATATTTGTAGGGCAGCTGAAAACTAATAATAATAATAATATGGAAATGTTGGAAAATTCTTGAATTGGTGCTTGAAACTTAAATATCACTAAAAAGTATAAGAAAAAATGTGTACTCCACTGAAAACTAATGATAAACAGGACTCTATTGTTTAGAAAAGGGCAAAATTGTTGCTTAACACTAAAAGATTTCTAAGGAAATAAAGCACAAAGGATGTTGGTGAAAAGTGGAAATGAGCATTTAAAAGGTTAAAAAATGATAATTATTAAGAATAGGTGCTGAAAAAGAAGCTAAAAAAGATGAAAATTGCTTTAAATGTTTAAAAATTGAAGCTAATTGTTACTAGACACCAAAATGTATCCAAAGTTAAGACAAAAAATGTGCTGTTTAGCTGAAAACTGATGGTATTTAGCAAATTTAAAGGTCTAGAATTTTTCAAGTTGTAGCTAAGCTCCAACACTTGAGGAAAAATTGTTAAACAAACAAAAAAAAAGTTGAAAAAAGCTGAAAACTGATAATGAGTGCATACATGGTCAAAAGAATGAAGGACTTCAGGTGAATTTGCTTCTGTCAAACTTTCTTTAGCTCCAAGGTTTCAATTCCTCACAGGTGACTCATAGGTGCCGCTCTGCTCAGGCTGATGTTTTAGAAAGTGTGTCAGGTCGGCAGGAGATGTTCAAACTGCAGAGAAACAAGCTGCTGCCTGCAGACAGACAGACAGACAGGAAGAACCTCATGAGTCAACATCTTTTTCAGTTTAAAATGTTTTTTTTTAAATCACTGAACAAGATCAATGTTACATTTTGGCACAAGCGTTGTAAGTAAGAGGTTACATTTGCTACCTAGATGTTTACATTTGTTCGTTTTATTGTCTTTCAGGATGTCAGGCTTGCAGTTCAGGTCTCATGTCAAGCCAATCATGATTCACGATTATGTTTATTCTTTGGGTTCTGGGAACTGTTCTTGAGCTTTACACAAAGGCCAAAAACACCTAATACCATGATATATGACATATAATTTCCCAGCAGGCCAAACTGCAACAAGTTTGCAGTTTTCAAGACACCAGAATAAAGGTAGAAGTCTGATTGAACGTCACAGCCTGTCTTAAATGACGTGCACGGTTTAACCGAGGCCAGCTGGAGGCAGATTGATAGGATTCAGAGCCTCAAAGATGGCAACATCACAGTCAAAAATGCATGTGTCCATGTGCAACACATCTTGCAAGGTCACATCCAAGTCATACTAAAGTCTTTGAAAAATGCGACCCAATACCTCCCTGCTTTATGTTCAGCAAAGAGTTGGGTTACAAATGGGCGTCTGCAGCTCACTGCTCCTAAATGTGGAGAACAAATCTTCCACACCTTTAAGGGGACTTTATGTCTATTTGTGGGACTTTTATGTGAACTTTATGGGTCTCTTCATCTTTGTATGTTTCTGTTGATGGCATGTCAAAAAGATTATCACCTGATCAAGAAAGAGCCTCAAAAATGACGGGAAACAGTGGAGGAAATACAATCTACGCAGGGGATGATGCACTTTTTAGGAACCCAAAGGTCACACATACAACAAACACTGAACCAAACTGTTTTGCTTCAAGTCTGATCAACAATAATTTACCATTCTCTTACTCAAAGTCAAACTTTTGAGCAGACAAGTTCAGACGCTGATAGAGCAAGAAAACTGTTTCAAAAAGGGATATAAAGTTTCCTGTGTCTGCTGCTGCCTCCACAGGGCGCCACTCCCAGCACTGTCAGTGGGATGGGTGGGGCCTGCGGTGCAAACAATGCAAAGACGGCTTCTACCTGCAGGGGCCAGGACTGAGCTGCACTCCCTGCAACTGTCACCCAACAGGTGAGACACACACGGACTCATTCTAACTGGACTGATGAACTCTGACGTCACCCAGACACGTTGGTGGCTTTCAGGTGACGCCACTGTCTCAGCGAAACGCCACCTTTACAGGCAGAAAACTGCAGATGTCCAAGTCGTTAAGCTAATGAATGTCAAAATCAGTTTGCCTACAAAAACAATAAAAACCTGTTGAACAATAAAATGTCCTCAGGCTGTCAGAGGAATCGCAATCTCTTGTCTGATAAAGCTGTGACTCTTATTTACATCATGAATGTTTACCTAATCCCTTCCAGATTACAGAATTGCTGACCACCCTGAATTAAAAAACACACATCTGTGCCTTTCTGCTGCCATGTACGTGCTGTAATGGATGGAAATATTACTAAAGTCCAGCAATGATTGAAGAGACTTGGAAGTTTCTGGAGGCGCTAAAATTGGGCCATCAACCCAAAAGTTTCTCTTAACATATTACATTTTTGATTTGATTTGGATTTTTATCAGATTTGATGTGAATAATTTTGTTTTAAGCATTAATTGTAGTGAAAACAAAAGCAAATCACACTGATTTATCAAACTCATTACAGCAAGTAATGATTTAAAGTTGATTACAAAACTAAACAAAATAATCTGACCAGAGTTTGCTGCTATATACTTAATGTCAGATATAAACGGCCACCTGGTCTCATGGCTGAAATCAATGGATAAGAGCTTTCTCCACCCACCTCAGTCATATTCTGTAAATGGGTGATTTAGTAGGACAAAATGAGAGTTTAATAAGGCCACCACCACCCACCGGGCAAAAGACGGTCCTGGCTAGTTTGGCGCCCTGGGCAAAACACTGGACAGTGATTTGCCGTCATTATAGCAGCAAGTTGACACTATAGTAGGAGCGTTCTTGCGCAAAGACTTGTTTTGGTTTTTTGGCCGCTTCTGCGCCCCTTTCAAGATTGCGCTCTGGGCGACCGCCCACATTGCCCATGGGAAAAACCGCCACTGCACCGGGCTATAAATATGTTTTCTTTTGGTGATTTTATAACATGGGACTCAATGTTTCCTCCTGAAACTAGCCCCTAGTGGGCTTTTGATGAACTGCAACATTTCAACTTCTTAGTTTGCTTCAAATCTAGGAAGAGTGGGTGGAGAATTGGTGAGAATACAACTGTCCTTACTTCATGACAAAGACTTCACACCCTAACTGCTCTGTTTAATCTGCAGGGGCCATCAGCACCACCTGTGACAGCAAGGGGCAGTGCAGCTGCAAAGACGGCGTCGCTGGAGAAAAATGCGACCGCTGCACCAATGGAATAATGGGTCAGAATGGATGTTCATCAAGGTGAGAAAAGGGAAGCTCACCATTAAATCTCCAGCTGATTCTGAAACCAGAACCCCCCAAAACCTGGACAGATCAGATCTCCTGCCACTAAAAATGAACTGGACTTGTTCTGGGCTAAATTCTGTTTATTTTTAATTGTGATGGAAGTCCACAATGGCAGAAAACTCCCTTTCCCTGCCTTAGAACTGCTTCTAAACAGATACTAACTCTTTGCTGGACCAGAGCAAAAAGCCTCTTTGGGTTGGTCAGGTGAATAAGTAGGAGAAGAGTTTTGGAACACTGAATCTTCAATCCTGGTAGGAAAAAAAATAATTTCATAAACAAATTTGGTCTGAAGAGGCAACCGTTTCTGTGAAGGATCTCTGATAATCCAAACAACTTGGTACCCACATTCTCTCTGTTTTACATAAACAGATGATGGTTCATCTTTGGAAGAACAGGCTAGAAGAACAACAGAACTTTTGAGAACAAAATGAATAGCTCAATGTTTCTGGATCATTCCTGAGCTTTTCTTCTGCACGCAGTCGTGTTGGCGCTGACTCAGCTGTCTTTAAGAATCAAACAGCTTCTGTGGAGGGAAAGAATGGAACCATCTAAGAACCAAACCAGAACCAGTTCATGTTATTTAGGTGGGAAAGGGGAAAAATAGAGCCTCTAGAGTTGTGGACTCTGACTTCTTGTTTTTCATGTTTTCCAGGCGTCAGCTCAGAGAGGATTCTGGGAATTTACCGTGTTTCTGCTATGGACACAGTAGTCGGTGTTCAACACAATCTGGTTTCTCAGTCCACAACATCAGTTCCACCTTCACCTCCGGTAACCGTGGAGCTTCTAAGCTTTCTCTTGACTGCATGTCCTTTCACTGGAAAAGCACCAAAACTGTGGGATGTGTTTCAGGTTCTGAGGGTTGGAAGGTGACCACAGCGGAAGGTGACCCCCCCCGTGACGTTCTCTTTCGCTGGTCACCCAAACACCAGGACCTGGAGGTGATTTCCAAAGAAAGTTTGCCCATTTACCTAAGCGTGCCAGGTGAGACTAGCTCTACATTCTCCATGTCTCTGTTCATTTTCCCCATTTCCTGATGGATCGTTTGTCCTCCAGACTCATACCTGGGCAACCAACTGCTGAGCTATGCTCAGAACTTCTCTTTTTGGTTGCGATTGGACCGTGGAGTACGTCGCCCATCAGCTGCTGACGTGATTCTAGAAGGCGCTGGTTTGAAGGTGTCGGCCTCGCTAGGGGACCTGAGCGCCGTCGTGCCTTGTGGTCAGAAGATTGGCTATAGCTTCAGGTCAGCCTGAAAGTCCACCATAGATGATAAATGAGAGAGATTAGGATTAATCTCCCTGATGAATCTGATGGACGCTATGTCCTGCAGATAATTAGATGATCATTAGACTGGGCTGTTTTGTCCACACTGACTCCCACGATGTTCATAAATGTCTGCTGAACAGGCTGGACCAGCAGCTTGGCAGCGGATGGAGGCCTCCACTTTCCTCCTTCCAGTTCCAGAAGCTTCTCCAGAACCTCACAGCCATCAGGATCCGGGCTACGTTTGGAGAAGCTGGTGAGCCCTTTTTTTTCTTTATTTCTACCTCTGGTCTGGTTTTCTTGATTCAAATGTTTTTCTTTCCTGCTCACAAACTGACACTTTTATCCTCTGACTCATTAGGGACAGGGATCGTGTGCTCTTATGAAATTCTTGATTTCCTCTTTTCAGGACGGGGTTACCTGGATAACGTGACTCTAGTTTCAGCCCGACGTGGACCTGGTGTCCCGGCCCGGTGGGTGCAGACCTGTATCTGCCCTCCGGGACATGAGGGCGACTCGTGTGAGCGCTGCTCAGCCGGGTTCAGGCGCAGCATCCCTGCAGATGGAGCATTCAGTCCCTGCAAGCCTGGTGGCTACGACCCGGAGAACCCGGACCATTTCTCTGCAGATGAGACGCCCACAATTCAGCGCTGCCAATCAGGGTTTTACAGAGACCCAAGGCAGGGGGGCGCTTGTGTGCAGTGTCCCTGCGCAGAAGGAGAGTCCTGCTCACTGCCTCCTGGTTCTGTTGACCCTCGATGTGACCGCTGCCCACCAGGAACCAGCGGTGAGTCCAGACTTCCAGAATTGCTGAAAGCTTCAGTTTCACATGAGCACCTCATTCAGAGCCTTTTTACTCAACAGAAAACACAGACACGATCAAAAAGAATTCACTCCAGCCACAAATTCAATTACGCCACATCTAATGTTGGTTATGGTGCTGAGGTAAAGCTGTCAACCTCTACTCAGGGGATCAGGTTCAGTTCCCACCTTGCCAACCCATGTGTCAAAGTGTTGAAATGTTATTGGGCTAGACACAGAACCCTAGATTGATCCTGATACAGTTTGGTTCCAGTGTAAGCCGCCATCAGTGTGTGAATATGTGTGAGCATGGGTAGATGGGAGTTGGACTGCGGAATGCCTCGGGCTATACGAGTATATGGCATTTACCATTTTAAAATGTTTCGAGAGACTCCCGTTCCTCTAGGTCACTGTGGAGGTACTTGTAGAACTAATTTGATCTATACTTCTCTCCCTCTCCTTCCACCCCCCAAAAAAATCTACCAGCTTGCTTATTTTCTATCTGTCCCTGTGAGGTACCTGGATCGGGTTAGTTCAGCCTATCAGCTGCTCGAGTGTCCAGATTCAGAAAGGAGTCATGGCTCAGAATGAACAAAACGCTAGACCTGAAGGACTTTGAAGTCCTAACTGTGAGGCTGAGCTTCAGTCTGAAGTCATTCATCCACAATCTTTTGTTAGCATGAATGTTTGAGAGAAAGTCTGTCCTGACTGCAGGGCAGAAGATCACGACAATGAGAAGAGCAACACATTCAGAGGTTTTTTTCACAGACACAAGAAAAAATAACAACAGCTTTAAAGAAAGAAGTAAAAACTTTAAATATCATACATGAACAAAAAATCTAAGACATTTAAAAGGGGGGAGTCATCAGCATAAAACAGCATGTTTCTGTGGGGATGAATGACTGGGGAGAAGCAAACTGGAACAGAACCTGGTGGAACACCATCATTGACTCTGGTTTGAAAGGAGGACTCATGGACCTCTTACTAAACTCTGCTAATGATTAGCAAAGGTGAGCATTTAAGCTCAGAGCCCATGAGCTCATGTATCGATTTTGTTTCCAGGTCCTGGATGTGACACTTGTCAGGAAGGATTTTTTGGCGACCCCGCCAGTTCCACAGGCAAACGGCGACCCTGCAAACGTGAGATCACATTTGTCTTAAGGTTGTTCACACGTTTCCTGTTTACAGTTTTGACTGAGCTGACGCTTTGTGAACCTTCCTGTTTTTTGGGCAGCCTGTAACTGTGACGCTCAAGGAGCTGAGTCCAAACAGTGCGACACGTTTGGCCACTGTACCTGCAGGCTGGGCTTTGAGGGTCCAACATGCCGCAGGGCTAGTTGTCCCGCGTGTTTCAGCCCAGTTCAAGCAAAGGTGAGTTAGTCACCTGAAGACAGGAGCATCTCTGACAAGAGTGCCTAGGCTTTGCAGGAGGCGTGGCCTATCTGTACCACCTGTCTGATTGTGTTTCAGTTGGAGGAGAACGCCGCCAAACTGGCTGAGCTGGAGAGTCTGTTACCAGACCAGGACACTGGTCCAAGACCAGCTGACTCCGCCAAGATGGAGGCTGCCCTGAAGGTCACAGGGGAGCTGCTGAAACGCCTGGAGGAGACGGCAGAGGAGCTGAAAGGTGTGTGTGTGTGGGGGGGGGGGGGGCGCACACACATGACAGACACAACTACAAACACTCCATCCATCCATCCATCCATCCATCCATCCATCCTCCGCTTATCCGGGACCGGGTCGCGGGGGCAGCAGTCTAAGCAGAGATGCCCAGACTTCCCTCGCCCCAGCCACTTCCTCCAGCTCCTCTGTTGGGACCCCGAGGCGTTCCCAGGCCAGCCGAGAGACATAGTCTCTCCAGCGTGTCCTGGGTCTTCCCCGGGGCCTCCGCCCAGTGGGACATGCCCGGAACACCTCTCCAGGGAGGCGTCCAGGAGGCATTCGGACTAGATGCCCGAGCCAGCTGAACTGGCTCCTTTGGATGTGGAGGAGAAGCGGTTCTACTCCGAGCTCTCCGCGGGTGACAGAGCTTCTCACCCTATCTCTAAGGGAGCGCCCAGCCACCCTACGGAGGAAGCTCATTTCAGCCGCTTGTATTCCGGACCTTGTTCTTTCAGTCATGACCCATAGCTCATGACCATAGGTGAGTATTGGAACGTAGATCGACCGGTAAATTGAGAGCTTTGCTTTTCGGCTCAGCTCTCTCTTCACCACAACGGCCCGATACAGCGACCGCATAACTACGGACGCCGCTCCTATACAAACAGACATATGACCAAAACAGACACACAAATAGGTGCAGAAACATACAAACGCATGACAAGCATCACTTTTTACTGTTAATTTTGTAATGTTTACAACATAAAGTACATCACTGAAAGTAATGACATCCATATGACAGACCGAGCATCAACCAGACTGTTAACTAACACACTTTTTATGTTCGACTGATGCAATATTTGTGATTTTAGCATAAATTTCATTGTCAATATTTCATTTAGGATTTTGGCATCATTTTTATTATTCTTACAGCTGTCTTAGTCTTTTGAGCTACAGGAGCATTTAGCATGTTTGGTATTGTTTGCTATTGTTCAGCTTTTTGTGTTGCAAAGTCTTTGGCTACTTTAGCATTAATCTTCTCTGTGATAATAATTTTTGCCATTGTTTTGTCTTCACCTGCTTCCTCTCAAGTGCAAGTTTGTTATTTAGTTGTGTTTTCATGTTATATTTTTTATATCCGCACATAACTTATCGATGCCCTGTGTTTCCATTTCATTTTAGTTGTGCACACACATGTAATTAATTTAGATTAGCTACCGATGTAGCATTCAGAATTGTTTTTTATTTAAGATGTATTGCTTAATAATAGATTGTTGGTTGTAACTATTTTAAATCCTAATGTAATAATCCAAATGTTCACTCCTCAGATGTTGTTCCAGTTGTAACTTCTGCCTCTAGTGGATGTTAGAGGAACTGCAGCTGAGCACTTTTAGTCCTAATTCAAACTCTTCTATTCTTTTATTCAATAGAAATAGAGAAAGGACTGCAGGGTCGACTGTCGTCTGTGAGAAAAACTCAGTTGACTGAGAGGCAGGACATCCGGGATATTGCTCGTGAGGTCGACAACATTGTAAAACAACGACTGACTTACGAGACAAAGGTGAAGGAGGTGCAGGCACTGATGGAGGTGATGGGACGGAAGATGGAAGAGGCCAAGTCGAAACTCAGATCAGTCGTAAGTATTCACGCAGATCCACGTCAGAACTAAACTCAAGTAAAGACATGATGTAAACAGATTTAAGCAGAAAATAAAAAAATGTGTTAACCCCTTCATGCCTAAGTTTGTTTCCATTTATTTATAAAAATGTTCTTTATTGTTTTATTTCCATTTCAAGGTGATGCTAAACTTAGAGTCCTGGATGACATGGAATTAGCTACATATGGCATGAAGGGGTTAAAGTTATTGGTGCCAAATGTTGGTCAATGACTTTTAAAGATTTTCAGTTTTTTTCTAAAGCCAGTCATGAACAGACTCCTGTTGGCAGGAGCACGAGGACTAAAGTCATCTCCAATGTTTCCTGGTAGGAAGTTCCAGTTAGCGACGCTCCAGTAAGTCCAAACAACCTGACTTCTCTCGTGCCAAAAGCCTCCAGCCTGGCTGACCAGTGAGTAGTGATGAAAGACAGATTTGTGTTTAACGTCTTCGCCGCCCTGACCATTGATCTCTCCATCCACTAGACACCAGAAAAAGGCAAACGCCGTGGAACAAACGGCCAACGAGGCGCTGAGCGACTCAGAGAAGAGTCTGGCTCTGCTGAGGACTCTGACAAACCGAGAGAACAAAGTCAAGGAGCTGATCGGGGATCTGAAAGCACTGTGAGCTGTTGATTCCACATGACACAAAAACATTGTGGAGAAAAATGTGTTTTTGAGAAAAACACCTGTTTTTTTAGGTACGATCAGAATTTGGCTGAGGTCAAGATTTTGGAGAAGGAGGCGAGCCGGCTGAGCGACGCAGCCACAGAGGAGAGCAGAATGGCTGACGGCATGTTGAAAGACATCGCCATCATGGAAGGGAAGATCCTGGGATCAGGAAAGGTAACAGCTGCTTTCATTTGTTTCTCTCTTTTTGGTGTTGATGATTATTTGTTCTGTCTTTAACACCATAAACATTCATGATGCTCAGGAGCAGATAGACGCCTTGGAAGCCAGGCTGGAAGGGACAAAGGAGGCGGTGAAGAGGAACATCTCAGACCTGGAGGATCTGCAGACTGAGGTGCAACAAGACCAGGCTGCAGTTGAAGACCTGCTGGATGAAGGCAGAGACGGCCTCAAGGTAGGAAACCACCATCACTGATGGATCCTTGTTAATCGTCTGAGCCTAACACGCCTGATCTAGTCTATGAGCTTTAAAAGGCTCAAGTCTCTGCTAAGCAACCTACAACAAAAGGACGATTTTCTCTGCGCAGGTATTTAACCAGCTGCTGGACAGAGTCAACGCTGCCAAGGCTGTGATGGAGGACGCCCTTAAACGTATCACCAGTAACAACAATGAGCTTGACAGCGCCCTCAACGGCCTGCAAGGTAGAAGTGCTCACCATGGAACTGACATGTCTCCTTCAGCGGAGATGGAGATGATACTGTGTCATGTTGTGCTGAGCCACTGGAAAATAAGTCGGTGTGTCATGAGTCGTCCTTTCTTCTGTGCAGACTTCGAGCAGCAGGTGGATGGCAGCAAGACTCTGGCTGATGATGCCACCAAGCGTCTCCCAGCAATAAACGCCACCATCCAAAAGGCTGCTGGGAACAACGCTTTGACTCAGTCTGTGCTGACAAACGTGTCTGCAGATCACAGCGATGCACTAGAAGCTATCAACGCGCTAAAGGGCCTACTCAGCAGCGTGAAGGTGGGAGACGCACGCGCAACTTGAAGCTAGTAGTGTGTGGACAAGCAAACAGCTTTGTGTTGATGCTTCAGGAAAGCGTTGGAAAGCTGCCGGATCACTCCAGCTTGGGGGGAGGAGTTGCCACCCTCAGCACGGAGGCAATAGACCTGAAGACGGCGGCAGACCAGACAGCTAGAGACCTGGAAGCGGATCTGAATGAGGCCGGAACGTTAAAGGATGATGCCGAGGAGGTAAATTTCCACTCAGGCACCACCCTCCCACCCTGCCCTTGTGGAGTGACGTCATTAGAGATGCTTCTTCTGCAGGTGGCTGTGGGAGCGGCTGCAGCTTCTGAAGAAGCCAAGCGTGGCAGAGACGCGGTGGCTCTAACTCTGCAGGACATCAACACCCTGCTGGCTGACATGGGTGAGTCACTGTCACCTTTGTGACAAAAGGACAAACACGTTGCAGTGCGCTGCAAGTGAGTGTGTTTATCCAGCAGGGGGGGGTAGACAGAGTCCCTGCCGCCTCTGGTAGCACCTCTGTAAGTTAATGTCTTCCTCTTCTCCTCAGATCGTTCTGCTGTGGGTGAAGATCAGCTGAAGCAGCTGGAGGACTCGCTGTCTATGGTTCGGGAGGAGGTGCACGGCCGTCTCAGGTCCCGACTGCAGGACATGCGGGAGCAGGAGGACGCTCAGCGCCGCCAGCTGTCTGGGATCAGCCTGGACTTGGACCGGCTCCTCGCCGACGTTGCTAACTTGGAGGAGATCCTGAATGCGGTCCCCACTGGCTGCTACAACACCGCCCCCATCGAGGAGGCCTGAAGATGGAGGAACTGAAGATGACATGAAAAAGTCTCCAATATTTTGCACAAAAATATGATCTATCTTCATCTTAGCCAAACTTCTTCACCAGGTGTTGCCTTCACTGTCTCATGGAAATGTCAGTTTCAAAGTGATCTGCTTTGCTGTTCTCTGATTCTGGCACCTGATTTTACAGCAGCAGATGAGAGAACTGTTGATAAACCTGAATTTGTTATTTATTCAAAGCTTGAAAGAAGATTTCAGAAAAGGCAATATTTCAGAGGAAGAGATTTATTCATGGAAGAAGATTTCAAAAGATGGAAAAGATGCTTCTCTAACAGGAATAAGCGTCTGATTACAGAAAAAAGAAGAAAAGTCAATTCAAATGTTCAAAACTGAATTAAGATTCCTTTGTTGAAAAAGGAAAATTCTGTGTGGACTTCTGAATCTCTTTTATTGTTTCTAACCGAAGCAGTAATTTCTCCTTCCTGCTTCCTTTCTTTGTCATGTTGTTTTAAAGTTTTTACCTGATCTGTATTATTTCAGAGCCAAATAAATGAAAGTATCATTGTTTTTCTAGTTTGTTGGTTGGATCAGTGTTGGAGTCTGAAAAGAAAAGACAGAATATGTGAGATGGGGCTTTAGAACAAGACACACTAGTGTCAGCGTCTCTGTGACTCCAGCAGGTTTCTGCCAGAGCCTCTACAGGCGTTTATGGCTGCTCTGCTCAGCGACTGACCACCTCAAAAAACTGGACATGGAAAGAGAAAGCGTGGTTTGCTCTCCTGTGAGGTACCTGTCTACAGCAGTAAACAAAGCAGCAAAAATGTGCAATTCTATTTCATACTATTGGTTTTATCAGGACTATAAACAGATAGATTTAATGTAGAACATTAAATCTTCGTTTGACACTGAAAAAATAAAAATGAAATAAAAATCTTAAGTTTTAGCCTTACAATGCAGGTCATGTTACAGCTATGTCATTTTATAAGAGAGATCTTTTTTTTCTTAAATTAAAATCAGATAAGAAGTTTAGAAATTAGACAAGGATTTGGTCTTTTAAAGATTTTTGTTTTATAAAAATAAACTGATTTGTTAAAACAAAATTTATTCGTGAGAAAAACAATGGAACATCCCACGTAACAAAATAAAAGGTTTTTGTTGACTTGATTTAAAATATAATTTACATTTGGAGTCCATATTTTGTGCTCCAAATATGAATCACACAGAAGCAAGATTAATATTTCCATTGTTGTTACTCGAAATTTGAACTTCTAATGTTTATGTAACTTACATAAATGCTGAAGTGAATTCATGAAGGAGAAATTGTGAATAATTTTCATTCATTCATTCATTCATTCATTCATTCATTCATTCATTCATTCATTCATTCATTCATTCATTCATTCAGTCATTCATTCATTCATTCATTCATTCATTCATTTGTTCATTCATTCATTCAATCATTCATTCATTCATTCATTCATTCATTCATCTTCTTCCGTTTGCTCTCTTTGGGGTCACAGGGCTCGGCCACTTGTGGGCGAAGGCAGGGGGCACCCTGGACAGGTCGCCAGTCTGTTGCAGGGTTGGAATAATTTTAATAATTTAAATTTGATTATAGCAACAACAACAAAAACTTACACTGATTTTATGAATGTTTATGACACAGTGGCCACTTCTAATCCTTGTGGGCAATGGGCTGATGTTTACCACAATGTAATTTGAGTAAAGGAAACCAACTAGAGTGAAAAAAAGACAGAAATCTAGTTCTCATCCCAGTAGAATTAAAAAAAATCATCATGCAGAGGGGCGTTGATAAAAATGGATCAACTCAATGTCAGGAGCAAACGGTTCATTTCACCTCCAGAACAGAGGGTGGCGCTATTGCGCGGTAAAAGAGTTCAAAGCTTCCGCTGTTGCCGCTTTGCAGGAATCTGCACTGCAGACTTAACTGAGCGGACGGTAGGTGTCGAATGTAGTCGTTGATGTTAGAATGAAAATGTTTGCTTTTTTAATATTTATTTTGCATACGTACGTCGTTTCTTACTGGCATTAGTTAGTTTAGCCTCAATGCGTCTGTCAACGTTTACACCAGTTGATGAATGAAGCTAACGTTAGCATACTAGCATTTTAGTTGTTGTTGTTCGTTGTCTCAGTTGTTGCAGTTGATGATTCAATGTGGGATCAATCGGGGAAAAATATTGCATGGAGGATCACATTATTGCTTGATGATAGGAGCTGCATGTGGCTAGCTGAAGTATAAAACGGTCAAACATTTCCCCCGTGACTTAGTAACGTTAGTGTTTATCGACGTTTCTCCCTGTGTGTCGCACCTGTGGTTTTATTGAATCTGTTAGGGTTTCTTTTACGACACGCACGCAGGTAGCGGTTTACTGTAGCTTCCTGAACAACACTGTATGTTTTGATGTGACGCCCGCCAGTGTTTCTGGGGTTGTTCAGAGCCACCTCTCTGTGTTTTACAGGGAGGGAGCACTAAAGGACCAGGGCACACCTGAAGATCGCAGGTAAAGCCCAAGCGGAGCTGGAAGCTCGCCACCATGGCGGACATCAAGAATTTCCTGTACGCCTGGTGTGGAAAGAAGAAGCTGACTCCCAACTACGAAATCCGGGCGGCGGGCAACAAAAACCGGCAGAAGTTCATGTGTGAGGTTGGTCTGAATTCACAGCCAGCTGGTTTGTAACCAGACTCTCCCGTAACGTCTCTGTTTGCTCCTGAAGGTTCGGGTGGATGGCTTCACCTATGTGGGGATGGGAAACTCCACCAGCAAGAAGGATGCTCAGACCAACGCCGCCAGGGACTTTGTCAACTATCTGGTCCGAGTCGGGGAGATGAAGGCTGAAGAGGTTCCAGCTCTGGGGGTCAGAAAGCTTTTTTTTTACGCTTTTTTAAAGTAGATGTAAAAACAAAGCAAACCAGATGAACATCTTTCCAATCAGTAGAGCATCCAGCTATGTTCAGGCCAGAACAGAAAACCATTTAGAAAGTCAAGATCCAGAAAGACTGGGAGACTGCAAGGATTAGTGAAAAGTTTACCAGTGGGCCGCGAACACTTAACCGGAACTGACGGCCTTTTGTTGTTCTACCCAGGCCGTGGCTCCAGAACCGAACCAGCCCGATGGACCTCCGGGAAGCTTCGGAACCCTCCCAGCCAGCGGGCCGCTGCCCCCCCACCTGGTGGTGAAGGTGGAGAAAGGTTTGAGCCGAACACACCTAACATGCTGCTCCCTGACTTCAGTCCTCTTCATCCTGTGGTTTCTGTTTCCAGAGGCTGCTGCCTCCATTGATGCACCTCCAGGACAGACTGAACAAGGGTTCCCTCCTAGAGGTGGCAATGGGGGAGGAGGAGGAGGGGCTGAGTGGGACAGAGGAGCCAACCTGAAGGAGTACTACGCCCGGAGGGATGAGCAGGAGGCTCAAGCGGTACTAGAGCCAGCTGTGTGCTATGAAGCTGCTTTTCAAGAAGATCCCGGTCCTTTTGAGCTGTGTTGTCACATGTTGCAGTCACATGACTGTGACAACATTAGGCGGCTTCATAACAGGTGGGACTGCTCTGCATTGTACCGGTCCCACTAATGCGGATCTCCTGTTGTAGACGCTGGAGTCCGAGGAGGTAGACCTGAATGCAAACTTGCACGGAAACTGGACCCTGGAGAACGCCAAGGCCCGTCTCAACCGGTTCTTCCAGCAGGAGAAGATCACCTCCGAGTACACGTACAGCCAAGTGGGACCCGATCACAACAGGTCTGGATCAGCGCTCCCCTACAAGCTGTCTGACCAGATCCAGCCTGACGAGCCGCAGGTCTCTCGTCAGTCTGGATTTGGTCTTTTCTGCTGTTCAGATCTGTCAGGTGGGGGTGGGAGAGTGGGGTATTGACAAATGAACTCTAATTAAAAAGCTGCAGCTTCTCGGGTTGGTATATGTTTCCTCTGAAAGGGGCCACACTCCTGGGCCCCCCGCTCACTGGAAGCACCTGTGTGTTTTTCTGCCGGACTGCTGCAAACCCAGAGAGCTCCTGCGTGTGCCGGCTACACCGGAGAGCCCTCACAGCCACATGCTCAACTCAAAGCCTGCAGAGCGACGCTAGAACTCACGACCACGCTGAGGAAATACATGGGGATGGCGTTTAGGTTCTCTAAAGCCCCCCCATGGGTGCAGCTCCGTGGTCTCTGGTCGTGATTTGTGGTGTTGCTCTTCATTGTAGGCTTTAAAACCTGAAAGTCTGGCAGAAAAACACCCAGGTTTCTTTCTGAGGACACATCAGGTGAGTCTGCTCCTGAAGGATGCTTGGCTTTAGGCTTTTACTTTGAAAGGCACGGGGTTGTAACTTTGCCATGTTATTTGTCTGCAGGAGCTTCATAGCAGAGATGCAGCTGTTCGTGAGGAAGCTCGGCAGAAGTAAGTTTTGACATGTCTGTACATGAGACCACAGAGACGGTTCTGTGCTGAGATTCTTTACTCGAAGAAAAGATGTTTATTTTAGCAGAGCCAGTAAAAAGAAATTCCTTAACAAATAGAAAACCTTTTCTCTTGTGTTTTAAGTATCAGAAAGCTTGTTTTTTTTTAGCATTTTGAAATTTCTCTTAAAACTAAATGACAGAAGACTAATACAGGCAGAAACCAATTCTTTTAATAAAAATGAAACAAACGAATCACCCCTCAAATAGGAATGGTTTACTTTCTCCCGCCCAATTGTGCCTTCAACCCTGTTGAGGTGGATGCAACAAAAACCAATCGATTTTGATTCATTACTGCTGTGCAGAATCCTATGGGGGATGTCAGAGATGACTCCGCCCCTTTTTGTGTGGTGTTGTTTACAGAGATCACGGCCCGCGAACACGGCTCCAACAAGAAGCTGGCGGCGCAGTCGTGCGCGCTGTCGTTGGTGCGACAGCTGTACCACCTGGGGGTGCTGGAGGCGTACACCGGGGTCACCAAGAAGAAGGAAGGCGAGACGGTGGGAGTTTGTCGTTTTACATAAAATCTTTTAAAGCAGAAATGAGCACGGACGAAGGTTTGACTCTTTCTGTCATGTCCAGCTGGAGCCGTACGACGTGAACGTGTCTCCTGACCTGCAGCTGCAGCTGAATACTGTGGTCAAGGAGCTCGGAGTCGAGATCCCCCCACCGGTGAGTTCTAGAGGTTCTCTGAAGCTCTTTGCAGCTGCGGATGATCTGATGATCCCTGAGCTCAGTCCAGTCTTTAGACAGTCTTTAGTGACGGCTTTTTCTGCGGTGAACTGTAGATGCTCTCCCCCCCCCTTTCTGCCTGTGGGGGCAGTAAATGTGGGTCTAGCTGACATGGATGATTGTGTCTTTTAGCCTGAAGACCCCAGCTGCCCAGTGTCTCTGATTCAGGGGAAGATCAACACGTTCGAGCCCTCAACGCGTCAGAACAGTGCCGGCGTCGTGCCCTGGTCCCCCCCGCAGGTTAACTGGAACCCCTGGACTAGCAGCAACATTGATGAGGGCCCGCTGGCTTTTGTAAGGCTTTTTCCTGCCGCTCTGGAAGACCTCAGAGTCTGAGCAGACACTGACACCATCATGTCCAAATGTCGTTCCCCCTTTCTAGTGCACCCCTGAGCAGATCAGCGAGGACTTGCGCAATGAGCTGATGTACCAGCTGGAGCACGACGACTCTCTGCAGAAGGTCAGTCCCGCTTTATTGGCGCTCAGGCGGGGCTCTGCACTCTGACTGACGCCATGTTGTTTAGATCCTGGCAGAGCGCGATCAGCTGCCCGTCAAACAGTTTGAGGACGAGATCATGGGGGCCCTGGAGAGCAACCCAGTGGTGATCATCAGGGGAGCCACAGGCTGCGGCAAAACCACGCAGGTTCCTCAGTACATCCTGGACCACTTCATCAAAGGAGGGAGGGCGTCTGACTGCAACATCGTGGTCACCCAGGTAACGGAACACAGCTGAGAGATGCCCGTGGTCCCTAGTCATGCTAATGTGCTGCACAGAATGCTAATTATGAGAGAACTGAGACTGCTAAAGAGAAACATTTCTACACAATTGCACATTTAGCCAAAAAATTATTTATTTTTATGTCAAAAACAGAACTCGATCTAATGCTTAAATACTGACTTTTTATCTCCAGATGCTAACTTTGAAGCCAGAAATATGAAATGTTCTGCTACAATTACTTTAATCACAAGAACGGTGAGCAAAAATCCCAGAATCACACGGGGGAATCTAATGAAGGACCTACAGAGAGCTGGGACCAAAGTAACAAAGGCTACCATCAGTAACACACTACCCTACCAGGGAATCAAATCCTGCAGTGCCAGACGTGTCCCCCTAGTAAAGCCAGTACATGTGCAGGCCTGTCTCTTTTACTAGAGAGTATTTGTTTGATCCAGAAGACGATTGGGAGAATGTCCTATGGTCAGATGAGACCAAAATAGAATTTTTTGGTAAGAACTCCACTCATTGTGTTTGGAGGAGAAAGAACACCATAGCTACTGTAGGGCATGGGGGTGGAAACATCATGCTTTGGGGCTATTTTTGATGAATGCATAAGGCCATGTATTGTCAGATTTAGGGTATTGAAAATGAAATGAGAATCTAAATAAAACCAAATAAACCTATTGGGTCTCACCCCCCCCCCCCCCCCCTTTTTTTTTTAAGCTGAACTTTGGTCGTTCTGACCCACCTTTGGTCATTAACATTTTTCATGTGTAATCTCTGCAGAAAAGCTTTTGCAGTTCTCACAGCAGTGCACATGAGACTTTTGTTACCATGAAGACTGTGATTTTCTGCTTTGCACCATACAGTCGTTCTCTGTGCATGTGAACTCTTTGCCAATCTACTGTCTTGTCTGCAGCCCCGTCGGATCAGCGCCGTCTCTGTGGCCGAGCGAGTCGCCTATGAGAGAGCAGAGGATCTTGGGAAAAGTTGTGGCTACAGCGTGCGCTTTGAGTCTGTGCTGCCCCGTCCCCATGCTAGCATCATGTTTTGCACTGTGGGTGCGTGAACACCTCGAGTTTCCCGACCCAATAATGCACTTTAAACTCAGTCTAATTAATTCTAAGCAGTTTCCTTATTTTAGGATTCCTCCAGCCTTTCCTCTCTTGAATGTGGTCTTTGATTGGCTCTTTCAGGCGTTCTGCTGCGGAAGCTGGAAGCTGGAATCCGAGGAATCAGCCACGTCATCGTGGACGAGATCCACGAGAGGGACATCAATGTGAGTACCCGTTCAGTCGCCATGGATGCGATCCACACGAGGGCGCTCTCATTGTGTGTGTGCCTACAGACGGACTTCCTCATGGTGGTGCTCAGAGACGTGGTCCAGACCTTCCCCGACGTCCGCATCCTCCTGATGTCAGCCACCATCGACACCAGCATGTTCAGAGAGTACTTCTTCAACTGTCCCATCATCGAGGTGTTCGGACGCACCTTCCCTGTTCAAGGTTCCTCTTTGAATTTCAGAAAGCTGAACCGCTTAGTTCCTGTATTTTAACACGAGAACTACAGGAAATCTAAGTGTTTATGAGATTTTCTTCTTTTAGAGTATTTTCTGGAAGACTGCATCCAGATGACCAACTTCGTTCCCCCACCAATGGATCGGAAGAAAAAGGCTAAAGACGAGGAGGGAGGAGAGGAAGATGTAAGAAACTTTCTTTAGGAGTGGGCGTGTCTGTGGACGAGCTCTCATGTGCATCTTGCTGCCTCTGCAGACCAACTGTAACCTGATCTGTGGGCCCGAGTACACACCCCAGACCAAGAGCACCATGGGGCAGATGACGGAGAAGGAGACGTCCTTCGAGCTGGTGGAGGCGCTGCTGAAATACATTGAGACCCTGAAAGTTTCCGGGGCTGTGCTCGTCTTCCTCCCGGGCTGGAACCTCATCTTCTCCATGCAGAGACACCTGGAGACCAACCCGCACTTTGGTCTGTGCACCACCTCTGTCCACACCTCTCCTCCTTTCAGGAGCCCGTCATTAAATGTGGCGGTCGTTTTTCAGGGAGCAATCGATACCGGATCTTGCCGCTACATTCTCAGGTTCCACGCGAGGAGCAGAGGAGGGTGTTTGACCCCGTTCCTGATGATGTCACCAAGGTGGGCAGTGTGTAAGCGTGTAAAACAAGAAGATGTGCTCTGTGTCTGACTCCTCCCTGCCGTCGCAGGTCATCCTTTCCACCAACATTGCGGAGACCAGCATCACCATCAACGATGTCGTCTACGTCATCGACTCTTGCAAGTAAGTGCTGCGCCCTGTCATCCGGTCAGCCCGCTTCCTCAGGTTAACGCCGGCGTTGCTCTCATTCCAACAGGCAGAAGGTGAAGCTTTTCACCTCCCACAACAACATGACCAACTACGCCACTGTGTGGGCTTCCAAGACCAACCTGGAGCAGAGGAAGGGGCGAGCTGGCAGGGTCCGGCCCGGGTTCTGCTTCCACATGTGTAGCCGCGCTCGCTTTGACAAGTATGTTCAAGTTGTGCCGCCCCTTCGTGTCACGTCTGTTTGCTGGTTTTGACTGTGCGTGTTGGTCTGCAGGCTAGAGACTCACATGACTCCAGAGATTTTCAGAACCCCGCTGCACGAAGTCGCTCTGAGCATCAAGCTGCTGCGTCTCGGCAGTATCGGGCACTTCCTGTCTAAGGCTATCGAGCCGCCGCCACTCGATGCCGTCATAGAGGCCGAACACACGTTAAGAGGTGAGGACCTGTTCCAGGGCGCCATTTGCTGGCATAACACAAAAGTGGATCTATTTAATGAGTCTGTGTGATATACTTCCACTTCCTGTGTCATGCTGTCACTTCCTTTGTGACGTAATACTCCTTAGAGTGTCATAGTAACACTTCCTGTGTAACATATCAGTTTTCTGTGTCATAATGCCAATTCCTGCATAGAGCTGTGACGCTGTCGGATTTTTGATCACCGCGGTGATGAACCACCAGGGTGGTTCCCCCCCCCACCCCCAAAAAAACACAAAATCCCCCTGGCGTCCGCATCGGAAATAAAGACATAAATACAATTACAGCGTACTATTCTTTATTAACAAATAACAGTAACAACTAACTACTACCTAGATTGACTGTGACCGTGTGAGTGCGGTGCGTCTTGTCGGACTAGGAGGAAGGTGCGCAGCGGCATGCGAGTTTCACCTGTGCTCTCTGGTACAGATATCTTCTCAGAATATTAAATATTGCCCAGTAATAAACAGACTGCAGACACTTTGTCACTTTTCCGGTAGCCTTGAAGCCTAACACCCATGAAGAACACGGGGCAGGAGCTTCCGCCAGACACGTAATATCGCGCTCCACAAAATAGTTCCCAAACAAAAAAATGTAGTGATGTTCATGGAAACCTAACAGCGCGCGTTCATGTTTGGTGTTACAGAGTGACTGAGAACAGTAATACCCCTCCCCCGCCCCCCAACACAAAATCCTCCGGTGGGCGGCCGTGTCGCGCACTTAAGAACACACGCAGCTTGTAATGGAAATGAATAATTAGAATGCAGTAAATTTGTCGTATTTCCTCGCAAGACGGAAACTTCTGATGTAGAATGAGGATGTGTGTGTGTGTTTCTGAAACAGCGCACTTGTGTGTAAGTAGTGACCACGTGTCTCGTGCTTCTAAGAGACAGTACTGACAGCCCTGCGCGGTGCAAGGAGAGAAGGAGAAGAGTGATAAAAGGTTTCCCATAGAAACCCTTGAAGTCTGAACACAGGACTAGCTGAGAAAGTCAATTATCAGCAAAGATTACTGTGTTTAGTATAGTTCCAATCACGCGCCATATGCAAAACTTAAAAAAAAAAAAAAAGTTCGGGGAAAAAAAAGTGCGGTGATGAGCTCATCACCGCGGTAATGCGGTTATCGTCACAGCCCTATTCCTGCATTAGGTGCCGCTGCTTCTTGTGTCCGTGTTTTGGACTAACCTGCCAGGCTTTTCAGCCTAAACTGGCTTCTATTTGGCTGTTCGGATTTCTGAGGATGTTTTTTTTTTTTTGTTCCAGAGCTGGATGCTCTTGATAGCAACGATGAGCTCACCCCTCTGGGTCGGATTCTGGCCCGGCTGCCCATCGAGCCTCGACTGGGGAAGATGATGATCATGGGCTGCATATTTCAGTCAGTCTCTGCTCTCAGAACCGCTGCCTGCCTGTTTGCTTCAGAGTCTGGTTCAGTTCTTGTGTGTGTCCCCCTGCAGCGTTGGAGATGCTGTCTGCACAATCTCCGCCGCCTCCTGCTTCCCAGAACCCTTCATCAGTGACGGAAAACGCCTCGGATTCGTCCACAGGAACTTCTCTGGCAGCCGCTTCTCGGACCACGTGGCTCTGCTGGCTGTCTTCCAGACCTGGGATGATGTCAGGTTTGTGGGGGGAGCAGGCGCCAGCTCTGCTGTGATTGGACAATTTCTCAACACCATTTCTTCCATTTAGGGTCAACGGCGAGGATGCAGAGATCCGCTTCTGCGAGCACAAACGTCTGAACATGTCCACTCTGAGAATGACTTGGGAGGCCAAAGTCCAGCTGAAGGACATCCTAGTGAACTCTGGGTTCCCTGAAGGTACCTGAATGCACCACAAAGTGTCAGCAAACCCAACGCGGTGTCATTGAACGTGACGTGACTTTCGCTTCCGTCTCTGGCCTTGCAGAGTGTCTGATGAAGCAGATGTTTAACACGATGGAACCTGACAACAACCTGGATTTGGTGATTTCGCTCATAACCTTTGGCTCATACCCCAACGTCTGCTACCACAAGGAGAAGAGGAAGATCCTGACCACAGAGGGGCGCAACGCCCTCATCCACAAGTCCTCCGTCAACTGTCCTTTCAGCAGCCATGACATCAAGTACCCATCGCCCTTCTTCGTCTTCAGTGAGAAGGTGGGAAGGTCCTCCAAACCTGTTCAGTCCTGCTGATTCCGATTGGACCTTCAGAACATGGATCTCTTACCAGTGCACACATTGTGTTCCAGATCCGAACCAGAGCCATCTCTGCTAAAGGCATGACTCTGGTCAGCCCTCTGCAGCTGCTGCTCTTCGCCTGTAAGAAAATAAGCTCAAACGGAGAAATCGTGGAGCTGGACGACTGGTGAGGATCTTCAGCTCTCTGCGCATCATGCTAGGTTCACACGACCCTCGGCCAACCACTTCCAATGACATGTCAATATAAACGGGTTTATATGCGGTTTAACTGTGCTAATGCTAGCCCAGGAATGTAACTTTAATTTAAAATTTAAAATGAAGATATGAATCACATTTGGTTAAACATGTTTGAAAGTTCTGAGGATATTAAAACTAAAGTCACTAAACTTTCTGATATGACTAATTATCACTTATATTTAGTAGATAAAAGTGGATTTTTTTCTCTCCTAGTTAATAGTTGCACTATTTTTACTTGATTGTTCAAGTTTACAGAAGTTCCCTAAGTGTTAAATGATAAAATAATGTTAATGAAATAAAAATGTAGGTAATCTGCCTATTCAATATTTTTATTCATTTTTAAAAATATTTTACAAAAGTATTTGATCAGGGCTCGGAATCGGCAGATACTCAGAATCGGGTCAGGCCCTAAAAACTGGATGGGGACATCCCTAGTCCAGAGTGAACGGCGTATACAGAAAGCACATTGGTGAAGACGCGACACATGCCCAGTGTGGAGTGTGGAGTTCAGTTTTGGTTCTTAAGACCCTCCAAGTTTGAGCTGAACTTTGAATGTCTGCAGGATCAAGCTCAGGATCCCACATGAGGTGGCCGGGGCCGTGGCTGCACTGAGGGCGGGGCTTGAGGCTTTAGTGGTGGAGGTGACTAAAGACCCGGAGCACATCAACCAGATGGATCAGAGCAACACGCGCCTCCTGAACGCAATCAGATATGTGTCCAAGCCGTCTGCCGCCGGACTCAACCTCATGAACACCAGTCAGAGGTACCAGAGGGCTCAGAACCAGAACCAGAACCAGGCTTTATCCAGAATCTGACCAAATCTTTGTCCCTGCAGGATGGGAGATGGACCACGCCCCCCCAAGATGGCCCGCCTCGATAGAGGAGGGGGCTACAGAGGAGGAGGCTTCCAGGGAGGTGGTGGGGGTTACAGAGGAGGAGGATATGGCGGCAACAGCTGGGGAGGAGGGGGGTACAGTGGTGGTGGAGGGGGTTATCGAGGAGGTGGGGCTGCCGAGGAGGAGGAGGTGGGGCTACCGGGGAGGTGGAGGTGCAGAGGAGGCCGGAGGCTACGCGGGGAGGAGGGGAGGCTACGCGGGAGTTATGGAAGGGAGACGGAGGTTATTATGGAGGTGGTAGGGGAGTTTACAGAGGGGGTGGCGGAGGTTATAGAAATTATTAATTTCAGAAGAATTGCTCTGTGTTTGTAATTACGGCTCGATGTTTTGATGCGATGTTTGTCAAGTAGAGGAAGATCAGCTGATCTGTTTAAGTTTATGATGGGCTCTCAAATAAATGATTTTCCTGATTTTCCTTTTCCTAATAGTAAAAACCTCTTCTCACCATTGACTGTAGAACTGGACTGAGTGAGTGGGGGCGATATCACTCATGAAAGCGACTTACTTCTGATTCAGCAAAATTCAGTCAGTTCAATCGCCTTATTTTTCTTATTTGTGCTTGTCACAGACTCACAATGTTATGCTTGAATGTTGCCAATGGCAGAAATGATTAGTCTGGTCGACATTTCTGCTGCTTAACCGCTCTCACTAATCAAGTAGGCCCGCCACTACTTCACTAAGAGGGCTCAGGAGGTCTATCAAGCGTCTTGAACCTGCATCATAGAGGCCTAATTTCATCAAGGCATCTGATTGAGTCGATTTATAACTAGACTAACTTGCGCTGTAAAAATCATGGAGAGAAAAATGGGATAAACAAATCATGTTAAATGGGTATCTGAGCAAGATAGTTTATTCTGGGTAATCGCTTTTTGTTTCTCTTTTGGGATTCATGGGATTTCTTGCTTACTTGGATCCAATGGCTACTTCCTGATTTGAACCCCAGGGAGGGGTAGTCACTGTCCAGTTCCTATTCCACAGTCAATGGTAAGCGTCTGTCATGTGATATCTGCAGTCTTTTAGACCATGCACCCCACACAAACACACAGAGCCAAAGTGAAAGGACACCTGATGAAATGGTTCTACGTGAAGCTTTCTTCCTGCTGCATTCTGACTGGCTGCCAGGTTGTAAACAGAGGTGGTAAAAAAGGTCTCATCATGTTCGTGGCTGCCCCCCCCCCCCAATCACCACTGCTCTTCTGAAAGTCTCCACTCACACACAGTTCAAGAGGGGGGGGGCGTCTACAGAAGCACTTGATTCTTGTATTTATATCGTTGTCAAACCAGAGCAGCACAAAAGTTTAGATCTGGAAACGTTCAGGCTAAGAGCAGCCAGAGCTCAGGATTCATAGTTCCATAAAGCTGGGGATCTCCTTGTGTGATTTTATTTCTTATGGTAACTTGGTCTGTGTGAGCCTAACTGGAGCAGGTTTACCTAGAGAAACTAACCTAGCTGACAGTCTGGAGGATCTGTCAGAATCCTGATTTTCCTTTCAGCCACATTTGATTCTGAGTTTATGCAGATTACTTTTAAAAAATAGATAGAATCATCTCTGTTTCCCTCATGTAAACTTATGTTTTTTATTATCATAACTTTCATCAATAACACAAATCTTATTTTTCCAAAGTCTTCTAAAAAGTGTTCCTTCTCAATTTAATATGACCAAGATTGGTTCGGAAACAATAAATAATAAAAATTCCCCTTTATAAAATAATTTTTGATTTAATGTCACTCTACTGCTGGAGTTCCACGGTCTTTTATTAATGTTTTACATCTTGTCCATTATCTTTAACGAGCAATACTACTTAGAAAACACAGAACAGGATTTTGAATTCACATTTAAGTTAATTTATTTTTACTGTCTTTTCCACATTAAACCTCATTTGGCTGCTTTTAGTTTGCCGTTTATAAAGCACGTTTTTTATTTTCATTATCTTCATGTGGCAGTAGCCTAACTGTGCCCAGGCCTTCTGCTTTCTTTGCACTTATACAAATGAGCTTACATTTTCATCAATACAATGCAATTAGTTGAGCTGTTGCCATGGTGATGCTTACCTCCACCGATGAAGGCTTTCTCCTGATCATGTGACAAACCTAGTTCTAGTGGAAGTAGAGTTAAGCTTGAAGCATTTTGATCTTTCCAGCTCAGGCTTAAACTAGTCCGTTTCTTAGCAAACTAGGACTAGCAGGCCTGACTAAACATCGGCATTGGACTTAAGATGACTGAAAATCCACTTGGCAGAGGCGCCATTTCACTGCAGTCTATAGCAGGTTTATTTATAGTCATATGTAAATCAATGAGTTATCATTCCAACAACCAGAGATGATAAGGAAGTGAGAGAAGTGGTCGTGTTGAACATCTGAAGACGTTTTTCTGTGAAACTGCATGAAAGCAAATCTGAGCATCATCATCAGTGATCCACCCCTGATCAACCTGGATGCAGAAAAACCTTCAGTTCAGCCAGATGTTCTGTGTTGAGAGGAAGTCAACATGCTCCAAGATGTCAAACCTGCATCTTAGGGCAGCAGCTGCTTTCAGAAAAGGTCAAAATTCCATGTTGGCCTGTTTTATCTCAGTCTGGACACACATACATCGAAGTTATCAAACCTTAGCCATACTGCACTGATCCACAGCTGGACCACTTCGAACCAGAGCAGTGGAGCTGCTTCCCGATGATAAAAAACAATGTAGTCGTTGAGCCTCAACATGTCCCAACACCTACATTTCCCCCAGGATTTTCAAACCACGGAAGGAAAACTCCCATCTGTCAACAAACTGTGATGAAATCGTGTTAAAGAGTCACAAACACCAGAAGTGTGGTACGTTTTCCCCATCAGCAAGTCAAATCAAGGAATTAGGAGGAGAGGACAAGCTGTGGATTTCTTTAAAATGAAATTTGACAAAGCTCCAGAAACCTCAACAGGGCCTCCACCTTCCATAATTGAGGTCTGTTTCAGACTAAATGATAAAAAGCACCTAAATGTATCATTTTTAATGGCCAAACAGATTCAGACACATTTGCCTATGCTTTTATATTTTTTTCTCTCAATTTTTCAAATCCATCAAACATTTTTCCAACGCCATCTTTCTCATCGTACATTTTAGCCTGATATTTCTCGCTTTCATTTTTTTCCTAGTCACACTTTTTCTCATATAGCCATTTCAGCTAAGCTTTGATTGCTTACCCTCTTTCACACAGAGGCAATAAAAATAGATGTCAAACACCTCAAAGTTTCAAGTCTTCTAGATGGGACAACTCCTAAAAAAGTCTCAGAATTGTTTAAATTTGAGGAAAAAAAGCTAAGTAAACAGTTCTGATTATGTATGTGGGTGGAGGTTCTCATTTGTCTCTATTGTCTCTTTTGATGTTGGCTTGAAGTTGAGTCATTGCATCTGGACTAAAAATCTTCTTCCTTGAATTGCTTAGCCATTTCCCTTAAAAAAAAGTAGTAGTACAAAGGTGGCGTCCATTATTCCAAACGACACAGGCAATACAATTCTATTCATTTCCAAATTCAAAATTAGTGAAATGCTGTCTTCATGCGCTGTTGGAATGATCAGAAAAATGACCGTCGGACTTGGAAAAGACACAAGAACATCAGAAAAACAACAAAATCTTCCAAAATCACATGAAAGCTGAATGACTTTCTGCAACTAACCAAAGGTCGATGTATTTATAGTGCACCATATATGGTGGGACGCCAGAAATAAAGAGAAAATAAAACATCTTTAAGGATTAACAACACAATTTGCTCCATTTTGGCAGGCCAGATTAATTAGTTTAACAGGATACATCTGCTCCTGGGCCGTGGTTATCCAACCCCTGGTCTACACTGACAGACCGTCTAGGAGGTTTATACTGTGTGTGTGTATATATACAGCGGGGAAAATAAGTATTGAACACGTCAACATTTCTCTCAAAACACATTTCACTTTATTACACATAACTTCATTTATGGACATAAATGTTTGGATTTCTTTCTATGTGTGCATTACTTGGGTTGATGCCAACATCTGGTGAAAATTTTGTGTCAATAGCTCGATTAGAAATGTTTTTTGAGAGAAATGTTGACGTGTTCAATACTTATTTTCGTATGTATGTATGTATGTATGTATGTATGTATGTATGTATGTATGTATGTATGTATGTATGTAAATTTTTATAAATATAAAAAGTAAACTTCAAGTATGCTGCCTCCCTTTTAGAATAGACTAGTAGTACAATCAAATAGATGCTGTTTGTTATGTGTTTATTATTTCTCTATAGACGTCTATGGGATTTTGGCTTCTTGGAACCAGTGGGTACTTCCTGTTTGGAATGCCAGGTGGGAGGGGTCACTCAATCCAGTTAACTTTTACAACCCATGCTGGTGACTTGTCCAGGGTGAACCCCGGCTTCACCCAACATGAACTAAGTTGGCTCCAGCTGCCCCGAAAGTGATCCAGCAGGTCCTGAAAATGAAAAGATGTTTGGGAAAGCTGCCCTTTATTACAGACCAAAGAGGACCTAGAGAGTTACTCAGCTTAGCTGAGGACTTTCGCTTCAAGACACTCAAAGTTTATAAATGTAAATGTCTGGGTTGCTTTAATACGGACCCCCCCTGGGGGCCGGTGGTTAACACAGTTTACTTATCCGTGCACACAGTTTAGCAGATTTTCTTTTCTTTTTAACCACTGCCCCCCGGGGGGCTCCGTACTTTAAGTAAAAGTTTGCAAAAACGATGCACAGGAAGCATTTAATTAAAATATCTAGCCTATATATCAGTAAATTATGCTTTTTCCACTATCTTTAAACGCTTCTGACTCTGCGTTCAAAGGTTGTGACTTTTCTTTTGTAAATTAGGTTTTCCCACAGTCAAAGTGGGACATTGGGAGCCATTTCTGCGAGTAGGCTTAAAAGAAACAGATATAAATGCAATGTTCATCAACGTAGTAAATGAATCATGTCCACTCTTTGGGTTTCCATAATGTGTTTCTTTTTTTTCTTTTTATAACCAGCAAAGACTTTTACTTACTATGCATGTCCAAAGTCTGGCCCGTGGGCCAAATGTGATTGTGTGTGTGTTTTTGTTTTTTTACTTCATGAATTCTCGCGGGTCAGCGGGGGTTTGACGTCATACCGTTACCTTCTCGTCAGCGCACGGGGACCTGGGCTGTGATTTGGAGATGTCAGAGGGCCTCGGCTGACACGGAAGTGACTACCCCCCCACCCCCTACCCCACCCGCATCTGCGCAGTAGCGGCCTGGGTGTAGTCTGGACTCAGCGGCTCGAACTCAGCGGCACAGCCGGGAAAGGAGAAGCAACAGGCGGCCTGCAGCGAGCGCAGCCCCGCATCTTTCCAGCGGGAGTCCCAGCGGAGAGTGGCCGCGAAGTTCAGGGAAAGTTCTGGAAAAGTTTTTCTGGGCCAGGGGGGGCACGGAGCGAGCCAGCAGGATGCAGAGTTTAGTGCGGACTGTGGCGGTTCTGAGCTGGGTGGCGGCGGTGTGCGTCTCCGCGGCCATGGACGAGTGCGAGGACGCGCAGGGCCGGCCACACCGCTGCATGCCCGAGTTCGTGAACGCCGCCTTCAACGTGACGGTGGTGGCCACCAACACCTGCGGCTCCCCCCCAGAGGAGTACTGCGTGCAGACTGGAGCCACCGGCGTCACCAAGTCCTGCCACATCTGCGACGCGCGCGACCCGCGGAACCACCACAGCGCCGCGTACCTGACCGACTACAACAACCCCCAGGACGCCACCTGGTGGCAGAGCCAGACCATGCTGGCGGGGGTCCAGTACCCCTATTCCATCAACCTCACCCTGCATCTCGGTAAGGTGCCCGAGCTTTGGAAAGCGGGTCGGAGCCCCCGGGTTCTCCCCGTGCGCGTGCACGTCGTTTCTATGACTGCATCACCTGCTTCACAGTGGCGTCTCCAGAAAATGTTCCCGGGGGGTCAATGAAACCATCAAAGAGGGCACCCCTCTCTGAGAAGCTCTACGTTAAAATTACTGTGAGCAAGTTAGCAAAAAATAAAAAATATAAAGTAATCAAGACATTCGTAATTATCAATTTGTTTTATTTTTGGAAAATAAATATTCTTAAAGTAGATTTTTCACATTTTCTTTTTGTGATAACTTCATACAATTAATTCTTATTATTATATTTAATTATATTAATTAAATATGTAGGACTTTCTTTTTTAAATAAAAAAAAGTTGGTTAAGTTTAGGCGAATCAAAGATGAGCTTTTGCTCTACAGTTTAGTTTATTTCGGGTGTGGATATTTCACATATTTAGAGACCTACTCAGAGGAAAATGTTTTTTTTGTTTACATGTTCAAAGTGTCGTAAATCAGATATATATAAATTACGTAGTAAAAATGCTGGCCAGGCCACAAGCTCCCGGCTCTGCTCCATTCTGATGGAGCAGAGGAATAGATCCCTGAACGTGTTTGTTTTCCTCGTCTGAGTTGGTATCTGGATCAAAACTGTATAACTGGATAGCTCCAATTTTGCTGTCTATTTTTGCTGCTCCGCTGATGTTAGGTTGGGGGTGTGTGAGCTAGCGGAGAGCGCTTAACCCTTGTGCTATCTTAGGCACTTTGACATTGGGAGTTGGGTCATCTAGACCCACTAGACAGTGCAATGAACCTTTTTTCTTCAATGATTTGTGATCTTCACTGGTGTCCATGGATTACATGAAATCTTTCCACCTTTATCCACCTTTGTCATGGTAGGGAGAACACGTCAATGGTCATCTTGACCCCATAGGATAGCACACGGGTTAAACAAAAAGCTCTCGGCAAGGAGGAGGGGAAAGAGTGGTTGCTTAGTGCCAATAATCCCACCCACAACACAGGCAAATTTCCTACCACTCTGCAGAAACTATGTCTTAGTTTCTCCTGATGGTGTAATTGTATCAGTTCACTTATTACTTAAGAACCTGTCAATCTCTGCACCTCTTTCATAGTTTTTTTACATCTCTGTAGCTTACCTGTAGCACGGTTCTTCTTAGGTTTGTGTTGCACTTATAAACAGGCGTCTGAAGTAGAGAGACTGACGATAGTAATGGCCTTTCACGACAGTTACAGTTGACGACCAAAATGCAGAATGGGTTCAGCCGTTTGACGGATCAGATCACGGAATCTTAAAAAGTAAACTCACTAAAAAGCACGTTCTTGTAGCATTGTTGCTATGATGGAGGACATCAAAGAATTTCAAATTAAAACTGCGCTTCAGAGTATTTCTTTATTCAAATCAGGAGGAATCTGAGCGGATAAAAAAAAAAGTGGTTTATAAAAGCTCTCAGTTGAAATGGGCCGGCCAAAGTCTTCCTGCTTCTTCCCCATTCGGATGCATCCACTTGTAAACAAACAGATCCATGCACGTCTTTGTTTTCCTCGTTTGAGCTGACGTCTGGTTCAAAACTGTACGGCTGGATAGCTCCAATATTAATGTTAGCTGGGGGTTGTGAGGGACTGTAAGCTAGCAGGAGAGTGTGTAAATGAAGGGATAATGGGACATCAGCTGAGGCTTACATTCGCACCAACCGCCCCACCCACTAACGGGACAGTATAATCAGACTGATGCAATGAAACGTTTTGGTCGAAGTTCTGCCGTCATAGTTGATTGTATGTTCTCATGGGTAGGTGTAGTACCACCGATGACCACCAGAGCTTTCACCCCCCCCCTTTATTGCAGTCAAATAACAAAGACTATGTTTTGTCTGGAAAATTGCCTCTTTGGAGCCCCTCAGGTGGTTGTGTGTCCGCTGTGGGTGTGTTGTGTAACAGAGTGGTGATATTAGTGTTCAGGGTATTAAAATTACCCTCACAATTCTATTCCCCTGGGGCGGGTTAAACAGCAGTTCCTCTGGTTCTGACATTGCTCTGCATTCCTGAGGCGTGCGCTCATGCTGCCGCCTGCTCGCCTTCATCGCTGCTCTCTTCCTCACCCGCCTCAGAACAGAATTAGTTTATCTGTGTCATAAAGACTTATTTTTATCTTTTTGTGGCTATGCAATGTCACATGAAACTCCGCCTCCTGCTGAGGTGTCATGGCTTTTAATATCGAAATGTTTCTATAAAATTGATTTTGTTTATTTTTACTCTATTTTCTCTATGGAAGTCGCTTTTTTAGCCCGTTTTCTTCTAACAACAGCATTTTTTTGTTTGTAATTATGACATCTGCCTCCCCCTCCCATTTTCATGTCTTAACGACATCTATCATTTCGTTATCAGGAGAAAACACTTTATTTTACATGTAATAGCAAGACCACGAGATTAGGGATGTCCACATCAGGTTTGTGGGGATCGATCCGATTCCAAGTCATTTGGCTCCACATCGGGTCCTGATCTGATACTTTTACAACACGTTTATAAAATGAACAAATGTAATAAACATGTTTATTTCTTATTTAATTATCCTAATTTATCACTAATGGGAAGGTTTGAAAATTGTTTGTTGTTCCCCTTTCGGCACGTCCACAGAGAATCGGCTTTCACTGATTGGCGGTTTGGAAACCCAGTATTTTTCAAGGCACAGGGTTACCAGTCCTACGCCCACCTAACCCGCTTGAAGTAGCTTGAACAATCAAGTTAAAATAGTTGTAATAATAATTATAATAATAAAAGGGGATAATTAGTCATGTAGAGAAAGTTTGGTAATTCAGAACTATTGAACATTTTGGATCACATGGGATTCATATCTCCATTAAAATATATTAAAAATTAACGATCATTTTCTGTTTAAATTGTTGTAGCATAAATATCATTACAAGTATTCATGACTAACCCGTGTCAGTCGGACTATTTAACTCAAACTAGCGCCGCGATAAAATGTCATGATCAACTCATAATATGCAGAATTCTTGTATTTGGAATTTTAAGCTTGAAATATAAAGCGCTGATCGTATTAATAATAACTTAAATGTCCGGTCCTTGATTGAGGTACAACATCCAATTTCAATTGAGTTTGCAACCATTGCAGATTTGGAGTTGCACCAGATTTCCGATCACATGATTGGATTGGGACATCCCTACACGAGTCTACACGAGAGAGTACTTGCCGTTACCACGAAAACATTGAAAATTGGTTTTTCGGTGGTGATCACAGTGTACCTGCTTGTAGACACATCCTCAAATGACGATGACTGATGTGGACGCTGTTTATGACCCACAACATCGGCACAGTGTCTACCAGTGTTAGGCCACAATTAAAGTAATCACAAAATAAAGACATTTGCTGCTCGTGATGACTACATCTACTATTTCGTGTTATTACAGAAAAAACTTGTGTTCTCGTGAAAAAACAAACAAACTTGCCTTCTCGTTTCGTTGCAAGTTGTAGAAAAATAAGAAGGGATTCTTCATCATCACAGCACAACATTTTTATCTTGTGATAACGACATCTACTATTTCGTTATTATGAGATTGTTACAACGGGATTTTAGTTGTTATCACAGCAAAAAAAAAGCAAGGTAGGCTGTTTGCGGCTTTCTTTCCAACAGCTTAATTCTTTATTACGTTTTATTATGCTGTTTTTTTGTTATGCATTTACTTTTTCTCTTTTCTTCAATGGAGATATAATTGTACTTTTATTATTCATGGTTAATATAGAAATGTTATTTAGCCTTTAGTTTTTTGTAACACCTAGTTTTTGCTGTTGTTGCTGTTAAATTACTTTAATCCTTTTGTAAGTATTTTGTTTTTTGGATGTTTTTTTCCCCTGGTGGTATTTAAATCCTTCAGACGTTGCAGTTTCTTGATATTTGTGCGTTTCCTGTTAGCAAAGTCAAACATTTCAGACCTATGACAACTACTCCGCCAGACGGTAGCGCCCCCTGTTGGCTTTATGTCACATCCTCTCAAATCTCTGCAGATGACTGCAGCTTTCATGTCTTGGTGTGCGGGGGAGGGGGGGGGTCATGCGTTTTTGAAGAGCTTTAGCAGGAAACTGGCTTGTCTGAGCCTGTACCTGTGAGTCCAGGCCGGGGGCCACATGAAAGACCCACAATGGGAGGCGGGTCCTCCAAATTTGGATTAAAGCGGTTGAAAGCCCGTGGACCAGGTGACACCAAAACTTCACGAAGGGTGGGGGTCATATATGACTGTGATAATGCTCCCCGCCCCCTCAGATTCCTGAGTGCTGAATATTCGTTTGTCCTTCTAGCTGAGGGCCCCTCAAGTGCCCATTTCCCCTCTCAACAAAGACGGATGAAAAGTGCCCCACAACCCCGCCTCTCTTTGGGACAAAGGTCCAGCAGATAGTAGAACAAGACACCCCCCCCCACACACACACACACACACACCGCTTGATTTTCATGTGATCTCCATGTTAGATCTTTCCAAGGTTTTTGTGTGGGAGAATGTCTAAATGCGTTTTCTCAAAGGAACAGACGACTTTGACATAAACGACAGCTCTAAACCAAACAAGGAAGGTCCAGATTATTGGGAGGGGACTTCAAAAAACTGAACATTGAGCGTAAACTGTAGGGCTATGAGTAGGCCTGCACAGTAAATCGGGAATTTATCATTATCGCGATATCAATACGCATATCGCAAAAGATGGTGAAAATTTCAATAAATGGTTACCTTAAATGTGCTAAAACGATCTCATGGCAGCTTGAAGCATTTAATGAACGACATAAATCCATTTATGCATTTGACCAATCAGATGGACAACGTGGAGGCGGTTGGAGGCCATTTGCGTTAGATGCTCGCCTCCCATGTAGACTGGGTCATTTGGAGTACAATTTAGGTTATGTTTACTTATTTAAATTAAACTGTTGCCGTGAAATAGAAATTATGTTTTTGATTGTTTTGCTATTTGTTCATGTACCTCAAGTTATATCTTCATCGCAATATTAAGCGCTTTGAGCGTCTGGAAAAGCGCAGATAAATCCAATCCATTATTATTATTATTATAATATTGATCACATGGCGAGTTTTCCTCATATGGTGCAGCCCTGCTGATGACCTTCATAGTTCACTGGATGCAGGCCCGTTGGTTCCTTATGGAGGGAGGAAAAACGTTGGACTTACTAACAATTAGCTTCAAGGTAATTTACAAATGGTAAAAAAAAAAAATGGACGATTTAACTCCAAGGTAAATTGGCCTTGGAGTGGTTTGAGTTTAGCAAAATGTGCTTTTTCTGAGGGATACACAGCTGTACCAGAGATCCTCCGCCGCCCCATTGATAAATCCTCTGCAACAGATGGAGGGCCTCAAACTGGACAAACCGTCACCAATACAGAAGATCCCTGTTAAATAAACAACTCATTCTTTATGTCGCTTTAATCTTTCGAATGGAATGAAGGAGAACATCTGTTTCTCAGGAAACAGCATGCCTCCTCCATCTTTTTTAGCTTCGTAATCAAAGTCTTGCATCTCGTTCGGCCGTGGACCGTTGTCAATCTGCTCTGAGCTGTGACTGTGCATTCATTTATTCAATTTTAAATACATTTACAATCGATAGAAGATGCTTGTTATACCGAACTTAATTTTCAATGAAGGTTAAGAACTTAAAGAAAAGAAAAGTGTGAAAATGTTCGTGTCTATCTGAGAGAAGTGTAGAAAGTGTGTAGTGAGGGTTTTTTACAGCCCTAAAAATAAAGATCACTACTTTGGATAATTCGGGTTATTTTTAGTGCCCAAGTCCCAAGATTAGGGAACGCTGTATTTCACAGATGCTATATCATTCAGATGTTTAAGGCAGTGGTCCCCAACCTTTTTTTCACCGCGGACCGGTACAACGCAAGGCACGTTTACCGCGGACCGGTGGGGGTGGGGGGGTTGAGGTGCAAAGATAGGTGTGTATCACGTGATGTTTGGCGACTTTGACGTGCGTTAAGTGTTTCGGATGTAACAGAGAGAATCCGGGCACTTTTCAAAATAAAACGTTTTTTTCGAAGAAAAAAAAAAACAATAAAATGGAAATTATTTTTTCTTTCTGTGCGTCCCGGTGCCAAAATTTCCCGCGGCCCCGGTGGTTGGGGACCACTGGTTTAAGGGTTATGACACACAATCAAAATAATGAAACATTTAGGGCCAGGTCAGATACAGAGGAACTAGAGGTTTAGACCAAGTCATAAAAGCACAAAAACAACCCAAAGAGCTTTTTTTAAAATCTGTTCAGTGATCCAAACCCTTGATTCCAGTCATAACTACATGACTCCTTTGCCCGCCCCCCCCCCCCTTCGTTTTTGGACAGCGGTACAGTGAAAAGTGGCAGCAGTTTGTCAGACTTAGCCATGTTCCCTCTTTCACCCAACAGGGCATCATCGGCTTTACTGACTTTTGTTTTCAGCTTTAACCTGCGAGGTGTAACCCCCCCCCCGCTGGTGTTACTCCCACTCCCTTCAACAGCTGCCCACCCCTCACTGGTGGAGAGGGTATTTGCATTTAGTAAATACAGAATTGTGTCTGTAAGCCTCATTTGCCAAAATACTTTTTTTTTTTGTGCAAAAGATTCTGACTTGTCTGGTGGTCAGGGAACTCAATCTGTGTCACATGACACTTCACGATGTGTTTGGGGATCTTTTAGTGTGAAAGCAGAGTGTGGGAAACCTCTGTTTCCCATCACGAGTCTCTTCTGGATCAGCCAGCTGTTGAAAATTACATCAAACTTGGGAGGGGGGGTTGGCTCATCTGGTTGGCTTCATTGTTTTTGTGTTTGAGGAATGGGCTCAGCGTGGGAAACTGGGGTTCGGGGGTGGGGTGGGGGGGGCACAGCTGGAGGACAGCTGTCCAAAAAACTCAGAGCTGATGAGCGAGACCCCCACACCCCTCCCAAAACAACAGATCAGCTGATCTTCTGCTGTTTTCATCTTCAGAGGAATTCTGCCCTCAAACTTCAAAGACACCTCCCCACGCACGCATGCACGCACACACACACACACACAGACACACGCAGACACACTGTCTCGCAATCATGCTTGTAATCCGTTCATGATTCGTGATCCGTAGAGATGAACTTTTCTCGCTCCAGTTGTCGGTGGTTCAGACTTTCACCATCATTTCTGCTCCGCCAGCAACAGTTGACCAGCATGATGGTGGCGATGTTTTGTCCCCCCTCCCCAGAAGAACTTTGGGGAGGCTCTGGACTGTTCCGGCTCCCAATAGGCCATTCCTGTGTCAGACTGGGGTCTGGGCTGGCCGGGTCTGATGCGGGTCAGACTGGAGCCACTCAGAAAACAAAGCCAAGAGCAACCAGGAATTCAGGCTTGAATGAGCCCCCCCCCCTTGAATCAAAAAAGACTAGTTTCCCTGAACACCTCTCTGTATTTCCCCTTTGATCTGTGGAAGGGCTGCTGCCCCTCCCCAGCAGCTTGTTGATCACCAGCCCCAGCCAGGGGCCCCCTGGTGTTCCTTCAGGTCTTTGTTTACGACCCCCCCCCCCCCCCCACACACACACACACATTCCTGCTGCTGTGTGCTAATTAAAGGTCCGTGGTGCGTTCAGGGTTGCCTCAGTTCGTGTGATGTTTGCTGTGGTTTATTCAGGGGGGGGAATTCGTCCCCAATGGGCTCTGTCGCAGGTTAGCTGGAGCCCCGCTGGAGCCTCAAACCTGATCCTTCAGTCCTCCTGAAAGCACATCAGGCTGCTGAGACATCTGAGATACGTTCAGGAACTGCACACGTCTGAGCGTTTGTGTTTGGGAGGCGAGCCGTGTCGCAGCTATTTGATTTTTTTTCTTTAAATCAGAACCGCGTAATTCCGCCTTGCTTGTGGCTGCTCCCTGTGCTCCAGCAGGAAGCTCTGTCGCAGTGACACTGGAACCATGTTCTTCTGTTTTATGTGAACTTTGGTTCCTGTTTGCCTGGTGTGGGTCACTAAATTGGAGCACGTGAATTCATACTTTTTTTTAGAGCTCCTGAATGCATCACAGGCAGAACGCAGATGAAGATCTCTGCACACCTGAGCTGTTTCTGCTGTCTTGAAAGTAAAGAACCAAACCGGCGGAACGCTCCTTGTCTTCATCCTCACAGCCCTTTGAACTGTGACCCTCCCCCCCCCCCCCCCCCAGATATGATCCTGTTATCATGCAGCTCATCAACTCGCACAGCCTTAGACTAAACACCAGAGCACACAGACCGTTTTATCTGCTCATGTTTCTGAGGAGGATTCAGAACTACTACTGGGTTATGTCAGAATCCAAAATTGCCTCTTGGTCTTAGGATCCAGAACCACTCACCTGCTGTGTTCTGACACTGTCAGAACTAAAAACTATTTATGATAGGTTTTCCTCCATGATGCTGCTCATATCTGTTCCGTTTATTCCTCTTCGCCTTTGGCATTCCCGGCCCGCTTCTATAATCTTCATCTCCGTCTCTGATCTTCCAGTGGACGCTTTAGAGGAGGCTCAGAGGAGGATGCAGCATGAAGACGGGACATCTGAGTGATGCTGTATTGAATTGTATTGTATGTGTGTGTGTGTGTGCTGCGAGATCAGAGACATCAAAAAGATCCACACTCAAAGGTCTGACAGATTATAGGGCTTTAACTCTATCTCCTGTCTCACAGCTTCATCTAGACTTGATGCAAAGCCATAATCCAGGTTTTGACACCCCGCCCCCTTCCCCCAGCATTGTGTTCTGGGTAAGGGCAGAGCAGCTCTATGGTTCCATCTTTTTAACCTGTGAGCGCTCGTTATGCAGACATTCATCCCTGCAGATCTTCTGATGTATTCCTGGAGGTCCTACACATCATGGATCAGATTGTTCTATCAGATCAGGTTCTTTGGGATCAGCAGATAAACAGCAAAAAGGCCAAATCCTCCTGAGAGTCTTCACCGGTCTGTGAAGGGCTGATTCTGGCTGTCTTTTCTTCCTGTGTTGGAACCCCCCCCCATATGATTGTAAAACTGGCTTCCTCCCCCATGGGACGACTACGTCACTGTGGGAATGAGTTGTGGAAAAGAAGTCTCTGACCTGAGAGGAAGCTGTGTCAGGGCATCGGTGGGGGGGTCTGCTGGGGAGGGGCCTGTGTGATTTGCTTTACCCAGGAAGCGTCGGATCACCTCCGGGAGCTCTGGGAGAGCACGTAGGGGTCTGTTATTAAAGTCAGCGTGGAGTCTGAGCGCATGACAGAGTTGCAGGACAAGCAGATGCATGCAGGGTAATTTTAGCCCTGCTACTGGGGGAGGTGGAGGGGAACAGTAAGGGCTTCTCAAAGCTGGTTGGGGGTAAACACATGATTACACCGCTGACGTGCAGACTGATTTATGCGCCGCTTCAAGGTCTCCACTTCATCACAGGGACAGCTGCTGTGCGGGACGGAAAGTCCAAAGATTACATATTTGAATTTGTTAACATATATTTTTGTCACGGCGCGTCTATTAGACTGAACTGATACCACAGATGTGGGTTTCTAAGTTTGAAGGCAGTGTCAGTCTTTGCGAATGATGAGAGGAACCAGTTTTAACCCCTGAGGAATCCCAAAAGCGTGCCTTCCAGCCTGCCAAGCATGCCCTGTAAGAGCAAACGATGCCACACATTAGTCCTGCACAATAAATCCTAAATTTATCGCCATCGCGATATCACAATAAATGCTTACCTTACATGTTTAAACAGATGCTAAAACAATCTGTTGGCAGGTTGAAGTGTCTAACAAATTAAATAAATGCCTTTACACGTTTGACCAATCGGATGGACCCCTTTCATGTTAGATTCCCGCCTCCTATTTAGACCTGCGTCATTTGGAGTAGAATTTAGGTTTTGATAATTTTTATTTAATAAATCTGTTGCAGTGAAATGGAATTGATGTCTCAGTCGGTTTTTGTTAGCTAGCGTAAATGAAATCATTGCAAATATTGATGTCACAAGTTATCCTGATATCGTGCAGCCCTACTACACTCGTTGCCATAGCTGCAGAAGCTGCAAAGGTTGCAGATGTCACAAACATTGCAGATGTTGAAGAGTTGCATACTTGCATTTGTCATTGATACCACAGATGTTGCTGATGCTGCAATGGTTGCAAATGTTGCAGATGCCAGAGATGCTGCAGATGCTGGCGCAGGTATCACAGATATTGCAGATGTTGCACACACTGGGGAATCCTTAAATGCTGCACATGCCACAGATGTTGCAGACGCTGCAGATGTTGAAAAATATTTTGTTGCAATGGTTATGGCAACCTTGATGACGGTTGCAGACATCACAAATGTGGCAAACCTTGCAGATGGTGCATGCATTGCAGCAGTTGTTTTTAATGCTGCAGATTTTCAGAAGCTGCATGTGTTGCAGATGTCGCAATGATTGCAGTTATTGTTGATGCCACAAACATTCCAAATGTGGTAGGTTTTGCATGATGGTTACAGATGTTGGGATGCTGTAGATATGCAGATGTTGCAAAAGCCTGAGATGCTGGAGATGCCACAGGGGTTGCAGATCCTGAGGTTGTTTCTATCAATGTGGATGTTGCACTGGTTGCAGATGCCACAGATATCACAAACATTGCAGACGCTACAGGTGTCAAGTGTTGCAAATGTTGCAACGTCCGCAAACGTTGCAGATGTTGGAGATGTCACCGAGGTTACGGATGTTGGGATGCTGTAGATACCGTAGAACCTGAGATGCTGGAGATGCCACAGGGGTTGCAGATCCTGAGGTTACAAGGTGGAAGTTGCACTTGTTGCAGATCTCGTAAACACCGCAGGCACTAAAGGTGTCACAAGTGTCGCAGATGTGTTTTCAGATTAAAAAACTGTGATGAATTTGCAGAGTAGATCTTTAGAGTGTTTCATTTTCCCTTGAGCTGCATTAGATCAGTGGACTGTTGGCGTTCTTCAGAGCTGCACTTATTTAATCTATCAGAAACCTTTTGCGTGTTGCTTTGCAGATGTTTTCTGTGCAGAACTGCATGTTCCCCGTGGCTGTCCTTTAATCCTTCAGATGAAGCACCGAGCAGTTTCTCACGTGTGGTGTTCGGGTGCAGCTGTGTCTGCTGACAGCAATAAAGCAGACATGAGTCAGAGTTTTATTGCTCCTGGAGAGGGAAAAATGAATAGCGAACAGATTTATGCCAAACATGGATGCTCCTCATCCTTTCTTCCTCCCCTTTCTAGAGTTTTGGAAGACAAATGAAATGCTCCGCTGATGAGTGTGAGGAAACTTCATTTGTTTTATGAAGGACTGGTTTGTGTTAGTGCTGGTGTGGGTTGTGTGTGTAGATCTCAGCTCACTCCTTGGCCAACAGTTCCATTGCATCCTCTATGCATCGATTGCAGTTGTTTGTCGGAAGTTTGTTGGGGGTTTCTGAGGTGTCATTTGGAACAGTGAGGGCTGTGTATTTCTAGGGGGGAGGATGCTTCTTTGGTGGTCCCTGCTGTCAGCTTGGGGACAGCAGAGAGGACCTCCCTGAATCATTGTGGGGTCAAAGGTCAACTCTGGACAGTTCTCCTGTTTGCTGCCATCTGTGATGTGAAGAAATGATGACAGAAACCCCCCCCCCCCCCACACACACACACACACTTTATGATCTTAATTGGAATTTCCCACTGGATTTAAACACACCGTATTACAGTGTTTTTCAAACTTTTTTGAGCCAAGGTACACTTTGTCCTTGACAAAAATACCGCAGCAGCCAAAAATAAAAAAGAGAAACTCTATAGTCTGGTCTGATGTGCAGTCTCTCCACGATCTTGCATTCATTTTTGTAATAATTTAGGCACAAGTTTGAAGTTGCAGCTGTTTTCCCTTGTGATAGTTTTTGAAAATTTATTTATAATTATTTTTAATAACATTTGTTAAAATTGACTGTTTTTTCCTTCAGTTTATTAAAATGTAATTTCATGTAAACCTCACATGGACCAAAAAAAAAAGACAAAAAAAAACTATCAAACTAACAGACAAAGAAAGGCTAACATTACATTCATGTTTCTAAGTTCAGTTGTAACTAGACAAAACCTGAACAAGTTGAAGTTTTATTTGTTTTTCTTTTGTCTAAATCAAAAATGTAACTTTAACGGAAATGATTTATTTATTTTTATGTGATTAATTTGTTTCATTTTAGTTTAAATGTGTCTGTTGAACGCTTCAACTTAATCCTGGTTCTTTTATTTTGTTATTACTTATATTTAAACTTAACTTCAAGTTTTTCAAAAGTGAATAAAGTCTGTAATAGAATGAGTCCTTTAATCCAGACATGATTAGAATCCAGATCTTTCTTTTCTGGAATGTCTGACGTTAATTTCTTGGTTTTCTAACACAAACTTGAAGGAGAAATGAACTGTTTTCCTGATTTCATCACGAAGCTTTGCAAACTGTTAGAACAGATGTTTGCATTTGTTGAGCTTCATGACAGTTAACAGCAGTGCAGAAAGAGACACCTTCACATTAAACCAATGCATTATGGGAGATAATAATATTAATAATACACTTTATTAAAAGCGCCTTTCAAAACACCCAAAGACACTGTACAGGTTCAAAAGTAAAACCCCAAAAGATCACAGCATGTTAAAAACAATAAATAAGTTGAAATCATTCATAAAATCAGATAGCAGAAGATGAAAAATTGGGATTATGGAAAAGCAAATTTAAACGGATGGGTTTTCAGTTTGGTTTTAAAAATTGAAATGGAGTCATTGTTACGAAGGTTTGGGGGGGGGGGGGGGGCGTTCCAGAGTGACCATACGGAGGGACGGAGAGCTGAAGGGAGGAAGAAGGCCAGGGAAACCAAGAGGGAGTGTTGATAGATAAGATAGAGCCAGCCAGGTCATGGAGGGCTTTGAATGTGTAGAGAGGTGGTTGGAATTTGATCCTGAAAGCTACTGGAAGCCAGTGCAGCTGCTGGAGAACGGAAGTGATGTGATGGAAGGAAGGACAGAGTTCAGGTGATGATGCGGGCAGCTGAATTCTGGACCAATTAAAGTTCTTCAGAGTTTTATTGGGAAGACCAGAGAGGAAGTGCATTGGAATAGTCAAGGTGAGAAGTGACTAGGCTATGAACTAAAATGGAAGCGGAGTGGACGGTGACGGAGGGCGGAGACGATTAGTATTGTGTAAGTGAAAGTAGGCAGACCCAGTAATGTGATTGATGTGAGACTGAAAGGATAATGTACTGTCAAGGATGACAAGGTTGCGTTTACTGCTGACTGTCATTCACAAAACAATGAAAACCAATACTGAACTTACGGAATATATTGCCAAGGGGTAGTAGGTAGGTAATGAAGAGGAGGGGACGGAGAACAGAACCTTGAGCAACACCAGAGAAAATGAGTGAGGGTTGAGATTTAAAAGAAGATGGATAAACTTGGCGCGGCTTGAGAAATATGAATGAAACCAGCGGAGGGGGGTGGACTTTATACCAAGAGCTGAAAGTCTGTGACGGAGGATGCAGTGAGATATGGTGTCTAATGCTGTGCTCCAGTCAGGTAGGATGAGGATGGTGATGAGTCCAGAATCAGCTGCTAAGAGAAGGTCATTTCTGATTTTTATTAGGGCAGTTTCACTTCCGTGAAGGGGGCGTAAACCGGATTGAAAGGGTTCAAATAGATCATTTTGATTGAGAGGATGGTGAAGTTGGGAGGCGGCTATTTTTTCGAGTATTTTGGAGATAAAGGGGAGGTTAGAAATTGGACAGAGATTCACACCTCGGTTCTTTATTATTTCATTCACTCTTTACACGCTCTGACACCGGATCCCATGGAAAGCTACTAGGGCTGCACGGATGAAAAGTGATTCCGTGATCCGTACGGATCACTAGCCATGATTTGGCACATACGTGTGCCGCAGATTACCCCCCACTTGTCCTCCCTCCATGCATTTATAATATTTGTCTTTTCACATTGAACCCGATTCGCAGATCAAACTCATGTCCTGCACCTTTGTTTTTAACCGGCGTCAAAGTCGCAGCTCAACGTTTGTACCAAAGTGTGTTAAACTTGCTGCTCCCATCGCATGTGGGAGGAGCTTCCATCAAAAGTTTTTCTCGCCCTACTTATGAAATATATAGATGTTTTTATATTGAAGAGCTCCACAAAGCTGTTGGCAAACTACTGGACTATTTTTGATGAACACAGAGCTGATATTCTGGTCATGATAAATGTTTTTAGATCAGTGAAAATGAATAATTTCCCGCTGCACACTTGACCATCTCACACTGGTTGAAAAACGCTGCTGTATTATGTCAGCTGATCAATGGAGGCTTTGCATTTCAGCAAATCGGGAAGTACTGAATGTTGCAGATCCTCCAAAGAGCACTGGAAGCTGGAAGTCAACGAGAGAAATTTAATGGTTGAGCCCCAATTAAAAAGTCTAATTTTACACCAAGCATAAGCATATTTATTAATTAGTAAATGAACTTCATGTTTACAGCTTTATATTCTATTTATGAAAAAGTGGAGCAGTTTTTATCTTTAAATAGCATTTTTTTATTAAAACTTAGATTTTAGTGCATATTCTTTTGATTGCAGGTGGCAATAGTGTATTTGTGACTGGTTGTGAGTCATTTTGAGGTAAATCATTGAAAAGTTAATTTGAACGATGACTGGATTCATATTATTAGTGGTCACTGATTCATAGTCAGTGTTGGTTCATTTTGAACCATCCAATTTAGCAACCTAAAATGGATTCAGGGCATCTTTAGCCAAAACTTCAACCAGTATGATTCTGAGATAAATACCTGGTACTGAACAGTGCAGGTGGTTTTCCAGAATCCTTGTATTTCTTGCAAAAATAATCAAGTGTGAATTAAATATGTCAATATGGCAAATCCATTCATATTGTAGGTTCATAAAATTCAACTCACGCCAAAAGAATCCAAAGGGGACATTCTTAGAACATTCTACCACACTGTACAGCCACATGTCTTTGCTAAATTCAAAGTGTTTCCACACATTGGACTGGAATGATGGACCGATCATTTTTTGCTGACATCCCATGTGTGTTGTCGTTGTGATGTCACTCGGTCATTTTTACGTTATAGTAAGATAAACCTACTGTGACTCAATCCAAATGGTATTTTCCAATATTGATTTATTTCATTTTGAAACAATTTTTTAACGGTTTAGTTTGAGTCGATTAACAGCAGATCGATCTAGTTGGATCATAGTAATAGAAATGTATTCACCTACTGATAGATTAGTCATTACACCCCTATTAGTCTCCCAGCGACAGGCAGCAGCAAAGGGATTTCACCTATGGTTTGTGCTGGTGCACCAGTGCAAAGGTTGTTCTAGAGGCCTGAGGGAGGACAGACAGTTCCTGCAAATGAAGCATTCTGCATGCAGCCTTTATTATGCCTAAAGAAACCAACATAATAAACAGAAGGTAAAGCAAAATGTAAGGGGAGGGGTCTGATTTCAGTCATGCGATTTCACTTGCTCGTTCAAAAGTCATGGGGGCTTTGGTACGCCCCCTCTAGTTTACCAGAATCCAGTGAGGTCATGGGAGGAAGTCCAGCTCGGAGCTGACCTGATGGTCCAGAAGATGAAGGTGTGCAGCTTCTACCAGGGAGAGGAGGGGAAGAAGAGGTGATCACTAGTGGACCCCCCCCCACACACACACGTACAGAAACACATTCCAGACGCTTCATTCCTGCTGTCAGTTGTCCACCCCAGCCCCCGCCTCCCCCACTCCTCAGGAAGAAAACTCCTTCCTGATGGTGTTTGTGTGTGGGGGGGTTATCTCTTCGTGTCCGGGCCTGATACTGGGCCCTGGGGGTGACTCCTTTAGGGTCGCTGCACCATGCAGGGGGAGTTCAGTTTCTCTGAAAGCACATCCTTAATCCCTGATTAGAGAGTTAGCACTGGCTTTTTGAATCTGCGTCTTCCTGTTTACAGATGACAGTTTTACATTTGCTCCGCCCACTTCATCCCAATTGGGGGCGACTATAAAAACCCCCCATTCAGAATGAAACATTCCGGTGGAAACTTCAGAGGCTGAAAGAGCGTCTGAGATTCCCAGGCCGTCTGCACGGTTTCCTGCATGCATGGTGGTGGTGGTGGTGGTGGTGGTGGGGGGGGGGGGTGCAGTGGGACTCTGAAGCATTCTTTCTCAGGGTCAATACAGTTATTGTTCAGAAAGGGGACTTCCCCTCCACCACCCACCCCCCCATTGACAGACGCTCAGCTGTCTGCGTCTGCATCACTTCCTGCAGTGGGAGGGGTTCTCTTTGAAACACTCGAAGGTCTTCGCTCCGATGAGTGCAAACTTCACTCTGGGAGGGGCTTTCTTAACCTTGACCAGTGAAGTTTACCCAGGTCTTTGCACGTGCACGCCCTCACGTGCACTTAGGAAGCTGGTGTGTTTGCTCCATTGTCATAAACTGGAGCTTTTGTGAGTCTCAGTCCTCTCATCTGCTTCACCTTTATTTGGTTTACACACAGCGACCCCCCAGGGCTGGGCCCCCTGCTGTTTACAGAGCAGATTCTTGGGCTGAGCAAACAGCCGAAGTGCCCCTCCCACACACGCTGCCTTAGACGTGTGGAGACCTGCGGGCCGCTCCGATACTTAGGCACACAACTTTGTCGGCTTGATGGTTTCCATGGTGACCATCTTTGATTACAGGCCAGAAACATTTCCTGGGACCGCCACCATGGCAGCAACCAGCAGACCTGTGAGGAAACGGCAAGCCTGACAAAGTGCACAGATTTACCTGACTTAACTGTTACTGTGGCAACAGTGGGGGCGGGGCAAACTTCAGCATTAGCTGCTGTGTGAAAAAGAAACTTCAACCCCAAAACCAGTGAACACATTTGTCAGACATGGAAAAAATGTTCTGCTTTTTGGACCCAGGGGGGCATCATGGGATATTTTTCCCAAAAAAATAAAACGACATTGGCCCCGCCTCCTTCAAACACTTCAAAAACCAAACCAAGCCACGTCAGTTTATCAGGTAACCACTAGGGGTTTGTTCTACAAAAACCTTGGTGATTTCAATGTAAAAGTCCAACTTCACAACAGAATCCACTTGTGGTTGCGTTCAAACCTTCTCGGCTCCATGGCTGATGGAGACAAGGTTCTTTTTTATGAACTTTTTTGTTTTATTTCACATACAATTTCTGTTTTAATGTTTGTGTTTCCATAACCCATCTCTGTGGAAAAGGTTTTCTCAATAACTGAGCAGGTGGACATACCCTGAGGTCATGTGTCCCACACCCTTATGGGTCTGGGTCAGCTCAGGCTTTTATAGAAAAGTCCCCGGACCCTTATTTAATTCTCCAAAAACTAGAAATGGGGGTGTCAGAATGGCTGTGCTGATGATTGGATCAGAGAGCTTTACATGTGACCTTCTTTCTCTGCAGGGAAGGCCTTTGACATTACCTACGTGCGCCTCAAGTTCCACACCAGCCGGCCGGAGAGCTTTGCCATCTACAAGCGCACGAAAGAGGGGGGGCCCTGGGTGCCATACCAGTACTACAGCGGCTCCTGCGAGAAGACGTACCAGAAGGTCAACCGCGGCTTCATCCGCACCGCAGACGACGAGCAGCAGGCGCTCTGCACTGATGAGTTCAGCGACATCTCGCCTCTCACTGGGGGCAACGTGGCCTTCTCCACGCTGGAGGGGCGGCCCAGCTCCCACAACTTTGACAACAGCCCCGTCCTGCAGGTGAGCCGGGCCCCGCCCTGTGATTTCACCAGGTCACAGAGGGGATGCAGGTAGAAGTTAGGGAAGCAGGTTCCTGCTCGTGTTGGAGGGCTGGTCAGTAGTTTGAACTCTGGGAGGCAAAGGAATCGTTTGCATAGACAAACCCCTCCCACCACAATCACAGAAAGCAAGGGGGGAGGTCTCCAAAAAAAGGGGGTCAGGGTCCATCCCCGCTCAGGTTGCAGGTTTGTTTCCTGTGAGTGATAGTTTCTTTGCCCCCTCCCTCCCTGGATGCACTGGCTTGGCTTGGTCTGGCTGAGCAACAGCTGGAGAACCCCCCCCAGCCCTCCATGTTTATGTTTCCATTATCCATCTCTGTGGAAATAGTTGCTCAATAACTGGAGAGATTCTTTGTTGCTCAACTTAGCTCAACCCCCCCACTGCAGCTCTGTTATGCCTGATCAGAGAAGCGGGTCATCCGGAGCAGAACACTCAGATACTGTTCCAACTGGGGCTTCAGAGCCCCCTCTGCATGCTCTCACACGCCACGGCTTTCTGCCGGAGCCATCGGATCATCTCAGAACTGGAATTTGGGGAGCAAATCTTCAGGCATGAGAGCAGGAGGCCTGCATGGTCTGCAGACCGGACAGAGCTGGAGATCCTGCAGCGGAATTCAACACTGAGGAGCCTTTCAGGAACGTTCTATTGTCTAAACTCAATCAAACACTAGAGCAAAGATGCAACACCATGAAAGTTCACCGCAAGAAATGCTGAACGCCTAACTAGCTGAAAAGAAGAATTTTTAAATGTAAAAGAACAAAATCTGCTAAAGTATCATGAAATAATATCGTTCAGAAGCAGAGTTTGAGTGAGAATGTGTGATATTTAAAAAACATCCTGGTGATGCTTGCTTAAGTTCTGAGCTCAGAGAGTTCTTGAAAAGTTTCCATTTATTTGTCTGATTAGAGAACAGCAGTCAAGTCTAAGGAGGAGGAGTCTACTGAAGGAGCTGAATCTTTTCAAACCAGAACGGCTGAAGGAGTTTAGAAGAGGTGAAGATAAGAGTCTGAAACCGACTTTTTGCTGTTTGCTAAACTCTGACTGAAGGAGACCCCCCCTCCCCCCATGATCATAGCCTGTGGTCATTGACTGTATATGAGAACTGGACTGACTGAGTGTGACATCACCCACAGAAATCGGCTTACTCCTGGATCCGTATGAAATAAAGTCAACCAGTCGCCATTTTTTCACATTAAGGACGCCACCACGTTGGTTTCGGACAACGTCAGTAAGCAATGATTGTTTTGAGTCGGTCTGAGTCGCTGTCTCTATGGCAACCACTCTCCCCAATAAGGAGTGAGCTTGTTGGAAGTCCAAACCCCTGCCACTTGAAAGCAGGCTCTGGAAAAAAGGTCAAAGGTTATGAACGCTCAATGTGAGGTTACATACTTTTATGGAGGCATTTGATTGGTCAGTTTATAAGCTGAATAATTTGCAACAAAGAAAAAAAGATTATGGAACAAAAAAACGATTACCAAGAAAATGTTAAATGTATCTGAGCAACATCGGTTATTCTGACAAATAGAATGACTGAGTAATTAATAGCTGTTTATTTCTCTTTAGAAGTCGATAGGATTTTGGCTTTTCAGAGCCAGACTTCCTGTTTGGAACACTAGGGGAGGGGGGTCACTCATGCCAGTTCTCATTTACAGTGAATGTCTGTAATGGACCATCATGATGTTTGCATCATCTGTGACCCTGTGAGGCAGAGCTTCTTCTGTGGGGCCTTTAGGGCTTCACAGCACATGATTGTGTCCTTTTGCTGAACCACATGGTGATGAAGATGTTGAAGATGCTGTCTTAGTGGGGATGGGGCTCACCTTTGCTCTGCTGTAGCAGCTCTGCCCCCACCCCACCCCCACACACACACACCACCAGTAAATGAACATGAACAGATTTAGCTCCACAGTTCAAACTTCCTTATTTGACTTGTCGGCATGAAGCTATTTTTACCAAAGCCGGGGACTCTTTTGAAGGCGTGGGGGCGTCGGGCAGCACTGAGTTGCTCAAACATTCCGGACGTCTTCAGGCTTGGAGCAGGAAATAACCACTGAAGCCCGCCTGCCCGCAGCCCATGACCCTGTAATCCAGTGGCGAAGAGCAGCAAGTCCTCCCATCAAAACCTGCTGGTTCCCTTGATGTGACTTCATCACCATGCAGCATCATGGTTTTAACGATAGGCCATCTGATGAACCCCTCCACGCTGAGCGGAGCAGGGGCAACTCCATGAAAGCTCACACGCTTACAGTGAAGCGTGTAAACTAGGAAATCCTTAAAACAAAAAAAAGGAAACATAAGCTCATCTGAAGCTTCCAAAGTCAGAGTTCAAACCGCTGGGGTCAGCGGCAGACAACTGCCCCCACATGACCCATACCGGTGACCCATACCAGTCCATGCCTCCAATTACCAGATAATAACCAGACCACTACAGCCCCCATGTTCACACGGGGGCTTAGACCGTAACGTAAACTATGGAATTCTGGATCTGCCGGAGGATCTTTAAGGAACCTTTTGGACAAACAGAATGGACCGCAGAACTGTGATCCATGTGAGGAGACTCAGGACCAAGTTCAAAGCTTTTCCATGGAAAACTGGCAGAAACATGGAAGCCACTGAAGCTGAAAGCACTTTGGATCAGCTGCAATTGGGGTGTCGGTTAAATGCCGAATGTTTTTGCCTCCCACTTGCCCATCAGCAGGAAGAGTGGTCCAACCACAGCGTTCCTGTAAACAAGTGTTCTGCTGGCTCTGGACCTGAGGTTCTGCCCTTACCCCAGCCTGCTTGGAGTCTCAGCTGAGGGGGGCTGAGGAGTGAAGTCAGCTGTGAGCTGCTCTAGTTCAGATCGGGCTGGGCCTGTCGCCGCATGTTCCAGACGCACAGTCTGACCTTGCAGGAAGCCTTAGGGTCCAAAACCCCCCCACACACATTTTCCTCATGTTTGTGGGTGAATTCAGATCTAATACCGATTGTCTCAGTGGGGTGGAGGGGGTTGGATTGTCAGAAATCCTAAAGGGGTGAATTTTGGGCTTTGCTTCCACGCTGAACACATTCCCAGGAGTTTTCCAGGATTTCACATCACTGTGCAAAGTATCGGGGTGAAAGGCGAGTGTTGACACATCTGACCTGTGAGGGTGGCTGGCCAAACCTTTAATAGGATTCCTGGTTTCTAAAAATGGTTTTGAGTGGTGTAGACATTTGAAGTCTCCTGTAAATGCCCAACAGTCTGGTTTGTTCTAGACTTCCAGCTCTGATCTCTTGTTTGTCTTCAAACAGCTGCTCTGGCCTGGCTTAACAAAGGACCTGATAACAGACCCCATACACACACTAACCCCCGCTGATACAGAGCAAAACTAGCAGGCAGCCTTGAGTCTGTGACTGTGATCACAAACAAAAGCTTCAACTTTTCCAAGTTTAAGGAAATGTTGGCCTTTCCTGACTGTTTGAACAGAGAACTGGAGCCACCTCAGTTCTCAGACTCAAGTCAACTTTTCCATGTTTTCTGTCATCCCTCCATGATTTATGGCAATGTGGAAGCCTTGACTCATGATCCAATTATATGCAGACGACCCGACTGTTTACACAAACGCAGCTGTCCTGGAGCTTTCCATTGTTGTGAGGTGATCCAGCTGCCAAAACGTTCTTTATCTCTTAGCAGCTTTAGTACGTTAAGTTCCTGACACTGTAACTGTAAGTTTATCTTTTTGACACCAAGTTTTTTTTTTTTAGCTTAATTTCAATAAACACAGAAGCCTTTATAGTATAGTTTTTTTTCTCAGAGCAGTTTAGTTTCTGTGGTTAATTATTTTTTTTACACATTTTAATTTCATGAACTCTACTTTGAATTTACTGACTGATTTAGAACTACAGTTTGAACTCATTTACAAACACGAGACTACTAAATTCGAGCACAAAATTTACATTTTTATATCAATTACCGGTAGTCTTTACTAATCTCCCTTTGAATTATCTACATTATCTACTAACAATTAAAGATTAGCTTGTTAAACATATTTGCCATTCTTGTTTTTGTCTTTCTCTATTGTGTAATGGTTTGTCTTTTTGCTTCTTTTAATATTTAGCATTTCAGCAAAACAATAATCCGTTTTATGCTTTTAATGCAGTTAATTTAGCTTTTTATCTAGAGTTTAAAATATGTAGCATTTTAGCATTGTTATTATCAACACATTTCTGCTTTTTTATTAATTTTATTTTATTTTGTTGTTTTATTTAATTTATTTAGTTTCTACCTTGAACCTGCACAGTTCTTCACATCCCTTTGACACAGAAAAATAATTGTAATCTTTTGTGCTCCAGGACTGGGTGACAGCCACGGACATCAAGGTGACCCTGAACCGACTCAATACATTTGGAGATGAAGTGTTCAATGACCCCAAAGTTCTCAAGTCCTACTATTACGCCATCTCGGACTTTGCTGTGGGAGGAAGGTAACAGACGAGTTCTCTGTTCTTATCCTTGATTACTTGAGTCTATTTCAGGTTCTGAACTAGAGTCTACTACGAAGTCTGGACTGGATTCTGCCTAAGTGTATAGACCACCTTCTTCAGCGTCTGAACTAGTTTGTCTCAAAGTCTAAACTAGAGTTTGTATGATGGAGCAGCTCCGTCCCTCTGTCTGAGTGAGCACAGGGAGACATATACGTGCTGGCACACATCCACCTCCACCGTTTATTGTGTGTGTCTATTTTCCATCATTCCTGCTTAATTGTTTTATATATTCCAAAGGATTTATTTAAAAAAAAGAAAACTTACAAGTTTTTCTTTGTGTTTCCTGGACTTAGTAAGACAACCCTGAAATAGTTTATTTCAAAGTCTGTTTCCATCCTGACTAGTCTGCTTTAGTCTGGACTAGTCTGCTTTAGTCTGGACTAGTCTCCTTCAGTCTGGACTAGTGTGCTTCAGTCTGTACTATTCTAGTTTTGATTGTACTAGTCAACAAACTGTCTGTCGTAGTCTGCTTTGGTTTGTACTAGTCTGCTTCAGTCTGGACTAGTCTGCTTCAGTCTGGGACTAGTCTGCTTCAGTCTGGACTAGTCTGCTTCAATCTGGACTAGTCTGCTTCTGTCTGTCCTAGTCTGCTTCTGTCTGTCCTAGTCTGCTTTGGTTTGTACTAGTCTGCGCCGGTTTGTACTAGTCTGCTTCAGTCTGGACTAGTCTGCTTCAGTCTGGACTCGTCTGCTTTAGTCTGGACTAGTCTGCTTCTGTCTGTCCTAGTCTGCTTTGGTTTGTACTAGTCTGCCTCAGTCTGGACTAGTCTATTTCCATCTGTCCTACTCTGCTTTAGTTTGTACTAGTCTGCCTCAGTCTGGACTCGTCTGCCTCAGTCTGGACTCGTCTGCTTTATTCTGGACTAGTCTGCTTCAGTCTGGACTAGTCTGCTTTAGTCTGTCCTAGTCTGCTTCTGTCTGGACTCGTCTGCTTCCATCTGTGCTATTTTACTTCTGAGTCCGGACTAGATTCTGTTTCAGAGTCTAAACTAGATTCTGCTTTAGAGTCTAAACTAGAGTCTGGAACAGTCTGGACTAAAGTCTCCTTTGGGCGCCTCACTAGAGTAGGAGACTGGCTTTAACAAGTCAGTGAGTTTGGTATGCAGCTTATCTTTATTTTGGTCCTGAGGTTTTGTTTTTTGTCTCCCCCTCGTTGTCACTTGCTCCAGAATCTGTTAGAAACGGGGGGAAACTGTCTTGACAGGCATTACTAGAGCAGTAACCTTCTTCAGCGTAATCCGTCCAAAATGTGGAGCAGAATTTTCTTCACTGGCATTCCTGAAATTCCTGGCCAGCAGGATGGTTACAGAGGAAACAGGAATGGGGCGTGGCCTACTGTTCGGCTGAATAGGTAGGAGGCTTGTGCACACCACCTGCAGGATTTACCCTTTACTTATAGAGGGAGGGCTTTACCTGTGCCCGTTAATGTTCCCTTAACAGATTCCATACCAAGACAGTACTGCCAACAACCGGTCAAACGCTGCACACTGATCTGTGTCATAAACTGCATTTTCCGTTAGATTCCAGAAATGTTTTTACCATTACCTTATATCTGAATCGAACTTTCAGATGTTAAAAGTCTACAAAACTTTTCATGGTAAATTGAGCTTTTCCCCCAGAAAGACTTTAAAAAAAAAAGTTTTAAATAGTTTTGTATGTAAAGGCCTTACAGAAAAAAGACAAACGCATGCAGACAAAAGTTACAAATGAAATGGTAAAATCTTAAATTGATTTAAAGCAAACAGAACTAAATGGTTTAGTCTGGGTCCATAATTTTGTCTGGATTTCTAACCTAATTTGCGGGCACGGAGAACGACTGAAGGTTAACACGTTGACAAAAAATAAACTCTGATGTTGTGACTGCGTCGGAGCTCATCTGCCATTTAAAGATCTTCTGGTTTGGCTTGTGTTGTGTGCTTATTCATGTTGCTGCTGCTTTAGCTCAGTTCTGTGCTGTTATCAGAATTATTCGCGGTGCTTGGCGATCTAAGCGTAAAATCCTGATGTCAACATTTTGAAACGTTTTTATAAAGTTTTTCCCACTTTTGTTTTCAAGTCCACTCCTCTCATCGTTTGATCTGTTGCCAAGATTGCCATCAGTGTCGTCTTTTAATGATGATGATGCCGTTCTTAGCCAAAATCCAAGAACCTGTGTTGATTCTCTGGGACATTAGTACTCTAGAGCGGCAGGAGCTCGTCTGAAATTTGCCTTTGAGTTGTGGCCAGGGCTGTTGGCGTAGTAAGGCCGCCTCCATTTCCTACCATCCATCTATTTAGATTAGATTTAGATTTATTTCAAACATCTAAAGCAAAACATGTAGAACAATGCAAAATAGAACTATAAAAATAAAGTACACAAGTAAAAAAAGTCTTGTCAAAATACATTTTTGAAAAGGTGATAGACAGAAGTCATTGCTTATTTAGGCCTATCCCTCAATGTACTTTTCACATATTAGTCCCTAATATTCCAAATAATTATCTATTCTCTTTTCCCACAATCAACATTTCACAGTAAATAATTTGATATTTCTTAATTTTTGTTCATCCATCTTGCATTGTGTTTACACTCTGTCCTGCTAGTTTACAGACCCTCACAACAAAATGGTCAGCGATGCTAGAGCTATCAGCCATTACAGTTTGAGTCAGATCCCGAAGCTCAGACGAGAGCAAAATCTATTTGTCTGCAAGTGGATGCATCAGAATAGAGCGGAGCAGGGAGCTGGAAGTGGGGTAAAGCGCCTGCATGAGTGCCTGCATGCACTCATGTCTTCATTGTCCCGTGTTCCTCCAATGCAACTCCTATCAGTTCCTGAACTTTTGAAAGTCAGTGATGATCATGTCCCATGAAGCCTGAGCTTCTCCTCGTCCTGCAGGTCTCTCTTGATGAAGTTCTGATCTTCGTTCTAAAACTGAGGGTTCTGCTGTCTGTAGCCAAATCACGTGTCAGAGCTTGCTTGTTTCCTGTTGGGGGGGTTGCAGCCTCTTAGGGAAAGCTTTTTCTTCTTCCAGGGCGGGCTGCCAGCAAACACCTGAGACAAAAGCCGCTGAGCAAGCCCTGTCCTGTTGTGGTGAGGGCTGGATTTGGAAGAAAAGCTTCCCTTGAAGGCAGCAACTGCAAAAGCTTCAGCATAATCTCTAAGGCCGTGTTTGAAAGTGTCCTCCTCCCCTCCTGGAGGTTGTGTGTCATCCAGGTGTGCTTCTGTGTGGCAGGTGTAAGTGTAACGGCCATGCCAGCGAGTGTGTGAAGAACAGTGTGGGCCGGCTGGTGTGCGACTGCAAACACAACACCGCCGGCGACGACTGTAACACCTGCAGACCGTTCTTCAACGACCGACCCTGGAGGAGAGCCACAGCCGACAGCGCCAACGAGTGTCTGTGTGAGTCTGATGCCCGGTCCAGAAAATCCAGCTGCAGCACTGACCCACCACGGCAGCCAGGCTTTTGCTGCTGCAGCTCCCAAAATGTGGAAAGCCCCACCCCCACACAATAACCACGCCCACTTCTTGGTTTTAAACATATTCGAAAAACTTATTATTGTTTGTTCAAATACACTATTTGCCATCTAGAAACACATTTGGACTGGGTTCTGCTGAAGCGTCTCGGGTTCTCCGTACGTCTCTTAATCAGAGAGAACAGTGTCATCTGCATAGAAACACTCAAAGACGTCCTATGAATTTGTGTGACTCTCATGAAGCTGCTCCGGGTTTTGTAACTCCGGTGCTGGGAGGAGCTCCTGCAATAAGCTGGAGGCATCTCAGAAGCTCCTCCAAAAATCCACTCGCTTATCTGAACATTCATGTGGGAAACTGAGCCTTTGGGGATTGTGGGAAGTGTAGTCAGTATCAGATCATGATTCATACTCCAGACTGTGAGGTGTGACCAAAAGGGGATTTTACTTAAATCTGCTCCCACAGTTACGCCATCCATCCAGCAACACTTGAGGAACAGTTTTTACATGCATGAACCATTTAGTCCACATCTGGTGCCTCTCACTGCCCGTATATGGGTTCTGCAGCTTCTCCTGCATGACCGACGATGGTTAAACCACGTATGTGCTTGTGTCTCAGCCTGCAACTGTAACGGGAAGAGCGCAGAGTGTTACTTCGATCCAGAGCTGTACCGAGCCACTGGGCATGGAGGACACTGCAGAAACTGCGCCGACAACACAGACGGACCCAACTGCGAGCGATGCCTGGACAACTACTACAGAGACCAGAGCGGCAACCGCTGCCAGCCCTGCAGCTGCAGCCCCATCGGTGAGCCATAACACCTGCTGCAAAAAGAGGAGGATCTGATGGCCTAATAAAAGTTTCAGAGAACCACTCTGGATCACGCACACACATACACACACAGACAGACAACATTTTAGAGGCACGCACACAAACAAATGTCACTGTTTCTGCCTTTAATGTTGTTTTCATTCTCATCTTGTGGTTTTCTGCAGGCTCTCTGTCTCCTCAGTGTGACAGAGGAGGAGTGTGCGCATGTAAACCAGGCGTGACCGGAGAGAAGTGCGACCGCTGTCTACCTGGATACCACAGTCTGACAGAGGCCGGTTGCAGGTACAAACCCCGCTGATTAGAGCCATCTATTGATTAGTAGCCACCAGAACGGCAGTGGGCGGCAGTGGCTCAGGCAGTTGAGCGGGTTGTCCAATGATCGAAGGGTCAGCGGTTCGATTCCCCCAGCCAACTGTCGTTGTGTCCTTGGGCAAGACACTTCACCCTCCTTGCCTCCAGTGTGGCTCCACTGGTGTGAAAGCGTACCAATGTCCTGGTGATGGTCAGAGGGACCGTAGGTGCGAACTGGCAGCCACGCCTCTGTCAGTCTGCCCCAGGGCAGCTGTGGCTACAACAGTAGTTACCGTCACCAAGTATGAATGAGGAGTGAATGGACAATGGACACATTGTTAGCACTTTGAGTGACTAGAAAAGCGCAGATAAATCCAATCCATTATTATTATTATTAAAAATGTATGACAGCTTAAAACAGGAAAAACCGTAACTTTCGAGCCAATGGGAGTACTTCCAGTTCCAGCCAAGGCCTTTCGGTTCTGAATATTGATGTCTGCAGCCAGATGGTCTTGGTCTGGTTCTTTTCTCCTTGTTTTAGGTCAGGAGGTAAATCCATCTTCTTGAAGGTCTTTTTTTCTTGGATATCTTCAGTGATGGACTGTGATCTTTGAGCGCCCTCTTCTGGCAACGCCACAAAGTTGCACAGGATGCAGTTGAAGAACTGCTCTAAACTTATTATGGAGGTTAAGAACAAACAAATGAGCCTGTTTTGCAAAAGCTCACAGTCAGACTTCCCGTCACTTGCTCCTCTTGGCGATGCAGTTTTGAACTCCTCAGAAATAATTTTATATAATTTTACATGAAATCTGCCCCCTCCTTCATGTTGCAGGCAGTGCAGCTGCTCCCCTGCAGGAAGCACTCAGGAGTGTGATGTGGCGACGGGTCAGTGCCGCTGCAAAGAGAACGTGGAGGGCTTCAGCTGTGACAGGTTTGCTCGCCCCCACCGTCCTCCTATTTCAGACTGATTTCTTGATACTGACACCCCCCCCTCCGGTCGCTTTTTTTTGTTTTTTGCTTCAGGTGTAAACTGGGATTCTTTAACCTGGACCCCCATAACCCTCAGGGCTGCACGCCCTGCTTCTGCTTTCAGCACTCGTCTGTGTGCAACAGCGCCGAGGGATACTCCGTCCACTCCATCACCTCCAGCTTCACCAACGGTAACGCCATTGCTGCCGGGAGGACCCCCCTCCCAAGAAAGTTAGTTCATGTGCTGAATTGTGTTTGTGTGACAGGGAATGAGCAGTGGAGGGGTCAGCAGCAGGATGGATCCAGCGTCTCCATCCAGTGGTCTCCCAGCGGACAAGAGGTTTCCCTCAGCTCAGACAGCTTCCTACCCATGTACTTTGTAGCTCCAGGTACCCACCCCCCACTCCATATTCACACACAGTCTGTAATAGTTTAATTCCTTTTAAAGCAAAAAAGCCTGGACCCTCCCCCATTACTGCTCCTCTGGTTGTGGCGTTTCAGAGAAGTTTCTGGGGAACCAGATCCTGAGTTACGGTCAGAACCTGAGCCTGAACTTCCGTGTGGAGCGCCGGGACCACCGTCTGTCTGCTGAGGATCTGATTCTGGAGGGGGCCAACATGCGGGTGGCCGTCCCACTTATCGCTCAGGGCAACGCCTACCCCAATGAGAACATGCAGACCTACGTGTTCCGGTGAGGTCTGGGTTAAGAGTATGGATGTAGAAATATTATAGACTGCAGAGTAACTGAGGTTAAAAAAGGCTTTTTTTTGCACATGATCTGCTAATAAATATTAGTAAAACGTTGTGCTGAATCACTAACCTGGACTAATATTAAAATAAGAAATCTTGGTCAAGGCTCTATTTTTTCATCACTTCCTCCCCTTTTCTTCATTGTCTGTAAATTACACCCCTTGCTTTGCCATGATACCCCCCCCCCAGACTGGGTGTCATTCTTGACAACAGTATCAGTATCTTTGCACCCCCACATCAATGCATTCATAAAATCTGCATATTTCAATCCAGCAAATCCATCCCCTCCAGGGCTCCCGGTCCTGTTCCACCTCTCTCTTCTAACCCCCGCCCCCTAAAATAACTCATTTATTTAAACTATTTTCTCTAAAATGTCAATGTTTTACTTTTTGTTTAGCCTTTTTTTTAAATAAATGACTTTGCTCTAATAAAGTGGTTTTTGGTTAGGAATTTCCAATTAAAATGTATTTTTAGTAGTGAGTTTGTGTTCATGTAAAACAACCATAGATTAGGATTACAATCATTTAGCATTCATATTCTTTTGATAATTGGATTTAACTCTACTTTTTTTTGTATTGGAAAACACAGAAAATCTGTAATTTTCTTTATTTTCAAGTTTGACCTGATTAGTTTAATGTGTTAAATTCTGTTTATTTTATTTTATTTGTAATCTTAAAGTCTGATCAGTTTAAAATCAGGGGATTATCTGGATGTATTCATACAAATGTGAAATTCTTGTTTTATCAGCTTTATCAGTACTAATCCAAAGTGTTCTGGTTCCGACTCAGCCTCCACGACAGCACCGACTACCCCTGGAGGCCGCACATCAGCCACGCAGACTTCCAGAAGCTGCTCCAGAACCTGACAGCCATCAAGATTCGCGGCACCTACAGTGAAAGGAGTGCGTAACACGGGCCCAGCCCACTGCGGTCCGAATGTTCTTCTGCCGCTCTAACCAGCCTGTCTGCAGGTGCCGGGTTCCTGGATGATGTCTCCTTGGTGACGGCCAGGCGGGGTCCAGGCGTACCAGCCCGTTGGGTGGAGCAGTGCGACTGTCCCCAGGGTTACCAAGGTCAGCACTGCGAGCAGTGCACGCTGGGATACCGGCGCGCTCGCCCGGATCTGGATGCCTTTAGCCCCTGCGAGCCATGCAGCTGCAACGGACACAGCGACGCCTGCAACCCCGTCACCGGTACTGCCGCCTCTTTGGTTGATCTGTGGTGAGCTGGTGGTGTTATCAGGAGGAACTCATTCTCATCACCCGTCTGTCCCTGCAGGAGCGTGTGACTGTCAGGACAACACTGCTGGGCTGAGCTGTGAGCGCTGCAAGGACGGTTTCTACGGCGACGCCACTCAGGGGAGCCCCAACGACTGTCAACCCTGTCCCTGTCCTGGGGGGGCCACCTGTGCCATTGTGCCGTCAACCAGAGAGGTGGTGTGCACCAACTGTCCCACTGGAACCACAGGTGCCCGCAGCTGCTAGCAGGTGACCTCAAACTGTCAGCAGAACCAAGTATAACTGGCGGTGGCTCACATGTATGCAGGTAAACGCTGCGAGCTCTGTGACGACGGCCACTTTGGGGACCCGCTGGGTCAGAACGGACCTGTGCGCAGCTGCCACAAATGCATGTGCAGCGGCAACATCGATTTGAACGCCGTCGGCAACTGCAACCGGGAGACCGGGGAGTGCCTGAAGTGCGTCAATGACACCGAGGGCTTCTTCTGCGACCGCTGTAAGGAGGGTTTCTACGGCAACGCCCTCAGCACCGGCCCTGGCAAGAGATGCAAATGTAAGAGCCTTCATCCCCTTTAATTATGAAGGACCTGGATTCTTCCCATAATTCTGTATCATTGCAAATATATCAGTTTTGTTAGATAATTCACCAAATGATTAGAAAGCTAACAGAAAAATGTCTCTGAAGCCCAGATGACCTTCTTTAGAGCCATCTAGCCATCTCCTCCTGGTAAAGTAGCTACGGCAAGCTCAGTGTTGCTAACAAGGAGAACATTCTCAAAGGTTTTAGGGTTCTTATTCAGTATGAGTGGTTCTGACTGCGACAAAATTATCTTCCTAAGAGTCAAAGGAAATAAAAGGATCCTGAAAGGAAAGGCCATGTTCCTGCTAAACTCTAAAGCTTTTTCTTCCTCCTCAGCCTGCTCCTGCTCCCCTTTTGGCACCGTGGGCCAACAGACCAGCTGTTCCGAGGTCACCGGTCAGTGCGAGTGTCTTCCCAACGTGGCCGAACGGGACTGCAGCGCCTGCCAGCCTGGACACTTCAACCTTCAGAGCGGCAAAGGATGCGAGCGGTCAGTTCCTGCCTGTAGCTCCATCACTGCAATGCACTCTATTCTCCACCATCCACAGATGGGAGCTCTGACCTTAAAAAAAACAGAATTCCTGTTGAGGAGGGGCCAGTATCTGCAGATCTATTCTCCATCCTCGGATGAACTCTTGGTTTGTCCACAGGTGCAACTGCAACCCCATTGGCTCCACTAACGGGCAGTGTGACATCGTTACGGGACAGTGCGAGTGCCAGCCCGGCGTCAGCGGCCTTCACTGCGATCGCTGCGAGGTCAACTTCTTTGGCTTCAGCTCGTCTGGATGCAAACGTGAGCGAGTCTTCCTCTGGTTTCACTGAAACTTCAAAGCCTTTCTAAGAAACTTCTTCCAACATTGAAGTACTGTTGGTTCTTCTGATGGAAGATCATAAAATGTAGCTTTCATGAATCATATCTGTGTAGATTCTCATTCACCCAGACTGATTTCAGTTAGGCAATCGGTTAAAAAAAAAGAAAGAAAGCAGACAGCTGGACCTTGTTCATATTTTATCAATGAAGATTTTCTGTTCTTCTCTAAGAAGCTTTCTCAATTTGGTGGATCATTAATGGGCAATTAAAAGCGTTCAGTTCCAGGAAGGCTTCTCTTCGGGTTTCTCTGGTTGCTCTAGGATCACAATCTCCTCCTGGTTGGCTTCTTACGATGTTTTAAAAAGTTTAACGCAAAACTTTGCACATTAGCTTGTTTTGCCTGCAGTTGTAGATCCTGTGGAAAAATTATTATACATTTCCACTTAAAAAGGGATCAGTAAGTGATCTTTTGTTGTGCTGCAGCCTGTGACTGTGACTCTGAAGGCTCCTCATCGGGTCAGTGTAAGGATGACGGGCGCTGCGAGTGTCGGCCCGGCTTCGTGGGGGCCCGCTGCGACATGTGTGAGGAGAATTACTTCTACAATCGCTCTGTGCCGGGTTGCCAGCAGTGCCCCTCCTGCTACGGTCTGGTTCGGGACAAGGTGAGGACCACCACACCTCTGCTTCCCCCTCATCTTTGACGACAAACTGATTCTCCGTTCTGGGTTTCCAGGTGAACCAGCAGCGGCAGAAGCTGCACGACTTGCAGACTCTGATCGATAACCTGGGCTCAGGCCAGGAAACCGTCAGCGATAAGGCATTTGAGGATCGTCTGAAGGAAGCAGAAAAGGCCATTGCAGAGCTGTTATCCGAAGCTCAGGCCAGCAAAGGTACCAGAACCCGTCAGGATTTAGAGTTTCAGCGCAACTGAGGAGATTTATCTTTTTTTTTTTTTTTTTAATAACCATCCTGCAGATTTGGACAGAGGCCTGATGGACCGACTGGATACCATCAACAACACTCTGACGACCCAGTGGAACCGCCTGCAGAGCATCCGCAACACCGTGGACGACACGGGTGCACAGGCCGACCGCGCCCGCAACCGAGTCCAGGATGCAGAGAGCTTGATCGACAGGGCCCGTCAGGAGCTGGACAAGGCCAAGGACGCCCTCAGCAAAGTGGTAAGCAGGGTCAGTGTAGTCATGGGAACCTTCCCTGTGGGTGGAATGATAATCGCTGAGGCCGTTTGCAGGACATCAAGCCCCCCACTGGAACAGGAGAGCCCAACAACATGACCCTACTGGCTGAGGAAGCCAGACGACTCGCTGAAAAGTAAGATCACCAACACAAATGTGAACGCTTGGACACCTCTGCAGTCGCCTGCAAATCCTGCAGTCGTCTGCGCTCCAATGCGCACGTCTGCACATACCTGCAGTTGTGTCAAAAAACTTGTTAGCTCTACTGTTAGTACTGTTAGAAGTGAAAAGAGGAAGTTTAAGAATGAAAGTTGCTTTACAATGAAAAGATTCCCCAAATAAAACTCAAGTTCTGATGCTTCCTTCTTCATAGATCCAGAAACTATGGGGTCAAATCAGGATCGGCTTGAAGTGAAAGAAAAACCAGACTGTAAATTTGAGAAAGAAAAACTGAAATTGAAATTAACAACAGTTTTAAACTTGAAAGTACACATGGCAAACATCAAGGAATTATTGAAAATTAGAAAACTAAAGTTGTAAAGTAACATAAAAACTCGACACATGCAGCTTGACAGAGTTACATAAATCTTCATTTCGATCAGACTTTTTTATTCCACAATGCTGGAATCATTGTTTTAAACTTTAAGAGTTTAAATGAATAGGAAAGTGTGAAAATGTTCATGTTTGTCTGAGAAAAGAGTCTAAGTGTAGCGAGGCGTCCCCTCTGTTACCCATGGGAATCATGCCCCAGTAGCCAATGAGCTCAAAGCCCCGCCCCCACCTAAAATTAGGCTCAGCAGGGAAAACTTGAAAGTCTGAATTGAAACTGAAAACTAAGAACTGAAAGCAAAGAAGGAGAAGTGAAAAAGAAGTTAAAAATACAAAACGGCAGCTGTTACAAAACAAATTTATTTTATTTGGAAACAGTTTAAAGTTTTTGTTTTTTATTCAAGTTTAAAAATTATATTTTTTTCACAATTTCAGTATTTCTTTCAAGTTAAAAATATTTTTTCACATTTACAATTTTATTTTTCAAATTTTCAATAATTCCTTCAAGTTTACCGGGTTTACTTTCGACTTTACTTTAGAGTTTTAAATTTTCTTTTCTTTTTCTTTTTTCAAATTTACAACATCTATTGTTGAAATTTACAATCTGGTTGTTCATTCACTGTAGGCAGATTCAGATTTAAGGCCATAAAAACCATTCACAACTATCATGCTTCTACGGGAGCCAGAAACAGCCTACCCTTCTTTTTTGTTTTGTAATTAAAAAAAGCCCCAATGACATACAGTGAGTCCAGCATGCATCATTCTGTAACCGTGTAGACGGCCTGATCTCTTCATCTGGTCACCTCATTTGAGTTTTTTTATGACCCACAACATCAGTTCAGTCTCCACCTGAGTTAGACCACGATTAAATGAATCAATTGGAAATTGATCAGTTCTTCTGGTGGTCAACATTTTCTCCGACAAACTGCTTTGTTTTGCTGCGGATTGTAGAAAAAGAGTTCAGCAAACGCACCACACAGAGACGATTGTCGGCCCCGTCATTCAACCTGTTTTAGGGGGGTTTTAGAGGGAATAAAGGGAGGGGGGCTGGTGCATGAGATGGCATTAAGCTGTTTGTATAATTCTACTTAAATTAAATTAAATTAAATTAATTTTATTTATATAGCACCTTTCATGACAAGAAAGACAGCTCAAGGTGCTGTACATAAAAACAAAACAAATGCAATAAAATACAATAAAATACATTAAATTAGCCCCGCACAATAAAATACACAAAGACAAACACTAGTGGAAAATAAATAAAAAGCTGTACGGTGTTGGTTACAGCCTACAATTACCACAAAATAAAGGAAATTGAAACAGATCATGTCTTGGCGAGAAAAGGATCATAAAAAGGACAATAAATGAAGCCATAGCGTTCTTTCAGGATTCACTCATACACAGTTTTACTACAACAGCAATGAACGTTCAGGAAGAGGTGTCGGGGGAAACACATGAACATGCAAGTGTCACCAAGCATGAAGTCTTGTTTGAAATGCTTCATGCTAGAAATCTCTGCTGTCTCCTTTGTCTGCAGGCACAAGACTGAAGCTGACCAGATTGAGAAAATTGCCAAAGACGCCAACGACACGTCGACAAAGGCCTATAACCTGCTGCTGAAGACTCTGGAGGGAGAAAGCCGGACAGGCCAGGAGATCGAGGAGCTGAACAAGAAGTGGGTTTGGTTTCATTATGCAGCTCCTTGGTCTGTTGGTTCCTTTGTTTTTGCCTCATTCTTGTGTGACGTTTCCGTCTTGCCTTTGAATTATTAACCTTTTACCCTTTTCTGTTGTCTTATTGTCGCTGTCTGAGACTTTGTGGGAGTTTTGTGTCTTTGTGCTCTCATTTTTAGCAGCTTTCCTTCCCACATGTCATTAAACACATCATCTCCTGCTCAGGTATAATGAGAGTAAGGAGCTTGCCAAGAACCTGGAGAAGCAAGCCAAAAAGGTTCAGGACGAGGCAGATGAGGCTGGAAGCCAGGCCTTGAAGATCTTCGCCAATCTAACCAGCCTCCCGCCATTTGACGCCAAGGCCCTGGAGGTGAGGCAGACGCCACCTGAAGCAGCAGGTGATCCCAAATGAAACAGTACTGATGCTTTGTCCTTTCAGGACGAAGCCAACAAGATCAAGAAAGAGGCAACAGACCTTGACAATCTGGTTGACAAAATGGAGAAGAACTACAACGACATGAGAGACGACCTGAAGTCCAAAGAGCAGGAGGTCCGCAAGCTGCTGGAGAAAGGCAAGAGTGAGCAGCAGGTAGGAGATATGCACGCTTTATCTTCACATTGGAACTCCAGACTCCTACTGGGCTCTGAACACACCATTTCCTCATGCTTTGGACAGACTGCAGACCAGCTGCTAGCCCGGGCAGATGCTGCCAAAGCTCTGGCTGAGGAGGCTGCCCAGAAGGGCAAGGCTACTTTTGCAGAAGCTGAGAACATCCTGGAAGACCTCAGAGGTACCCGAATGCAACACGTCCCAGTCTTCATCCACAGATCTGACCCCAGCAAGCAGTCACTTTTCTAAGATTATACAAAAACCAAAACACAGAAAGAAAGTCCACAATGCTCACTGAAATTACTTAAAACGTTCATAAGTAAAAATAAATTAAAATTTCTTGTAAATTAAATGATCAAAATCAGCCATTACTTTTGAGTTGTTGATTAACAGAATTATTTAAAAAACAACAACAATGAAATACGGCTGGACAAACATGATGGTACCTCCATAAAAGACTGAGAACTAATCGCCCAGGGGGTCATGATGAACTCAGGTATGTCCTATAATTGACATCACAGCTGTTTTCAAACCCATAGTCAGTCAGTCTGCCTATTTAAAGGGAGACAAAAAGTCACATTGCTGTTTGGTGAAAAGGTGTGAACAACACTGAACATGGACAACAGAAAGTGAAGGAGAGAATTAGAAACAAAATTATAGAAAAACATTATAAAGGTAAAGGCGATAAAACCATCTCTAAGCAGCTTGAAGTTCCTGTGACGACAGTGGCACATATTATTCAGAAGATTAAGACCCACGGGACAGTAGCTAACCTCCCTGGACGTGGCTGGAAGAGGAAAACTGATGACAAATTGAGGAGACGGATAGTTGGAACTGTATCCAAAGAGCCCAGAACAACCTCCAAAGACATTAAAGGTGAACTCCTAGATCAAGGTACATCAGTGTCAGATCGCACCATTCGTCGTTGTTTGAGCCAGAGTGGACTTCATGGGAGACGACCAAGGAGGACACCACTGTTGAAAGGAAATCACAAAAAAGCCAGACTGGAATTTGCAAAAATGCATGTTGACAAGCTACAATGCTTCTGGGAAAATGTCCTTTGGACAGATGAGACAAAACTGGAGCTTTTTGGTAAGAAACATTAGCTCTATGTTGGTAGACTCAAAAATGAAGCATACAACCAAAAGAACACTGTCCCTACTGTGAAACATGGAGGAGGCTCAGTTCTGTTTTGGGCTGCTTTGCTGCATCTGGCACAGGGTGTCTAGAAGTTGTGCAAGGTAAAATGAAATCTCCAGATTATCAAGACATTCTGGGTAGAAATGTGCTGCCTAGTGTCAGAAAGCTTGGTCTCAGTCGCAGGTCATAAGTCTTCCAACAGGACAACGATCCAAAACACACAGCCAAAAAAAACCCAAGAATGGCTAAGAGAAAAGTGTTGGACTAATCTGAAGTGGCCTTCTATGAGCCCAGATCTGAATCCCATTGAACATCTGTGGAAGGAGCTGAAACATGCCATTTGGAGAAGACACCCGTCAAACCTGAGACAACTGGAGCAGTTTGCTCATGAGGAGTGGGCCAGAATACCTGTGGACAGGTGCAGAAGGCTCATTGACAAATACAGAAACCGTTTCATTGCAGTGATTGCCTCAAAAGGTTGTGCAACAAAATATTAAGTTACGGGTACCATCATTTTGGTCCAGCCCTATTTCATTAGTTTTTTTTTGTTTAATTAATTCTGTTAATCAATAACTCAAAAGTAATGGCTGATTTTGATTACCGTAACTTCCGCACTATAAGCCGCTACTTTTTTCCTGCGCTTGCAGCCCTGCAGCTTATTCAGTAATTTATGGATTTAATTGACGGCCGCCATGAACGTGCTTGCGGACCTAGAGCATGGGTTGAATACTCTATCCAACTCCAAGCAACAAGGCATTTATTTTTCAACACACCTTTAAGCAGCCAAACAGCATGGCCTTCACTTCAGGTCTTAGACACTTCAGTCATGGTTCAACAAAACGAAACACGCATGTCCGGCCGCATCCCAGAATCCTTTGGTGCCATTAGACCCAACGTGCACGTGATCGCCACTACAATATGATGCAGCTTTCAAGTTCAAAGCAATCGTTAAAAGGAGCGTGAAAAAATCCACCATCACCAACGGGTTTGGAAAAGCCGGTCAGCTGCGTGACGGAGAGAACAGCGCATGCTCAGGAGTGAATTTACCTCAGAGTCATAGTGACACTAGCCCATCTATTAGCAGCTCCGTAATATACGAGATGATCTTTCAAACGTATGTTTATTATTGTTATGTTATGGTTATTATGAAGCGCCTGTTCGCTCATTTTATTTTTAATCTCTGTGGTCAGTGCTTTTTTTCTGCCAGAACGAAGCCAGAAGTACGGCTAGGTGAAGGCTAACATGCACTAACAACATTTAGCCTGGATGAACATGAATCTATGTGGGAAAAGATGCAATCTGCAGCTTGGCTGCACGTAAATATGTGGGAATAACATCAGCCTTTATTTTGGCGGGACACGACTGGAAACACAAATTGACGTGATCGTTTGGACTGAGCGGAATTTTGCATTGAAAAGCTCACAGCCTCCGTGTGAGCTGGAGACATGTTCTCCTGCTGCTCGTTCACATAGAGCTGCGGGGCCGAGGTCTGATGGCTCCCACACGTAGCAACGCATCCGCCCCTCATCCACAAAACATTCAGTATTAAGTCTGATTGCTCTGCACAGACACGATTCGCTCGGTCCACCGGCGCAATGGGGACGAAGCGCTCCTCCCTGGAGCCGCCCTGGCCAGGGGTGTCGGAAAAGATAGGAAGGGGAGACAAAGAGCCCGCTTGGTGAGCGCGGAGCGCAGAGGCGTTTGTTGTGGAAGGAAACTTCTGACGCACTGAGGCACGCACTTTTCAGTCGCCGCTGCTTTATTTTACTGGTGTGTTTTTTAACCAGCCCCATTACCACCATATTGCTGCCACGACACAAGCGGAAGGAGAGATGCTCTCCCCCTCCATCCACTGCTGCTCATTCTTTAAACACTGACAACAGTGTGGCGAGCCGGGGGTTAGACCCGCCTTTAGCCCCTAAGACTCATGGGAAATGGGGAATCGCGGGTGTAAATTTCCTCATCATAACTGAGGGATGTAATGCTGATTATATGGTTACTGTTTGTAATTTTATGTATGATACCTAGATTGTCAATAAGTAAAAAAAAACTAAAAAAAACTAAAATAAAATAAACCATAACTGAGGAACTTGTGAAAAGAATACAGGTCCATGCTTTTTGACGGATGTGGGTGTACTCAAATACATGAGCTGATGCAATGCTATCTACTCCTACAGTGTGCTAATAAATTGCACTCAGTCTGGGAGTCAGGATGTGAATTGTCAGACTGACCATCTTGCGTAATGCATGCGGCTTGTGTATGTACAAAAGAAGGTAAACACATGAAAATGGGTGGGTGCGGTTTGTAATCGGGTGCGCTCTATAATCCGGAAATTATGGTATTTAATCTTCAATGCATTTTAATTTATTGTTACTTTTAAGCGTTTCAAGTCATTTCAGTGAGCATTGTGGACTTTCTTTCTTTAACTGAGGGGTACCAACAATTTTGTCCACCACTGTATATCTGTGTTAAAGTCTAAAGTGTATTTCATAGTTAATGTCTCTGTTAAATTCAAAGTTTCCATTTATTGACGTGTTAAATTTTACATCAAAGGTTATGTCTTAGTTTAGTAAAATTTACACCCAAGTTTACATTTTTAGTTTTGTAAAGTTTTCTTTCGAGGCTGTGTCTAAGAAAAAGTTTTTTTCTGTTTTTATGATAATTTGTACATCTGATGGAACGCTTTAAAAAATGCATGTAAGGTAAGTGGGTATTAGACTTGTGTGGCACTAGCTTTTAAGCATTTACTTATCCTTTTTATGTTGAACAATAAGTTGAAAAAGCTCTTAAAGTAAAAAAAATCTACTGCAGACTTTGACAGGAGAGTCAACGATAACAAGACTGCAGCTGAAGAAGCCCTGAAGAAGATCCCTGCTATCAATGCTACCATCATGTCTGCCAATGAGAAGACCAGGGAGGCAAAGACTGCCCTCGGCAATGCAACTGAAAATGCCCTGGAGGCCAAGAGAAAGGCAGAGGAGGCCGAAAGAATCGCCAGCAACGTGCAGATTGTAAGCATTTGCTGACATTCTGATTCCATAGTCTTTCGCTTCAGAGCTTCGAAATGAAAATGGCTCCTTGCAGGGATCAGCCAAGACCAAGGAGGACGCAGAAAAGGCCTTACAGGACACCAACAACCTGGAAAACGATGTCAACAACATGATGGATCAGCTGAGCGCCGCAGAGCAGGACCTGGCGAAGAAGAAAGCCGAGGCCGACGCCGACATGATGATGGCCTCCATGGTACCAAAACTTCCTCAGCTACCTGTGAGTCTCTGTACTGTCCACATTTCAAGTCCTCCTTCTTCTGTTTCACAGGCATCGGACAACGCCAAGGAGGCAGAGGATAACGCTCGGAAGGCCAAAAACATGGTGAAAAAGGTGTTGAAGGTCATCACTGACCTACTGGCCCAGCTGGGTAAGATGGCTTCATGATGTTGAAGAGGAACAGCATGAAAGGGTCGAACTTTGTTAACAAACAGAGAAACTTTTATCAACAGCAATTACATGGTAGAAGCTGAATAATGCTTCTACTTCTTATTCCCAATTTAAAACCTACAACTGCAATAAGAGCTAAATCTGTGTGGAAAATGATTAACTAGCTGAAGTACATTCAGGAGAGTCCATACCATCAGCAACATCTAATGATAAAAACACACCGCCCTCAGCAACACATGTTCAAGCTGCCACTTCTAAAAAAAGGCTATGATGGTAATCCATATCCACCATTGCATGGATGCTATCAATGAACTGAACCGTTTTCATTTCTGCCTAATTTGTTAGGTCTGTCCCGCTTCAACATTTCACATTATGCCACTTCCAACTGTAGGTCATGGACATCTGCTAGAAAACAGCAAAAGAAAAGAAAGAAAAAATAAGCCCCTCCCTGCTTGTCCAGTGTGAACATCACTGACTAAACACACATCAAATGCAGTGTGCATGTAGCTTTAGACCCTGAAATGACATTTCAAACTGGACTGTAATAAAATGGCATTTTTCTCCACAGGCAACATCGATAAGGTGGACCTGAGCAAATTGAACGACATTGACGAGTCATTAAAGAAAGCCAAAGAGAAGATGCGCGATAGCAAGCTGGATGAGAAGCTAAAGGAGCTGAATGCTGTGGCCAGCTCGCAGAAGGACATGATTGACAGCTACGACCAACAGATACGGGAGATCCGGGCCGACATCGCCAACCTCAATGACATCAAGAACACACTACCTGAAGGCTGCTTCAACACTCCGTCCCTGGAGAGGCCTTAGCCCCGCCCTCTTCTTCTAGACACGCACCCTCCCCTCACTCACGTCTAACACTCCGGCGAACATGCCGACTTTTACCAAAACTACTTTTAAAACATTTGATCGTCGATTCTCATCTCTGCCGACGTTTCCAGGAGGGGCGTGGTTTCACAACAAGGACGTTGAGCCGTGCGGAGGCACAAAACCAGAACCACCAACCCGAAGTGACTGCAGCTTCTCACAGGAGGTCTAGCCGCACCGCGGCTCCACTCCGCTCCACACCACTTCCTGTCAGATTACGTGAAGGAACCGTCATCTGGGCTCCCTGCAACTACAGTATTCTCCTCTCCAGCAGGGGGCAGTAAAGCCATGAGAACTCGCCCTGCTCCGTACAAAGACACTAAGACCAGATCCACATGGTCCTGCAAAAACACAAAGACCAGATCCACATGGTCCTGCAAAAACACGAAGACCAGATCCACATGATTTTGCTGCTGCCTGTCATCTGGAAACTAGAAGGAAAGAACCGCTCTATTTCGGCTTCTTCTTCAGCATGCGTGTGAGATGAAGAACAGCTGCATCTTTACAGTGGAGGTCCTCTTTCCTCATGAACTGTCCTGACCTCTTGAGCTCTTGTTGGACTTGTGGAAACCTTCTTCTCTCTATCTGTCTCACATTCGTGGTTCTGTCGGAGGTGCAGCTGTCCCAGCTCTGGTGTAGAAAAACCTGAGATGTTCCTCACTTGTTGTTTTTAGGGACATTAAAATGGACACATCATGTTCAGATGCAGGAGCCTGTTGTCTAAAAATGTCTTTTAACATCTATTTCATGGCTGATCCATCCTGAACATTTAGATCTTGCTGGTTTCCCAGAGGTTTCTGCCGAATTACTTAAAACGCTGATCAGTTATTCAGCCAACTAAAACCTAGAAACTGATCCAGGTAATCTGAAACATCTGGGAAAGAAGCAGGGTGGTAGATGTGGAGGACTGGGCAGCCCCGTTCCAAGTCAAAGTTTCATTTACTTCCTTGCAGCCTGCCCCGTCCATAGCGCCCTCAGCTGGTAAACTGTCGAAGTGTTCCAGGTATTTAATTCAAGCTGATTCGATTCATATTTTTACCACAGTTTCAACCTGAGGAAAAGCAGGAGTCCGTGTCCTTCAGCAGCTCACACGTCTGCGTCATCATGGAAATCCAAATAACCCACTCCTGTTTTGTTCTCCTAATTTGTAAGAAAAAAAAGTTCTCTTTGGTGCCTTGTAAAAAATGTTAATGTCACCAACTTGAAGAGTGCACTGCAGAAATATGTGATGTATCTGCAGGAATCATGCCGTACGCCACTAAAAGCTTCCTGCAGACTGTCCAGAGTCTGCTCTCAAGCTTCAACACAGGAAGTAGCGCCCCCTACAGCACAAAACAAATGATGTCTGCATTTTATTTTTTGAATTTGTTTCTTTTATATCCTTTTTGGTTTTACGTTTTTAGAAGCGACAATCACGTCATGTCAGGAAATGGCTGCAGCTTTTTGTGGATTCCTGCTAACACCTGACGTGTTTGTTGTGGGAAAAGTTTCTATTTTAAAAAAACCTGTGGGTCCCACCCCTTACCCCCCACAGGCGCCTCTGTGGGCGTGGCCTCACTGGCGCCTGCTCGCTCCGCCCTTGGCGCTCGTGTTGTGCGTGCACAAATCCAACACTATGCAATTTTGTAGAAGTGGCGGCGAGAACTCTCTGATACACTGGTGCTAAAGATGGTTTCATGTTTGTGTGAATGTTTTTTATTCCGACGTGCAGCGAGGAATCCTGTACAGACCCAGCAGATCTATAACGTCTGCGGGATCCTTTTTCTCTATAAGCTTTTGGTGTTGTTGTGATTATTGTGGGTCCACTTTTGACCCGGGGCGGGTCAGCGGGTCCGGTCCAGCAGCCATCACTTGGATGTAAAAACAGTATTTTAACTTATAATGATTCGGTTCTGTGTGGTTCTGCTGCTGATCTGGTTGTGTTTCCAGCTCTGTGAGGACCAGGCTGACACCCCCCCCCCCCCACACCCATCTGTACGTAACATTTCAATAATAAAAAACTACTACAGGAACCGCTCGAGTCTGTCTTTGCGATCGGCATCCAGATTTTTTTCTTTTCTTGCTGAACATTCTGACTCCATACACAGGGTTCCGTTTCCCCACATTTCTAGGTGGCGCTCTAGAGGCATGTTGCAGATGTGATGGAAACCTACACAATTGTCAAGAATTTAGTGTTTGTTGTTGCTATGGAAATGCAGTCTCCACCGTCTCTGATGGTTCTCTCGTTAGACGAAGATTCGTTCATTGTTTTTACAACAGTGAAATTGGCTTTCATTAGCTTTATATTTTGATTTGATTTGATTTGAAATGGTTTATTTCAAGCAATCAAATAGGAGTAATACACACAAAAGCAATATAATCATCAGTTATACATTCATACAGTAACTAATCAAACTTAGGATAATTAGACATAATTAATAAAAATTGCTTGAAAGGGAGTGGAAAGAAGCGAACTTATATAATCCCACCCCGTTATACTATAACCATTTTATATCATGATTTATCAATATCCGGTTCCTAGGTTTTATCAGACAGAATTAAGAATCATAAGGTATCGATAAAGCACATGACAAAGATGAATTACTTAATTATTATGTAAAAAATAACTTTAGAAATCAACATGGCAAATGCAGCATCTGAAATATATGCAAATTATGTTACTTTTAAAAGTCATTCATATGCTTTAAAACATAATACTATATCAGTAAAATAGACACAACACTGTTTCAGGAGTTATCATAGCAAAATTTCATCAAGTATCAAAAGTTAAAAACATGTGCAAAATTATGCTACATTAGGAAAGATTTTTGAATCATTTTATCAATTTTAGGAGCTAGTGAAGTAATATCATCAAAAGTCAATCAATTCAACAATTTTCAATAAGTGATTAATCATTTGTTTTACTTTTTTAATTTTTTTTTTTTTTTTTTTTTTTTTAATAATAAGGTAATGCTGTAAGGGAAAATAAAAAGGGTCCATAATCTGTCGATTGTCCAAGGTTGGTATTTCTTCTTTTACTGATAACAGCTGATCTTCTGGGTTTAAACAGTTAATAGTTCTCTTCCATGTTATGTCTGCAGACATTAGATTCAGGTCCATATCCTTCTTCAGCTGATATCAGCTGCGGTGAAAGTTGAGGTCAAGTTGTCTGCAGGTCAAAACTCTCTGCTGTTATTCAGGTGACGTCAGACTTATGGAGAAAGTGAAGATTCCAGGTGTCATATTTCTTGAAATTATTTGGCTCTTTGATTTATTACTCCACGTTGATTCAGACGACCGTGATCAAGCACTTCTCAAAGTCCTTCATGGTGTTCACGACCATAACCTTGGTGCGGTCCTCTGGACCGAGCGGTTTGACATAAATCCTGCAGCCTTTAACCCAAGTGTTCTCAATCTGCTTACGCTTCCTGAGAAGCCGTGCATGTTTTGAGATTTCAGCATTCCTTCTGGTCAGATGGTCGTTCAGATAAGCAGCCGAACCCTTCAGGTTTTTCCTTTGGTTCATCAGAGCTAGCTTGTGTTTGTGATTCACAAACCTGATGAAGATCGCTGGTTTATCCGTCTCCTTTCTCCTGGGGAGCAGGTGGCAGGTCTCGATGGTATTGAGATCCAGGGAAATCCCTTTAGATGTGAGAAATGAATGTATTTGCTGCTCCAGCGATGCATCATTCTCCGCATTAGCACTGCTAGCTACGCTAGCGCTAGCATTAGCAGCGCTAGCTCCAGCTGAATTCAGCTTCGCTCGAGGCTTGATTGGTACTCCAGTGAGAATGACATTATTCTTCCTTATATTCCTTACTTGCTGTTCCACATCGTCCATTCTTTTCTCCAGAATCTCGACCCGGTTTTCTCCCTGCTCGTTTTGAGCCCGAAATCTTCGGAACTCTTCCATCATCTCCCAGAGTGGCGTTAGTTTAGCCGACACTTGATCCATAAAACTTTTCAGCGTTTCTTGAATAATGTCAAGAGATTTTTTGAGCTCTTCATATTCCTGGGGTTTCTTCGGGGGCATGGTCAGCTCTCTTTTTGGAGAAAATCAACTTCTTAAGTAATTTGAAGATAGTATCCGCAGAGAGCCGCGACCACGCGTCCTGCCTTAACCCCGGAACCGGAAGAAAATGTTTAATTATGAATATTTAATATTCATGTGCTTTTTCTGAAGCAGAATTAGAAATTTGAATGTAAAAAAGAAGTTGAACACATTCACACACACACACAACTCACATAGATGTGACACATCAGACATTTTAATTATTAAATAATCCGTCATTTCTTTGAGGACCTACTCTGATCATCTTTTGATCTATTATAAAAGCAATCCCAGTGATCTTTTAATTATGATTATGCAGTTTTTAGGCAAAAAAAACTGGTTTTCTTGGACGTAGTTTCTGCAGAGCAGCAGGAGTTCATTCGAAATTCACCCCCAAGTTGTGGGTGGGGCCGCTGGTGCAGAGTGAGCCTTCTCATACTTCCCATCATACCTTTGTTTACATGCTCTTCCGCTAACTTACAGCCCCTCACACACCCAAACAAATATTAGCGGTTCAAGTAAAATGGCAAGCAGTGTTCTAGCTATCCAGCCGTACAGTTTTGAGCCAGATTCCAGCTCGGACGAGGAAAACAAAGATGAACACGGATCTATTTGTCTACAAGTGGACGATCAGAATGGAGCGGAGCAGGGAACTCGTGGCCTGCTGTTGTAGCTTCTACATGACGCCCACAAGCTTTTGCCAACAGCTTTTTTTCCTCATCTTTTCTTGATTTGTAGCGATTTGAATAACGAAATACTAAGAAATGCCGTTTTAAGCTTAATTTTCTTTACATATGTCCCCCAACATCAGACAAATGCCACAAGAACATGTTAAAAACGTTTTCAGTGGGTCTTTAACACTGACTATTTATGGATAAGTAAGAACATCACAGCTGAGAGCTAAGCTTTGTGAAATGTTCTGCAAAAATTCTCACATGGAACCAGACCTGAGGGCTGAGTTCTGGATCAGCTGATGGGTTTTCTGCTGCATCAGTGACCCAGTTTGACACTCAGACAGAGAAGCAGCTGCTGGATCATCAGACATGAATGACATATTTCATGTTACAGGAGTCTGAGATTTTCTGGAATTTTGAACTTTTATTTCAGCCAGATTCTCACAAGTACAGCCGAATCAGAACCACCGTTGGATACTGGTCCTCATGCATTCAATTAGGAAATGTGCCTATAAAAACCATACATTTCAAGACTACCAGAAATGGCATTAAAGAATAATTAACACTGGAAGTGACAGCAGTATTGGTTGAAAACAACAAGAATATGTCAGGTATAAAGTTGATTAAGACACAATTTATCTGTTTCTGTCAAACTTTGTCAGTTCCTCTTCCTGTTGTCTCTCGACTGTCTTTGCCTTTTTATGTACATGTGATGCAAACGAAAAGACGTCCAATAACAAGCTTGCTTCGAACAAGTCTGGTCAATGACGATGGACTGAAGGCGAACCACATGGAGGGACGAGTATTGTGTGCACTAAACATCATGAAAACAATTTTGCACACCCCTGCAACTGAATAAACTAATATGATACACTTTTTAATTTAACCATAAACAGTCGAAAGGACCAAAAATGTAGGGTTTTGATGTTTGAAGCTGTTATCTTAAAGACATTTCCGTTCTGTTGCTTATAATAAAAAAACAAAATTAAGAATTTCTCTGTTAAAATACCTTTTTAGTTTTAGTTTTAAATGCCAAATGAATAATAAATGTCTATATTGTATGGATTTCGGTAAAAGAATTGGACTGCGTGGCATCACCACAAAATTTGTTAAACCTTCATGTGTCAATTCATGGACCATGTATGGATCAATGAAAGAGGGAAAGATGCACAACCCTAGCTGTAGGGCAGTACTCCTTCATGCCTGCAGGGTGCGCTCTCTTCACGTGACTGATGAAAGAGAAAGCTGCATGCAAAACCCACAGAAAGATAGAAGATCGTCCAGGAAGGAGGACTGGAACACGTTCCCATCAACAAACTCTCTGCTCTCCACTTCATCACGTATTAGTCTGACATTTCCCAACAAACCTGCAGGACTGATCCCCTGCAGATGGTCTTCTATCTGATGTTAGTAGAACTTTGTAGCTCCACCTGGGTGATCTGGTGGCTTCCTTTTCTGAAGGAGGAAGTTATTCATCAACAAAAAGACTTCTACGGACTTTCACAAGAAGACTCCGCACAATCAGATTCTATTGAATCTGTCTTCTTGAAATGAAGCTGCTGATCTGTAGATCAGGACTGAAGGAGCAAACCAATAATGTTCTCAGCTCTGATCATCACATAAATGCAGATTTGGAAACTCACCGTTCCCGCTGAACGTCTCAGTCTCTGCCTGCATGTTCCAGCAGTACTGCACCTTCCATCAGCAGCTCAAGGAAAACACCAAGCATGTTATCTTAGAAACATCTGGTCTATCTTCATTATCACGTGGACGCAGTTCAAACATGCACAGAAACGTTCCACGTGCTTGTCACGCTTTCTCAAAGACCTCTGTCATGGCTTTTTCCTGTGAGTATGAGGAGCGATCTTCATCAAGATGCAAACTCAGACAAACCTCTGAATAGACCTGATCCATGACGCCATGTTCCTAAAGATTCCCGACAGCAAGGACTGTGTGAGCGTCAGAGCCAGCCAGTGATTTCAAAGAGAAGATTAATACTGTCTGTAAACTAAATGTCTTCATGTTTGAAGGTTTTCAGAGGATCTGATCATGAAAGCACTTTCTAAAATATTTCCTTATGCAAACACTGCATTACCATGGAACCCTTGTCATGACATAAAATTCATTCATCTTCTCAACCCGTTTTGTCCCTTTTGGGGTCACGGGGCTGCTGGAGCCTATCCAGGCCAGGCATCCTGGACAGATCGCCAGTCTGTTGCAGGGCCACAAATCACACCTATTCACACTCATACCTAAGGACAGTTAGAGTAACCTATTAACCTATGCAGCATGTTTAACAACTACAATTGTTCTCTCAAATTAATCATTTGTGGCTGCAAATTAGTTTGTTGTGTGCCCAGATTAGCATTTGTTTGCGCACAAATGAGTATTTTCTGGACACACATGATCATTTTTTTTGCACGCAAATTAGTATTTTGTACAGTCACGTTAATATTTTTAGGCCACAAATTAGTAGTAGGAATTGATGATACAAAAACAAAAACTTGGGTACACAAAGTGCTAATTTGTGGCTACAAATTATTAATTTGGGGGACTGATTTTTTATGTCGTGTATAGAGTTCCGTACTACTGCCACACGTGAATTATGTCTGTTTATCTTATATGATGACATCACGTAAACTGTCACGTGCAATAGGACCGTAACAGATGCTCTGTGTCAATAATTGGTCGTAATTACAGGATGGAGGCTGGAATCACTTTTCACCAAACTTTTGTTAAAGCGACGCAGCATATTTTTGTTTTCCCTCCAAAGTTTCATTTTTTCTCTCTCTTGTTTTATTGAGTTCGTTTCCTCATTATCAGAAAAACTTCCCCGCGCGCTCTCGCCGCGGGGCATGAGCGCGCGGCCGAGCGGCAAAGCGGTGACCGCAGCAGGGGCAGAGACTGAGGCAGTGAGTCCGCCGAGGAGCCCTCAGCCGCCGCGTGCCTCCGCTCACTCCCAGCGGCGCTTCGGTGGATGTTTGAGGGTGGCAGGGGGGGAAAAGGAGCCGTTGCTTGTCCCAGACTCTGGTTTAAAGGAGATTTGGCACGTTTCCGGTAACCCGGGACAATGAGGCGGAGCCCGCCGGTCTGCCGGACCGCCGCCGGCTGCTGCCGCCGCGGCTAACGGCTAGCTGAGACCAGTGGGGCGGTCGGAGTGACTAAAGTGTCCCATGACGGATCATCCGGACACTTTCCGCCCCCCCGCCGAACTCCTAAACTTTACTTTCCCGGATTAACGAACTCTGCTGGGGGGCTTCTCCCACTTTTTCCCTGACATGGACTCCGAGGCGGCCGACGTGGAGTCCCTGCGCGGCGGACTGAGCCTCGTGGACCCGTTGCTGGACCAGATCCTGGGGGACGCAGCGACCCAGCTTCAGGGTTGGCTCCGAATTTACGGTAAGACGAAGCGGACCGGTGGTGGGCCGGGGGGCGTCGGGATGGGACTTCTAAAAGTTTACTCCCAGCGGATCTGATCAGGCTCTTAGAAATTCGTCAGACAAGTTCGGTCCGGTTCTGTTGTTGGTCCTGAAGAACTTGCTGATCTGAGTGAACGTCGGATGCTTTTCTACTTTAAACGGAACTTTTTTTTATGTTTTTCAAAAACTTCAGAAAAATATTTGATGGCCAAAACTTTATTGATATTTCAACGGTTCCACGAAACTGGAGAGTTCGGGTAAAAGAAGCGGACTGATGAATGAGTCTGGGGGTCCTGGGACCTGGAATGTGAGGCTCTGGTACTGTGGTTGTGGTGCGTTCAGGACACACAGGTGAAAGCAGACACCTAGTTTCCTGTCTTCAAGAAACCATACAAATCAAGTTCAGTTCCACACTCCGCAGGAGCAGTCCTCCCAGCAGGAACGGAACCTGACTGTGGGCCTATATTCTCTGTATTTGACTTCCCCTCAGGGAGCAGTGAGCTGCAGTCCCATTTGGTGGTTTAAGCCCCCCAGTCCAACCACTGATGCAGAACGTTTTTGGTTTGATCCGATTGTCCCAGGGCAGACGCTTCACCTCTGTGTACACCCAAAACCCAGCAAGCCAGTATAGTTGCTCCGCCCCCTGACCCAGCAGAACCTTCTCCAGAGTACTGAATGCACTACATCTCCCAACAACCCCAGCGTGCAGTTCCTGGATGCCACACACCTGACTCTCATTTGCAAATCACTCACAGTACACTTAAGCACTTCACTGAGCCTCACTCAGTGCGAAATATTGTTTGTGTCACTCTGCCTTCATTACTGAGTGTTATATACTGACCTAATATATTTAATATTTTGTTTCTGACTGTTTGCCTGCCTCCAGCCCTGACTCTTGCCTGGATCTTGACTACCTGTGTCTCTTCTCTGATGCTGTCATACCTGTTATTGACTCCTGCCTGCTTGATCCTGATTTATCTTTGTGGACTTTTAGCAGAGCTAATAAACCTGTCTGCATTTGGAACCAGCCGTCTGCCCATTCTTGTGACACCTGCATAGTGTGTCGACAGGTTGCTCATTGACACTAGGGCACTGGAATCTGTTAATTTTCAGGAGATTTTCCCTGAGTCGAAATGGTGGACATTTTGGCTAAAAATGTCCTGGATTCATTTCATGGTCAGTGAATCGGATCGTTCCAAATGAACCAATATTGACTGAATATTGACTCATAGCGGCAACCACAGATTATATGAATGGAATTGTTGTTAAAATGAATCAGGAATCTAACCAAAACCCTAATGAGAACTAGACTGAGTGACACCCTTTAACCCCCCACCCCTGCATTCCAAACAAAAAGTACCAGAATCTTATAGACTTCTGTTATGAAATTAACAGCTATTACTCATTCTATTTGTCAGGATAACTGTTGTTGCTTTGATACCTTTTTTGACATGTTCTGGATAATCTTATTTTTTTGGGGGAAATGTTTTTATGTAGTGCCAGATATTCAAGTTATAAACCGACCAATCAGATGTCTCAATAAAAGTAGGTGGTGCCTGCTTCTCCCTGTGATAAACTTTCAAAACACTTGATTGAGAGATTTTAGACCAATCGCTGCTTACTGACGTCGTCCACGGCGATGTCCATATTGTGGAAAAAATGGCCACTGATTTGACTTAACTTGGTTAGAGGTGGAAGTGAGCTAGACCTGCACAATATACCGCAAATTTATCGTTATCGCAATACCCAGCTCTGCAATATGCATATCGCAAAAGACGGCGAATATCGCAATAAATCGCAAATCCAAAATGTGTTAAAACAATCTTCTAGCAGCTTGAAGCATTTAACGAATCAAATAAATCCCTTTATGCTTTGACCAATCAGATGGAGGCCTATTATGGTAGATGTTTGTCCCCCATGTCGATGAGGGTCATTTGGAGTATAATTTTTAAACTGTTGCAATGAAATGGGAATGATATTTTTGTTTATTTTTCTGTTTGTTTATTTACCGCAAATTTATCGTTATCGCAATATTGATCACTAATATCGCATATCGCAAGTTTTCCTCATATCGTGCAGCCCTAAAGTGAGCCATATTTTATGGGTGACGTCACACTAACTTGGTCCAGTTCTTATGTACAGTTAAAGGTCACATCCCTCCATCCCATCCAACAGTGCTGCATTCAGGGGCAGTGGGCAATGGTCCACACACCTGTACTAATGGTAATGCTATCGTTATCATACTCTTTTACCAAAGGGTTTGGATTTTACTTCTAAATAGCAGTGTGATGGAACAGCACCAGCAAAGGCAGACACTAGTTCTGCAAAAGCAATGTGTTTAATGAGTACAAAGAAAATCTGAGAACTCTGCTGTTTGCGTGAGGCATTCACTGTTAGAGAAAAAACTCATTTTTTCAGCAGTTCTCCTCCTGGACTTTGTTTTAAGAAAAAAAATAGCACGAGAAGGCCTGGTTCAATTCCCAGCTGGGACCTTTCTGTGTGGACTTGGCATGTTCTCTTCGTGCATGTGTGGGTTTTCTGCGGGCACTCTGTCTTCCTCATACAGACCAACCACATGTTTCATAGTTTTCATGGTGTCTCTAAATTGCCCCTAAGTGTGAATATGAGTGTGTGTGTGGTTGTGTAACCCTGCAACAGACTAGTGACCTATTCAGAGTGTACCCTGCCTTTGCTCCACAGCAGCTGGGTGGGGTCCAGCAGCCCCCTGACTCCAAAAGGGACGCAGTGGAAGCTGGATGGTGTTTAAGTACAATGTATTAACTGACCTACTCAAAACCCCTCCCTGCTACATGCATGAGGCGTTTACTGACAACAAACATGGTTGTTGATTACAGTACCAATGAACAGAATGTTGCATTTAGAGCATAACTCAAAATGTGTGTTTCTGAATGCTGCTCAGGTAAAACTGCTCTCCCTGTGTGTGTGTTTGTGTGTGTTTGGGGGGTGTCCAGCTGTCACAGTGGTGGGTGACTTTGCGAAGTGCTTGTGTGCTCATGAGGTGTTTAGGTACAGAAGTGCTCTGTGTTAATGTTTTCCTACCAAGAAGGAACCAGTGTTGGTTCCGTGTTAGTGTTGGTGCCTTGATGGTCGGTACATGTAGGTGTTTATTTCTCACACATACAATCACACACACACACACCGGCACACGCACACAAACTCAGTGCCAAAGCAATACATCATCCAAAACCCTTTCATACTGGAGATGTTGCTGGCGACACCTTAATAACACATTCTTTGACGTACTGTAATTGTTTGCACGATTAACGTGAATCAGCTGATTCTGACACGGGGAAAAGCAGCTTTGCATGTAAAGTGTTGCATATCAGCGCAAAACAGCTTTTCTCAGCTTCAGAAGCTGTTGGAACTATGTTAACTGCATAAATGTTAGAAGAGTTATGGTTGTCAAAAGAATGTAAACACTGGGGGTAAAACTTCAAAATCGGAGAATGCTTATGAATGAAATAGCAGTACCACCCTCCAGCCTGCTGGGTGGCTATAGTCTAGTCTAGTGAGTTTAACAGGCACCAATGATTACAGCAATAGAAGAAAGGTTCTCTGGCACTGTCGAAATAAAGTCCTTAATTTCTGTGTTCTTGAAATGTTTTCAAATGTATGATACAGCTGACCCATTGGGTTGGAAACTGGCTGCTAATTTTTTCTCTGTATTTCTCTTAACATGGTTTTAGGTTCGGTTTTCATCAAATCATCAGATGATCCCAATGCTTAGAAACACTGCGTGTCCTCTACAGACCACCTTAGGCTTCAGTGACACTGAAAGTTTATATACAGACTCTGTGTTTCTTCTTTGATTGGTTAAGTAACCACACTTAAGGAGCTTCTTCACTTTGGCCCAGCCAGTTAGGAACCAGCTTTAGGAGCTCAGGGTCAGTGCTCTGGCAATCTGTATCCAAAGTACCAGTGTTAAACCAGACTCTGGCTCTCAACCACGTTAGTCAGAAAACCATGTGTTTTTGTGTGGACAGGGGCCAGGTTGAGCTCAGTGTTTGGTCTTCAGGACAATGGAGGCAGATCAGGGAGGAAATGGAAGCTCCTTGTCAGGATGAGTGGTGTTGAAGCAGGATGTCCCCCTCCCAGCGTCTGCCTCCAAAACAGGGAGCCTACTATTTCAGGAGTGGAAAAGTCACTCGTCCTCTTTCTGACTTGTTTGTTCCTTTCCAGCTTCCTTCAGCTCTCCTGCTGCTAGTCTCTTCTCTCTTGGTGTGTGTATGTGTCTCCCATTTGGTGCTTTATTTTGCAAGTTGCCTGGATTCTTCTGTTTTTGATTAATATCTGGATTCTTTTTGGATTGTCTTCAAGCTGAACTGAACTGATATCTGCAGTACAGTTTTGGGTTTTTCCAGCAGATGAACTTCTCATTCAGAGTTGGAAGTTTCCATTTGATGTGTTTACTCTTGAGCTCGTCACACTCTTGCATGTGATTCTTGGGCATGATATGCTCATGCACGATGCTCATGAACAAGCAGCAGACCTAAACGTTTAACACAAAACGGGCACAAAGGAAACAAATCTGAACTCCGCCCCCAGCTTTTATACTGCTTTTAAGTGGCTGATTTGTAGAATTTGATGCATTGATATTGTAGCCGGTTCCTCCGCAAAACGAGAGCGAAGACAATGGAACATACAATAATGTGACATACACCATTATATTTAAAGAAACAGGTGAAACATTAAACACACTATATATATATATGAATGTGAAAACAAACAAATACCATAAACGGCAACCCCACGACACACCGCAAAACCGGAAACGGCCAAGTGTTGCATCCCACACACACATCAGTTCTCCTTATATACCGCATCACGGCCCCGAACCAAATCCTCATTGGTCACATTATAAATCCTTTTCTGCTATTGTTTTTATAGACTTTAGGTCATTCAGGTTTTTTTAACTGGATGTTTCTAGTTTTCAAAGATTTCATCATCTCAGAAGTGTGTCTCTAATTGGGGTGAAATGCGGTGCTGTGTGTGGTCCTGATTGACTTCCCGTCCCCTGAAATGAGCATCCTGTACTGGTGGTGGAAGTGGGCCCCCTGATGCCTCCATCTTTCCTGGTTTTTCTAGGAGATAGAGAGCAGAGCTGGACCAAGTGCCGTCTGATGGAGCAGTGCATTTTTAATCCTTGCAGCTTGATCTGAGATACCAGAGATGCCATTAAAAGTCTGCAGAAGACAACAGGAGAAGGAAAGTAGTTATTTTAGGTCTTTTTCTTTAGCAGCATTGATTTTATAATTGCAATTTTTTCTTTCTGGGACTTTTGTAAAATGTCTTGCTCCTGGCCGGGAATCAGTGGTTTACCATCCAGAAGGTCACGGGTTTGAGCTGGGGGGGGCGATACTGGGAATATGGGTATCGATCCAATACCATGTAATTACAGGGCTAGTCTCACAGATACTGATACCATACTTTTTTCTTGAAATGTTTGATTATATAATAGTTTGGGAAATGCACCACTTTTTGTTCATTAAATGTATAATAAAACACAAGACAGAGACTTTTTCTAACTGCTTGTTAACTAATTACAACAATCAAGTACATCAAATATAAAAATCTATAGTAATGATGGCACAACACAATGTTAGGAAGAAGAAAACCGTGCAAATTTAAAAAAGCAAACATGTAACAAACAGAAAAAGGAAAAACAACACCACAAACATAATTTCCTAAAAAAGTCAGTAATAAAATAAAAAGTCAGTAGTAAAAAAAAAAATGTGAACAAAAGCAACACTGTAATAAATTTAAGGTAAAATCTCAGTAGTGGTCACTCGCCTAGGAGTGTGAAATGTGTTTTCCGCTTTTGACCGCTGGGTGAGCTGCAGTCACATACGCTCTTTGGTGGTTTAAGTAAGTCTAAAAATATAAACAACACAGCATAAAATCCTGCCACTGCGTAAAAATATGAGGCTCTCTGATGACTCTCCATTCTCTGATAAGGAAAGGAGGGGAGGGGCAAGGTGTAAGCAGCAACAAGGGCGGAGCTTGCTATTTACACAGACAGTGGCTATGTTCGAATTCCCTAACCCCTAACTACTAAGAAAACGTTATAGTTCTGCATGATATCGTGTCCTGAATTTTAAAAGCAATTCGGACACCATGCTCACTACCTTTTTGTTTGTTTTAAACGGCGGATGTGATGTTAAATCTAATTGATATGAGCGTTTTACAATGATTATTTATGAGTCCACTGTCTACTAAAGATAAAAGCGTTTATGGTTTATTAAAAAATATGTTTAAATACATTTTTTTGGCAAAAATTGTTTAGACACAATGCATTGTGGTCTATATTCACCAATCTAGTGAGCATTGATTCACTCTGGTGTTTCGCAGAGACTTCTGGGAAATTTCTAGGGCACTCGATTTAGGAATTGTTTATTCGGACACCACCACAGAATGGGGAATGCGCTTGTGCTATAGTGCACTTTGTAGTCTGTAGTGAAGGAATTCGGACATAACCAGTGTTGCTCAAATAAGCATTTTTTGCCCAATCTGAGCAAAACTGCAGACAGATAGACACAGCACTCGCATGAACTTTGTAAGTAAACTCAAGCTCCTTACTGCACGTTATTAAAGAAAAACTGCAACGAAAGTATCAAAAGTATCAATTTCATCCCGCTAGTGTCAATACTTCATCTTGGTATCAATACTATTGATACTCGGATCGATCCGCCCACTCCTTGTTTTAGCTCTTATCCGGTTACAATTGCACAGTGACAGGGGGACAGTGACAGTGTATCCTACCTGGACTTCCCACTTTTGTCCAAAAGTCCGCCTTTTTCTCCGGGTAAGAAAACCAAATTTCCCTACCTTGACGTAACCAGGAAAAGTCATGTCAACTTGGAATATGTGATAAACAAGCAGAGTTCTTATTGTCAGACTGTTAGAAGTCTAAGTTTGACAGCTGAAGAAGAGGAAGAGATGAAGGAGCTTGACAGGAAGTGGATGTAAAGGTCAAGGAGCGGCAGCTGTTTGGGTCTTTGATGGGGGATCAAAACAGGGAAAAGGAGGGAGCAGGAAGATCCTCGAATCTGAAGCAGGAATGCTCCTGTATTTCTGTGGTTGGATGTTACTGAAGCTACAAGAATTCACTGAACTCCAGGATTTATCCGAGATGAAGTCAGAGATGTTTTGAATTCCAGGCGCTCCTCGACCTCCTCCCTGTTCTTCCCCCGTTGTTTCCTTCCGGTGACTTCCAGTTGCAGGAATGTCCGGGCTCACAGCCAGGAAATACGTGGAATTCCAAGTTTCAGGTTAGATTCCAGCTGGTGGATGTCATTAGAGAAGCAGGTGAAGGTGATCCCCAGAGCTGCGGTCCTCTATCAGCTGATCTCCCCAGAGCGGGTCAAGTATCCATGGAGGTGCAGGGAAACAGGAACCAGTGGAGTCATGTGACCACACAGAAGGATGAGAATCCAAATCGCAAATGAATACCGGTACAAGTAATAATTACAACACACTATTCTTTATTAACAAATAGCAGTAACAACTAACTGTTAACTATCTAACTAATGAACTAACTATATAGGTGTTGTGGAATGACTGTGTATGTGTGTCAGCGCGCTGCAAGAGCGAGTGAGAGCGTGTGGGAGAGTGTTGGGGGCGCGCGTTCATGTTTGGAGTTACGGAGTGAAGGAGAACAGTAATAAAAGGTTTCCCCCAGGTGTTGGAATAGGTTTGTGGTGCTGCTGCCTTTGACAGCGATGGGCTTTAGGCAAATGTTGCAGTGTGGGGCCTCTTCCTCCACATCTGTGGCAGTAAACCCATACCAGTTCCAAACAGATGATTTTATTCCTTTCTTGGGAACAAACTTCCCACTCTCACCGGTAGCTATGCTGTCGCTTGCTGTTTTGTGTGAGCTATGATGTTGTTGTTTGTCGCTTGCTATACCGCCGTGTGAAACTAACGCTATGGAAGCTTTGGGGAGCCAAAAATACCCCATTACACAAAAACTTGATTTAGTTATTTTTTAAATTACCCGTAATTAAAAATTCGAATGAATTAATTCAATTGATTTTTCGCCCAGGCCTAGAGGAACTAATGGTTGGATGGTTGGTGATGAGGAGGGAACAATTCTGAGGGGTCAGGAATAAGAAGGAAACAATTTCTGGAGGTTCATGGATGAGGAGGACTTGCTACTGAGTGAGGTCGGGGATGAGGAGGATCCAATCATGAGGGGGTCCGGGAAATGCTGCCGGAGGGCCAGACATGATGGAGGATTTAATCCTGCGTGGATCCATAACACCCACTTTTCTTCCTTCCCTCATTGCTTTGGACTGGGTAAGCCTGGACAACTTGGCATCTTCTGGGATTTCTCAGCCCCCGCCCCCCTTCCCCCTTCCCCTTTTAGCTCTGACCTACATGTGGTGTTGCCGTGGACACCAGCCTGGCTAGCATCTGCAGGGATTCGGTTCACTTTGGATTTCAGAAAAACACAGAACGTGGAAATGAGCTTTAGGATAAAGTGCGCGTTAGTTTAATGCAGTGGTTCCCAAACTGGGGGGCATTGCAGGGGGGGCGCGGTGGAGTTTTTTTTCTCATACTTTATTGACAAACAACATAATACAATAACAATGTGAATGTCTCAGGGGGAATTGAAATGTGTACATATTGCAGAAAAATATAAGAAATAAAACAAAAAGTATATAAATATATACGGATACATATACAACACAAGACAAAAAGAATTATTACTTCAAAAATCTTTGGGGTTTAATACATTTTAAATCTTTCAAAAATTAAATTAGTTGGAATTGCTTTTTGGTTTTGCAGATGTTTGATAATGATACATTACTGATTGATTTTACTCAAAAACTGCTGGAATTTAGGTTTGGAGTTTGACCATTTGGCTTTATGGATATGGAATATTGCCAATAATAAAAACAATTGTGTAATGAAGATACAATCTTTGTCTACTTTGACATTAAGGTAACCCAGAATAATGTCTTTATCTAAAAATGTAACAGTTTGTTTAGTTATATTTCCAATATAGTTTCCCACTATAATCCAAAACATATTTGCATGTCTGCAGTCCACAAACAGATGATAAATAGTTTCCTCAACAGAATGAACAAAACAGCTCCATGTCCAACAAATCTACTCAAAGTTTTTTTTGGTAGGATATATACAATACAATATTTTGAAGGACACCTCTTTTATTTTGTTATTTAGACAGTATTTATTACTAATAGTTCAAGCATAAGTGCATTTTATGTCCAAAAATTTGGATTCCCAGTAAACCTCCCAGCAGATAAGGTTGTGGTATGTAAAAGATTTCTTATTTGTTTATTGGAAACTGAATTAACACAAATATCCACATGGTCCAAAAAAAATGTCTGGGTTCTTAATTGACTTGTGTTCTAAATCCCTTTAAACCGTTGAAGTAGACTGGTTGGACCGGCATCTAACACTATTGCATATTCTCTGGGTGGAACAGGAAAACCGAATATTAAAAGAAATTCTTCATACGTCAGAAGATGTCCATGAGAATTGAAAAGTTGTCTGATTAAAACAATATCATTATCATACCATCTAGGAAAAAAGTGATTTATTCTTGTATTGTACATTACTGTTATTCCAAATAAAACAAGTTGTTGGAGAAAAATTATGTTTATAAAGGAGTTTGTTTGTAAAAGTTTTAAAGTTTTGTGGGTAATTTTTCAATTTTACAATTACATTTTAGCAAGAATTTAATGCCTCCCATTGTGTCAAATATATATTTGGGAAATGCATTCCAGATATTGTCTTCCCCTTTCAATAAATTACTTAACCACTTTATTTTAAAAGAGTTGTTTAAAGTTTCAAAGGTTAATACATCCATGCCCCCATGTTTTCTGGTGTTACACAAAACATTTTTCCTTAAGTAATGACATATTTCCCTCCAAATAAAATCAAATAATGTTTTGTTTAATAGGTTACAGATGTGTTTTGGCATTTCTAAAGACAGAGACACATAGACAGATCTAGAGATTCCCTCAGCTTTAGATAACAGAATTCTACCGTTCAAAGAAAGATCTCTCATTAACCACATGTTATAAGGCGCAGTGGAGGTTAGAAACAAAGGATTTGTATGTTTGTGTCAGTGTGGGGGGGGCTCGAAAATATTCTAATTTTCAAAAAGGGGGGCCCTGCAGAAAAAGTTTGGGAACCACTGGTTTAATGAATGGTCTTTGAAGAACATTGACAGAGAAAACAGGAAGTCAAAACTTTGGAAGCACCAATAATTTTACCCCCCACAAATAAATGTATTTATTTATTTGAATAGATCTATTATTGTTTTTATGTAGTCTGCCCCCTCCCTACTTCATCGAGGTTTTGAATTAGCTGCTGCTCTGTATGAAGAAGTGTCTTTGTGAGTCGCAGAACTTATCCGCTTTAGTTGTGTGCATGTTACTGAATCACAGCTGTAAGCAGCTGAATTTACGAACGCGCAAACAGAAACAAACTTTGGTAACGTGGCGCCGCCATTCAGAGACAGGAAAAAAGTCTGACGGACGGGAACATCTGTAGCTGTGGTGAGGAGATGGAAGAATCACAAGGGGTTGGACAATTTCCCGCAATTGGTTTGTCCACTCAGATTTGGGGCCGGGATCTGGTATCGGACCTGTCCAGGCTGGAGGTCTAAACTCCAACTCCAGGCTGGAGTCGAAGTTTAGAAGGCTTGAGCAGGAAGTAAGAACTGTATCATCACATATGTCTGCAGCAACCACAAAGTCATGTGACCTGGAGTGGCGCCAGCACGCTCTTCTCTGAGCTTCAGCAGGAAACCACAGTCAACTGACTGCTGGCACCTGATTGGCCGGTCTGAAGAAGAGCTGATTTCCTGTCAGGAAGACGGTCACAGCCTGATGAGAAACGGAGAGGCGCCAGCACAAGTTTGACCCGACGGCTCCTCGCCATGGAACTTGAACCAGAACCCAGCTCCAGGAGTAGTACCATCCTCCTGAGGCACAGCAGTCAGCCATATTTTTTACCGAAGCCTGTAAGAGCTGGACCATGAGTGGGAGTGAAACTCCCTCCAGGATCCGTACAAGCCCGGTTCAGGGGTACCTTCAGTACCACTGGCAAACTCGTTGGAAACCTTTGCGGAGGCTTGGCTCCCAGCCGACTTCTGAGCGCCCACTGGACCAGTATGAGTGGAGGACATCCACCCGTAAAACGACTCCCCGCAACCAGCTGGACCATAGCAAGGGTCCGGAGCAGACCCATAATCAGACTGGGCCGGGCTCTCTACCTAGGTTCATTCGGTCTCTTTCAGAGCCCGGACCCGCTGAACCTGAGAGCTCCCGGCGGACAGCACTGACCTTCAGTGGCTTGGTCAGCTTGATGTCCCGGCAAATTAGCAGAGTCCTGAGGGATGGAGCAAACGCAGAGGAAGGGGGTTCGGGTAGGAGAGCTCATCTGCCTTGTTGTTTGTGTGTTTGCAAGTTACAGATATGTCACCCATGGCATTAAACCTCCACCACCATGTTGTCAGGGAGTTGGGTTTTCTCTTTGCTCTTTGGTCTTTTGTTTGGATATTAAGAGGTTTCTTCTACCATGAAGCTGCTGACTGAGGCATACAGCTTCGCCTGCAGACCTCGTCATGTTTTGTCTGCATCATTATTCCCCTTCCCCCTTACTCCGCTCGTCAGTGGTTTATCCTGTTCTCCACCATGAGTTCTTCCAGCTCAGACCTTGCCATCATCTGTGACTTCCACGTCTCTGTGATGCGAGTCCAACTTGTCAGGCTGTCGTCCTGAATCTGCTGCTCACGTTTCCAATCAATAATTCATGCTCAGATGTGCACAAAGAGCAGTTATCCCCCAGTAAACAACCAGTTTGACCATATTTCTATCTTTTGTATAGTTTTTACTATAGTTCATTCAGGTTCTGTTATTTTTAATTGTAGTAATTGCAGTAAATGATGTATATATTTTTACTTTAGTCCATGCAGTACACAATGGTTTTATCGTTGTGCGGTACTTTGTTACTGTAGTAATTACAAAAGACTCTTGTTTTTATTCTAGTTCACACCATTAGCATTGATTTTCTGTGTAATATTTTCGTCCTTTTGGATTTCTGCATGAATTTTTCATATATGTTCTGATTTTCATCTTAGTCACATCTCCAGATAAACACATTCCCCTTAAACGAATACAACACAAAACATGTAAGTGTTCATGTTTTTATTGAACAAAATGTGTAGTTGGCGATCAGACCTTCATATTTGTCTGAACAGAACTGTTTCAGTTCAGTTATATTTTGGGGATGTCTGGTGTGAATTGCTCTCTTGAGGTCAAGCCACAGCATCTCAATCGGCTTGAGATCAGGACTTTGACTGGGGCACTTCAGAATTTTCTTCTGTTTAAGCCATTCTGTTGTTGATTTACTTCTATGCTTAGGGTTGTTGTTGTTGTCCTTTGCATCACCCATCCTCTATTGAGGATGGCAAATAGATGGTCTTACGTTTTCCTGCAAAATGGTTTGATAAACTTGGGAATTCATTTTTCCGTTGATGGCAGCAATTCGTCCAGACCCTGAGGCAGCAGAGCTGCCCCTAACCATGATGCTCCCTCCACCATTTTCACAGTTGGAATGAGGTTTTGATGTTGGTGTGCTGTCCCTTTTTTTTTCCACACACATCGCTGTGTATTCCCTCCAAACAACTCAAGTTTTGTTTCATTTGTCCACTGAATGTTTTGTCATTAGTACTGAGGAACATCCAGGTGCTCTTTCGCCAACTTTAAACGTACAGAAATGGTTTTTTTTGGACAGCAATGGGTTCATCCATGGTGTCCTCCCTATAACTCTATTCTTGTTAATGTTTTTCCTATTGTAGATATGCCAGCAAAAGTATTACAATGTGCCAGAGATTTCTGTAAGTCTTAGCCTCTTCACCTCATGGAGGATTCTTCACTGTGCTCTCAGAGTCATCTTTACAGGACAACCACATCTAGGGTAGAGCAGCAACAGTGCTAAACTGTCTCTATTTATAGATGGTCTGTCTTACCGTGGATACATGGACACCAAGGGTTATAGAGGTACCTTTGTAACTTTTTTACAGCTTCAGGGAACTCAACAGTTCTTGATAGTAGATGTAGTTTCTGAGAGCTCTTTTGTGTGAGACATGGTTCTTATCAGGCAATGCTTCTCGAAAGCAGCAAATTCCAAACTGTATGTTTATGAGGCAAGGCAGCTATAACCAACGAATCCAATCTCATCCCATTGATTGGATTCCAGGTTGGTTCCAAGACATTAAATCAGCTCTTGGAGAATTCATCTGCCTCGGGCCTTACACATTTATTCCACCCTGCACTTTGAATGTTTACACATTTTGCTCAATAAAAACACAAACACTTACATTATTTTGTGTTGTTAGTTTAAGCAGACTGTGTTCATCTGTTGATGCGACTTAGATGAAGATCAGAACATATGTTATAGCAAATTAATACAGAAATCCAAGTAATCCCAAAGGGCTCACATACTTTTTATTGCAAGTGTATTTGCACTAAACAATAGTTTTTATTGTAGGACATGCAGTGAATAGTTTTTTTTAATGTTGGACACACAGTAAACAATAAATTTTCCTTGTAGTACATGTAGTTACCCCTAATCCTTGAAGTTACATATGGTCTTTTACTGTAATATATGCAATTACAATAGTTTTTACTGTTATATTGTAGCAAAATCCTTTTTCATGCACTAAGCAAACCTTTACTGTAGAACATGTAGCAAACTAGCTTTTACCGTAGTACATGCACTAAACAGTTTAATTTACTACTGTATTACATGTCAGAAAAAGTAATTCCTTTGTATTACATGGAATAAATAACAATCTCTACTATATTAAATTCTGGAACGTATAGTTTCCACTGTAGTACATGCAGTAAACTGTTGTTTTTACTGTAGTACATAGGATATACAGCTTTTTTTACGCAGTACATAGAGTAAATCATAACAGTTTATCAGTACCTGCAGTCAACTTTTTATACTGTACTACACGCAGTAAATCAAACAGTTAGTCAGTGTGACCAGAACCTCCTGCAAACACTTTGTGAATATTCCAAGGAGGCTAAGAACATCATGGCCAAAAGAAACAGAATTACAAACCCACAGAATTATAACTTCCTCATACATACATCATGTCACATTTGGAGAAGACTCCTTATAAAATGGTGTAGACTCAGATGTTAGACCCCTAAACGGATACACTGGCAGAGCTGAGTCATCATCCTGCTTTAAGTTTCATATGAAAGGGAGACGTTAGTGTTGAGTGAGTCTGACTGACACTCTCTTGTGTGCTTGTTGACCCAATTTTAGCTGAATGAGTCATATGTGTTTTGGTGTAAGTGTGTCAGGTTATCTGTGTACGTGAGGCCTTGGTGGCTGGTTCCCGCTGTGGATTATGTTCCTCTCGGATTTGTGGTCTTGTTCTGGTCTCATGGGTGGCGCTGGTGGAGCTAGTAGGTTTTTATAAAGGTCTTAGGAATGCTGGAACAAAATGCAGAGAATGGTTTTCCTTTTGTATGTAAATGTACCCTTCACAATAAGAGCCTGTAACAAAAGATCCCTGAGCTCATTAACCTTTCAGATCTCCGTGGGAAAGTGGAGCCCCCCCGCTGTCAGGCTCATGAATATAAACAGTTTGGTTTGGTCGTCCAATCAGAAGTCATCCTTCTGTTCATCCACAGGCACATGATGCTTTCAGGGGAAATCAAGAATGACAGGAGTAGATCTTCCTTCAGTGTCAGGAGTATTGGTCAATTCATAATGACAGTTGAGAGAAAAAAGATCTATTGGATTTAGAAGCAGGGAAGGCTCTGGCCTATGGAAGCGATTATGTAGCATAATTAAAAATTAAAGTCAAAACTGACCTTTGACTTATGTCAAGAAAAATATTACCAAAGATTACTCTCAGACAAACTGAGAGCAGTCATGAATTCTGAGAGTCTGTCTTGTGTTAAATTGCTGCAGAGATACACAAACCCATGCACACTAACCAAACATGTACACAGCTAGTCTTTTTCTGTGGATGGTGTTGTTCTTTGACGCTTCAGTAGTTGCAGAAAATGACTTGTGCAATAGAGTTAAAAACAGAGTCCTTCCTTCATCCACCCAGAGTATGTGATGTCATCATAAACTGTAAAAACAATGGACAAATCGAGGTGTGTTGTCAACCACAGAAAAAGCCTTACCTCCGGCTTGCGAAATGTGGCAAAATTCTCATCATTGCTTCCTGATACGGGCACCCCTATGTTGAAACCAGTCGACAGTGATTGGTCCAACTCACTCTGAGTCATCGTATCTATGTTGCCATAGATTTGATGACTCAGAGTGAGTCGGACCAATCACTGTCGACTGGTTTCAACATGGCGGCGGCCGTATCAGAAAGCAATGGTAATTCCTATTTGGGAACACAAGAAGGGAAGGGTTGAGCTGTCCATTGTTTTTACAGTCAATGGATGTCATGGGAGATCCAACGTGACTTCCTAATGGGAGCAGATAACAAAAACATTCGAGTAATGAGAACACAAGCCATCATTGAAATGACAATGATCTTGATTTAAACACTGGATCTTCCTCAAATCCAACACGTGGTGAAATCATGTTGGCTACATGAAATGAGGACAATAAAAGTTGAAAAAGGCAGCGGAGAAGAGTTAGGAGTCGGCAGAGAAGCTGAAGTTCTGAGAAGGTGTGTTGGACAGACAACTGTAAGAGATTATAATTGTCTAAAAAATAATAGTAATAAAGTTGAGATGGAAAAAGATCCATCAGATTTAGAAGCAGGGAAGCGGAGGGAAAATATTCAATCAGCATTTAGTGAAAACAGCAGAAGGAACGTCTGTACAGTGGATTTTCCCACTGTGTCTGAATGCTGCTAGGTTTTTAGATTAATTGACAAAATTCTTGCGAAATTGCTCATTATAGAGTTTTCTTCCAATGAAAGAATATTACAGACACTTGTACAGTGTGTACCTCTTAGAAATACAAGACTCAGAGAGTTTAAGGACCCACTCCGATCATCTTATGATCTATTGTAAAAGGGCTCCCAGTCTTCTTCTTCTTCTTTCTCTTTCGGCTTTTTCCCATCAGGGGTCGCCACAGCGAACAAGTCGCATGGTAAACTTGGCAATGTTTTACGCCGGATGCCCTTCCTGACGCAACCTTCTCAAAGCAACCGGGCTTGGGACCGGCACAGAGGTAGAGAAGGGAACAGGGAGCAGCCCGGATTCGAACCCTGGTTTCACGGACGGAAGGCGCCGCAAACCAGCACGAGCTAAACCGGCTCCCTTGTAAAAGGGCTCCCAGTGTTCCTCTAATTATAATTATGTAGGCCTGGGCAAAAATTCGGTTGAATTAATTAATTTGAATTTTTTGGTACGGGCGATTTAAAAAATAACTAAATCAAGTTTTTGTTGTATTGGGCCATTTTTGGCTCCCCAAAGCTTCCATAGCGTTAGTTTCACACGGCAGTATGGCAAGCGACAAACAACAACATCATAGCACACACAAAACAGCAAGCGACAGCATAGCTACCGGTGAGAGTGGGAAGTTTGTTCCCAAGAAAGGAATAAAATTATCTGTTGTTTGGAACTGGTATGGGTTTACTGCCACAGACGTGGAGGTAGAGACCCCACGCTGCAACTTTTGCCTACAACATTTGCCCGCTCACCCCCAATACTTGTGCACGCTCTCACTCACTCTCGCGCCTGCAACCAGCGTGCTGACACACATACTCATTCAACAACACTTATATAGTTAGTTCATTAGTTAGATAGTAGTTAATTGTTACTGTTATTTATTAATAAAGAATACTGTGTTGTAATTATGAATTGTATTCAGTTGCGACGCGGCCACCGGGGGACTTTGTGTTCGGCGGCGGGGCGGGGCGGCAGGTTGCGGTTTACCGCGACTCCTGCTGCTTCATCAGCGCGGTGGTCAAAAATCCCACACCGTCACAGCTCTAGTTTATATCTTGTGAGACACAAAAAAAATAAAGCGACTTTTCCAGTACCGTTAGCAGAACCGTTGAGGTCAGATCTGACGGATACTGCGGTCTTGAAGAATGTTGCCCCGGGGCGCGTTCAATCCTGGGGCTCGGTACCCATCCCTAGGAAAGGGGCACGGTGGAGAACAATCACCGAAGGGGGTGACTTTGCATATAGCCAAAGACATGGTACCCATGTATACCGTGGAGAAGACGGGTTTATTATTTAATTAAAACCTTAGACCCCAGATATGAGCTGTATTGTTAATCCTTTAGAAAATGGTGCTCCTCTCAAGGTGAATGTTTGTCTCCTTTTAGTCTAGACTACAAAGTGGGACTTAAAACACAGCTGGGACTTTGATTCCAAGAGTCTGTTCATTTATTTATTATTCATCCCAGAAATGGGGGTTACATTTGTCTTGCGTTTGATTAAATAAAAGCAAAATTTGCTTTTAAGTTGTCTGCCGTTTGTACTTATTGCTTTCCTTAAGTAGGGGGGGGGGGGCGCGGAAATGCAATAAAAAATATTATATATTTTTATATATAAAAAAATAAAATCGGAGATTTTATCTTTAGGGCATATCGCCCAGCCCTATAATTATGCAGTTTTTGCCAAAATAAAGAAAAAAACTGTTGTTTTCTTGGACATTGTTTTTGCAGAAGGCCGGAAGTTCAATAGAAATTCACCCCTTGAGTTGTGGGTGGGACCACCCCCACTTCCTGCACCCATCTGTTTGCATACACTCCTGCTAGCTTACAACCCCTCACAACCCCAACCTGACATTGACAGTGCAACAAAAATGGTGAGCAATATTGGAGCTATCCAGCTGTTTGGCTTTGAGCCAGACGCCAACTTGAATGAGGGAAACAAAGACGTTAATTGATCTAGTCGTTTACAAGTGAATGCAACAGAATGGAGTGGAGCAGGGATTGTGGCCCGCCGATTGTAGCTTGTGCATCACAAAAAAGCTCTTTTACAAACTACATTTTCCCTCTGTTTTTGATTCATAACGATTTAAATAAAGAAATCCTCTGAAATTCAATGTAGATCTTAATTTTCCTTCTACATGTCCTCCATTATCAGAAATTATTCATTGGAGTTTAACCCCTGAAATTGAACAGGATGACCATAGTTTATGTAGCTCATGGCTTCCTGTTCTGATTATGGCAGACTAAAAAATATGACTGTAAAATATAATCATGTAAACACTTCCCTCTATTGGTCAGGCTCAGCCACCCCCCCCCCCCTCCTAGGTACGGTTACCACGGAGACCTGGGTTCACTGACTCGTCTCTGTTCTGCTGCCCCTGTCAATCTGAATGAATCAGACGATGCTGTTGACCCCAAAGAGGTGCCCCCCCCCCACCATTTAGTTGGTTGTGCTGTGACTGACAGCTGAGAGGCAACGTCCTGCTGCAGTCAGCACATATGAATATTTGATAAAGCTATCGGCCCTCCACACTTACCAGCCCTTGGGGGTTTGGGTTTGATGACGCCCCTTCCACATCTGGGGTTTGGACGTTTACAGGTCACAAACTACCACTGAGCTGGTGAAGCCCTAAACCTTGAACAGGAGACTGAGGTTTTGCACTCTGACTGTCCTTCTGGTTTTCCCATAATCCTTCAGTGCAGGAGCAGATGGCAGCAGAGGCGTGCACGGTGAATATATAGGTAAATAAAATTGCCCCACTTGCCAGCTTTCTGCCTCCTCAGGTTGACTTCTTTCAGGCGCTGATCAAGGTTCGATGGCGAAAACGTAAAACTTAAACAAACTTAAACCATGACAACCAATGAATGACAAAGCAGATGACAAAGCAGGTGACCTGACAAGACTGAACTGAAAACCAAACATTTAAAAACACTGAGGATGACAGGGAAAACCCAAAACCTCAAAACAAAACACAGCCGGTTTTAACAGTGTCTCTGCTGAAGGAGGAAAGTCCTGGATCAAAGAACATGTAAAGAAAAAGAAATAACCACCTTTGGTCTGTGTTCTCCTGCTCTCTTCAAACTCTGACTGTATTTAAAAACTTGCCTTTAACACAAGTTAAACTGTGAAAGCTGGCAGCAATGGGGGATTTTGTGATTCAGTGAAACCGCCAAGACCACTGTTGCGTTCCGTCTGTGAAGATGGAACGACTGTCAGACTGGGCTCAATGCTGAGCTTCCGGTGAGCTTCTTGACTGGAATGGTTTAGTTCATGTCTTACTTCAGGTTTGAAAAACCAAAAAAAAACAAAGCTGCAACTAACTTTAGCCAAAGGTTCCACCTCGAGTGATTATAGATACTCTATGGAGGTTTCAGCGCTGTCAGCCAAAAAAAAAAAAAGATAACTGGGTCCCAAAATGATCACCTCCACAATAACTCTGTTGCACATTTTATTAAGCTGATTAGCAGGATTGATAACCTTACTGTATGGAATATACTTCAGCTTTTAGTGCTAGATTAAAAGAAAATATTATGCTGAGTGCTACAAGGGAGACTAGAACTTTGAAATTCATGATCTAAAACGGAAGTGTGACAAAAAAAAACACCATCTACATTGTGGCCTGAATCACACCACATCGGGCCTCATCTCTAGATGGACAACACAGTAAAAAGGTGCAACACTTATAAAACAGAGAAGCATTGAAGCCTCTTCAGGTATTGATGTAATTCCTCATGAGACACTGCCAAGATGCTATCAGGAAGTTAACCAAAGCATCCACGACCTACATGGAGCCGGGCATTGACTTCAAACAGGACTAGGCAAGACCAGGAGACAAGAGCTGCGTTTGACCTAAAATGGATAAATTGGGATGCTGAAAAGCTTCTGATATAATCAGGCATCATTTTATGTCTTGTACTATGATCAGCTTTTGCTTTAGAAACAATTTTATAAATTTTGTAAATGTTGAACTTTGACCAATCAGGGACTTGGGTTTAGTAGTTAATCCACGGAAATGCCAACCATCTGAAAAGTGATCATAGAGGAGAAATGAATAATTTCCGGTTGTGCCGACCGGAATTTCTATGACACCAAGTCTTTCATACAGTATATTGGAATAGAGCTGTGAAAGAAGAAGCCTGGAATAACATTCACGAGATTTGCTCCGTTTTGACGTTTCACACCAAGGTGCTGCCAACTGTAGGTGGCAGACTTGCGCTAGTAAATAGTAGCAAAACAAAAAGAAGAAGCCCTCCCCTGCTGGTCCAGTGTGAACCATATGATAAACGCACATTCTTGAATGAGTGTCACATGCCAGTGTGAACGTAGAGTTATAATTTTTCTTCTTGTCTGACATCATTCTGGAACTCTTGCTAGCAGTTTTTCAGTTGTATCGAGTGGTCACATCTGTCGGACATTTCTTATGTTACGTAATAAAAGAAAAAATTGGGAAGTGGCCATAAATGAGAAGCAGGTGCTGTAAATCTGAAGAAGCTGCCATAAATACAAAGCAGCATCTGAAAATCAGTAGAAGCAACCACAAATCAGAAATAACTGCTGCAAATGATAAGAAGCTATCTTAAAGCTGCAGGATGTACGCATAAATGTGAAAGCTTGATTTCTGATCTGCGGAAGTCCGCTGGTGTGGCTGAAGCAGCTTCAGGCAGACTTCAGGCAGACGTGTTTTTCTGAATCATCAAGCACAGAAATAGACCATTCAGTCACAATAAGGCCTTCTGCATTAGTACGTCTTCAGACTCTGAAGCTGTCTGCCTGCTTTACGCAGAAGCTGCTGTTTCTGCCTTCAAGACAGAACTCAGGGTTCAGAGATCAGGCTTAAGCTGAAGGTCAGGCTGTGAAGGAACATCCAGCAACTGAAGAGGTTGCTACCCCCACCCCACCCCACCCCCCTGTTCTTTTTTAACATCTGAGTGCATGAGTGTGTCCATGGAAGCCCTGGAAACTGATTGTGGTGGTCTTTAGTTCATGTAAACACCGTAGACAAACCATCAGGACCGCTCCACAAATGAGCTTGATGCATCGCGATAAAAATGTTGACAATATTCTTCACAGAGAAGCTCTAATCGCAAAACAAAATTGTTGTTTTTGTGTGTTTTTTACATGTTGTGTTTCTTGAGTTTTTTGTGTTTCTGGTATTGGATTGTATTTTTTGTGTTTTATTGTTTTTCTGTTTGTGCTGTAAATTCTTTGTTGTGTTTTTGGTGTGTATTGTGTTCGCTTATTGTCTTTGCCTTATGCTGAAATGTTTATTATTTGTTGTTGGGATTTGTGTGATTGTTGAGTTTGTTGTGTTGTGTGTTCAGAGTGATAGTTCGCTCTGAGACGCATGCACATCCTGCAGTTCTGAGATCAGCTGATCAGATAGTTAAAGGGGGGGGTGTAGTTTTGTCTGTGTGGGAGTGTGTGCATGTGTGTGTGTGTGTGTGTGTACAGCTTCAATGATTTAGTGAGATCCAGAAATAACCTGAAAGCAGATATCTGCAGCTCCTTCTGCTCTCACACACTCTTGACTTCAGTAATACCAAAACACACACGCCTCCACAAACACATACTCGAGCATACAAGCATGAACACACAGGCAAACACACACAGCTACGTCAACACACAATCACACTTCTGAACACACATATATAAACACACAAATGGAGACATGATCACACAGATATGTGAACACAAGCAAGCACACATGGCAACACACAATCATATTTCTGAACACGCCCATATGAACACACAATCTCCTCACATGAATACAAACTAACACTTAAATGATCAAGCAACCACATATCTGAATATACACACACATCCACATAGAAACACATGTAGCCACAAACAAGCACACACAGTATTTGAACACACACACACGCACGCACAGTAAATCTCATACATGACAAGACAAGTACATACATGAGTGAACATTTTCTTTACATGGATACACACAAATGCAAACATACACACACACACACAAAAGCTTAAACTCAGACAAAAACATATATGTGAACTCACCCCCATCCACACACTTACACACAGATATGTGAACACAAACACTTGTGTGAATACACTCACATGTATGTGTGAACACACTCAAATGTGAACACACATACATGAAGCTACCACACATACATGAACATACATGAACATGCTCAAACATGTGAACACACGCGTACACACAAACATGAGACCTCAGGAACATGTGTGAACATTCACAAACAGACCTGAACACACAAACACGTATGTAATCGAAGACCCACAAACATACATGAAAATACACTGACAAATACAGACACACATATACGTGGACACACAAACACCCTTACACACACACTCACAAACGTGAATTCCCACACAAAGATTTATGTGATATGCACTGACAAATATATGTAAACGTATGTGTGAAAACACAACCAACACACTCAAAAGCCCGACATGAACACACACACAAACACATGTGAACACACACAAAACAGAACCTTAGACCAGGCGACAATTGTTTGCTTGTATTTGGATTTGTTTGCTTGTATGTCTGAGTGAAGTGTGTACACAGGCACACAGAAACTCAGTTCTCCCACACACTTCTGAGCAGTGAAAGCAACGTCTGCTAACCTGATGCCAGTTTACAAACAGAGCGGGCTTTTGTTTGGGTTGTGCAGCGCTGAAGGACTCAGATGCACATTGATGCACACGTGCACACGTGCGTGCACATGCATTCAAACAGTGTAGTGCTTTGTGTGTTCCCCCCTCCCTAGCCTCAGACCTGCTGGGAGTTTTGTGAACATCAGCCCCTCTTCTATTGCCAGTGTGACCCCTGACCCCTGCTGAGTCTGCTCTCAGACTGTGACATGCATAGATAGGGCCTACCTCTATGTTGGGACCCTGTGTTTGGTCTTCTGGCTCCCTCTGCTGGAGTGTAGGGGGTGATCTGCAGATCGCAACCTTTACCACTCAAAGAGCCATTTGGATCAGTTTCCCACAGAAACGAAAACACAGGGAGTCGCAGCACAGGGATGAAAGAGCCGCATGCGACTCTGGAGCCGCAGGTTGCCGACCCCTGATCTAGCTCTATGGTCCATGAACAGGAACAACCGCCCTGATCCTTGTCCTTTGGGTTTGAGTTAGGTTCAAACCTGCTTCCACTGTGGACCCAGTTCAGGTCTGATTTTTGTGTGGTGCTGGCAGAGGCCACATGGTTTCACAGACAGCCCAGCTCGGAGATTCTGATCTGTTCAACAACTGCTCTGGCTTTTATGGATGTCAGTTCAGCATCAGAAACTGCAGCTGGATCTGGGACTACATGACTCAGATTTCAGATTATTTCCAAACTTGTTGGACTAGCAGTTCCTCAGAGCAGCAGTTTCTGTAGGAGGACCGTCTATGAAAGGATGAAAGGTTAAAATGGTCTCGGTGGACTTTTACCTGTGTTTCAGATTTTTAACAATTGTCTTGGAAAGCTCTTTTATGCTTTTGACTCTAAACTTTTTAAGATTTCTCCTTTTTAAAAATAATCCAGACGTTGGGATTAAAGTTTCTGTCATTCTGTCAGTCATTTCTTTAGATCTCCTGTTATGTCTCCAGAATTTAAGCTCATTTTTGGGAGGGGTTGCTTCAAGTCATGTTTACCTCGTGCAGCAGGTCTGGGTCCAGTGTCACTCAGTGTCTGTTCTGTGTGTCTGCAGATGTGAAGGGGCCTCCAGCGCATCACTTCTCCTGCGGTCAGAGTCCATACACCAAGGTCGCCGCCTGGGAGAGGAGGCTGTGCGTTCTGACCGACAGCCAGCTCATCCTGCTCCCAAAAGATGACGAGGTCCGACCTGGGCTCGCCCGCCCCGTCCCGCAGACCCCACAGTGCACACTCTAACCCCTTTCGCTCTCCCTTCTCACAGGCTGCAGGAGAGCTTCAGGAACCCCCTGCTGAGTCCTCGAGGGCCCGGAGCCTCCGTAGAACCGTCAGCGTCCCTTCGGAGGGCCCATTCCCAGAGTTCCAGACAGAGGGCGCCATGGTGCCGGGTGAGAGTGCTTATGTAACGGGATCAAATGGGTGTGCATGTGCGCATGCATGAAGTGCGTGAGCACAAAGCCATCAGTCTGCAGGGATTACAGTAGAAACAAAAGGGCGGATGTGATCCGACCGCAGACGGCCGCCGCCTCTGCCGCGTCTGACTTTGTGTTCTTGAATGTAACACAAAATCAATAGGGGGGGATCTCCTTTGAATGTCCTCTGTCCACTGTCCTCACGTGTAGGTCATTGTCTCTGATTCCTGCATGTCAGCAGGAAGCATCTCTGAAACTCCGCCTAAACAGGAAGTCCATTTTCTCCTTCTTGAAAAAGACATTTGGACCCATAATTTTTCATTTTGCTGATAGACACGCCTCCATCAGCAGGACAGATTCAAAATATTCATTTACATTTTTCTTGTAAAAACAAAAATATTATTTTTTAAAAACAGAAATATTTTATTATCAATGCTTTATATTAAGCTTTTTTTCATCTCTTTTAGTGATCTGCTGATGTGTTCATCAGTAGATCTGTTCATTCTGGATGGGAGGACCAAAAGCTGAATCATGACACGCATTCATTTTAATGTATGAATGTTCTATTTGTCTTGGTGGGGGCTTTGTGTTTTAAATTGTGTTCTTTGTCCTGCGTTGTCTAGTGTGGAGTTGTGTTTTTTTGTGGCATGGGGGGGGGGGGGGGGGTCCAAATGTCCCAAACAGGGGACATTACTGCATCTTTCTTCTGATTAATTAAATGAGGCATTTGGATGCAGATGCCATGTGTGGGGATTTCTGTGCACAGACTGGCTGGTTCCTCCGTCCACAGGGAGGGGGGAGGGGGTGGACTGACCTCAGCTGCCCCCATGGGTGTTGCAGTCAAGGACCAGATCTGCAGGGGGGGGCAGACCTTCTTCAGTGGAATCATTAGGATCTGAGACCGGAGGTCTTGACTCTGGGTTTTCTGGGTAGTTCCTGCCCTTCCCTTTTTTACCCACAGCAGGTGGGGGTCATGTTGAGATTGTGCAGTGATGGAAAGAGAAAGCAGTGAGGGGGCATCAGCGTGTCCTCGTTTTCATGCCTGTCCTCTGAATGCAGCCGCAGCGTCATTTTAGCCGCTGTGGGTTTGGTCTAATTACAGTGGCGCTGCTTAACTGCAGTGCACCTTCCTCCTCGTCTTCATCGTCTCCTTTCTGCATCTGCTGCTGCCGACACTTCCTGCCCAAAGTTTTCTGACCATGCAGCAAAACTCCAAAATGATCACGTCCTGCTGCAGCATGCGTACATGTCATCAGCATGAATGTGGTGTTTGAATGAAAAAGGTTTGGGTCTTTTGTCAGATCAGTTCTATTGTGTTTGTCCATTAGATCATCCATAGAACACTAGGATAAAAACCTGAATTTACAGCAGAAAGACATTTACAAGCACATGTGTGTGTGTGTGTGTTTGTGTGTGTCTGTGTGTGTCTTCACTAGCTCTCTAATTTCATCACAAACCATCAAATTACATTTGCAAAGCATTGTGGGATTGGATTTTGCCCTGTCATTTCAGAAAGGATGCTTCTGTATTTTCTCTTTAGAGGAGAGGGACACTTTTTTTAAGGTACACTTTCATGTCATTCCACTCTCAAAAGATTCTCCTTTCTAAAAGGAACTGACTCTGTGAAGGAGCTCACATCCTCATCAGGAACTTCTGGGTTTGACAGGAACTTGCCTAGTGTTTTTGGACTTCCACTGCATTGTTGAACTGGATTATAATTTCTCTGAAAAAGCACTTCACTTTTCTTCATTCAAGTTATGCTTTCAGAGGAAAATATAGAAAGAAAAGAAAACTCTTAGTAGCAGTGTTGAGCCTTTATTTTGAAGGCGAGTTTCAGTACTCAGAAGTCGTGAGTTTTATTTTGAAATCAATCACGGGTGGGAACGTGATCGCGCTCCGGGCGCGTCCTCGGCGGAGTAATGACTTCAGCGCGTTTCTGATGGACTTTTTTGGTGAGTTTCCGGACTTGTGTCCTCGGCTGGGTTCGGGTTCCGGCCCGGCTCGTGTTGCTCTGACTTATGGGCGCGCGCGCGTGTTGTGAAACACGGGGGAAGTGTCCGTCCTGCTCGTCGCTCAACCGCGCGGTGGAGCTAAGAGCCGAACTTCTGTTCGAAGCCGAACCGGAACCAGAAGCCTTAAGAACCTCTGCGTCCTCGTCATCGCTGTTGTCAGTAACAGGTGTTCGTGTCCGCACAGGTACCGGCATATTTTAAGGTTCAGTTAATCAGATTCCTCCAATCAGAGACTGCCCTCAGTCTGCACATGCCTGGTGAGACATCACAGACAGAACTTCACAGGTGTGTCCCAACATCAGCTAATTCATCAACGACTTTACATTTCCTTTGAATGGAAAATGAGGGTTCCAGGGTCTGAAAACGGGATCATATAGAAAATATCCTGAGAACAGACAGACAGACAGCTAGCATAAGCATGATTGTTTATTTTAGACAGTGGATTTTTATGAGGCAAACAAACACTCCTCTAATTTACTCCCCCTTATTTACTTTAGTCCTGAGTCTGACTCAGCTGAACCACACGGAAACCCCTTTGGTCCGATAAAACAGTATGACCATGTAGAAGACTTGAAAGCATCAGTCCAGGATGTCTGGTTTCCTGTGTGACACACCTGTTGGCCAATCAGGGCAGACCCGGCCGGCGTCTGAGGTCATGAGTACCAGCTAACTCCATCAGCATAACTGAAACCATTCTCAGGTCAGTTTGGGCAGTCTAAGAGTAAATGCAGCTGAAGCCAACTCCCCCTGAAGCAGTAAATGTGGGTTTGTGCACACGTGCAGGTAACCATATGCATTATGGAATCTCAAAAGTGCCAAACTGCATAAAGGTTTTTAAGAAACATTAATGTTTGTAAATATATTTAAATCTCTTGTTTTGTTTTCTGCATAACTTTCACTTAGTTTATATTTCTTTTTTTTTTTTTTAAGCCAGTCAGTTCTGATTTTGAGGCCGTCCCCTTAACAGTGGGTCCATTAGATCAGTGTTTTTCAACCTTTTCTGAGCCTCGGCACACTTTAACCTTAAAAAAAATCCTGCGGCACACCAGCATCCAAAAAAAAAAAAAAAAAGGAGAAACTCATAGTCTGTATTGATCTACAGCCCCTCCACAATCTCACGTGCATTTTTTGATAATTATTGCAGAAAAAGCTGGAAGCTACAGTTGTTTTTCTAAAAGATGGAATAAAAGTTAAGTTAGAAGATTTAAAAACAGTTTGAAGTGTGTTCGTTGGTTTCAAGACGTTTAACAACAGATCTCCTTGTGCGCTGTCACTCTCACAACCCAATGCATCATGGGAGATGGAGTGGATTAAACGGCCGGCGGAGATCGCGTCTCTAAGTTTCATTGTTTTGTTCACTTGTTCCACGGTCTGATACCGGATTCTGAGGAAAGCTGCACCGATAAAGACGAGCTTTAGCTGGTACTTTTGTTAGAACTGAGCGACTTTATGAGCTAAATCTGGACAAGGAAGTGAAGACTTTAACCACTTCTGATTGGTCAGACTGATGACATGTGATTAAACCTTCAAGAATGATTGGTGGAGACAGTAAGGGGCGGGACTTTTCCAAAATACAGCCGTAGCTGCAGCTGAATTGCGGTGCCATCATTCTTATCAAAATGTCTTTAATAAAATAAAATAAACGCAAAGAAAAAGTATTTTACGATCTTTTATATTCCTAACTCCTCAGTGTTTTATCAGGGCCTGTTTGGATGAACAGAGAGCTGAAATCCTGGAGATGGGAAATGTTTTTAGATCAGTGAATGAGGGCAAGTTCCCACGGCACACTTGACCATCTCCCATGGCACACTAGTGTGCCACGGCACACTGGTTGAAAAACACTGCATTAGATGAACAGTCATATGACGCGCTAGTTTGTTTTAGGCTCATTCTCACTTTGTGACAGGGAAGGGAAGAGCGGGCTGGATTGCTCCGCACCAATGGCCCCACCCACAAGTCAGCGGCAAATTACTAATGAAGTACTGCTCTGCAGAAATTATGTCCTAGAAAAGGACAGATTTTTGATTTTGACTAGAAAATGATATAATCATAATTAAAATAGTACCATGAGGAACACTTTGAAAATAGATCAAAAGATCTTCAGAGGGGGTCTTTAATTCCTTCCTTTTACAAAAAAGGCAAGTGGGCGGGGTAAGCACACTGGTCAGTTAGAGACACGCCCAGTTTGGTGGTTGTGGAGCAGAGGATTTGACCTGCTAATCAAAATGCCACGCCCTTGTACTAGGCTAGGGAAGTTCAGAACCACCTCCAGTGGTTCAGTTTTCACAAAATTCAACCCCAGAGGAGAAAAAAAATGAAGTTCATTTCTTTTTCTTGAAAAGTGGGATTTTTTTTACATTTGAAGATTGACTCAGATGTGGAACCCACCTCCTTGTGGTTTCATAGTGAACTGATATGGCTCCCGTTTGTTTTTTTATAGCAGAATTAAGGAGGAAATGTGGCCCCCTACCCCCGGTCTGCCCCCTCCAGAGGTGCTGCCTGTCATTAGCGTTTTTTAGACCTGTTTTTTTAATATCAGGATGGACACCTTTAATGTTTTTCTCTTCTGTTAGCAGTTTAAGGTTTCCACAACTTAATCAAATGGCCAGCATCCTTATATTAGCTTTAAACTAAATCTCAGTCAAACAAGATTGTTGGGGGGGGGGGGGGTTGCGAGTTTCACTGAAGTGCTGTGTTTTATTTTTGGCACTCCAGTGCTCCCATACTTCAGCTGTGATCAGGCCTCTCAGGCACAGATTTGTGAGAAACCTGTGTTTAGTGTTGCAGCTCATGTGGTCAGATTGGGTCTTGAAAGAAGGGGGTGGAGCAGTGGGGGGGGGGGGGGCAGAGGGACAGAGCTCGCTGGGTTTTGAGGTTTGAGTTTTCAGAGTGAATCACAGTCCAGCTGCAGCCGGCTCCACTCTGTGAACGTCTTGTGTGCGCGTCAGGAATGAAGAGGTGGCGGCACAAAGCCGGTTTCTTTTTGAGGACAAATTCTTTGAATTTTTGTTGTCAAAGCTAAAGCGTGTGTCTGCTTTCCCATGACAAAACACTCTTTGTGCTTTCAGACGACTCACTGAGCAGCAGCTGACAGGATGTGACTTCTCTCATGTCGCACGCTCTCAGAGGTTTCAGGAAAGGTTCGCTTCGGTTTCAGTGCAGTACGTCTTCTGGTCGGCAGGGTCAGCCTCTGCTTCAGGTCGCTTTAAATCAATATTTAAGCAATGACTAAATCTGGCTCACATTCGTAAAGAACAAACGACCAAATTCCCTTTCAAATTCAGAAGTTACAGAGCTTTTCAGAGGAAATGGATGCAAATGAATGCGCCACAACCGGAAAACCTGATCCCGGCATCAAGGTGAAATCTGATTGAGACCCAGAATGAAAACCCCGGGAGGCTCACAGACCATAAGAACGGGGAGAATTTGGGACAGACCATTGATATGACTACAAAAGTTACTGTTTTTTTGTTTTGTTTTTAACTTTTGTTACATTTTGTGAAAAATCTAAAATTCCAAACTAATTTTATCCTTATGATCTTGCCTGATGTCATCACTTAAGCTCCACCCACAAACAGACAAAGGAGTTTTTATGTTCTTCCCTTACCCTGAAGCTTCTGAATGAACATTTAGACATTCCCAGCATTCCTTCTGCTAATGTTTCAGTGTCACTGGGCCGTGTCAGCCCCGCCCACATTCAGGGTCAAAGGTGAGGCGTCTGCAGGTGATGTGAAAGGAGGTTGTTCGGGTTAGTCTCCTGTCCGTGTTTTTGGGGGAGGATCTCAGCAAAGAAACCGGGTCAGGACAGGCAGAGACAGATCCACACTCTTGTTCTCCTCCTCACCAGCCTCCTCATTTGCATGGCTCCACCCACCTGTCACTGAGGTACCCCCCCCCCTGTCCTTTCTCAACAAAGGGGGAGGAGCAATGCTTCTTTGTTTTCCTGCTTTACAAAGACATACACACACACACACACACACACACACACACACACATTAGCTGCACTGCACATCAGGAAGACAAACTTCTTAAGCTGGGGAGGGGGGGGGTGATGAGGCTTTAAGCGAGCTGCTGCAGTGAGAGAGATGAGGAAGAGGATGACAGGAGAGGAAGAGGAGGCTGCAGTTGAGTAGTGGTTGAATAACTGCAGTGATAGTTGGAATTACTGCTCAGTGGGGGTGGGGGGAGAAGGAAGGACAAGTGGGGTGGGGGTGGGGGGGTCTGAGGCAAGGATGCTGATGGGATGAAGTTGGAGAGATGCAGCTCAACCTGATTGGCTGAAAGGTGGTGCTTGCTTAAGCGAACTCTATCTGACGCTGTGTGTGTGTGTGTGTGTGTGCGTGCGTGCGTGTGTCCTCTCCTCAGATGATGGGGAACAGCTGCGACAGAGGTACCGTCTCTCTCTGTGTTTGTGTCATGTGACCCGCTGTCCTGCAGCATGCTGCTTCAGCTTTGAGTGGTGGCATCCCTGCCTCCCTCCGTGTTTGTGTGCATGAGTATCTGCACCTGCACGCCGCCTGCATGCAGCCGGCTTTCTCCTGCAGCAGAGCTGGACCCCCCCCCCCCCTGCATGCTGCGCCCCCCGCAGGAGGCTGCAGGTGTTTGCAGCAGCAGATGTCCTCAGGTGGTCCTGTGTTGATCTGGCTGTATGCAACGAAGTTCTTTGAAAGTGTGAAAACACTAGAGGTTCCTGAGGGACCTTCAGCTGTTTTTCGACCCTCTGGGCCTTGTTAAACTGGTCTGAAGTCAGAGGTGTGCTTAATGAAGATCTGCAGCTTCCAGAAAATGATCCTGCCCCAAGGAAAGCTAAAACAACCCAATCATCCAGAGGTCCTCAGCTGACCCTAGCGTCCTGGGCTGAAGAAAACATGAGCTGTTGGTTTATTGCTGCAGATCATCAATAGAAGAGACACGTTTCCACTCTGTCTCTCAAGCCAGAGCCGACAATTTTGTTTTGTAAATTTACGAAACCCTCCATATGGGAGCTTTGTGTAACCCCATGACTCTGGCTTCATTAAGGTGTCACCATGGTAACCAGCAAAGTAGTTGAAAAGTTTTTTTTGCGCTATGTGTGCAGGTGGCCTAAAAACTTTGTTGAAAAAGGAGTTTTCAGGTTACCATGTGGGGGTGGCTAGCATAAACTCTGCTGCTTTTCTTTTTCTTTTTGTTGACTCGAAACATCTATTTCTTTAAAGAGCTCCGCCTCTTCCGGAGTGTCTCACATGAAAGCGCGATGATGATCTCAGTCATGATGAAGGTGATGTCTCTTTGTGTCTGCAGATGTGTCTTCAGAGCGTTCTCCGAGGAGGAGCAGCATCTCTGGGCTGGGGAGCTCAGAGAAGAGTGTGGCGATTGACAGTCCCAGTTCATCTCCCTTCAGAGTTCCGGTGAGTATCAGAGCTCTGTGTGCAACCCCCCCCATGTCACACGGGTCATTCTCGATAAATAAAAAACAGCTCACAGTGGAAAATAGATTTTTTTCCCCCAATTTAGTTTCCACGCTTTGGAAGAAATATCTTTATCTTTTTTCAGTTGTCAGTGGTGGGAGTTTGAGGTGCTCCATTCGAGATCACAGCAGCAGACGTTTTCTGGAGCAGTCCTCATGATGGGAGGGGGCATGAGTTTAAGGATATAAATATCTCAGGAAATGAGGCTGCAGGTTCTCTTTGCTGTGCTGACAGATATCCTGATCAATGAAAGCTTTGATTGGTTTATCTGCTAGATCTTACCACCCCTCCCTGTCTGAGGTCAGGGTGGTATGAAAGACCCTCATCTGTCCTTCAGGGATGCTCTGACCTCCCTTGTGTCCTCAGAAAGAGTTGGGGGATCAGGTTGTCCTGATGTCAATCAGATAATGTACATTTATCAATCTGAATAGCTGCATCATACTTGGATTATTCCCTTTGGAGAAACTATTAAAAATCATTTGATGTAGCCTTGGACATGATATATGATATTGGGCTTTAAACCCAACTTTTTAAGAGGGCTCGATTCTCTTCCACTCTTGAGGTGTCCATGGTGAAAGGCTTAGTTGTTATTCCCCCTTGAGAACAAACTCATTACTTACTGTCCTTTTTAGAAGACATTTGTTTTGGATTGCATCTTTTGACTTATTTGAAGTACTAAGTCCTGATTTTCTTAAAACAAGACGGCGTGGCCTTTCCATTGATATCTCATGTGTTTGGGTGGGATTTGGGCAACTTTGAATTCTTGGGGAGACAACATGGAGACTACAGAGGACGTTCTTAAATTTGCTGGTTCTCAGGAATATAGTATGTTGAGTTTCACCCTGGTGAACTGGAAGGTCATGTCTCTGTGACTGCAGATCAGGAACAAGGTCTGTTACAGTGGTCTTAGCTTATGGGCTGAATGGCAGTACAGAATACAGGATCTCCTGGGAGAATCTGGGAAAGGTTCTAGAAAGAGCTCCTGTAGGCTCCGTGCACGAAAGTAAGGAGTTCTACTTCCGCCGCCTTGAGTGTGAGGCCGACCATTTCCGGCTTGTGACTTCTATAGCAGCGACACGGCAGATTTTGATTGCGAAAGATGGTATAGTTCACCCGTTTTCTACAAGGTCTCCCGAAAATCGACGTGAACGACATCTACAGGATTGTCGACCAGTGCGTGGTTACATGGGCAAAATATCGTGTTGAAAATACCGAAAAGGAAATGAGTCCCGTTGTAAACAAACCTTTGCTGTCACATATTTATGCAGTAGCTCGGTAACATACGAGGCGATCTTCCAAACGTGCTTTTATTAATTTTATGAATATTATGAAGTGCCTGTTCGCTCATCATTTTATATTTAATCCTTATGGTCAGTGCTTTTTTTGTGGAAGAAGAACAGAACTGAAGAACAACCCAGTGTTAGGATAGGCTAACAAAACGGGCTAACAACATTAGCCTTTTGATGGAGAAAAAATCCAGGACAAACCATGTGGGAAACGCTGCAATCTGCATCCTGCACGTAAATGTCTGGGAATAACATCAGCCTTTATTTGTCAGGGCACAATTAGAAACACAATTCCATGTGTCGTGATTTTTTGAACAGTTTCTAAGGACTGAGCGGCATTTCTGCTCTGAAAAGCTCACACACACTGTGTGCTCTGCTCTGTTCTCCTGAGTCCGGCAGCCGCTAAGCCAGAGCGGCGGGTCGGCTCACAGTCCGAATTCTCACACATAACAAAACAACAAAACGCACACGTAACAAAGCACCCTCCCCTCAAACACATTAATAAATCAGGCTGCTCTGCTCAGAGAGGTTCACTCGGTCCACCAGCTCCGGAGCCCGAACGCAGAGCTTGGATGCCGGGTCCAGACGTCAGTGGGCACGCATCCCCCCGCATCTCCCTCGTGAGGGGTGAAAGAGAGGGGAGAGCCAGCGGGGCGAGAGCGGAGCGGCGCTTTACGCAGGGCGTCCGCAGAGCCGCTCGTCGGTCCCGTATGAGTTCACAAGCTTTCTCTCAGCGAAACACCGTCTATGCATGACGTAAACCAGAGCAGCAGTGACACACGATCGGAATGACCGTTTACATGAACAACGATCGGTATACCCAGCTATCTCGATCGGAAAGAAATTTTGATCTGAACGAGTCTGACCGGGGCAAAGTATTCCGAACGGCGTGTTTACATGACGCATTTCTTTCCGATTGCTGCAAATACGAAACACGACTCGTCTTGCTTGGGGTGAAGTCCTCCCGCCGTGTTCACCATCCATTCGGCTCTCACCGACACATATACTGGAAAGCTATGAAAGCCTATATTAGTACTGTTGTACTTTGACAAATTCGCACACGGGTACACAACAATGTTGTGATGTCTTTGTCACGCGTTGAAACACCAAACGCCTCTCTTTTACCCGAAATCCGCTCCTATTTACTCAAAACTAGCAACTCAACAAAACTCCCCACAACAATAACACGACCAACAGGAAGTTGTCGGCCTCACACTTGAAACACCGAAGTTAACCGGAAGTTCTATCGTGCACGTAGGCTACTGGGTAATCGTTTGTTCTACTGGGACTTCTACTGTCTTCAATGTCCCAATGGAATATGACTGTGATATCTGGAAGAGTGTACACCACGATTAAACACAGAGGAGTCCATCGTGGCACCAGGACACTTAGGTAGGAGGTCAGTGTTCGACTTAGGAGTGGTGTTATTTTGGATCTTTGGTCATGTATCTTGGACACTGATGTAAAGTGGGGGTTACGTTTTTTAGTCTGCAGAGTAATCTTAGCATAAGGAGGAAACCACGGGTCTCAGTGAACCTGACAATCTCTGATCAGACTTTTTATCCTCTTGACACTGCCACTCCTACTCCTACTCCGGCTTTAATCTTGTTGCTTCAGAGCGGGTGTAATGAGGTTGAAGGGATGAACGTATGCTGTTGTTTTGGTGTTTCAGGGCTTCTTTAGCAAACGTCTTAAAGGATCCATCAAGAGAACCAAAAGTCAGACCAAACTGGACCGGACCACCAGCTTCAGGCTCCCCCTCCTGCGCCCTGCTGATGCTGACAGGTGACTTCTTCTAACACTCAGACAGTGGTGGTGTGATGTTCAGCTCAATCAGTGTGACCTGTGCGAGCTGGTTTAACCCAGCTAAATGTTTTATAGTCCATTTCAGTGGGTTAGAAGTGTTTGATCGATCAGGTAAATAAAAAAGGTCAGGGTTACTGATGGAGATCATTTTTTGTCTGCTGCATTGCCTCAGTTTGGAACCTTTTAGTTGCAAAGGTCGCCCCCTGCTGTCAGAACTCTGTAAAAGTGTTTCTGGATTTTATTTTCACTTGGATGCAAAAAGATCAAAATACCACAGGTGGCCCAGCAGTGGGGGTGCAACAGAGGTTTGCATCGTGTCATAGTTTCAGAGTCACGGTTCAAAGCTTTTTTAGATAATAAGGAAAAAATTAACAAGATAGAAGCCTACAATTTATTTTTTGAAAAGCTTCAAAACATATATTTAATAAAACATATATAAAATAAATAAAACTGATCTCTCAACATTCACGGTTTCCATATGAAGTCAACAAAAACTTTTGGCGTTAGCTCCTCCCACACGAAGGAGCATCAGCTTTATAAACGCACTTTTCGCCCCCCCCCTTGAGCAGCGACTTTGATGCATGTTAAAATAAAGGCCGTGGTTGTGAATTTGACGCTCAAATAGCGTTCAATGTGAACAAATAATTGTTTTAAATAATGCACGCTCGCAGAAAGTGGGGAGGGGGATGCAATCTTTAGTACACGTGCATGCTGAACGTGCTGGTGATCCGTACGGATAAACCGTGATCCGTTGCACCCCTACCCGGCACTGTTCTGACATTCTGGATCCTCTCTGGTTCTGGTTGAGTTCTGCAATGCTCCATCAGTTTCTGCTGGTTAGAAGGTCTGTTGATGCAGAAAGGATCACACAACAGTAGGATAATACCACACCCATGCAGACACGTGTGCATCTCTGCATGGGTGAGCTCAGGGTGCTGATGTACAAATCCCCCAGTGCTCCCACACCCTGAATTCCCGTAGGACTCCAGAGATTGTGTCTGCACAGATGCAGATAGACGCTGATTGATGCATGCTGATTGGTCAAGAAGGCTCTGTCTCTGTAGTCAGAGCAAGAAATCTGCACACGGCTATTTGGGACTGTGGATATTGTTGTCATGGATACCTCTGCTGCTCATGTTTGTGTGTAGTGATGTAAGTGTGTGTCTAAGCAATTAAGGGTATGCAAGTGTGTATGTGTGTGTGTGTGTGTGTGTGCACGTGTATATGTTTCTGAGTGTGCGTACATGTACGTAGAGTACAGTACAGACCAAAAGTTTGGACACACCTAGGCATCAAAACTATGAATTAACACATGTGGAATTATATACATAACAAAATAGTGTGAAACGACTGAAAATATGTCATATTGTAGGTTCTTCATAGTAGCCACCTTTTGCTTTGATTACTGCTTTGCACACTCTTGGCATTCTCTTGATGAGATTCTAGAAGTAGTCACCTGAAATGGTCTTCCAACAGTCTTGAAGGATTCCCAGAGTGCTTAGCACTTGTTGCCCCCTTTACCTTCACTCTGCGGTCCAGCTCCCCCCAAACCATCTCCATTAGGTTCAGGTCCGTGACTGTGGAGGCCAGGTCATCTGTCGCAGCCCCCCATCACTCTCCTTCTTGGTCAAATAGCCCTCACACAGCTTGGAGGTGTGTTTGGGGTCTTTGTCCTGTTGACAAATAAATGATGGTCCAACTAAACACAAAGCGGATGGAAGATGCTGTAGTAGCCAGGCTGGTTCAGTGTGCCTTCAATTTAGAATAAATCCCCAACAGTGTCACCAGCAAAGCACCCCCACACCATCACACCTCCTCCTCCATGCTTCATGGTGGGAACCAGGCAAGTAGAGTTCATCCATTCACCTTTTTTGTGTCGCACAAAGACTCGGTGGTTGGAACCAAAAATCTCCAATTTGGACTCATCAGACCAAAGCACAGATTTCCACTGGTCTAATGTCCATCTTTGTTCTTTAGTCCAAACAAGTCTCTTCTGCTTGTTGCCTTTCTTTAGCAGTGGTTTCCTAGCAGATATTCTAGCATGAAGGCCTGATTCACACAGTCTCCTTTTAACAGTTGTAGAGATGTTTCTGCTGCTAGAACTCTGTGTGTCATTAACCTGCTCTCTAATCTGAGCTGCTGTTAACCTGCCATTTCTAAGGCTGGTGGCTCAAATGAACTTATCCTCCTCAGCAGAGGTGACTCTTGGTCTTCCTTTCCTGGGGCGGTCCGCACGTGAGCCAGTTTCTTTGTAGTGCTTGATGGTTTTTGTGACTGCAATTGGGGACACTTTCAAAGTTTTCCCAATTTTTCAGACTGACTGACCATCATTTCTTAAAGTGATGATGGCCACTCGTTTCTCTGTATTTAGCTGCTTTTTTCTTGCCATAATACAAATTCTAACAGTCTATTCAGTAGGACTATCAGCTGTGTATCCACATGACTTCTGCACAACACAACTGATGGTCCCAACCCCATTTATAAAGCAAAAAATCACACTTATTAAACCTGACAGGGCACACCTGTGAAGTGAAAAACATTTCAGGTGACTACTTCTTGAAGCTATCAAACCAACGCCTGCTTAGTTCCGTGGCCCAATTCGATTTTTTCCATCCGTGGCTGGATCGGATATGATCGGTGAGCGATGTAAGCGGGACAAGCGCGTAGTTCCGTTTTTCTCGAATCAGGATACAGGCCTCTCTCATGTGAAATAAATTTGGAAGCGAATGGATCCACGTGTGCATTTTAAGTGTGCCATGTAAGCAGACAAATGGATATTCCCAGTAAATCATAGTGCGACCGTCAGACATCAACTCAGAGACCTGCTGAGATCACGCATGACTTATTAGGTGCTTTTGGGCTGATTTTGCATCGCGTGTTGCCTTTTCAGCCTCGGAGAGCTTCAGACCGTAGTTGAAACAGCTGTTATGTCCGGTCCGGACATAACAAAAAATAAGGTGAAAATAAGGTGTCTCGCCCAAAAGTTTTGGAGTCTATCTTAGCCCACTCTGGAGGCTGAGGGTTCAAGCAGAAGGGAGCGAGGGAAATCTCGTGTGTTTCTGACCTACGGTCAGAAGAAAAGAGAATCATCAGCGCGGAAAGGTTCAACACTTGGATCAAACTGTTAGTACAGCACGTCTGCAAACACTTCCTCATTCAAAACTCAGAGAGAGCACATGAGCTGCCGACCAGCCCTCATTTTTACTCCCCCATGCATCCCATCAGGAAGCGCCCAGACCACGCCCTCCTTCCGTCGCTACCTTATCTCCATGACCAACCGAAATCCACAAAAGTCAAAGTCATCCGTGGAAGGCGGAAATACTGCTCATTAGTCCTCAGAATGTCTACGTTTGATAGTTTTCAGTTGTGCGTGTAAATACCAAAAATGAGAGCGGGTCACTTTAAAAAGAGTGATGTAAGTGGTCGTCAAATGGGATATAGTCAGAAAATCGGATATGGGCATCAAGACCTGCAGTGTAAAGGCGGCCCAAGAGAAGAGTGTGCAAAGCAGTAATCAAAGCAAAATGTGGCTACTATGAAGAACTTTCAATATGACATATTTTCAGTTGTTTCACACCTTTCACCATTTATGTATATAATTCCATATATGTTAATTCACAGTGTGTCTGTGCTGTATATGTGTGTATATGTATTTATATACATATATATTTATATACTTATATACACACACACATATATATATATATATATATATATATATATATATATATATATATATATATATATATATATATATATATATATATATATGTGTGTGTATATATATATATATTATATATATATATATATATATTATATATATATATATGTGTGTGTATATATATATATCTGCATGTGTGTGTTTGTGTTGTGTGGGTTTCCTTGTGTATGTATATAGGTGTGTGTGTGTGTGTGTGTGTGTATAAGTGTGTGGGTGTATAGATGTGTATATGGACTGGAAGTGTATCTTCCCCTGCCTGCAAAGTGGATCAGGTTTCTGTTGTAATGCGGGGGACCAGCCCTTCCTGAAACTGAAGCTGTGTGTGTGTGTGTGTGTGCGCTTGTGTGTGTCTGCATCCATGCTTTTGTGCTTTCTTGCTGGGACTGACGGGGAGCGTTCAGCTCAGGATCAACTGAGTTTTTCACTCTTCAGGTTATGATAATCAGACAATGGAGATACACTCGCTCCTTAATATTGCTGGACTTATTTTCAGTGTTTGGATTAATGCTTCACTTTGGAAGTTGTGGTCCTGGTCTGATCAAGCTCTGGTTTTGGTCAGATCCAAAGCGGCTTTTCTCTGATTGTCCTCTCTGTTTGGCATGTGTGAGTGCTCTGGATTCAGGTTGGAATCAAGCAAGAGAACTCTGGTCCACTTGATAATCAGGGTTTCTGTTCAGTTGCAGGTGAACTGTGGTGCGGTTCCCTTCATCCTGGATGCAGACAGACCAAAGAAAGAAAGAGAGCCAAAGGGAGAAAATATTATGAGCTCAGTGTGTAAAGTGAAGAGTAATAGTATTTTTAACAAAGTTGTGTTTAGTTCTGATCAACTATTAAATGTGATTTGATAAAAATGTGCATGTGTGTCGTCAGCAATGTCTTTTCCTTCTGACGCCAGAGAATTCCAGCACAAATAAGCAGAAACATTGAAGGGTTCTGGGTTTGATGCGGACAATTCATATTGACCTTTGAAGGAGTCTCTGTCTTTTAGTGTTTTGGGTTTTTCATGTAGGCACCAAAGGTGAAGGTTATTCCGTCTAAACACCTCATGAAGGGTTTAGTCTGCATGATCTTTGCAAGTTTTTCTGGACTGCAGACGTTGCAGATCTGAGGGCAGCTCTTAACATCCTGGAGATCAATGAGGTTGAATCCAGCACAGATAAGACAGAGATGCTCTGAACTGGGATGAAAGGGTTTAGTGATGCTAATCCAGGTTTACAGAAATCATCTGATGCAGGGATTACAAATGTGCGCACGCACTACTGTTTTTGGATTATTAGTTGGAATTAGGATGCTGCTCTTATTGTTTCTACAAAGCAAACACTCCCTTTCTCCCATGTGGATGAACGCCTTTGCCGGCCCTCAGCTGTTTTTTACTGTGGTGACGCCTCCAAGGGCCCCACCCACTGGGAGTTCAGGTCTGTTTACAGACTGAGCTGCAGATTGAACAGCTGCAGAGAGGAGCAGCAGCAGGAATGCTCTGGGGTCCCCCCGTACCTGGCTCTATGCCCGTTTTTCATAGGTATTTCAGCTGAGGAAGGGTGTTTCTAACTTATTCCCCTCCTGTCCTGCAGGTCCCGGGGCCTCCCCAGGCTAAAGGAATCCAGCTCCCATGAGTCTTTGCTGAGCCCTGGCAGCGGCGTGGAAGCTCTGGACCTGAGCATGGAGGAGAACGTGTTGGTCAAGCCATTGCACAGCAGCATCTTGGGGCGGGACTTCTGCTTCGAGGTGACTCATGGTTCTGATGAGGGAGGGGCTCAAACATGTCCCTCAACTGTTGAGTTTGGCATGTTCAAAGCTGTTCAAAAGCTTTTTCAGCAAGCAAGAGCAATGTTAGAGTAAAACTTAAATCTTTTCTCTCCTGAATGAAGAAGAGCACCAAGTCGCTTTAAGAAAAAAGCCAAAATATCTTCAACTGTCTGTCTGTGATCAGTGGTTGTGGTTTTAGTCTGCATTTTGTGTCTGATTTGTCTTTCAGGTGACCTACTCGGGCGGAAGCAAGTGTTTTAGCTGCACATCAGCCACAGAGAGAGACAAATGGATGGAGAACCTCAGGAGAACCATTCAGCCCAACAAGGTGAGGCTCACATGGTGGTTGTGGTTCAGAAAGGCTGTGTTGTTTGATGGGGTGAGCCCTGCTGCCACAGATCTGAAAGAGGCTGGGGTACTTCTGATCAGCTGGTTAATAGTTTTCTGTTCTGGTCTGAATCTTCTGATCTCATCTGGACTGTGTGGCTTTGTCTGGAACAACTAAATTAGCTGGGCTGGTCTGGATTTTATGATTGACGGTGGATCTTCTGGTCTAGTCTAGATCAGGTAGGTGGTCTAGTGTGGATCACCTGTTCTGGTCTAAATCAGTTGATCAGGAGCCTCTGGTCTGGTCCTTTTCTCCTTATTTTGATCTTTTTGTATTTGTAGACCAGTTTTTCTAGTCTGGATCTTCTGGTCTGGTTGAAATATTATAAATAAATTATACCATCTGCCGCCATTGGACTCTAGAGCAGTGGACACGTGTTCTCTGGAGAGATGAATGACATCTGGAAATCTGATGGACGAGTCTGGGTTTGGAGGTTGCCAGGACAACGGTACATGTTGGACTGGATTGTGCTGAGTGTGAAATTTGGTGGAGGAGGAATTATGGTGTGGGCTTGTCTTCAGGGCTTGGGCTTGGCCCCTTAGTTCAGCAGGGTGCGACCTTTGCAACCCACAAGAGCAAATACTTTTGGTAATATACTATATCTGATTTAAAGACAATCAGTTAAAGGCAGGGATGTTGACAGTCGTCGGTTCAACACACCTTCTCAAAACTTCCCTCGTCTTTTGCCTCTTCACTGACTTATGCTGAGTTTATTGTATTCCTTTCATATATCTGACAGGATTTCACCAAATGATTTAAGGAAGATCCAATGCATGACCAAAGTTCTACATTATTTCAAAGACTGACTCGTTGCCATTTTGGCTCCTCATGACCTTGCAAATTCTAATTAGACAAAGAGAAGGAGTTTATCTCTGTTTTTACCTCTATGGTCTTTAGCTTAACCCAAGGTTGTTTTTAAAACACTGTTGTGAGCGCTCTTGTTTCGTACCTACTGCATTAGTGGTAAATATGTCTGTTTCCAGGACAACCGTCGGCGAGCGGAGAACCTGCTTCGACTCTGGATCATTGAAGCCAAAGACTTGCCGCCTAAAAAGAAGTACTTCTGCGAGCTTTGTCTGGATGATATCTTGTACGCCAGGACCACCAGCAAAACTCGCCATGACAGCCTTTTCTGGGGGGAGTACTTTGACTTTTCCAGCCTGCCCTCTGTGCACAGCATCACTGTGCACATCTACCGCGACGTAGACAAGAAGAAGAAGAAGGACAAGAACAACTATGTTGGTCTAGTTAACATCCCGGTGTCGAGCATGACGGGTCGGCAGTTTGTGGAGAAGTGGTACCCGGTGAGCACCCCCACCGTCAGCAAGGTCAAAGGAGGAGGGCCATCCATCCGCATCAAGTCCCGCTTCCAGACCATCTCCATCCTGCCAATGGAGCAGTACAAGGAGTTTGCAGAGTTCATCACCAACAACTACAGCATGCTGTGCACCGTACTGGAGCCCGTCATCAGCGTCAAAAACAAAGAGGAGATGGCCTGTGCGCTGGTGCACATCCTGCAGAGCACAGGAAGAGCCAAGGTGAGAGCCCAGCCCAGGAGAGCTTCCATCTTCAGACTGACGAGATCTGCAGGAATACCTGCTCATGTTCACCGTTATCCTTTCCAGGACTTCCTTACAGACCTGGTGATGTCAGAGGTGGATCGATGTGCCGACCATGATGTCCTGATATTCAGGGAGAACACGCTGGCCACCAAGGCCATCGAGGAATACCTAAAGCTGGTGGGACAAAAGTATCTCCATGATGCACTCGGTGAGCCCCTACATATCCGTGACACACACCTGTAAGATGCACACCCATGACACATACAAACCTAGGAGAAAGTTGCAGCTCAGCAACTAAGTTCTTTATATCTTACACATCTGTAAAACACGTACCTATTGGACATACCCAAAACACATGTCAGAACCTCCCCAAAAAAAGTGGGAGGAGCTTTAAATAAAAGTTTTCTGTGCCAAAACTAAACTTTATAACACAAAAGTCTCCTCAGCAAGAGGTTTTTCAGCAACGACAAGAAAAAAAAAAGCATCAAGAAGGTTTTTTTTCTTTGTAAAATGTGCCGAGTCATGAGTCTTCATTTACTCTGTGGCTGTTAATCTCACTGAGCTGCTAAAGTATCTTTCGATCCTCTGCCTCTTGGTTTGTTTTTCACGTGTTTGTGTCCGCCTACAGGTGAGTTCATCAAAGCTCTGTATGAGTCTGACGAGGATTGCGAGGTGGATCCCAGCCGTTGCTCAGGCAGCGATCTGACCGAGCACCGGAGCAACCTGAAAATGTGCTGCGAACTGGCTTTCTGCAAGATCATCAACTCCTACTGGTACGACTACGGCTAGCTAATGGGCAAATCTCAGAGTCTATAGTTTAAACTGTGTTGGGTTTAATAAGATTTAATAAGATAAGGGGATTTTAGAAGTCCAAACCATTTTAGTGGCCTTGTGGTAAACTAACTGCTCTGAGACTGTGACATCATGAGTTTAAACCAATAGTTGGGTCATACCAAATACCAAGAAAACGGTACCTAATGGCTCCTCTCAACAGTGTATGTCATTTGTTTTGTGACGTTGTTCTGAATTGCTTTGCAGCGTGTTTCCACGTGAGCTGAAGGAAGTCTTTGCGTCCTGGAAGCAGCAGTGTGTTGCCCGTGGACACGTGCAGGACATCAGCAAGCGTCTGATCAGCGCCTCGCTTTTCCTGCGCTTCCTCTGCCCCGCCATCATGTCTCCTTCACTCTTCAGTCTGATGCAGGAGTACCCTGACGACCGCACATCCCGCAACCTCACGCTCATCGCCAAAGTCATTCAGAACCTCGCCAACTTCACAAAGTATGTCAGATTTTTATTTTTTTATTTTTTACTAGTTGCTATTTTTCTGGAGACACATCTGAAGCTGGACTCCTCTGCAGATTTGGAAACAAGGAGGAGTACATGGCCTTCATGAATGACTTCCTGGAGCACGAATGGGCAGGAATGATGCGTTTCCTGTCAGAGATATCAAACCCAGAGACACTCTCCAACACGCCAGGCTTTGAGGGCTACATTGACCTGGGAAGGGAGCTGTCAGTGCTGCACACTTTGCTGTGGGATGTTGTTTCTCAACTTGACAAGGTACACAAAAGCTCTGCAGTGTGTGTGCAGTGATTGCAACTGACAGTATTAGTATGGCAGTGATGGTAACCAGTAGTCATGCTAATTGGCTATGATGGTAACTAACTGTGATGATAAACGGGTATAAATTGTATTTTCCAAAGCAGTTAAATTTGAATGAATTTTTTTTTTGAGAATTTACTCATTTATAGGTTGAATATTTACTGAAGGGAATTAGATCGTATTGGTTTGGACAGGTGAACCTTTTTGTTTGACTGCGGTTCTGCATGACCATTATGCATGTGCAGCCCTTTATTCACAGCAGGACAGATTGTTTCAGTCCCCCTCTCAGATGAAATTCTAAATACCCCCCCCCCCCCAGACCCCTTTGTAGTCATAAGTGACTCCCTGCACTCATAAAGTCAGCTAAGTTCACTTGAATTCATTTATCTCATTCCTGCAGCATGATGTCCCCCCCCAGCAGTTGTGCCTTACCTCCCCCCTCCCCCAGCATGCTTCTGCTGTTTGTGGTTCTGTTTTAGTAGAAGCATGAAGTTCTATTTTTTGGTTCTGTTCAGTTTTCCTCATGTTTTTTCCTCCTCTTCCCCTTCTGTTCACTTTCTGTCTCCCTCCACCATGTTGCTTTTCCTCCACCATTGCATCCTGGTGCTTCCCGCCACCCCTTCCTCAACACAAACACGTGCACACGTGCGAAAACCAGGGTGAAAATTCGTTCCTGCAGGCCACTGTTGCCAAATTGGGCCCATTACCAAGGATTCTGGGAGAAATCACTCAGAGTCTCGCAGCGCCGACGCCCCTCCCTCAACAGCTGCAACGCTTCCAGCACCATAGCTCCGCCCATAACATCACTGGCAGCATGTCGTCGGGGATACAGCGAATGTTTGAGGGTGCGGCTGACAGGTACCTACACTCTCAAGCCCACACTGTACACGCATGTCAATCGTCATGACGACACTCATCCAGAAGTGTTTCACTTTTTACAGCCACAGCGTTCACAGCCTGCAGTCTGCGGTCGAAATGATGGAGGGTCCTCCCCAGCGCCCCCTCCCCATTCCAAACGGTGGCCAGGGGCAGCAGCGGGACAGCCTGCTTCCCAGTGGCAGGAGTGTCTCTTTGGTGGACCTGCAGGAAGTCCGGACCCTGCAGGATGCCCCACAGCCCCTGCCGCACCATGGGGGCCCTTGTCTCAGCAGGTCGGGCTCCCGGGCCTCCATCAGTGCTGCTCCAACCCCAGCAGCCTTCCCCAGCTCTAACCCCGTCACGCCGGCGCTTCCCCAGTCCAAAGCCCCACACAGAGACCTTCAGCCGCAGAGCGCCCCACAGGTGCGTCGGCTGCAGCCCCCCCTCACCCAGCAGCGCAGCTTGCAGCCACTGTCCTTCCAGAATCCTGTGTACCACCTGATTAACCCCGCCAATAGCTTGTCCACACGCTCCGCCCACTCCTTGAGGCGGGACTCTAGCTCAGAGAACCTGAGCACTGAGAGCTCCCACAACAGCCACAGCAACTCTGATGACTTTGGTAGTCAGGAGGCGGGGAAAGCCTGCGCGGCGTCCAACAGCAGCCTGGACGAGGGCGGCAGCCGGCGCAGCACACAGAGCGAGGAGTACTTCTCACCACGCCGACTCGTACGGCCCAACCTTGCACAAAGTGCTGCCACAGCAGTTGCCATACCCCGCCAGAGCACAACGACAGGCACCGCTCACATTGTAAAGGTTGAGCAGCAAAGCAGAGTTGGGGGCGGGGCCAGGACGCCACACTCTCTTCCTGTTGGCTCCTCCCTTTGCAGCAGCAGCAGTGCCAACACTGAACCCACACCAACTGCTGGACCCAGCAACCTTCAGCAGAGTTCTGTAGAGAATGTGGTCCCGCCCACAATAAGTACTGCCAAGGCACCATCACAGGTACTACATCACCGTGCCAGGTCTGCTCTCTCTCCCAGCTGTGTTAATGACCATGTGACCACCTGCAGGTGACATCACCGGTGGAGGCTGCCGTAATGTCTCCAGTGGAGAGGACGGCGGCCTGGGTCCTAAACAACGGCCAGTACGAGGAGGAGGGGGGCGGAGGGGGGCCAATCCGGGAGGAGGGCAAGAAGACGGAAAAGGTAAGCAGAAGACTCACCTGGGTGGGTGTGCCTAAACACGTCACACTGAGGAGATAATTCACAAAAAACCTCAGAGTCCTCCGTATAGAAAAATAGTTTAAAGGGTTTCAATTCATATTTGAGGGAGCAAGAAATTTTTCTCTGATTTGTTTTGTCAGGCATGTTTGTAAATGGTGGAAACATGCCTATTAAATTTCATTTTTTTTTTTTAACATTTTAGAAAAAATGTTGAAACTTAAAAATCTTTGCATAACGGTCAGACTCTTCCTCTGTTCTTTTCTGCCTGACTACTGATGTTAGGAAGTGAATTTATCTAAACAAAGCTCTTTTTTCCGTTCATTGAAATGTACTTATTTAAAGCTTTGGTAAAAGTTCTGGTTCAAACATTTGCTGTCCTGCAGTACGAGCTGGAGATTTCGAGGCTGAAGGAGTGTCTGCGGGCGTCCGGGCGCCGCCTGGAGGAATACGAGCGGCGGCTTCTGGCTCAGGAGCAACAGATGAATAAGCTCATGCTGGACTACAAGAGCCGCCTGGAGGACAGTGAGGAACGCCTGAGGAGGCAGCAAGAGGAGAAGGACAGCCAGATGAAGAGCATCATCTGCAGGTACAGAGAGACTAGCCAATGCAGGAACTTCCAACTGGTCCAGACCTTTTTTGTGACATCTGTGTCAGACTCCGCCCACTACAGTGTCTTATTAAAATTCTGTCTCACAGCTTTGAGTGATGTTCTTTCTGATGTATTTTAAGATAGTAAAATATTTTTTTTGAATCTGTATTAAAACTGTGTACATAAAAATGCAAGTTAAGAATTACAGAGATCTGTATCTATAAAAAGGTTTTTCACCTTGATAACCTTAACAATAGTAATGCTGATATTCAATATTTCTGCAGTTTTGTCCAATTATCTTAGTAAGGTGGGCGGAGTCTTCCAGGTTCCTATCAATTTCCATTGGTTTAGTGAAATTCTACAGCTTCATTCTTTGTGATTATGTTAAAAACTACTAGATCCTCTGATTTTGAAGAGAAGTTAGCACCGTCCTCTTGTACGGACCACCCTGTGTCTTTTCACTGATTAACCTCCATCCTGCAGAATCACTCTTTTGTCAGCTGCTGTTTCTCAAAAATTGTGGTCCAATGGTTTCTTTGCGAAGTAGCAGCTGTACTTTGTTCTTTACATCTGCTGAAAACCATGACAATAATGTGACGGGAGAGCAATGTTCATGCTTTTGGGTTTGTAACCATGTGTCAAACTTAGACCACACTTAATGATTAGCCAATCATACAACTCAAAAGGTAAACAAGGTTTTGGAGACTTGTTAAATCCTTTCGTGAGTCAAATGCTTTGCTCAAGAGGCTGTGGACTATTCTACAATTAAACCATAGATCCTAGCAGAACCACACAGTGCTGCTGTGAAGGGACTGATGAGATGTTCAGACAATCAGATGACTCCAGTTCAAGTTGATTCACTTGATGTTGTTTGAATCCATTTTGAAGTTCTGTCTCCCGCTGGTCCTGATCTCTGAGCAGTCCTGTCCTCTGCTCTCTCATGTCTTTGAGAAAAACCTGGTTTTGTTGGTCGCTTAACCTTGCTACTTAAATTACTCTGACAGTCTGTTAAATCCTGGCTCAGTGACTCTGTGCTGCTCTCTGGTGGAGCAGTGCAGCACCTGCAGCTTCACTCCTGTTATGATTTTAACCCTTGTATTACCTTAGATGACCCCACCCTTACATTGACGTGTTCTCCCTACCATGACAAAGGTGGATAAAGGTGGAAAGATTTCATGTAATCCATGGACACCAGTGGAGATCACAAATCATTGAAGAAGAAAGGTTCAGAGCACTGTCGTGTGGGTCTAGATGATCCAACATTAAAGTGCCTAGGATAGCACAAGGGTTACAAACATAATAAAGATCAGTTTTAATGGAGGCTGCGCACAAACATTCCAATCTGAATAAAAGCTAAGCTTTTCAGCGATCAACAGGAGGCACTGCTCTCAGGGATGAACTCAAATCCCATCAAACTGAATCCATCAATGCATGTCTGCAGGCTGATGGCCGTGGAGGAGGAGCTAAAAAGGGACCACGCAGAGATGCAGGCGGTGATTGAGGCCAAGCAGAAAATCATCGATGCTCAGGTACGCAGACACACCTGCAACACCATCATCATCCCCACCTGCAGCTTGTTACCTAAACGGGTCAGAACCTGGAGAGTGAGAGTTCAGTTCTGGGATTTGAGCTTAAATCTGCAACAGGCTCCGCCTCTGCTCCTTTTCTCACGTGTCTTCACTGATTTCAGGTCAGTAACGGATGTGAATTGAACCAATCAGGCAAGTACCTGGAAACCCCCTCCCCTCCCCGCTGTTTATTTATTATTTAAAACACAAAAGCACGCATCACGCCTGTCCAGCTGGCAAAAAAGACCATATTTTCAGTAATGTGTGAGAGTGAGCCCTCTGCTGGACTTTCAGACCCAGGTTCCTGCCATTGAGAATCTACAGAGGTTCTGTAGAGCAGGCAGCTTGTCTTTGATTCAGTTTTGAGAGGCATTCCTACAGAGAAACTCATTTGTTCAGACATTGTTTAGGGCTGTGGTAGTGGGCCAAGTTGAAATCCTGATCAAGTTCACGCTGAAATGACTTTCAAACAGCTGGATAGATATAATTGTTGATGATGTAACAATCTGTGAACCTTATCTTAATGTAGCTCCTCCCACCTATGAGTCTCCAGCATCTGTTAGGATAACTTTCATTCAGAGTTCATCTAACATTCAGCTGGAAGCGATGACTGAAGGGAAATGATCTAGATGTTCTATCAGCATTGTTTGACAAAGATTTCCCCTTCTGGGGTTTTGGTTCAGATGTGGTTTGGTTGTAGTTTGCCTGTTGTTTTGGTGGTGTTTGGGAGTTTTATAGCTGTTGTTTGTTGTTGGGCTGTCTGGGTGTTTCTTGTTGTAGTAGTGTAGCTTGACTGTTGTAAAGATATTTTTGAGATTCTGTTCAGCTGAAGTTTGTTGGTTTTTTCAACAAAAAAAAGTTCAGCTTTTTTGCTGTTTGGTGATTGTTCTTCTGATGTTCTGTTGTTTGACTTTTTTAAGTGTTGTTCCATTTATTTACTTGTTGTTTTGGTGTTCTGTGAAGTTGTTCTGTTTCTGCTGTTGTTTATTTGTTGTATAGTTGTATTTGCTCATTATCTAAGTATTGTTTTTGTTTGAAATACTGTCACTCAGGGGGGTATTCCAGGAAGCATGTTTAAACTAGCCTGACTTTAAGCCTGAACTCTGGCTGAAATCCGCCTGAACTTGCTTACTCTGGGTATGTGGGTTCCAAAAGACCGGATAAGAGTTGGCGTAATTACGCTCGACTTGGTAACCCTGGGTTAATGCTCGTGCACAGCAGGTACATAAAGGCATTCTCAATAGTTTGCCGATTTCTGGAGTCACCATGGAAACGTGTGGAGAAAAAAAAAAAGAGCGCGACACTTGAGACGGAAGTGAGAAAGTCTGAGATATTAATGACGGCGGTTAAAGATTATAAGTCCATCAAAAAAGTAACACGGCTGAAAAATAATTTAAATAATTTAGTTAAATTTATTCAAACTCAATAATTGTTTATACAACTCAAATTTACGTATTTATCTAACTAAATGTCACATTACTCTATTAATGTTTTTTCCATCTTAATTACTTATATTTCTTGAACTTTCATATGTCTAAGTTTGAGCCAGCAGATATGCTCATTTTTATAACAATAAAAAGAACGGAAAAAAATGCACGGGGTGCAAAAATTCATTAAAGAATATTCCGTCACTGTCATGACAGTTCTAGGTGGTAGGGGTGCTTTATAAACCTTTACTCTCACTCATGGTGCAGAGACGTAAGCATAGTAGGACTAAATAGCTCGGCAAAACACGGTGAAACACAGTAAAACAGCTATACAACTAAACACATTTTGTGAAAAACCCACACTTAAACCCAAATCCGTCCAGACAAGCAAAGGGAATGATATCCCAGAATCCCTTGCGGTGCCGATCTAACAGCAGCATCAAAGTTACACCTACTTAATTGAATTAATTTGAACGAAAGGAAAATAATTGTCTGAAAACTACGTGTTATTTTTAAGCTGACTTAACAAAAAAATGATTTATCTTAACTGAAGCAAATAATTAAGTTAGATCAAAGTAAAAAAGTTTATCTTTCCAACGTCCATACGTGGTCTTATCACCCTCTCATGGTGGAAAAAGTATTATCTGAGCTTTTTCATCCACTAAATCATCTTCAAATGGACACACCATGCTGCTTCACCTCTCTGTAAACAAACTAACCCTCAACTAAACCTGGTCCAGACCAGGTTATGTTCAGAGCATGAGTTGCCATGGCAACTTGACCTACCTTGAAACATACCTCCATTTCTGGAACCGAAAGCTGAGGTTATCAACTTCCTTAGCCTCAAACTTACCGTGGGAGCTAGCATAACCTGCTTTCTGGAATAACCCCCTGGTGCTTTTTACCTGTTGTGTCTGATTCATCTAGTTGTTTGTGTCTGATGTCCTGCTGTAGTTCAGCTGTTGTCTGCTGCTGTTGTTCAGCTGTTTACCTGTTGTTCTTGTGCCATTTGACCACAGTTTGGATTGTTTTGGTTTTCTGTCAGGTTATTGGTCAAAGGCTAGAAGCTTTCAGCAGAACTGTAGATGACCAGAATGTTTAGATCTTTGCCAGTGGTTCTGACATTGGAGTCATGGAGAAAGCCTCTCTCTCTTTGGTGAATGCTCTTGGATTATATTACCAAAAGTATTTGCTCACCTGCCTTGCCTCACATGTGAACTGAAGTGCCATCCCATTCCTAACCCATAGAGTTTAATAGGATGTCGGTCCACCTTTGCAGCTTTTACAGCTTCAACTTTTCTGGGAAGGCTGTTCAGAATGTTGAGTGTTTATAGCAGTTTTTGACCATTCCTCCAAAAGCGCGTTGGTGAGGTCACACACTGATGTTGGTGCAGAAGGCCTGGCTCTCAGTCTCTGCTTTAATTCATCCCAAAGGTTTTCTATTGGGTTCAGGTCAGGACTCTGTCCATACCAGTCAAGTTTATCCACACCAGACTCTGTCCTCTGTGTCTTTATGGACCTTGCTTTGTGCTCTGGTCCACAGTCATGTTGGAAGAGGAAGCAGCTGCTCCAAACTGTTCCCACAAGGTTGGGAGCATGGAATTGTCCAAAATGATTTGGTATCCTGAAGCATTCAGAGTTCCTTTCACTGGAACTAAGAGGCCACGCCCAAGTCATAAAGACAAGCCCACACCATAATTCCTCTTCCACCAAATTTCACACTCAGCACAATGCAGTCCAACATGTACCGTTGTCCTGGCAACCTCCAAACCCAGACTCGTCCATCAGATGGTCAGATGGAAAAGTGTCATTCATCTCTCCAGAGAACACGTGTCCACTGCTCTAGAGTCCAATGGTGGCGTGTTTTACACCACTGCATCAGACGCTTTGCATTACACTTGGTGATGTGTGGCTTGGATGCAGCTGCTCGGCCATAGAAACCCATTCCATGAAGCTCTCTGAGTTCTGCACTTGAGCTCATCTGAAGGTCACATGAGGTTTGGAGCTCTGTAGCAGCTGACTGCAGAAAGTCGGTGACCTCTTTGTACTGTACGCTTTAGCATTCGTGGAACCTCTCTGTCAGTTTACGTGGCCGACCACTGTGTGTCTGAGTTGCTGTAGTTCCCAAACTCTTCCATTTTGTTCTGATAGAGCTGACAGTTGACTGTGGAGTATTTAGGAGCGAGGACATTTCCCAACTGTACTTGTTGCACAGGAGACATCCTTTGACAGTTCTACACTGGAATTCACTGAGCTCCTGAGAGAGGAACATTCTTTCACAAATGTTTGGAAAAAACAGTTTGGATGCCTGAGTGCTTGACTTTATACACCTGTGGCCAGGTGATTAGGACACCTGAATCTGATCATTTGGATGGGTGTGCGAATACTTTTGGTAAAATAATTCACTTCATCACTCAAGTGTTGTCACAGTTCTCCCCCATGATCTGAATGAGCTGTTATTGCAGTCATGTGACTGTTGTCCTTCCTCACCGTCAAGCCCGTCTGCGTTTCTGCTGGCTCCAGCTGCGCGTCTCAGTGACATTTACATTGGTTTGGCTGCAGACCCCCACCCTCACATCCTCACCCCCCCTGCCTCTGATCACTGGAGCTTCCTGATCACCCTTTTCCAAATAAAGCTGTGAATTCAAAATCCTCACATCTTTTAGTTTCGCAAGTTTAAGCTTGTTGGGCTGCTCTTTGTTTTGCCCCCTTTCATTTGAACTTGTTTTGTTTTGCACTGCTGTCGGGTCAAAACCGCCTCGTTGTTTCTCATGATCCAGTCTGCAGTTGGTTTTTATTTTGGAGCTCATTCAAGGGAGTTCACATAAAAACTGTTTTAGTAAAATGTTAAGAGGTTGTGTTTTTGAACAACTGTTTCAATCTGCAGAATCGATCTGAATCCGTCCTCCTTTAGATGTTCACCTAGACTTTATTTAGTTGAATTAAAGTTTGACTGATTAGACTTTTTTGGACTTTCAATTTTGCAATTTTTTTATTACAGGTTCTTTAAACCCAGAACAGGAAATGCTGTCAAATTTATCAATTAATCCTAGAACAGTAATCCCTGACAAATGATCCTGGATCAGTAATCTGTAATCTTGGATCACTAATTCAGACTCAGTAATACCGGATTAGTAATCCTTATCAATTGGCCAGGATGCTTCTCCTGTTTTTGTCCTTGAACCCAGCTTCTATCATTTAGTATCTTAGGAACACACTAGCACACCGTCTGTTAAAGCTCGTCTGTCTGACCGTTTTGGAGAGAACTGGACCTGAACCTGCACATGTGTTGCTCATCAGCATCCAGGTTTTCATTCTCCTCTGTTGGCCCGGAACTGTCCAAAGGGTCAGATTGATATTATTCTATGTCCTGGACGAGCTTTTTCAGGGGCTTCCAGTTCCTACATGCTAAAAGTCATAAAGGCGTTCTCATCAAGTGAGTGTTGGCTCTGTTCTAAAAAGCTTTGAATGATGTAAATCCGCTTACCCACGAGCCCTATTGCTCCACCAGGATTTATATTATACCCACTCGGTGCCGTTCTGTGCAGTACTTTCTTTTTTTTTTTTTTTTTTAGCCTTGGAGCCTGTGGATTCCAAAAGTACAGATCTGGATAGCATCAGACTCCAGATCACTGATTGACCAGAGAATGACATCATAAACTTGTGAACTACTTAAAACTCTGTTAAACTAGTAAGACTAATAAACTACATAAATCTAAATCAAAATATTAAAACTAATAATCTACTTAAAACTACATTAAGTACTGTTTTTACTTTATGTTGTAACTATTATAGCCTCTTTTTTTTAAATATTTGTTGACATGCATATAGAGGAACTGTGTGAACAGCTGCTAATGCCCAATTGCGTCACTTTTAAAAACCAAAATCATTTTATTGACAGCGATGATGTCACACTCTGTTCTATGTCTTCAAACAGACTCCGCCCTCATGGCGCTGACCTTAAAATTAAGGCAAAATGACAAACACAAAAACACCAACGATGGAGTCCTGACAGTCACTCCAAAGGAACAGAAGACCATGAACATCAACTCCCTTGATTCAGCATGAAAAGCAGAGCTGGTGGTTTACTCTTTGCAGAGCTGAAAAAGTTTATTTAGCGCCTGCATCCCCAGCCTTCTAACCGCAGCTGTTTGGACTGATCGTACCGACAACAGTGAGTCCACAGAGGCAGATGCTCCACCTGCAACCGCACGGTCTCTGTTCAGGGAAAGCAGTGGGACTACACAGCTGCAGAGATTAAACTCAATCTGGACATTGTTTCCTGTGCAACAGGGCAAATGCTCATGGGCTTCGTTTGGCCTTATTCCTAACTTTCCTTTTCACCTGAAATGGAAGCGAGTGAAAGCAGCCACAGATCTAGGTGCACATGAAACCGTTTTCTTGGACATAGTCTCTGCAGAGCAGCAGGAGTTCATTAGAAATCTGAGTTGTGGGCGGGACCGTTGGCCTGGAGTGACCCTGCCCCCCCTTTCCCTCCTTGTTGAAGAGCAGAGTGGAGCTTGTGGCCCAGCGTTTTATCTTTAAAAAAGAAGAGGCATTTTTTCAGCTGCTCCTGATTTATAGTCAGAAACCTTAATTTTTTTATACATGTCCTCCATCATGACAAAAATGCTACAATAACACGTTAAAAACAACAAAAACACTGTTGTCAGTGGGTCTTTAAGGTGTTGAGAGAGAAAACCTTAAAGGTCACAACAGCTTCTCCTCATCCCATTTAGAGATTTTCCTGTGGAAAAGGTTCAGTTTTCCCCTTAGCTAAAGGCTTCCTTCCAGACTGTGGCGGTGTGGTTTTAACTCGACAGTTTGAGTTTTCCTTATGCTGTTGTTGATTTTTGCCTTACACCTGTCAGTCTAACCTGTGCCCCGCCCCCTCTCTCGTCTTTGTCCAATCAGGAGAAGCGGATAGGCTCCCTGGACGTGGCGAACTCGCAGCTGATGGCAGCGCTGACGCAGGTGAAGGAGCGTTACAGCACGCCCAACATCCGAAACGGCCTGTCGCCCAGCAACCCCACCAAGCTGTCAATCACTGAAAATGGAGAGTTCAAGAATAGCAGCTGCTGATGGGGCGGGGCATGGCACATGGGAAGACCCCACCCCCTCCCACTCTTAAGAGACGGGAAAAACAAAAATGTGTAAATAATCCTTCGGTGTACAGAGGGGATGTTTGTGTGCTCACTCACAGACTGAAGTGTTTTCTAAGAGACTTTAAACCTGTTTGTTCGTTTTGCTTTGTTCTACGTTCTTCTGTTTTTAACTTTTCCAGACGAGTTCTTATGGATTTTATTTATTCCTCCTCGTCCTGTTGCTGACCTACTGAATAGGATGGGAGGGGGTCACCCCTGCTCCTGTCTGTTGTCCCACGTTCAGAATAAAGCTGCTTCAAAGCACAGCCGCTGCCGCGTGTCTGCTGTCGCCATGGAAACGGATCTGGGGAAAAACTGCATTTTCTGGTGAAACAGCTGATGAGGAGGGGTTTCATTCATAATTTCCAAAAATGCATGCATTGAATTCTCTGCATATGCTTTTCTTTATTAGAGCATTGTTTAAAAAATTATTGTTTTAATCAAATCCATGTTAACGTATTCACTTTGATCATCTTTTGATCTATCTTGAACGCCTCCCCAGTGGTCTTTTTATTTTCATTGTGCTGTTTTTTGCCAAAATCAAAAAACCTGTCACTCTCTAGGACATAGTTTCTGCAGAGCAGCAGTAGTGGAAATTCGCCTCGTAGTTGTGGGCGGGAATGTTTACCCTTTCTCTCTCACACCTCCAACCTAACATGTCTGGTGCAATAAAAATGGTGAGTAATATTGGAGCAGCTATCCAGTTTTCAGTCAGATGTCAGCTCAGACGAGGAAAACAAAGACGTTCATGGATCTATTTGTCTACAAGTGGATGCATCAGAATGGAGCAGAGCAGGGAACTCGGGCCTGCTGACTGTGGCTCCTACGTTGCTGCTATAAGCTTTTTCCAAAGGCACTATTTTGTCTGCTCCTGATTCGGAATACTCAGAAAAGCAATTTTAATCTTCATTTTCTTCATATATGTCCTCCATCACGAGAAAAATCCCACAAGAACATGTTACAATCATAATTTTCATTGGAATGGGTCTTTAATCAATTCGTCAATCAATTCTCCCTTTGAAGCTAATTAATTTTCAGAGAAAAAAATAGATTTTGTTAGTTTTTATGAAAGAATTGACCTTTTTCTAGCTTTCATAAACTAAAGGGAGAGAAGCTAACCCCCTAAGTAACAGTAACTATATATAAACTTGTCAGATAAATGCATCAAGACATTAAAGAAAAACACAATTAGAAACAACAGACCACAGCAAGCATCAAGTTTCTCATGCACGAGGGAGAAGAAGCCAGTGTGACAGAAGACAACCACCACGCTGCTCTTCTCAAAGGTTCTGCTTCTCCCTGGGCACCTTTAATTAAGAACAGAAGAAGGAGGTAACAGTTTCAAGACATTAGGGGGTGTCGTATAATGACCCATTTGGTTGGATTCTAAGTTCAGACAGTATTCCTTATCAGCTCAGGACAGTGTGTCGTAAAAGCCCCTCTCTTCCTTGCTGGGGATGAGAAGCAGATGAACAAACGCACAGAACTGTTTTCAGAAGAGGTAAAAAGGTCAATCTGAGTTAACATTTAAACATACATTTAACCAAATACATTCAAGCAATGAGAATAAAACAAATTCCTTCACAAAACTATATCTAAACTCTGTAACTGACCTCAGACTTGGTCAACCGAGTGAACTTGATGTCTGCCGCTCCTCTGAGCTTTAAAACAACAGACCTTCAGCATTAGAAGCTTCTAAACCCTCAGACGTTTCTTTTAGATCTGCTGCTCCAGCTGGACTAAAAACGGATCCAAACCGGCTCAGCTGGATGTTCTTTGTGCTTCGTCACAACCACAGCTGTGTTTGAATGACCCTTGCTGGACACGCGCAGAAACTCCTCTTCATCGTAGACTTCATCCGCTGAGGCCAAAACCGTGTGATTGAGGAATGTTTCATAGATGTTTGCTGAAAAATGTTAATGTGGGAGGATGATAAAAAATGACCCCCCCCCCCCCCCCCAAAAAACAAAAACAAAAAAACAAAAACGTAAGTAGAAGAAAGTTTTTTTTTACTTTTTGGGTAAAAATTGAGTTCATTCTGTGGGTGACCACAAAGGGAAGCTGCAGCTCTTTACATCCAACTGGGCCCCTCCCCAGACAAAACGACGAACTTCCAGGAGATTGATCCAGAACCTCCTTTCAGTCTGACCTGAGCCTCTTCCGCTCTTCGATCTTTGTCCCAAAGTTCCTCTGAACTCCTTGACTTTGAAAAAGATGGGAATGACACCAAACAATCTTTAGGTTGAATTTGATTGAAAACGTCATGCTGTAGCTGAAACGGGCGGGTCAAACTCTTATGAGTGGAAAAAGCAACATCTCTCTGAGGTCAGCTTGTTTTTATACCACCATTCAAAATGCCTCTCTGTTGAGCTGAGACCAGAGACGGCCAAACTACGACCATATGCTGCCCATTAAACTATTAAACTGGAATAAACTATCCTTATGTTTTAATCATTCTGGTGTTTCCCAAGAGATGGAGCACTACAAATACATTGACCTTTGTTTAGATTCAGAAAAATATTCTGTAACTATAAAGATTTGTTTTTTATGTTTTCTGGGTTTTCTGAGTCGTACAGTCAGTTTTCCAGTCATTCCAACTGAAAAACCGATTGTGTTTTGCAGTTGGAAAACAGCATTTCTCTAAGTTCACATTTTTACCCATTGGTGCAATTGGCACTAAAATAAGAACAAAAGCTACAGTTTTTAAATAAAAATTCCAAAACGATTTGCTTCAATATACGTATATTTTTTTTTAAACAAAATTAAAACATTTTCATCCGGAACCTATTTATTTCTCTCACTTATGGGGTAGATTACCAAAACACTACACACATTTGCTCCTGGTTTGGCCTTTCTGTCAAATTTGAATTCAACCTAATTTTGAAATAAGAAAAAAATGGATGGGTAGATCCAGAAGAACCTCACCTGAAGGGATCTAACTGACTTGAACAGTCCTCGCCCAAAGCTCGGTGGTCATGGGTTCGGTGCGCAGCGGCATCTGAAAGAAAAGGCCATTCGACACAGTTGCAGGTTTGAACTCTGTAAGAGGGCACCAAATATAGTAGACTGGGGTTTGTGATGGCGCTCTGGGTTATGCAGGTCAAGCCCTCTAACTCTTCTTTTTAGGTCAAGTTCCTGACTGCCATACAGACAGGAATGCAGTGTTTTGTTCAGCAACCCAAAGGTGGACTTTCTGTGCCTTTTGCACAGAGGTGTGAGTGTTTGTGTGGTGGGTGTGACGAGCATCCTGCCATTTAGCTACTCTGTCGCATGGGGGCGCTGTGATAAAGCAAATGAGGTCTCTTCAGGATAGTTTGGTGCTGGTGGTATAAGCAACTATTAAAAAAGTATGTTTCAGAATTTCATAGTTTATAATAAAAAAAATCATACAGAAAAGGTTTGTTCTCAGTTATTTTTCTGTTTTTTTCCTCCGACTGTTTTCCCCCAAACCAGTTTCTACACGAACTACTTGGTTTAGCAGAGATTTCCCAAAGAAAGAAAAATATTTTAAGTTAAATTTTTTTTTGTACAAAACCAAATTTTCACCTACCTGACGTCACTACAGGATGCGCGTAGCAGACCAAATCCTAGCCCCGCCCCTCGGTGCGCGCGGTCCCGCGCGGTCAGTCAGGAACAACATGGCGCCGGGAGCTGGTTAGCCTCGGGTCCAGCTCAGCCTGAATCCCTGGTTCCGGTTCAGGATGAATCTCTGCGCGCAGATCTTACGGTAAGAGGGGCGCGGGTTCGATCACGGAACGCGGTCACGCGATGAGAACCTTCGTAGCGGCTGGTCGTGCTGAAGGAGTGCACGTTTGTTTGCTAGCGCCGTAGCTAAGCGGAACCACCTCCTTTAGCGCGAGTCTCAGTCTGTCCACAAACAAACAAGGCCCGCTCGCTGCCAGCACACCTTCGATTACACAAACATGTGATAAGACAGTGAGCTTGCGGACAGGTGAGCTGTGACGTGGTATGCTGGTTCTAGCCGCCGCGTGCCACAGAGAATGCTAGCATATTTCTGCGCATGTCTGTTTCGCTTATATATCTGGTGCTTTAGTGTTAGGTCTGTTTGTTTGTGTGAACCCGCTGCATGATAGACACTAGCTAATGATGACTTGGATGTTAGCAGCGGGGAGGAAGTGCCGCGCGAAGGACTTTTGAAGTCAGCTGTTCGTTCACGCGCTCTGTTTACGTGTTTGTGCGCGCGTGCGCTGGTCCCGTCTAACCGGATTTTCTGTTTCCGGTGCAGTCAGGCAGAAGCGCTGAAGGCGGACATGACAGGTGAGTCCCCCACACACATAAACTCACACTAACACACACACACACGCACGTCTGGGCCCAGTTTCCAACTATGGTTGTTTAAGTTTAAAATCCAGACTAAGTGCAGGCTGATGTGACAGAAGTTCAGGCTAAACAGCTGGGTAGTTCCTGGTCCGAGTTTGTTGTCATATGGACTTACTAACTTGGACTGGATACTGACTTGCAGCAGGTTTACTAAACATAACTGAGTTCCATTCAGGCTCCACATTCACAGAATTCACCTGTAAGCCATGATCCGACGTGTTTTTATGAGGCGAGAGATTCCATTTCAGTAGATTTATTGATGATGTAGAAAAACAACATTTTGTGCAGGTTCACATCAGAAGATTTGTCTGGAATCTTCTCTGTTTCATCCTGACAAACATTTCATTAAATGTTTCCTAAAGTCTCATTTTTTGAACACATTTCTTTATCGTTGTGGATCGTGTTTGGTTTTTTTCCCTCGGAAAATCCCGTGACAAACATGTCTGTGTTTGTACAAACATTTAATAAAGATGGCTTTGAATAGGGATCAATAAAATGAAGCATTCTGAAATACTTGAAGCGCAGAAGTACGTTTGTGTTTAGAGAATCGTCCCTTTGCTAATGTTCACTCGTCTTCATCACACTGTCTGTTAGTGAAGAAGACTATGAAAGCTGAAGCTCTGTTCATGAACCTGCTGATAGTCAAACTGTCATAAAGTTCAGACAGTCAAATGATCTTTAGTGTGTCATAAAGATCATCACTATTCATCCTGAAGCTGAAAGCTTTGACTGCCAGAAAAGACTCATGAAGCTTCATTTATTCTCCATCAGACTTATTCTTTGAATACAAAACAAGCAGGGAAATTAAAAAATGGGTTTCTATAGATTTAAAACAATTATAAATACGCCACTCAGATATACAAACTTCAGTATGAACAAATGCAGAACATAATCAGTTTTTTTAATATAAATCTTGTAGAAAATAAAACATACATTAAGGACAAAACCCTTAAAGTAATAGTAAAATTTTATTTTTTTCACTTTATTTTTCTGATATTCCTGTTTGTTTTTTCCTAATCATAAATATTCTTCTTTGCCATTTTTTGTGTCGGAGAACGTCTTGATCGTATTTCATCACAGAACATTCATCGTTGACCAGGGCTGCACAATAAACGGCAAATTTATGGTTATCACAACATCAAGCTGTGTAATATATGCATATCCCAAAAGACAGCGACAATTGCAATGTATGGTTACCTTAAATGTGCTAAAACAATCTTATGGCAACTTGAAGCATTTAACCAATCAAATAAATCCCTTTATTCATTTGACCAATCAGATGGACGCCTTCACGTTGTTGACCAATCAGAAGGAGCCCTATGATGTTAGATGTTTGCCTCCTATGTAGACGAGGGTCATTTGGAGTATAAGTTTGAAACTGGCGATGAAATGGAAATGATGTTTTTGGTTGTTTTGCTCTTTGTTTATATACCGCAAATTATATCGCCATCGCAATATTGATCACTAATATGACATATCCCGAGTTTTCCCCATATTGTGCAGCGCTGTCGTTGACATTTAAAGTTATGTGTTTTACAGTCATTTTCATATTAAGCTGCTTTTGGTCTTCTTTCTAGTTTCCTCAAAAACATGGATTTTCCTCTGGAATTCATTTGAACAGAGATTTCTGCCCCTGTGTCACTTTGCTGCTGCAGTATTTTAAATGGATTCTGTTCTGGACTCATGTCTTCACATTCACAGGAAAAAATGTGTGAATGTAGTTTTTGATTTAGTCCTAGTCTGTTAATGATGATGTTCTGGAGCAGCTTTGTTTATGTTCCTCATGGTCATGAAAATGCAGCTATCTGTTGTTTCCTCACACTGTTGCTGTGTTTTTTTATTTTATTTGAATCTTCTTGTTTTTTTGTTTATCTGTTGAATCTCTACAACACATGTGGGGATTTTCCGAGGGTTTTCCTCAGGACCTGTGGTGAATCTGTGTCCGTCTGTGTGTTCAGACTCAAAGCTGGGGGCCACAGAGGTGTGGACGTCCCGCCAGGCCCTGCAGGATCTGTACCAGAAGATGCTGGTCACAGACCTGGAGTACGCTCTGGACAAGAAGGTGGAGCAGGACCTGTAAGCGGCCCCACCCCCCGATGCTCTCGCTGCAGCAGCGCGCGCGTCAGTCAGCCCCCCTGCTTTATCCCGTTGTCTGTGTATGTGCAGCTGGAACCATGCCTTCAAGAACCAGATCACCACACTGCAGAGCCAGGCCAAGAACCGGGCCAACCCCAACCGCAGCGAGGTCCAGGCCAACCTGTCCCTGTTTCTGGAAGCAGCCAGTGGCTTCTACACTCAGGTACCTTCCACCCCCCGCCCCCCTTGGGCAGCTGCTGTGTCCCGGGTCTGTGGGTGACCAGGATGCTCTGCTTCCAGCTGCTGCAGGAGCTCTGCACGGTCTTTAACGTGGACCTGCCCTGCCGGGTTCGCTCATCCCAGCTCGGCATCATCAGCAACAAGCAGAGCAGCGGCGGCGCCATCGTCACCCCCCAGCCCAGCTCCTGCTCCTACATCTGCCAGCACTGCCTGGTGCACCTTGGAGACATCGGTGAGGGGGTGATCATCTTTGAGCGGGGCCTCATAATTACCTTTGTATGTCTCTTAGTCCTTATAGCACCATGGAGTGGCAGTAGATACAGTCCTCCCCCCTCCCCCCTCCCTGTCACAGCTGTTCAGTTCATGCAGCAGGAGCTTCCAGCTGCAGTGAGAGCAGCAGATGTTCATGTCTGAGTCCAGATGACCTCTTAGATTCTCCTGAAGCTGCAGCAGGGTCCAGATCCTAACAGGATGTGAAGGAAGCAGAGTTTGAACGGAAGTCAGGAAAGAAGCCAGAAGATCAGGAATCAGCAAAGATGTGATGCAACTGCTTTAAAAAGATTCAAAGGAAAATACTGACAATATGTAAATTATTAAAATAATGAAAAAAATCTGTCTAAAAGAACTAAAACCAACATTAAATGAAGCAGTGGTTCAGGCGGTTGAGCGGGTCGTCCAATTATCGAAGGGTCGGCGGTTCGATCCCCGCTCCCCCCAGCCAACTGTGGTTGTGTCCTTGGGCAAGACACTTCACCCTCCTTGCCTCCAGTGTGGCTCCACTGGTCTGTGAAGGCGTACGAATGATCCAGGTGATGGTCAGAGGGGCCGTAGGCGCAAACTGGCAGCCACGCCTCTGTCAGTCTGCCCCAGGGCAGCTGTGGCTACATCAGTAGCTCACCATCACCAAGTATAAATGAGGAGTGAATGGATAATGGACACAATGTAAGCGCTTTGAGTGACTTGAAAAGCGCAGATAAATCCAACCCATTATTATTATTAAATGAGTAATGTTTGTTTGTTTGTCTCCCTCAGTAGCCCCCCACACCCTTACTTGCAGCAGTGATGAAACAAGAACTTTATTTTGAAAGTTGTTTTAGGGAGAGAAGTAAACCCTGGTTTTAAGCTTCAGCTGACCTCTGACCTCTTCTGTTTCAGCGCGTTATCGGAACCAGACCAGCCAGGCGGAGTCGTACTACCGTCATGCCGCTCAGCTGGTTCCTTCAAACGGTGAGTCAGAGCCTCCGTGATGGCGCCGAGCAGAGCAGCGGCCATGTTTATGCTCCTTCTGTGTGCAGTGGGCGAGAATTCATTTTTGACTCACCAGTCAAGTTGGACGGTTGATTAAAAAGAATCGACAGGCCAAACATATTTTTTAACAGCCAACTGACTATACTATTTACTCAGAAAACCTGAGGTGTTCTGTATTATAAACCGATATGTTGAATGCAAACAGAGAGTAAGTCATGGCAGAATTAAAACACAAGCTTAAAAAAACATTTAAGAAAAAAAACCTTTTCCATTGATTTCTAATCAGTATATTTTCTCTCTACTATTGGCGTTTTACTGTTTTTATTTTTTTGTCACAAATAGATTTTTTTTGTTTCTTTAGTGCAGCAGCACAGCACTGTGCTGAAAAAAGCCCCCCCATGTACCCCCTCCCCATGAAAAGAGAAGTGTCAGTCATTTGCAGTCCAAACCAGCTGAAATTTATGAAGATTTATAACATTTTTTACAAAATTGAAACCGCATAAAACGAATTCAGAAATGGTATGAACACATCGAGGACGTCTCATGTCAAATCAAAACACGCTGGGAAACAGATTTACTAGAGGGGGGCAGATAGGCAGTAAATGCCCTTTATTCCTAGTTCTGCCTCCAGGTGATTACATTTGATATAAAACAATAACAGAACCAGCCTGATAACTTTATAATGCTTTGGATTCTTGTCATGATGTCATTGACTGTAAAGATGCTGCACTCTCATGGGGGGGGGGCTTTGCTTTCTTCAGCATGCTAATGAAGTTGCATACAAAAGTGGATTCACATCTGTTGTTATATTTACAAAATGTTTTTAAAATGTTTTTCAAAAAATATAATATTAAATTATTAATTTAGCTGTATCTATCCGACACATCTTATTGTTTGATTTGTGAAAAAATGGTCAGACATTAGGGCTGCACGATATGAGGAAAACTCAGGATATGCCATAGTAGTGATCAATATCGCGATGGCGATATAATTTGCGGTATATAAAAAAAATAGCGAAACAACCAAAAACATAATTTCCATTTCATTGCAACAGTTTAAAAATTATACTCGTCTACGTAGGAGACGAACATCTAACATAAAAGGGCTCCTTCTGATTGGTCAGCAACCTGAAGGGGTCCATCTGATTGGTTAAATGCATAAAGGGATTTATTTGATTCATTAAATATTTCAAGCTGCCATAAGATTGTTTTAGCACATTTAAGGTAACCAAATTTTTCTTTTGCGATATGCATATTGCACAGCTTGATATTGCCATAATGATAAATTTGCGGTATAATTTGCTGGCCTATCGTACGTTCAACCAGACTATGGTCGCACACTAAGGACACACGGAGCGGCTCATTGGCATAGCATCGTAGCATTTAGCATCATGGCATCAGTGTGTAACGACACTGTTGTCTCCAAATCAACACATTTTATTCAACGTTGTGTTGCTGCTATAAGTCCAACAGGTGTATCCTCCAGTTCTTCTGGATCCTGGTCAAAATCAGCTAAACGTTACACAGACAAGTGTACAGAAGTTACAGGAGAGTGTTTGTCATGTCGCACGCCCTTGTGTATCTCGCCTTTTTTATTTCTCAGCCTTGTGGAACATGCTCCTCTTTGTTGATGTCTTTTTCATGTCTGATCGTGGCGAGAGACGGGCGGGCTAACCTTACTCCCAACAACAGAAACCCCTAGAAAGCGCAGTGATGGGAAAGTAAAATCCTGATTTTCCCAAAACTACATCTTCTAAAACAACGATTTTAGAAGCGATTTTGTTTTTTAACCAGCCTTAACGCTAACAGCAGAGGAGGAGCATGAAAACAATTCACCTGAAGGAGGGCTAATGAACATGACTAAAGTGACGCAAATATTTACGTAGCGTGTGGCGAGTCGCCCTCTAACGCTGAGGGCTAACTTAAGACCCCGTCTGTGTGTCTTGCAGGTCAGCCCTACAACCAGCTGGCCATCCTGGCCTCCTCCAAAGGAGACCACCTCACCACCATCTTCTACTACTGCCGCAGCATCGCTGTCAAGTTTCCCTTCCCGGCCGCCTCCACCAACCTGCAGAAGGCGCTGTCCAAGGCCCTGGAGAGGTAACCGCTCCCCACAAGGGTCCAGGTCAGTCTGATGAGGAGCCTGAGACTTAGAAGGTCTTCCTCTTCTGCAGTCGCGACGAGCTGAAGTCCAAGTGGAGCGTGTCCGACTTCATCAAGGCCTTCATCAAGTTCCACGGTCACGTGTACCTGACCCGGAGCGTGGAGCAGCTGGATGCTCTGAGGCAGAAACTGGAGGAGCAGTTCCAGGTAGGAAGTCTACAGGTTACAGTTATGGTTTTACATTTTAAATGGGATTTCTTTCTGATAGTTTTGTTTTAATGTAAATTTAGATTATTTGGCAAATAAGGTCATATAGAGGGTTCACACTGACACTGTCTAATCACGGAGCTTTGCTTTTCCTACAGTAGTGTAAGTGAAGCCTCAAGTCAGTAAACTACTCAGATATGGTGATTTCGCTCAAAAGATAAATGCAGGAGTCTTGACACAGAAAGGGTTCATGCACCTGGACTCTTGTTTAATGTTCTTGGAGCTGCTGGAGTCTGTAATCCTATCCAAGCACCTGACATTTATACCGTCACGCTGCACAGGTGAGGATCTGAAGGCCTAAAGAACCTGAACGACCTCTGCGTCCTAATGTTTTGATGCCGTTCACGTGTCCTGTTACTCTTCTTCAGTGCCGAAGATTTGCAGACTGGTGTTTTCATCTGAGGGAAAGTTGTTTACAAAAGACTGCTGATAAAAACTCTGTTTATGAAAACCTTTTTAAACGAGCGTCAAGCATCAAATTCAGTTCAGGAACAAAGGCAGAAGACCTGAAATCACAGCACGAATCGGGTTTGGTGTGAATGCAACTTCATGGTTTGTATCGATATGAATGAACTAAGCTTCAGGTCACTATAATAGAGTCTCTAAATCATCTTTTTAAGATTATCAATGCTTGTAACTCAGTGTTGCGTTGATTTATAACAATTCTAAGGTGGTCAAAAGTCTTCATTGGACTCAGATTGATGTATGGCCTGTGAAGGTGGCTCCCTCTGCTGGCCGTCTCTGAGCGCTTTATGGCTTTGTGTGCAGCGGCTGATCCTGCAGAAAGCCTTCAGCTCCCAGCAGCTTGTCCACATCAGCGTCATCAACCTGTTTGAGCTGCATCACCTCAGAGACCTGACGGCGGATGAGCGCAGCTTCAGCTGCGAGCAGCAGACCTGCTGGTTCCAGCTGCTCGGCCTCTTCAGTAAGACTGCAGACCTTCTTCTTTAAAGGTCTGAGTGCAGTCCATCAGTTATTTTTGTCTCCTCAGTGTCCTTCCTGGGCCTGATGTGCAGCCGGGTTCTGCTCAACAAGAACCAGGGTGAGGAGATCATGGGCGAGTGTCCTCTGCCGGCCATCAAGTTGTCTTTGGACTGGCTCCGGTTGAAGCCCAGCGTCTTCCAGGAGTCCGCTGTGGAGCAGAGGCAGCAGTAAGTTCCTCCTTCGCTCACACGGAAATGTCCTTCTCTGCTGAGTATTTACCTCCTCCCTCCCTCCCTCCCTCTCAGTATCTGGGCTTGGCTGGTGTCCATTCTCAACAGCTTCCAGCCCAGAGAGGAGGACCTGTCCTGCTCCTCAGGTAGGACAGAGCTCCTGTGGCTCCGTCTTTAATCTCACAGGTTCTCTGGAGAGCTTTCAGCCTTTCTTCAGGGTGAGGTTGACAGAATGATAATGAGCTTTGTCTTCAGAGTCAGCTCTGCCTTTTTTAAAACAAGCTAAAAGTCCACATCACTCGAGATATTCAACCGTTCAACCTAAAGCTCCACTCCTCATCCCGAGCAGACCATTTCACCTGGGGGGGGGTCTCATTCCTGACCAGGAACCAAAGCCTTAAGCTACGTTCACAGCTGCCTCCTCCAATGAAAAGTCTATGAAAACATGCGTAAATGTGCATTTTGGTGTCCAAATTCTCGCATTAGTTCTATGACAGTTTTTGAGCACTACGTACAAAACCCTGGATCACTGAAACCGTGTTGAAAGAGAAACCAGCTCAACCAATCAGTGACTCTGACTTAGTAGTGTCACATGCATGCCGTCCTCCTGTTTGTCATGGAAGTGACAACTGTTTACAAAGCGATCATGAAGGAGAAAGGAATAGTTGCGGTTTGTGCCCGGCTGCTATTATAGGACACCAAGTCTTTTTATATACTCTGCCCCATTATGCTGCTCATCCCCCTGACAAAGATCGACAAACTGTAAGCAGACATCAAAGTCTATATCTCAGAGGTTCCCAGAAGATCTAGTCTCCAATTCCACAAAGGCACAAACCGATGTTCTGACTCCCAGGATCTCTATAGGATATCAGCAAAAAGGAGGATTAGGTCTGGTTTTTCTCTGCCAGAACCAGTTCCTGCACAATCTAAAGGCGCGTACACACCGGGACGAATATTCGCAGCGTTTTTCGCCACGTTTTGTTCACCCCCAGGCGATTTTCGCTATGAGCCGAGTGAACATGCAATTTCATTCCCTGACATTAGATGGCGCTTAATGTAAAACAGAAATACTCCTGTGCACAAGGTGGCGCCGCGCAACTTTACGCTTCTTAAACTTGCTTTTCACTCAGAAGAAGAGAGCAAGTATTCACGCGCTTGTCAGAGTCATACAAAGAAAACATGAATATTTCAAGCACCAGTAGCTCCAGCTCCAGTTCCAGCGATGAAGAAATTATTGTTCTTTTGAATGATGAAAGACGCCGGAAAAGACGTCGATTTTGGGTACATCCCATAGTTACGAGAAGAGAAGAACATGGGGACATTTATCGACTGGTACAAGAGCTGAAAATGTATCATGAGCGTTTTCTGGGATATTTTAGAATGTCCGTCATTATTTCTTTGCGGCATTGTAGATGCTACTTGGCGTCTATCTTCTTCGCCGTGACGTATGTGTGCTCAGAAAGGCAGTTTTGTGTTTGAGCGCCCCAAAGTTGTGTTTTACTGTAACTTCAGAAGCTCCAGACACGTGTGCAAAAGCGCCATTCTCATTGGTCGTATAGTTTTTGACGCGGCGCGTCAAACCAAAAAAACGAACCCGAGGCGTTTTTAAAAAAATGCCGCTTTGACGCATGGCGTTTTTCGCGTCGGTGTGCACACTCACGTTGGTAACCTTTGTTTAGTCACGAGGCGTTAAACGTCGGCGAATATCGCGTGCGAAATTCGTCCCGGTGTGTACGGGCCTTAAAGTTGACTTGACGCTGAGGATGTTTGTTTTTTTTCACAGCTGCGCCCCTGCCAGAGGAGTTTGAGCTGCAGGGTTTCCTGGCTCTGCGGCCCGCTCTCAGGTACCACCCTCCTCTTCCTCGCTGAGGCCAGCAGATAGGGAAGCCTCCATTCCACATGGATGCTGAGGCTTGTTCGTGTGTTCCAGGTGTTTGGACTTCTCTAAAGGCCATCAGGGTATCCTGGTGGACAGGGACGGGCTGCCGGTCCACGCCCGGCACCAGCGGCTCGCCAATCTGGGAAAGTGGGTGTGTGACACCCAGCCAGGGTGAGAATCCTTCCTCTGAGGGGGGGTGTTCAGTTTACGGTCTCCTCAAGCTCCTCCTCCTCATTCGCCTCCTCTCTGCAGGCTGATGCAGTGCCACGTGAGTGAAGATGGCCTCCTTGTCTTCCTGACTGATATTCCGGAGCAGGCCATCGAGGAGCCGCAGGAGAAGGAGGTGCCGGTGCTGCAGGAGTCGTCCAACGGCGAGCAAAATGACGGCGGAAACTCGGGCCTGAAGTCGGTGCTGTCTGCCGGGAGGACGCAGAGCTCGTGGTCGGATGGCGGCGAGCGGCCTGTGGTCACGTTCAAGGAGAACATTAAACCCAGAGAGCAGAGCCGCGAGCCCGCTAGAACCCCAGTGCTGAAGGACGCCAGCAAAGAGCGCCGGGACTTCCTGAAGGGGAACGCTGGGAAAGTAGAGCCAAAGAGGGACGGCAAGAGGAAGAGCGAGGTGAAGAAGAGCCCTCTCGACAAGCCTGCAGATGCCGGCAAACAGGTGGGGGCCAGTCAGTCATGTGATGCTGCTTGTTTGGGGCGGGGGCCACACACTGATCGAGTGACTCTGCTGCAGGTGAAGGCGCAAACGGAGCTGAGGAAGACTCCGGTTTCCGAAGTGAAGAAGACTCCTGGCACTCAAACGCAGACCACCTGCTCCTCCCAGTTTATCCCCATTCACCACCCCGGAGCCTTCCCCCCCCTGCCCAGCAGACCAGGTAGGGGCTGACTCCGCCTCCTCAGCTCACACCTGGAGCGTCCTCAGAAAAAGACGCCCAGAAACATGATGGACACATTGGGTTGGAATCTTACTCACTCTGGGATGATTCTTCATCTGACTGACCGACGACTCCTCAGAATTAAACTCTTTCTGGTTAGAAGAACTTCTTCCTCTGTGATGAAGACGCAGCCGACATCTCACTGCCATTCACTCACATCCATGCTGATGGGGGGGGGGTCTATAGCTGTCCCCTGACTTTCCTCTTTAACTCCTGTCACTGATTGCTCCCCACTAATACTGACACTTAACAGCAGGTGGCGCTGTTTGCTCTTTCTGTCAGCTGCAGTCACAGATCCCGTTTCATTTAATAATTAAGTAGATTTGGGCTTTGAAATGGATCTCCTGGTTTAGCTGAAGCCTCGCTACTTACAGTGAGGCAGAAAAGCATTTAGTCAGCCACCACTTGTGCAAGTTCTCCTACTTAAAAAGATGAGAGGCCTGTCATTTTTATCATAGTTATACCTCAACTATGAGAGACAAAATGAGGGGGAAAAATCCAGAAATTCACATTGTCTGACATAAAGAATCGTCATCATGATTTTATCCTTTGAGTAACTGATTCAGAAACCTGACATTCTGTAATAAAGCACATGACTGGAACGATGCTCCACCTAAAGCTGCTAACCCGTTTGCATGCATTCACAGTCCCCTCTGCTTTGTTCTTCTCAGGTTTCCCGCCCTCCGCTTACGTCATTCCCCCCCCAGTGGCGTTCCCGGGGCTCCAGGTCAGTCCAGGATTCACCTTCTCTCCTGGAGTCTCTGTTCCCGGGAACTTTCTCCAGCAGGCCGTCCACAGCCAGGCGGGAGCTCAGGTTCAAGGGGGGAAGCAGTCCCACATTCCCTACAGCCAGCAGAGGCCCTCAGGGCCAGGCCCCATGACCCCGGGACCCCCCACATCCCAGCAGGCCCTGCAGCTCCAGGTTCAGGCCATGAGCCAGCAGCAGTCACCCACCAAGCCGGTGCATCAGGTGGGGCTGGGGAAGAGCCCCCCTCACCATCCAGGTCTCCAGCAGGTCTGACCCCCCCCTCTTCCGCGGCAGAACCCCCACCTCCCAGTGCAAGGATTGACATGGTTGTTTTCTCTGAGCAGTTCATGCAGGTTCAGGATCAGCCCACTAAGATGTGGAGCCAGGCAGGCCTGCAGAAGATGCCCCCCATGCAGGTGTCCCCGAAGCAGCAGCCCCCTTTCTTTATGCCGCACCAGGAGTCCCTGAAGCTGTTTGAGCCCCCCCCACAGCTCTCCAGCGTGGACAACAAGTTCTCTGACGTAAAGATGCCAGACTTTCCCTGGGAGCCCTGGATGAGTGACATGAGGATGAAGAGACCCCCACCAGGGGTTGTCTGTGCAGACCAGGAGGCCTCGGTTGGCCCTCGAGGACCCCCCTTTGAGGTGAGCTGCAGAGGCCTGGGTTGGGGGGGGGTGTGCTGTAACTTCCTGTTGCTCAGCTTCTAGAAAACTTTCCTCCTTTTTCACCTTCGTCTTACTGGCTTCACTCTGTCTCTTGCCCCCCTCCCTGTCCTCCCTGTCCTTGCTTCATTTCTCACTAGGACAACAAGAGCTCGCCTCTTCTCCCCCCCGACCTGTTAAAAACTCTAGCAGACTTGGAGGCGGAGGAGGAGCTGCTCTTTGCTAAGCCCCCTGACTTCTTGCAGGCCTTGGCCGGTCCTCTGAGCTCTGCTCCAGGACCAAACATGTTTGTATGTAGACCTGCTGTCCTCCTCCCTGGCCCCGCCCACAGTGGAGCGGCTCTGTTCTGGTTGGTTGGTGTGAGTCCATAACTTAGGGCTGATCTTCCCCCGACAGTCCGCCTGTGATTGACATCTGTGAAGACGGCAGCAAACATTCCCTGGAACACACCAAACATCCCGCTCTTGCATGCTCGCTTTGCTGTCGGGTCCAGGATGTTAGAACTGTTTTGAAGTGGGGGGGTTGTTCTGACCTCTGCTGTCCTCATCTACAGTCAAACCAGAGCAGGATGGAGAGCGGCCCCGAGCCCAGCAGCCAGTCTTCTTCCCTGCTGCCAATCCCAGGCTTCCCCATGCAGGTGAGGCCCCCCAGGAGTGAGAGGTGAAAAGCAGCGCAGCCTTTTCCTGCTTGACTGACAGATGAACACCTGGCTCTGCGGTTTCAGGAGTTCAATCAGAAAAGCATCTTCAGTCAGTTCTATGGCAAAAACCTGCCCCCCAGCTCCAAGCCGGAGGCCCCCATGGTGCAGCAGGAGCCGTCCCTGTACTCCCTGTTTGAGGGCACGCCGTGGTCCCCCTCCCTTCCTGCCAGTTCAGGTATGGTCACCTGTGAGGCGCTCATTGATGGCGCTGTGGAGCGTTTCTTTCTTTTTTTTTATAGCACACTTCTCTCTGATTGGCAGATCACTCCACTCCCGCCAGTCAGTCCCCCCACTCCTCCAACCCCAGCAGCTTGCCCTCGTCCCCCCCTACCCACAGCCATGGGGGCGTGCCCTTCTCCAACTTTGGGCCCATTGGTACTCCAGACAGCCGGGACCGCAGGGGTGCAGACCGCTGGAAGGGCGACAAGAGCGGTGAGTGTGGTTTTGGAAGCATCTCAGCTCCTGCTGGGGGGGGGCTCATGGATAATGAGCTCTTTCTATCCTTCAGGAGGTGTCTTCGGCTTGGACTACTTGCCGACTGGCCCCCCCTCAACGTTGCCCGACACCACCTGGCATCAGGGCGGGTCTACAGGCTCCTGGACCAATCAGGAGACTCCAATGGAAGAGTCGTCCTCCACTGTGTTGCTGGACAGCTTGAAGGTTGGTGGGGACACAGATGGGTGTCCCTGCTGTGGGACTCATTGGTGGGGGGTTCACAACAATAACCTTTACTGTTACCCTGCAGTCCATCTGGTCGAGCTCCATGATGCAGCCGGGCCCGTCGGCGCTGGAGCAGCTCCTCCTGCAGCAGAAGCAGAAGCAACAGCGGGGGCACGGCGCCATGAACCCCCCCCACTGAAGCTGGCGCTGTGCGGCGCTTTGTCCAGATGTGATCAGTTCACCACCAGGAGAAACAGGGGGGCGTGACACGACGTTAAGTTTGTAGATGAGCTCCAAATAAAGTGGGAAATTAAACCTGAAAATGGTGAAGCTGGGGAGGCGACGACCCCCCCCAACACAGCTGAGTCACCACCCACACCGCCCTCAGCCGTTGAGGAGCAGTGGCGCCCCTCCCGGACTGGAGGGCGCAGGGATACCTTTCGCTGGGGTTTCCTTCAACTTGCGGAAATCTTAACTTTGAGGGACACCCCCTCTCCAACTGGACAGCCCCCCCTCACCAGGTCGGGTCCCCCCCCCTTGATATTATCAGCCGCCTCTTTCAGAAGATCCCAGAAGGCGACGTATGCTGGGCTTTGACGAGCACAGGTTTTTGGCGCCTCGTTGTGCAGCCTGAAGCACAGTCACTGTAGGAGGGCGAGGACCACGTGGAGGTCAGGTTCAGGGGGAGGTGGAGAAAAAAAACAGGCCGGACTTTTACGACATTATTTCTTTGGAGGATGGAGACAGGTTTGGTGTTGCTGAGCTGGAAGAAGGCGGTGTTGCTCACTCCAACACATTTACCAAGAAAGAGCTCAGCCTTCACTAAGGTGGGGAGGGGAGGGGGGGGGGGCGACTCAAAAACTGTCAATCTTAGCTGTAGCGCGTAGCTTCAAGAGGTTGCAGATTATCCATTAAAAGAGAAAAATGTGATTTGTTCATAGCGATTTTAGCTTCTAGGCTTCTCTTCTATGTCTTCTTGTTACTAACGAGAAAAAAAGAACGTCATAACCCCGCCCATTTAGCTAACCTGCATTTACGCTCTCCGTTTGTGTTCGCTGCATCTCTGTCGCCGGTTGGTGGCTCCGCCTTTCGTGAAATGTAGATGAGTGTTTGTGCTGCGTGTCGGCGGCAGCTTCCTCACTTCTGTCCACTGACGGCGGCTGAAGTGGGTCCAGGGAAAGCTGATGGGTCGAGGCGGGAAGGAGGATCCGGAGCGCTCAGCGGTTCTGTGTGGCTGCATGTGGTCCGAGTTCTGGACCTGCTGCCCATGCACAGCCGGTCCTTTCAGACTTCAGAGACTCCTTGCTTGTTTTCAACCTTCAAATCCTTGTTTCTGTGTTTTAAGGAGGCAGATCATGTTTACCTGCTCACTGATGCTGGAGGTGTGCGAGGGGCGGGGTTTCGGGGTGTGTGAAGCGTTCAGCGTTCCTGTTCGTTGAGAACCAATCAGAGTGCAGCTTTTGGGACAGCTGACCAATCCTTCTACTTCCTGTTTGAGCCAGCAGAAGTCACTTTTCCACCTGAAGAACAGTTCTGGAGATCAGCCCGGTTTCATTGGCCCGCTGAAGGGGGGGCAGAGTGTATATTTTCCACGTGGTTGTGCTTTTCTGTGCATTTACCCGCTGTATCCGAAACCTAATAAATCTCATGAATGTGAGGAAGCAGTTGTCTTTGTTTTACCTCCAGGGCCGGACCGGTTCTGCAGCAGAACTCAACAACTGTTACAAACTGGGATCCATCTGGAAACTGAATCCTCAGTTTCCTCTTGGTTCTGTTCAGCCTGTGATTCACTGTGACATCAGAAAACAAACTCATGTCTGAACTTGGATTCTTTAGGTTCTGACATCATTTTTTGGGTTGAATATTTCAGGGTGAAGCGTCTGCAGCCGAACAAACAGACCGAGTGACTTTAGAGCAGACGGTTTCAAAATAAAGCAGAACTAAAACAATCAGACTTTTAACCCTCTGAACTTCTAAAGTGAAAATTTCACATTTTTGCTTTTAACCTTTGTTCTATGGGGTCAAGATGACCATTGACGTGTTCTCCCTACCATGACAAAGATGGAAATGATTTCATGTAATCCATGGACACCAGTGAAGATCACAAATCATTGAAGAAAAAAGGTTCAGAGCACTGTCTAGTGGGTCTAGATGACCCAACTCCCAAAGGTAAAGTGCCTAGGATAGCAAAATCGATGCTAAATTAACTCTGAAAAACCCAAGAACAGTTTTCCTCTGGGCTTTTAGAGATAATTTGACCATTTATTAATTGTTCATTTTGGGTAGCAACAATAAGAGCAGGCAAACCGTTCAAAATAACGAAAATTACAATCAAACTGAAAGACAAAAAAAAGCAGAAAATGTGACCCTGTGGTTCTCCGGGGTTAAGCTTGGGACAGTGGTTTGGTGCATTTTTACATCAGTAGGATTTAAACCGAGGGTCTCGAGGTCCGACCTCCCACTGGTTTCCAGAAATCCTGCCTCATCTGCTGCTGATGACCTGGATCAGGTGTCTTCAACCAATAAGGATGGCAGATTGAAATGTAGGACATCTCGAGGCCTGGATTCTGACATTACTGAGAGCTCCTGTCTACACTCTCTCCCGCTAGCTTACAGCCCCTAACAACCCCAACCTAACATTAGCAGTACAGTACAGTTTTGATCCAGATTCCAGCTCAGATAAGAAAAATGAAGATGTTCATCTATCTTTTTGTCTGCATCAGGATGGAGCAGGGCAGGGAGTTTGTGGCCCACTCATCAGTTTCTACGTCACAACTACGATTTCTTTTCAAAAATGTTTTTGTTTTTTTGCTCCTGATTAACAAATTAAATACTCAAATGCAATTTTCCCTTGCGCTATCTTAAATGACCCCACCCTTACATTGACATGTTCTCCCTACCATGACAAAGGTGGATAAAGGTGGAAAGATTTCATGTAATCCATGGAAACCAGTGAAGATCACAAATCATTGAAGAAAAAAGGTTCAGTGCACTGTCTAGTGGGTCTAGATGACCCAACTCCCAATGTTAAAGTGCCTATGATAGCACAAGGGTTTCTATATGTTCTCCATCAGAAAGAAATGGCACATAAACATGTTAAGAACACTAAAAATGTGATTTTTAAAGGAGAGAATCTATAATAAAACCAAACATTTTATCAAAAACTTTTGAAATGAATCCACCTTTAAATAAATTCATCCTGTTGACAAACGTGAATTTGCTGAACTCCAGCAGGAAGTGAAAGAATATTTAAAGATTTAAGTCCAGTCCAAAAAATGTTTAAAAAAAGTTAAAAAATAAAATATTTTGGGTTTAAAGCAGCATTTGAGCTGCTGCTAAAATGCATTAAAAATGTGAGGTGATCTAAAATCCAGAAAAATGAACAAAAGCCTCACTTTGGCTGATGTAAAGGTTTAACACCTTATCGTTTTAGTTTCATATGTGTTATCCTGTTTTTTTGTGTGTTTAGTATCCTTTAGCATGACTCAGCTTTTACGTCTGTTTCATTTGATTAACCCTTGTGCTATCTTAGATGACCCCACCCTTACATTGACGTGTTCTCCCCATGACAAAGGTGGATAAAGGTGGAAAGATTTCATGTAATCCATGGACACCAGTGAAGATCACAAATCATTGAAGAAAAAAGGTTCAGAGCACTGTCTAGTGGGTCTAGATGATCCAACTTCCATTGTTAACGTGCCTAGGATAGCACAAGGGTTACAAGACGTCTTTCCCTGTGCCGGCATTCTATGCTCCTGTGGAGCCCCGCCTCCTCTCGCTCCAGCACCTCAGTGTCCCCCCAGAGGAGCTGGAAGAAGTTGCTGGGGCGAAGGAAGTCTGGGCATCTTTGCTTAGACTGCTGCCCCGGCAACCCGTCCCGGATAAGCGGAGGAAGATGGATGGATGGATGGATGGATGGATGGACGGACGGACGGATGGACGGACGGATCTCCAGTGGTAGAAGATCTTCAGCAACACTAACGGCTACTGTCCAGTATTTTATTCTGAAAATCAGTTTCTAATGTTCAAACACTAAACGTTTTAATTTGATTTGCACACTAACAAACACAACTTCTGGGTTGGTCCTCAAAGGTTCCTCAGCCAAACAACAGATGTGTCTGTAGGGAAAGTGGAAGATGTTACAGATTATATACATTTCACTGAGTGATGATTTCCAAATGATGAACTTCGGATCACTGCTGTCATCAAGTACATCCTGAACAGGAAGAATTAGTAAAATTTTAGGATTAGTACGAAGCAAATCCAGTATCACTTCATGCTAAATGACTCAATTTAAATGATTGACAAACGTCCAATCATTGATGTCGCATAATCTCTACTTTTTCACGTTATTGATTTTTGCTTTCTAACATTTGATTTCTGGAAGTTGATTTTGTTTTCTGAAACATTTCATTTTTATGTATTTGTGTTTTGGTTTGTTTATTTTGATGTAATGTTTCTTTATCATTATTTTTTTAAATATTGTCATTATGATACTTAATATGTTTTTGTGTCAATTGGTTTATACTTCAGGGCCACCGTATATTCCACACCTGCTGTACAGGTACTAAACAGGGTAGCTCCCCCCACTGTGTTTTAATTATATCATTTTAAATCAATTTTTTAAGTAGCTCCATCTGTTGTCTGCAGAAACCATCTTACACTAAAACTGAGCAGGTTAGAAAATGACGATCTGCTGCCCTCTGCTGTTTATTCCTGGAAACTGCAGCTTAAATCACAGCACAAATCATCACATCAGCAGCTGTTCTGAAGCAAAGGATAATTTGAAATTAAATCATTTAAATTAACATAAAAACAACAATATTAGCAGACATTTATGTTTTATTTTAATTGGTATTATATTTATTAGAACTAGATTAATGTGCAAAATTAACAAACAATCTAACACTTAAATAAAACTTGAAATATATTTTATTGGTTTCCTATAAGTTACTTGATTAATACTTATGATTAAGTACTTAAATACTGAGGCGCATTACCACATGTCCATCCATCATTCATACCTGCTGTGTTTGTGTTTCTCTATCACACTGCAACTCACTCAGCGGAGTTTATCCGTCTGCTAAAGTTAAGAAATAAGGAAAAAAGTAGAGTTTATGAAGTCTGCTCAGTGTTTCCTAATTATCACCAAAGTGACGGTTCAACCTCTTGACTACCAGAAATGCGATTTTGTTTTCTCTCTTATTATCTACACACATTTAGGACTTTCAATGATAAAATGTGAAGGACAGGGGTTCTGGGAATTGTAGTTTAGGATTAAAAATAAATAAATAAATAAATAAAAAATAAATAAAAACAAGGGGGTTTAAATTTCTATACCCTGATAGTCAGGAGAAAAATTTACCACTGAGTGTTAGAGCCACTGTAAAAAGAAAACAATATCAGAATAAAGTCATAAAATTGTGAGAAATAAGTACAAATTTGAAGGGTATAAAGTTAGGCAATTAAAGTAACCATTTTATGAATACAAAATCGTGATGTAATAATTAAATATATATTTGTAATTTTACAAGGAAAAAGTTTCAGTTAAAAAAAGAGGTGAGATTCGGTGAAAGGTAAAAACCTGACTTTCCTTGTAAAATTACGACTTTCTGAAACAGTATTTTCTAAAAAGATTTATGACTTAATTATTGTAAAATTTGGACTTTTTTCATCTATATTTTATGAGTTAACCCTAACTTTCTTGTTGTAAAGATAACTGACTAAAATTAGATAGCATATTAATTAAACAAAAAAAAAAACACTCTAGAAACTTGTGAAAAGATGATCGTTTCCATGTTTGACATGTCGGATCTATGGGGAAAGAGTAAAAAATAGATTTTTGTATAAAATACATGGAATATAATTATAAAATTGTTAAATTAAAATTGAGCTAACTTTGATTTTGATTTGAGTTATTTTGGCAAAACTTCATGAGAAATGCAACATTTTCAGAAATTGTTTGAGAGATTGTATTAGAAGAAAAAGTTTGTGGTAAAAAGTTACAAGAGTAATTCATGTAGGATACATTTAAACTAGTGTCAGATACATTTGAATTTTTTTAATTTGCGACACAACAGCTTCAGTTTTTTTGTCTAATTAATTAAAATCTTTAACAAATAATGTTTTTTTTCCTATTCAATTTTAAAAGTAATATTTTTGGTTAAAAATATTTAAACACTGAAGAGGTGCTCAAATAACCAATGTAATGTCATTGCCTCTCATCTTCTCAATTTAATAAGCATGAAAGTTCATTATAAGCTCAGAAATGTTCCAAAAATCTAAACTACAATGATGAAAAGAATCAAAGTTAGATTCAAGTGAAAGCTAAGTGTTAGCTGACTCATCAAAAGTCTGATCTTTGCTACTGAAATTTGACTGAAGTCATTCAAAGTGCACAAAATGTATAAAGTATACAAAGCTTTTTTCCATTCATTTCTAATAAACATAAAACAGCCTAATGTTTCAAAATATAGAAAAAGCCAGAAAGCCGAAGCAGCAAATATCTACACATTCCAGAATGTTTAGACAACTGAGAGAGATGATCAGGAGGCTGTCAGACAGGTGGTGCCCTTTCATTCTTGACGCCATCCTCCAGACCCCCCCCCACACATCAGATAAGGGTGGTGTCTCCTTAGAGAGGCCACAGCAGGTTGCTTTGAGGAAACCTCAAACCACGCTCACTTTCTGCTTCATGCTGCCATAGGAAAACAATTCAACAGTTTTTGTACGACTGTTTTTCGCCGTGTCTACTTACCACAGTGACTGAGGAGGCCTCAAGCTCGTACAAAAACCCAGCAGGCTGGCTTTGTTTTAGGTGGGGATGGCCTCATAGGAGGAGTAGGTGCAAAATCACTTCCATTGTCTTTGCACTGAAAACAAATATATTTTCTTAATCCTGAGTGAAATTTAAATTTTTTTCTGAACATAAAATTAGAAACAAATCACCAGCAATCTCAATTAACTGTCATGGTGCCTCTGTCAGTTCTGCTCCCCCTACCCTCTCTCATCTCACCCGAAGATTGGAACCAGCTGTCGACACTCAGCTCATCACCTCACCGCCTTCATAAGGAGATCCAGCCCAGCATTCATCGCCAGTTCGTTACCTACCTCGGTGCTCTTACGTCGTTCTGGCTAAGTTCATGTCCTGGCTTACTTACCTTGCCTGTCGAACCGCTTCCAGGTTCTACATCCACGAGTGTCCACCTGGGAGATCTTCGTCACGATCCGCTTCAAGCCCTCTCTCAAGCTTCCTCTCTCGCCTCGACTCCCAAGGAATCAAGCAGTCAGCGGTGGTCCTCTCCGCAAGTCTCGCTCCGTTCCAGCCACGCCTCACTTCCAACCAAGCTCCCAATACTCCACGAGCGATTTCATGTTTTAAAAAGGAAATAAAAGGTTAAGTGCTCACTAAAAACAAATCGAGGAGGTTCAAGACTTTTTTTTTCTTTTTAGGGATCTTAGAAATTCAGCATACTTTCAGCTAACAATGTCCTTCAGATTTGTCTTCTTTGTGACCTTTATTTAAAATGGTTTCTTTCGAAATGAGGAATTGGTATACACTCACTGGTAACTTTATTAGGCATACCTGTCCAACTGCTTGTCATCGCAAATCTGTCATCAGCCAATCACATGGAAGCAACTGAATGCATTTAAGCATGTGGACATGGTCAAGATGATCTGCTGGAGTTCAAACCGAGCATCAGAATGGGAGAAGAAAGGTGATTGAAGTGACTTTGAATGTGGTTGTTGGTGCCAGACAGGCTGGTCTGAGTATTTCAGACACTGCTGATCTACAGGGATTCTCACCCACAACTAGAGTTGTGCCGATGGACAATGATATCGTCCATCATGATGGGTGACTGACATCCCGATGGAGAGACACCATCGTGATGCCACGCCCCCGCCAAGATGTGAGTCGACACCATAAGCCACGGTTACATGTTCAAAATATTTTGATCGGATATATGGTCAGATTAGAATTCAACCATGTACATGGGCCCAAAAAAACCTTTTTCGATTATAACAAACGTTCACATGGGTCACACTTTCGGTCGGAACAAATAATTTTCACATGCGCAGTAGTGTTTGAAATACCGGAAGAGGAAATGAGTTCCGCTGAGAGGCTACATCCATAGATATCTGGCAGCTCGGTAATATACGAGATGATCTTCTAAACAGGCTTTTATTAAAGTTACGGTTATTATGAAGCACCTGTTCTCTCATCATTTTAATTTTAATCTGTGTGGTCAGTGCTTTTTCTGTTGAAGAACGGAGCCAGAAGAAGGCAGGGTTAGGAGAGGCTAACAGGCGCTAACAACATTTAGCCTTTGATGAACGTAAAATCCATGCGGGAAATTCTGCAATCTGCAGCTTGGCTGAACATAAATATGTGGGAATAACATCAGCCTTTATTTTGTCCGGACAAGACTGGAAAAACAAATCCACGTGATTGTTTGAACGGTTTCTAAGGACTGAGCGGAATTTCTGCTTTAAAGCTCACACACCGCCCCAAAGCCGCTGTGTGAGCTGATGGTCCGAGGTCTGCCCGGACACACACTTTTACCGGAAGGCCCGGTTCTCCTGAGTTCTGTAGCTCGTTCACCTAGAACTGTGGGGCAGATCGCAGTCCGAAGTCTCCCACACATAGCGCACATGTAACAAAGCATCCTCCCTTCCCCTCAAACACAAAGTCTGTCTGCTCTACTCAGAGACATGGTCGGTCAGTGCACTTGACTAATCAAGTGCAGGAGCGGACTACTTCATTTCTATTTTGTTTGTTATATATATTTTTTAGTCACTTCTGTCAGTTTATACTTGATCATCGCGGATGAGTCATTAGTTGGGAAATAAAATAAATTAAGTAATAATGTAAAATAACGAATAATAATTATATAATTATATATAACAAAAATTAAAAATAGCCCCCCCGACGATATCATCGTCCATCCCGATGGTTGACTGCAAACATCGTCAACTGCCAATTTAAGGGACATCGCTTTCATCGATCACTAAGGTTTACAGAGAATGGACCCAAAAAGACCAAATATCCAGTGAGCTGCAGTTCTATGGGCAAAAACGCCTTGTTGATACCAGAGGTCAGAGGAAAATGGCCAGACTGCTTCTAGCTGATAGAAGCCAACATGAACTTAAAGAACCACTGGTTACAACCGAGGTCTGCAGAAGAACATCTCTGAACGTAAAACACATCCAACCTTAAAGGCCCGTACACACCGGGACGAATTTCGCCGGCGATTTTCGCCGACGTTTAACGCCTCATGACTAAACAAAGGGCACCAATGAGAGTGTGCACACCGACGCGAAAAAACGCCATGCGTCAAAGCGTCACAAAAAAAACCGCCTCGCGTTCGTTTTTTTTTTTCGACGCGTTGCGTCGAAATCTATTCGACCAATGAGAATGGCGCTTTTGCACACGTGTCTGGAGCTTCTGAAGTTACAGTAAAACACAACTTGGGGGCGCTCAAACACAAAACTGTCTTGCTGAGCACACATACCAGCGAAGAAGATAGACGCCGAGTAGCGTCTACACTGCCACGAAGAAATAATGACGGACATTATAAAATATCCCCGAACCAAGCACCAGTTGGAGCAACTGGCGCTTGAAATATTCATGTTTTCTTTGTTTGATTCTGACAATCGCGTAAATACTTGCTCTCTTCTTCTGAGTGAAAAGCGACTTTAAGAAGCGTAAAGTTGCGCAGCGCCACCTTGTGTACAGGAGTATTTCTGTTTACATTAAGTGCCATCTAATGTCAGGGAATGAAATTGCATGTTCACTCGGCTCATAGCGAAAATCGCCTGGGGGTGAACACAAAAGACGTGGCGAAAAACGCTGGCGAATAACGCCTGGCGAATATTCGTCCCGGTGTGTACGGGCCTTAAGGCTAATGGGCTACAGCAGCAGGGGACCACACCAAGTGGTACCCCTTGTCGGCTAAGAACAGGAAACTGAGGCTATAATTCACACAGATTCACCAGAAGTGGACAATAGGAGAATTAGGGAAAATGTTGTCTGAACTGATGAGTCTCCGTTTCTGCTGCGACATTCGGATACTATGGTCAGAACTTCTACAAGATGAAAGCCTGGATCCATCCTGCCTTTTATAAACAGTTCGGGCTGGTGGTGGTGGTCTAATGTTGTGAGGGATTTTTTTCTTGGCACACTTTTGGCCCCTTAGTACCAGTTGAACATGGTTGCAATGCCACAGCCTACCTGGGTATTGTTGCTGATCATGTCCATCACTTTATCACCACAGTGTACCATATTCTGATGACTTCTTCCAGCAGGATACAGATCCCTGTCATAAAGCCAGAATAATCTCAGACTGAGTTCACTGGACTCAAATGACCTCCAGAGTCACTAGATCTCAACCCAACAGAGCCCCTTTAGGATGTAGTGGAACGGAAGATTGGCATCATGGATGTGCAGTGGATAACTCTGCAGCAACTGTGTGATGCTATCACATCAATATGGACCAAACTCTCTGAGGATTGTTTCCCAGTACCTTTTTGAATCTATGCCACCAAGGATTAAGGCAGTTCTGAAGCAAAAGGGGTCCAACCTGGTACTAGCAAGCCGTACCTAATAAAATGGGCGGGGGTATACTACTAAGACTAGTTTAATGCTACTGACTGGTGTGTGAATGTGCATGAATGATCTCGGAGATGGTCAGAGGGACTGTAGGTGTGAACTGGCTGTCGAATTTGAACACACAGTCAGTGTTTGGAGAAGGTTTGCTTTGGGGACCACAGGATTTCCTCTCTGCTCTTTGCAGATGATGTTGTCCTGTTGGCGTCATCATGCCAGGACCTCCAGGCTTTCATTGGAGCCATTTGCAGCTGAGTGTGAAGAAACAGGGATGAAGGTCAGCACCTCTAAGTATAAGGCCATAGTTATTGACCGGACAAAGGTAGTTTGTCCTCTGTGAGTGAGTGGAGTGCTCCTGCCCCATGTGGGAACTTTAAATATCTTGGGATTTTGTTCTTGAGTAAGGGAAGACCAAAGCGTGAGGCAAATTGGCATCAGCTGTAATGCAGTTGCGGTTTGTTGTGGTGAAGAGAGAGCTGATAAAGAAGCAAAGCTCTCGATTTGATGGTCAATCTTAGTTCCAGTACTCACGTATGGTCACGAGCTCTGGTCATGACCAAAAGGATGAAGTCTTGAATACAAGTGACCAATATGAGCTTCCTCCATAGGGTAACTGGGCACTTCCAAGAGATGGGGTGAGGAACTTGATCACCCGGAGAGAGCTTGGAGTAGCCGCTGCTCCTCCACGACGAGAGGAGCCAGTTGAGGTGGCTCGGGATGCCACCGGATGCCCCCCTGGGGAGGTGTTTCGGGCATGTCCCACCGGGTGGAGCCCCTAGGAAAGACCCAGGACACCCTGGAGAGACTGTCTCTCGAGCTGACATGGGAACGCCCCTAGGAACCCCCCAGAGGAGCTGGAGGAAGTGGCTGGGAGTCCAGTCCTGGATGAGCAGAAGAAATGGATGGATGGTTTCCACTCTGGCAACTTCACTGATGTATTTGGCCATTAGTGGCTGTGACAAAGAGGGCCTCTTCAGAGAGAACTCTTGAAGGGAAAGGACAACCACCAGATCATCCCTGTTCCAGGACTGAATGATCAGCAGAAGCAAAGACCATTTTTTAATGAGGCACACAGACATTTCTGTCAATGGAAAACGTTCCAAGCACCGCTAACTATGGTTCCTCATGAAGTTTCATTCAGGATTAATTCCTCCAGCCTTGAAGATGCTAAAACAGGGTGATCAGCAGGTTCACCTGGAACAGACAGAGATGCATTTGTTGTAGTCCAGGGATTCACTAAAGGGACATTGGGCCAAAAATCCTGCAGGGTTTGGTGCAGAGGTTTACTGTCTTTCCACAGAATCCACGAGGGAACAGAAAAGCTTTTGTGGAATGGACAAGTTTGTATGCAGTCAACATGAAACAAAGACAATTGCTTGTTTGTCTGGAACATGACGTGAACGCTAAATTTTTTTCCCAAAGGAATCTCATCAGGAAGTGGTGATGAAGGATCCAAAACGCAGGAGACCAGTGTTGTGGAGCTTTAAAAGAAAAATACATTCCAACGAAGAGAGATCTGAAGAACAGCAAGAAATACTTTAAAGTCCTACTTCATGTTTTTGTTGTTTTTACCAAAACAGATGAACAAAAGTTACAAAAACAGATGATCTGACCTTGAAGGATTGAACACCAGAGACATTGAGGGTGATTGACTCAAATGAACACAGCTATGGATAATTGAAAACCAGGTTAGACTGTGACTGGGAGCATGAAGAAAATATATCTGAAAAAATAAACAACAAAAAAAGGACGCATTCTTCACACTTGTCATGTTTCAGGGACGCAAAGACCAGTTTCCAGGTTCAACCAAGATGGAAGAAACCACATCATCAGATTTAACCCATCATGTCTAAAGGGAAGGCCGTAGTGCAGAGGTGCAGTGGTTGACCTTGGATTCGAAGGTTGCAGGTTTGGTCCCTGCCATGTGTTGAAGGGCTGTGACAGGAGAGCTGCCATCAGTGTGGGAATGTGTGTGGATGAATAGGACTGAGACTGGAAAGCGTTTTTTGCATTCAGCTGGGGTAGAAAAGGGCTAAATAAGCATACGCCACATGCTTCAGAGTTTCCATACATTTGTAATTCAATCTTCTTTTGGACTAAAAAATCTTCCAGTTTCTGGATTTGGACTTTTTCTGAATTTTCTGTGAAGATAAAAAATCTCCAAAACAGCCTCCTCTCCCTCTGGTGAGCAGCAGGACCTCAACTGCTTTTGACCTGACTCATTCTTTGACAGGATTTGGTTTGTGAGCTGTAGGAAGTCAATGAGATCTGCAGCTTCCTGCTGCTGGGTGTTTTTGTACGAACGGTTTTCACCGTGTACGGTACCACAATGACTGAACCTGCATTCAGAGCCGTGCAAAAACCTGCAGCCTCGTCTGCTTCTCTGTTGAAAAGCAGGAATCCTGCAGAGAAAGGAGAAGCCTGGAGCAGCAGCCGTGTTTGCAGCAGAATCCTCTGCAGGTCATCCCTGCAGGAAAACTCTCTCCTTTATCTTCATCTTCAGGATTCTGGACATTGGATTCTCCTGCTGCAGAAAGCTTTCCTTGCTTCACAGCTGGGAATTTCAAACATTAACTCTCCCAGTTTGTTCCTCATGTTTCCAGTCCTACGTGGATCTATTTAAAAAGTGTGTGAGCCTTTTTTGTGCTGCTTTCAGGAGGTTTGAGCGGGACGAGGTTTTTGTACGAGGCTGCAGCACTGTGCTGCTCTCACATTTGGAAACCCGATTAAGCTGACCGTCGTTCCTTCAGGTAAGAAATTTTTTTTTTTGATCATCTTTTCAGGGAGAACAGCAGCCATCTGCAGATTGTTCTTTTCAGAATTTAGTTTTGTGTTTTAGTCTTAAACATGATGTTTGGTGAAAGGAACAGCTTGTTCCTTTTTGCTTCATACAGTTCAAGTTTGGAGCAAAAACAAAAATGCTCAGATGATGTTGGTGTCAGGATGTGGCGCAAAATGTATACAACTATAATTTCTTTCCGTTCAGACCCTGCAGAAGGTCAGAGTCCTGCAGCGTTTGGATGCAGAGACTGGAAACTGCAGCAGAATTGCAGCGTCTTTTTCTGTGCGGGAAATATCCTAACTTGTTTTAGTCTGAAGTGTATGATAAAAAAGGAAAGAGTTCAGAGAAAATGACATTTTTATAGCTGTAAATTTGGCTTCTGAATTTTGAGAAACTCCTGACAAAATGTACTCTGCAGAAATGTAATGAAATGTGGAAGACTTGTCGCTTAACAGTTTCCTTTTGTTGGGATCTAGTTTAAAACATAAAAAAAACATTTATTTATAATTTATAGCATTGGTGCCTTTTTTGTAATTTGTCAGTAAAGTCATTTTCAACATCTTTCTTTTCTATAAATTTTTCCTTAATGAGTCAAGAAAACCAAAAGTGAAAACTTACTGATGTTCACCCGTTGGGCCAAACATTTGAAACCAGTTTATTAAAACAATAAAATGTGTTTAGTGTAATAAAATGTGTAAAACTAAATTTTAAAATGTCTAATCTTCAGTACAGTCATTCATGCAAGTCTAATTTCATGACATTTCGATGTCTGAAAAACAAAATAAAAGTTCGAGAGCCTTGGTTTGGTCTCCTCTCACTGTTTTCCCTTCCAAACAGAAATGAGTCTGTTTGAGCTCTGGCTGTTGGATAGAAACCGTTTTTAGTCTGTTTGTCCGTTATTTTACTGACGGATGTGGATCAAACAGTTAGAGTCCGGGGTGTGATGTGTCCTTAAGGATGTTTGAGCTTTTTTGGTGCAGTGGGAACCAGGGATGTATCGATCAGAATCTTTTGGTCCCGATCTAATCCCAAAATGTTTGATTTTGATACAGAGTCCTGATCTAAAATGTTTGAAAAACCTAAAAAAAACAAATTTTTAAATGTTATAAACTGATCCATGGTGATCACTATTTTTATTTTTATTACCTTCTTTCATTATTTACAAGTTAAAGAAAGCACACTGTGAAGTAGGTTCAATAATCAAGGAAAATGAGTCGTGAGAAAGTTTGAAAGCTGTAGCGTTAGTTCTTTTGGAACAATAAGTCTTTTTGATTAAATATATATGTTTAAATGAAAACAATTTTATAAATAGAAGTTATTTTTCTATAAAAATATCTGTTGCATTTACCGTAGACATTATGGTAGTAATTAGTCAAGTAACAAAGTTTGGTGACTGTAGCTTTGGGATCTTCAGAACATTTCTGATCCAATAAACATTAAAAGTAGGGGCTTCCTCCCATAGCTGTTGAAACATGAAATTCATGAATCGCTCACATTAATGTTACAATTTATCAGTTCCTGTTTTTGACAGAGTATAGATTTATTTAGTTAATCTATTTT